>BLKR01000003.1:87978-822978 GCA_011170035.1 Teleogryllus occipitalis | reverse complement strand
TTTGCATTTTTTAAATTTATTTTGGAAGCAATAATTTCTAATACCGTTGTCGGTCTGTCTGTCTAACAGCAGAAAGATGGGCCAGCTGGCTCCAGCCTCACTGAAATCAATATAGCTGAGATTTATGGTTTTGATGGTGTAAAAGCCATTTGATTAAGTTTTTAATTGTAATTTAACTCTTTAGTCATGTGTATGTAGGAGATAGTTGAACATTCCTTAGAAATCAAATTTCGGAGGGGTAACACATTTTTTGGGTTTGAGTGACTTGCATTTAATGGATGATGGATAATATTGTGACGTCGTGGGAATACACAATAATCACAGACACGAGCTTCAATGATAAATATGTACAGGTTTATTCACAATATGTACAGTACTACTTTAAGTTACAGCTCTGGTAGATCTTTACTTTCCTGATCGCAGGAGCGATCCTTAAAAATGAATAACTGACTCGTGGCCCGCGCCACTCCTCAGCGAGCCTCCCGCACACAGCAGACAGCTCCGGCGACCTCTTGTCACCCGTGGATATAGTCCACAACGGCGTCCCAACACATGGTTTGCCGCACGAGCCTAGCTCGGCTCCGCACCGCCCTGGGCGCAAGTTTTTGTGCGTTCGCACGAGGGTTCCCTCTCAGCTCAACAAACCCCCCCCCCGCGCTCTGCGTCCGCTCTTATATAACCCCCACCCACGTGACCTGAAACGTCACTGGGTTTTGCACACGGCCCACACTGACCGCTTTGCCAGGCATTTTTGGACATCCATTTCCCTGGATTCCAAGAATTTGACACGCGGCACGCGGCAAAAATGCGCTGTCCCGTACTTTGGGCATCCCTTTCCCTCGCCCTTAGGATTTCCCAGAATACCTCGGCGTGTCACATCCTGCCTGGCCCCTGGCGTTTAATCCTCTGCCGCCGCCCTTTGTGGCGGTTGCTAACTGTAGTCCTACAATACGTTACATACTTCTCCATACCCTATTTTGAATTTTTTATGCAGGATATAACCACAATAAAAAATTCGTCCCGCCACTAGATTTGTGGATCTGGATATGATTATACCATTTACCTGGCCATTGGGCTCACACTCTATTGATCTCTCTAACCTACTCTATATTTACAACATATTTTTTTTATCAAAATCTAGCTAATATAAATAACTAACCTACTTCACGTACCTCCTTTCATTCTAATATATACAATTTTCTACAATCTTAAATTACATACAGTCTGCTGCAATTACCTCCGTAGTATTCACAATCAAATGATGTGATACTTTCCCTGATACCCCCAGAACCAACAATGTCTTCAGAGCTTCACTTTGTACCCATAATTGCACATACATAAGACACACATGAAACAAACAGAATACACAAACAATACACTTTCAACAATTTGTTACATATATACAGTGATTCTTCTCTTGTCTTGATTTTATACAATGCAATCAAGTGATTCGGTTCAGTGTAGCCCTCCGCATTCCCGGTTCAGTTCAGGTTCCATGTATCAGTAAAACATACGGCTTAAGGCATCAGCATTTACGTGATCCTTACCCCTTTTATGAATAATTTCTAAATTGTATGCTTGGATCATTAATGACCAACGCATCAATCTCGGGGTTTTACTTGAACAATTATTTAGCCATACTAATGGGTTGTGGTCTGTTTCCACTTTAATTTTTGCATTTCCATCCAAATAGTACTTTAGTTTCTGCAATGCCCATATTATGGCTGTGCACTCCTGTTCTGTTGTACATCGTAATAATTCCGAATCTGTGAATTTACGACTTAAGTATAACACCGGTTTTTCTTCTCCTCTATCATTATACTGTGCCAAAATGATGCCAATACCTCTTTTTGACGCATCACACTGCACTATAAAATCCTTATTAAAATCTGGCGCGTGAAGGACGGGTTCGTGACAGAGAGCGTTTCTCAGTTTCTCGAATGCCATCTCGCATGCTGGCGTCCACGTTACCCTGCCTTGCCGTTCGCGACCTCGCAATAAGTCCGTTAATGGCGCTGATATACCCGCATAATCGGGAATAAATTTCCTGTAGTAACCCGTTAATCCGAGAAAAGCACGCACTTGCTTTTTCGTTTGAGGTACGGGGTGCTCTTTAATAGTTTTTACTTTGGCCTCTACCGGCCGCATCATGCCACTACCAACCATGTAGCCTAGGTATTGCACATTCTTACGCGCGTATTTACACTTGCTTGGCTGCACATGCAACTTCGCTTTCTCTAATATTAGAAACACCTGCTCTAAATGTCTAAGGTGTTCTTGCCATGTGTCGCTATAAATGGCGATGTCATCCAAGTATGGGACTGCAAATTCTGCACATCCTGCTAATAAAGCTGCCATCATCCTACTACACTGAAAAGGTGCATTTTTTAGCCCGAAGGGCAATCTTAATGGCCTATACGTGCCAAAGCTTGTACAGAAAGCCGCATATCTTTGCGCTCTCGGAGTGAGCGGTATCTGATGATAAAATTTTGCTAAATCCAATGTAGTAATAATCTTAGCTGCCGCTACTGCTTCTATCCTCTCCTCCATGTTCGGCAACGGAAAATATTCTGATTTTATAATTTGGTTTAGCTTGCGATAATCTACGCACGGTCTTGGTTTTCGTCCCGGCGCCTCTACAAGAATCATAGGGGAAGCATAATCAGAGTCGCCTATTTCGATTATGTTATCCCGTAACATCTTCGCGATTTCTTCCTGCAAAATTTTTGATTGACGCGGCGACATTCGATAAGGCGCACTTCTTATCTTTTTCGACTCGTCCGTCAATTCAATGTCCATGGTGACGACATCCGTCAACCCTGGTCTGTCTGAAAATATATGCTTGTACTTTACAATTAATTTGAGCAGTTTGTCGCGGAACTCGTCTTCGACTTCTGTTCCTTCGAGCATAGCTTCCGCATCGAAGTCGGCACTATCAAGGTTAATAGCGTACTTATCCAGCTCGTCTTCCTCAACTTCAAAGTTTGAGCTGCGATCTGCTACATAATTCAGATATTCGGTACGTTGCACGTACGCTTTCAACATGTTAATGTGGTAGATACGCTCTTCCTTTTTCCCAGGCATTCGGACAGAGTAGTTCGTGTCCGATTTTTTCTCTACTACTTCTCCCGGTCCTATCCATTGAACAGATAACTTTTTTGTGCGATTCGGGGCCAACACCAGCACCCGGTCGCCCGGCGCGAATTCTCTGTGTACGGCTCGCCGATCGTACCACGTTTTTCTTTTCTCCTGCTCGTTAACAAGCTTCTCGTGAGCTAATTCGCGAGATTTCTGAAGCCTATTTATTAGCTTGAACACATATTCGACGACGGAATTTTCTTCCTCATCGTCCTCGCCTGCAAGGTGTTCATATAATAAAGTTATGGGAGTTCTGAGGTTCCTCCCATACACTAATTCAGCTGGCGTGAATCCGAGGCTCTCGTGCACCGTGGTTCTCAAAGCAAATAAAATCGCGGGCATTTGGTCCTCCCACTCCGTTCCTGCTTCCAAGCATAACACTTTGATTAAGCGATTCATCGTTCTATGCACGCGTTCGATAGGATTTGACTGCGGGTGGTAGGGCGAACTTCTCACCAATTTGATCCCAAACTTCCTAGCAAATTCACCTGTCAATGCGCTTGTAAAGCACGTGCCCTGGTCTGTTTGTAATTCCTTAGGAAACCCGATTCTACTGAATAATGTCAACAAGGCACTAATGATAGTTGTTGATTGCAAATCTTTAATTGGAATAGCCTCCGGATACCTAGACGCTAAACAAATGGCTGTCAAAATAAACTTGTTGCCTTCTTTACTTTCGGGAAGAGGTCCACAAGTATCAATATTTATTTTACCGAAGACTTCCGTTATCGGCGGTACTAACATTAACGGTGCTTTTTTTCGATCATTTGGCCTACCAACCTTTTGACACACATCGCAAGTTTTCACATATGTCTCCATATCCTGGAAACAACGAGGCCAATAAAAGTATCGCGACATGCTGGATTTGCTCTTAGTGCAACCTAAATGTGCATTCGCGGTTTCATGGCACACCTTGAGAACGGCGGCCCGATATTTAGTCGGAACTACTAACATATTAAATTTTTCTCCGCGATTGCTGTGTCTTGACCGATACAAAATACTATTTTTCACGAAATACGACTCTCGCCCTGCTTCCGGTACGTTGTGCTTATTCGCGTCGTATAATGTTTTGATTTCCGGGTCACTTTGTTGTGAAGCTGCGAACTCAGTCTGGGTAACATTTATGAGTTCATTCACTTCGGGCGTTAGTACACTTGCACTGGCGTCCCTTTCACTAACGGCTCCCTGCTGCCTCAATTGTTCAAGGTTTTCTACCTGCTCGTCCGCGTCAAACTCGCCTGCGTGTCGGTCAGCCGGCCCCGACTCTTGAGTCACCCGCGACGTTTCAGCGGCTTTTGCCCGCGTCGTTACGGCTGCAACTAATTGTGGCTCAATAAATCCTGCCTTTACTTCTTCCAACAGAGCAGCTGTTCTATTACTTAATAAGTAATATCCGCTGTCGCATTCCCGAGGCACAACTGCGGCTTTAGTTACTACTTTCCCGAATGGCCCTTCAATAGTGACTTCTGCCACCGGGAGATTTCGTGGTGAGGCATCAAGCGGTTGCAAAATCCACACGCTTTCTCCCGTTAAATTCTCGTCGCTAATAAATTTCTCATGGACAAGATCGAAACTGGCACCACAGTCGCGCAAAAATCTTCCGGGAATTTTATTAATTTTTCCAAAGAACACGTACGGTGAAAACAATTCCGTAGCTGTTTTGTCTGCCACATGATTCATTTTTTCGGCCACGCGGCGCTGCGGGCATTCACGGACCATGTGGTCTGTGGCACCACACCCGTAGCATTTCCGCTTGTCTGGCTTCTCGTATGCTGCCCTAACATCGGTTTTCTTACCGCTCGATTTCCCCTGAATTTCCGGTACTATCGGCATCGTCTTGCTCGTGCTTGCAACATGTTCCCCTACGGCTTCCGATTTCCTATAAGGCTTGAACGAAGACCGTTTCCAGCCTGCCCTATTGTTTTCATAGTTGTCTAGTTTACGAGCTAGTTCTAACGGCATCTTAAATTCCCCCCACTCATCAATAAAATGCTCTTTAATATCAATAGGCACACGACGCTTCAATTGATCGGTTACAATTAGATTCATTAAGTCCTCGAACGTATGAATATCTAGTCCTGCTACCCATTCTTTGCAATAATTTTTCAGCTCTCTCGCGTATACGTTCCAGGTAGTATTCGCGGCTTTTACATGTTTCGCGAACAATTGTCGAAACTTCTCGGCATTAAATCGATACATTTCTAATAACCTATTCTTTAAATCGGCATATTCTGTTCTACTACCTTGCCCTTCTAAAGTTAGCGATGCATTGATTTGGTGTGGGAGCAGTCCCATAAGATTTGCCACCCACTCTTCTTCTGGAATTTCTAATTGTTCCGCCTGACTCTCAAAAACACTTAAAAATGCTGTTATGTCGTCGTCCTCCCCTTTGAATCGGCTCATAACTTGATTTAATCGAATGTGCATTTTGCTATTTACTTCGGACTGCGGACTAGCTCTACCCGCCAGTTGGCTCTGTTCTATTCTCAGTTTTTCTAACTGAAATGCACGTTCCTTCTCTGCTTCGCGTTCGGCTTTTTGATCCTTATAGGCTAATTCGCGTTCGGCCTTTTCTCGTTCGCGTTCATCCTTATATGCCTGAGCTATCCCTTTCACAAATTCCTCCTCGTAATCGGAATGCTCCTCTATCAATTTTTTTAGAACTACCAAAGTTTCCCCACCTGTAATTTGGAGTCCTAATTCCTGTGCCACGTGCACTACACAATCTTTCCCGAATCTCGGTAAGTAAGCCATAACTGAAACCTGAACCGAACCTTACAATGCAGATAGCTATACTTACACCAGATCCTTGCTGACTTCTTGATTTTATCAAAGCCGGTTGTCCTTGAGACGTCCTTCCTTCTCCGTCCTTCCTTCCTTCCTTCCTTCTGGCGTTGCCGTGAAGACGTGGGCGTCTGGCTCGGAGCGGACCCTCTCTGCTCCCGTGCGTCGTAATTATGTCTGCCCGTCGACACACCCACGCACTGGCCCACCCACTGTTCGTAATATTGCGACCACGTATGAGTATGGTGCAACAATGCCGTGCCGTTCCGGCGTGAATGTTTTAACTGCTGCTATTATCACAATTGAGCAACACTTCCCCGTGGAATTCTTATAACCGCATCCACCAATTATACTATTTGGTGAATGATATTCCCCGTGGAATTCGTTTAACCGCTGCCACCAATTATGCTATTTGGTGGGTGATATTCCCCGTGGAATTCGTTTAACCGCTGCCACCAATTATACTATTTGGTGGGTGATATTCCCCGTGGAATTCGTTTAACCGCTGCCACCAATTATGCTATTTGGTGGGTGATATTCCCCGTGGAATTCGTTTAACCGCTGCCACCAATTATGCTATTTGGTGGGTGCACGTACTCCCCCGTGGGCTTCTTTATAACCGCTGCCACCAATTATGTCTACCCGTCTGTGACGTCGTGGGAATACACAATAATCACAGACACGAGCTTCAATGATAAATATGTACAGGTTTATTCACAATATGTACAGTACTACTTTAAGTTACAGCTCTGGTAGATCTTTACTTTCCTGATCGCAGGAGCGATCCTTAAAAATGAATAACTGACTCGTGGCCCGCGCCACTCCTCAGCGAGCCTCCCGCACACAGCAGACAGCTCCGGCGACCTCTTGTCACCCGTGGATATAGTCCACAACGGCGTCCCAACACATGGTTTGCCGCACGAGCCTAGCTCGGCTCCGCACCGCCCTGGGCGCAAGTTTTTGTGCGTTCGCACGAGGGTTCCCTCTCAGCTCAACAAACCCCACCCCCGCGCTCTGCGTCCGCTCTTATATAGCCCCCACCCACGTGACCTGAAACGTCACTGGGTTTTGCACACGGCCCACACTGACCGCTTTGCCAGGCATTTTTGGACATCCATTTCCCTGGATTCCAAGAATTTGACACGCGGCACGCGGCAAAAATGCGCTGTCCCGTACTTTGGGCATCCCTTTCCCTAGCTCTTAGGATTTCCCAGAATACCTCGGCGTGTCACATCCTGCCTGGCCCCTGGCGTCTAATCCTCTGCCGCCGCCCTTTGTGGCGGTTGCTAACTGTAGTCCTACAATACGTTACACTAGCTTTCATTTAAAACCGGGCGATAAAAGGGCGTATGTGCAACTTTTTAGTAGTCGCATGAAATAATTAGTATTTTACAAGATACGACTGATAAAATACAAGTATTGTAGTTTTTAATTTCAGTAATTTTTTGTTCAGGGAACGCTGTTATTCTGGAGATAGCCATAACATCAACATTTCATGAATTAAAAATGACTAAAATATACCCATAAACGAAGAGTCGCATTTTCTCCTTTAAAGTGCGTTCAAAAAAGGGGGAAATGTATGAAGCCTATTCTTTACTCAGAGAAAATGTGGAATATTGCTGCAAGTGAGATTTCACACCTCAGATTCTCCCCCAGGAAAGCAAACGAAAGTGTGGAAGAAAAGTAAACGAAAGCCAGACTTGGTTTTCGTGTTATGTAGTTTTATATTGATTTATACGTGTTATAACGATTGATTTATCGTTGGATGAATGCTGGCTTGGAAATGGCGAAAAATAGGCTCTGCAGTCTTCTCGCTCCAGCTGTCACTGGGCTGCCCGCGTCAGCGGGTAGGCGCGGCGGGCTCCGCAGTCCAAACTAGTGATGCGACATCGATACCAAATCATCAATGTTAACAAACATTGATGTTCAAAATAAAATCATCGATGTTAATACATCGACGAAAAAACATCCATGTTATTCAACATCGATGATTTCACGCTGGTTTAGTAACCACTTACATTAAATTCGTGTGCAACAAAATTTAATTTGACAGTGCTCGTATTTATCAATTCGTTGAATAAGGGTACGAGAAGAAGGGGCAGACCCTACGCCCAAAGAGTACTTGTTGGCTACTTCTCAACGTGCAAAATTAATATGAAGAAAGTACTATCTGGGGTCAGTGAGGTATATACCACATTAGTAGGCTATATAATTTTAATATGTATTACATTTAGCCAAACACGTGTTTCGGGAACACTCTTCCCATCCTCAGTGGTTCTACAATTTTAATTACATAAACAAATTAACACATGTATCAACATCAAACTAAATACATAATCATATATAAACTAATGAACAATAAAATAATTATTTAAAATTAGTACTTACCCAAGTAACACAGATTAAACATATAAATTCATATTGAGTCGTCAAAGCATGACGCCATTTTATTCGTACGCTGTACGAATGCAGACTGCGGGAAGGGGAAGGAGGAAATGAAAGGATGGTAAAACTAGTCAATAAATAAATTTATGATGGGGCTGGATTTTACAATGGATTGTTCATTGAGGCATAAAAGGTTGGGATTCTTGCATAATTTTAAGATTTCTAAATTTTCCAAAATATTTAATTTGTTACCTTTATTTTTGAGGTGTAGAATTTTGAAATTTGTATCCGGGTCGAAAGAGTGATTATTTTGAATAAGGTGGTTGGCAAATGTGGAATGATCTTGTTTCAGTCTCCATGATCTGAGGTGTTTCTCTAGCCTACAGGAAAACTTCCTACCTGTTTGTCCCACCTATGCAGAATGACACCTATTACATTTTAATATGTAGACTCCACTTTTTTCCTTCATGGGTACAGGGGGTTTGTTGCTGGGAAATAAAGTTTGTAGTGTGTTGTGAGTTTTGTAAGCTACCTTAAAGTTATATTTATTAAATATATTTCCTACCTTTTTAGATATGGGACCTATATATGGTATGCTTACAAACTGTTTAATTTCAGTGGATAGATTTTGTGCGAAGGCCTTCTTAATTATTAATTTAAATTCTTTTTGCTTGATAATTTTTTTAATTATGGAGGGGTTAAAAAGAAATATAATTAGATAGTTTATCATAGAGTACCACAAAATCTCCGCTGCCACCACAGAATGAGGAAAGAGGAAATACAAGGGCATGGAGGTCATTTCAGGCGAGAGTGTTTGGTACAAACAGCGTTCCTTTGGTTCCAACACATGAAGTCAATGTTACAATCAGTTATCATTTCATATTTTAACTTGTACATTATTGTGGTCATCGGAATTTCTCATTCCGAAAAAAGGCATAATTATAGAGTTTTTGCAAGACGGGAAATCAATTGTCATAGTACGTAAACATTATCGTCAAAAGAAAATAACGGATCTTTAGAAAAATGAGTTCTTGCATGTCGTACAATCGAAAACGTACGTTAAAACTAAGAACTAATTGGAACTGAATACTTCTAACAGGATCTAAGAGGTTTTATGGAACATCTGTGTATCTCTATTTTTTTGCTTTTATTAGGATTACAAGATAGTAAATACATAATAATACATGAAATCTCATTGTATCATACGAATATGTAATACTTGTCTATCTCCAAAGAAAACTATAGTTTCGTAGATAACCCCACTATTTTACCACAACATATTTATATTGTTTATATTGGGAATGGGAAATGTTTAGCAGTTATAACGTCCTGTTGATAAAGAATAAATTTTTCGAGACAATCAATGTAGCCTCACTATACATAACCTCCAAATCCTAAACAGTTTCGTTGATTTTATTCCTGACATATTTGAATTACCTTGAAAAAAAACAAACTATTAAGTTCCTGCCATATTATATTGGTAGTATGGATATTGTAATTTTTATTATTTCAATGCTCATTGTGTGTTAGTGTTGAATTCGTGTTTTTTTTTAGTGGTGGCGGCGAAAACTACGTAAAGTTTAAGTTTGTCGTAGACGACAAAACAAGGAGAATGACAGGGACCCGACAATCGAAATCCCGTCATTTGATGCCGGTGCATGCGCAGTATAATTCTCCCCAGAATTGTCGTGTTACTTCTTTCAAATCCATGACTTGCAAAAACTCTCTAATATTAAAAAACATCGCCGTTAATACATCGATGTCGCATCCCTCGTCCATATTCCTCGCTCCGGGTGTCATTGGGCTGTCCTGCGTGCGCGGGTGGGCGGGGCTGGGTGGTGCTGCGGCGGCGGTGGCCGGAACGGAGCAGGATGTGCTCGGGTTGCAGGCGGGGGCCGGCTGCGGCTGCGGCGAGACGCACGGCGGTGGGCGGAGGGTGGCGGGGGCGGCGGCGGGAAGCGGAGGGCTGCGGCAGGTGGCGAAGAGCGGCGGCAGGAGGCGGAGAGTAAGGGAGGGCGGCGGGGGTCGGCTGCGACTACGCACGACGGAGGGCGGCGGTGGGAGGCGGAGGGAGGTGGAGGGCGGCGGCGGGTGGCGGCGGGTGGCGGAGGGCGGCGGTGGGAGGCGGAGGGCAGCGGCGAGTGGCGACGGGGGGCGGAGGGCGGCGGCGGGTGGCGGCGGGTGGCGGCGGGAGGCGGGGGCCGGTTGCGGCGACGCACGGCGCAGGCGGCGGCGGGGGCGCTGGGAACACCCACGGCGCATGACGGCCGTAAACGTCTGCGTGCGCAGCCGGACGGCAGCGGAAAGCGGCGTCGCGGAGCCGACTGACGGTGTTCGATGACGGTGGGCGGTCGCGCAAGTACAGCCCGTATGTACAGGTTGAACAAGTACAGGCACTAAAGGGACTTTTTTGCGCGCTTGGGAAACAATCGGGCATTGTGAGCTCTGCAACGGATATGCGGCGCTGAGAAATGTTCCTTGGCGGTCGGGCGCGTCGTGCAGTTGATCGAAAAAGCGGGAATGTATTTAAAGTTTTGCTGTATGTTGAGTAAGAAAATAAATCATGTTGTGTACCTTGCTGTTGGTTTCCTGAAATGTTTGTGAGCACCTTCCTTTTACCTACAAATGCGTGGGAAAATATTTGTTTTCTGTCATACGGCTCGTGAGACGTCCAAATGGGTAAACGTGTCACGTCCAGAAATCGTATTGGGCCTATGGGACAATCAGTCGTATTCCTAAGGGGGCGTGTAAATTTCTTGCCAAATCGCTTATAGTAATACAAAATCCTCAGCTAACTGCCGTATTAACCTGCAGTTCTTAATTCAGCATTGCCACGTTTGGGAGCCTTGTGTTTGGAAGGTCTTTTGAGGTCGACCCACACAGTTCGTAGCATTTTGGATCGCCATTTTTACTAATATAGAAGGCAGAAGGAGTTAATACCTTTCTAGGCATTTTTGATTAAATATATAGATTTTAAAAGAATCATTATAATTTGATGTACGATAAATTTAACACGTTAGTGTATTAACGAAACTTAAAACAACGAAAACGAAGCATTTGTCTGCTTTAAGGCCCATTCACAATGCAATCACAAACATAAGCATAACACACAGACATAGACATTAACACAAGCGAAGAGTTGGCGTATTCACAATGTCGAACATAAACATAGGCAAAATAAGAGTTTCTATTGGCTATGAGACGCAGCACACGAATCGACACGAACAGTTCGCCTATCGACTTCGATACTCGATTTGAGTTAACGAACTGTGATTGGCTCATTCCTTGTCTGACATAAGCATAAGCACAGAAGCTTTAAGCTTGCAAGCTCTTAAGTTAACGTCTTACGTGTTATGCTTATGCGAACGCATTGTGAATGAGTCCACTTGTAGACGTAGTCCTAAGTTTTATGTTAACGCCATGCTTATGCTTATGTTTGCATTGTGAATGGGCCTTTACATGTTACCACTCCTCCGTGGTTGCTGTCCCCGAGTGAGAAAAGAATCCCTTTCGGCGGTGGCAAGTCGTTGCGGGGGTGGCGGTGGGGGCAAGGCGTGGGCGGGGTGGTCCGCGCCGGCGCGAGGCCCGGCGGGCCGCCGCACACCGGACATTGGCTCCGCTCCATCGGGGAGGTCGCGGCGATTGGCTTCCTGTGATAACAGCGGCGCTGAGTGCCTCTGTTGAGAGAATTACATTTTCACGTAACACGGCCCGTTCGAGGATACTGCTGCCGTGGACTCTTAAGAGCAACAGGAGTTCACTTGAGGGCAAGAAAAGGATACGCTCTGGATCTCCATTATTGATTTTTGAATTCCCTTAAAGCTTGGCGGTCTGATTCTTCTCCGTACTGTCTGTGCCTGTCGGCTCCGATTTAAAATATCGGGCGTGGTTCTCTGTCGAAGGGAAAACGATAAAAGCATTTTGCATGAAACAACAAAGAATAATTGTCGAGAAATCGCTACATACCCTGCACACATCCTCATTTCAAGTTTCTGGGTCGAGTGAGACTCAGCATATTATATCAAAACATAATTGTGATGTAAAATTAATCTATCCAATGCAATTCCCGTAAATAATGCCGTTTCTAAAACAAACATGATGTGGAATTCAAAAGATCGAGGAGAAATTAAGGTACTTGGGTTTTGTGTGTCTATTGATGTAGTTTGTTTGTGAATTGGAGGTTTAGTTGGTCAAGAAATGATTACATTAATTTGTTTTCATTTTTCTATCCATTCTATTTTGATTACAGTTTGAACGCTTTTAACCACACCTTTCCAACTTTTCCATTTCAGGTCCGCGTAAATTAGAGAACAGTGGGAGAGAAGTAATTAATCTGGAACCAAAATTAATAAACCGCGAGACAGGTGGCCCCTTTGTCGAGCAGCCTGTCTTCCAAGAGAGACGAATTCTTCGCGCGTCCGCACGCCGCCCGCGCCGCCCGCGCTGCCCGCGCCGCCCGCGCCGCCCGCACCGCACTCACCTGCCCTCCGCTTGCGTCGGAATGAACCACGCCCCTTCGTGACTCGGAGCACGCGTTCTATTTTTACGACCGTTAATGCCATCTGGAAATAACTGAGGTTCTTTGCCCCCGGAATGCCGGCAGTTAATGCGCGCGCTCTTCCGGGAGAAAAACGGCGTTCGGTCACTTGCATTTGAATGCTTCCCTTCGCAGGCAGACGTGTCCAAATGAACGACACCCTGTTGCCCACACGCGGACGGCGACGGGTGGTTTGTTTGCTAGCACTAGAGACCGGAAAAAATACGTAGATGAAATGACAAAGTATTAACACAAACATGGAATGTATATGTTACGAATATGTAGAATTGGATATAATATATAATTATCGAAGTTCATAGAAACCATTCCATATACTTATACTGCACAAGTGCCATTACAAAACAAAAAGTTCATAATTTGAAATTCCATTCATAAAATATTTATTCAACCAATTTTAAAAATAAAACTTGCTTGGCGTACTGAATTTAACTCTTTTTCAAGAGTACGTTTTTATCTTTGGGAGCAACGAGAGCCTTCGCACAATCGTGGGAAACTCAATGACCAGCAAAAACTCATTTTAGCATTCACTTCGAAGAACTACACGTTTGCGACAATCAATATTTCTCGGAACTTGCGAGTAAAGTTTAAAAAAATACGAGGTCACTGATGCTTTCCACACTTAAAGGTAATATTCTCAGCGCTACTGCGCACGTGTCGCGGTCGCACAACCAGAGCAGGCCAAGCGGAGGTTAACACAAACAGAGTCTTCCTGTGGGGCACCTCAGGTCGTCAGCATGGTATTCTGAATTTTCGTGTGAAAAATTACGATTTTTTAAAACAAACACTATTTTTATTCGATTAGTTTTCTTCACATTTATTGATTAATTTTATTTTTGAAAATTATTCAAATATTTTGGGGGAAATAATTCAAAGAAAATTTAAATAGATTTAAACAATGTAAAAGTCAACAAAATATTAATGTAGTACAAAATACTCGTATGTAAAAATATATAAAGAAATATTTGAATGTTGTGTTATTCGTCAAGTTCACAATTCCGACAACTCTACGTATAAAATCAAATAAAATGTAATTACATAAGAATACGAACTATTAGCTACCTCAGAAAAAACCTCAGGCCTCCACAAGAAGTTCTGACTTCCCCTGTTTTTGCCATTTCTTTATTTTACGATTGTGACGTGATAAGTAATTTATAAATCATTCAAAAATTGCATCACCAATTTCAACTTGCGTAATCTCATGTTCATCTTTGCTTGCCGTTATCCGTCCATGAGAGAAGAGTATTAAAACATATCTTAGTGAGGAATATGTTAATATTTGATTTTTTGTTCATAGTGTGTCTTAGTTTATAACGTTTTAGACATTTCCATGTCCTTAATACTAGTTCCCATAAAACTATGGAGGATAATTGTTTTATATTCAATTACGAAAAATGTTCGTTAACTTAATAGTTCATGTATTTTCGATAACTTATTAGTGTGGAGCCGTTCAATAAATCTTTGCAAGGGTTACTTCAATTCAGTTAGTGAATATATTTTATATGGAGTGTAATTATTTAACCCTGTGTTTCGAAATGAATTTCGTGGCTGATTATATTTATGTTTTCAAATACTTGTTTTGCTTTGAACATGGGCCAGTTTCTTTTATAATTTACCGATGAGCTCAATGATTTAAGCGCATTCGTGTGCATTGGGGTATTTGCGAGATATAAACTGCTGAACAATCTTCATGAAATGAATCGACCGACTCCGAATGGCAATTTTTCCACGATAGAATCGGATATTGTGCAGCGAGAATTGAGTTTTTAGTGCGTTGCGATGAAATAATGAGTGGAGGGCGGCGCCATTTTTAGTGGATTTACATGTCCTTTATCTGACTTTTGCTGCTTCCACTGTTTTCGACACAGTATAATGAATAATTCGAACCATCGTTTCAGGGCTTGCAAAAACTGGCAGTGGCAAAATTTCACTTTCATTTTACTTATTTTGTTATAGTATGAAGAAGAAGATGAAGAGTACCGATGGGATACCTTCACTACTAATCATTGTCATAATAATTCTACAATAGACATCACATTTACTTATTATTTTTTAAAAAATAGATTGTAAATTTATCTTAAAATAAAATTTTTAAAAAAATTTACTTATGTCTGACTCATACATTCTCTTCGGCTGGCGAATTAGAAGCCATTATTCAGAGAATACGATGAGGCCTCAAAAGCGTTGTTTTTAAATTTGTGTATATGTGCTCAGGCACCAACGCATTAATTGTGTAATTGTAAAAACTTAGATAATTTTGACGACCACGATTTTAGTACAAACGAAACATGTCAGTAATACTGACTTGTATCTTATATCTGGAAGTAGGGAGCAGAATATTTAAGAGTGGATGTATGCGAAGAGTTGAACTTGTTAAACATGCATTCTTCGGACGTAGGGAAGTTTTTTTGGCGAATTCAAATGGGGAAAAACAACTGTTTCGTAGAAGGACCTAAATCACAGGTAACGACGCCAGTGGCCAAATGAGCTCGCTTTGTGATGAGCTGGGCCCGCCAGGTGCTGCCTGAGAAGTCAGTTGACCCTCGGGCTTTGCGTCCGCAGCAGCTTCTCTGCCAGCCACCGATTATCACATGGATGCCTGCCCCAACCACAACGTAAACTCCAAGGATTACCGAACTTTTTGTGCGCAAAATCACATAAACTCTTTTGATTTATTCCGTCTGGCAAAAAGAAGACGTTCTCTACTGCTTCATTCCTTTTTTGCGCCGGATGAAAAATGTGGACGTGGTGCAACTGGTTTGCAAGCGAGGCGCTCCAGATGTTTGCGGGCGAATGACAAGTTACGATATGTGTTGTTTACATTAACTAAGTTTTCTAAGTGTTTTCGAAAGATTAAGATCACTTTTTTGTATGAGAATTTTATTTTAATTTTTTATGGAAAACATGTTAGGTTCATGACCTAATCTTTCGTCATTTGTTGCATCGCTACTCAAATTATTTATGTGCTTTGACGTCCGAAAATGGTAATGAAATAAAAAGCAAGTGTCAATTCGGTATGTTGTTTTTAGGAGTAAATAGATTCTTTAATGATAAAGTTCACTAACGTTTCTTTCTATTTGCGCATTTAATTTGATTGCTAGCTAAGAATTATGTTGAATAATTTTTGTAAGAGCAGATTCTTTTTGGGCGATTTTATTTATTGACCGTTAATTGATCCAAAAGATATATAGGCTATTTTGCTCATTTTCTTATTGGGAAGAAACAGTTAATAAAGATAGCTTGTGCTCAATTATTTCCATAAATGCCTGAAGAGTAAAGATTAAGATAACATGTAGTTTCTAATCAAAGAATGAGGATCCTATAAAATGTATACAGAGATTAAGCAAGACGTCAGACAACACACATATGAACTCTGAATTCCATTCTTTATACTTGGGCATTATATTAAAATCCTTTTCACGCCCACAAGTGTTAGTTAAGAAATATTGGGAAGAATATGTCGGACCACTCTCCACCTGCGCCGGTCCAACAATTCCTTGAACTCCTGGCAAAGCAGGGGCGATGCTGCGCCAGAGTCATCTGGGAGGGGCGCCTTGTGAAGCAAATGAAGCCGCCGACGGGACGTCACCGCCAGCATCTGCGCCCGACGGCGGCGGCGGTGGCGTTGCCCGCGATGGCTTTCGCGAACTCCGGCGGCGGCGGCGGCGGCGGCGTCTGGTCGGCGGGCGCCGAGGTTCGCCCGCCGCCGGGCGCGTCGCCTCGCACCGCGCTCGCCCGCCGACCGGCCCGCCCGCCCGTCCGCGCGGCGCCTGTGTTTTGCTCGGGAGGCATTGACCTAGTGCTCGCGCCCGCGCCCGCGCCGCCTCGCCGCCGCCGCCTCCCCGATCGTTAATGCGGGTGGGGCCCGTCGCCGCCGCCGCCGCCGCCACCGTCCTTGGCGCCGCCCTAAGACGCCTCCGCGACGCCCAATCCGTCGGACTGGGAGAAGTGGCTCAGTGCTTCAACTGATGTCATTGCAGTGCCTCTGACCGGGAGGTCTTAGATTCGAGACCCGACAGTGCCAAAATTTTCGACACTAGCTTGTCAGCTAGGTCGAATTCATTTGCTGTCTGGAGGAGGATTTTGGAGGCCGGCTGCTCTGAACGGTAGTTTTTTGTGGTTTTGTTTCAACACCAGGCGAATGCCGGAGCAGTGCCCTAACAAACGGGCCACGGACCGCGCGCGACCTTCCCTTCCTTTTCCTTGTCCTATCCTCACCCCTTACACACACACAGTTACACTAACATGCACTATACTACCACACTTGCCGGGAGACCGGTCGGGAGCGTAGTGCTTGTCCCGGCTGGTGCGGGGCCCCGCTGAAGGGGAAATGCCTGGTTGAGGGAAATCCACGCTAGCCGACGCTAGGTCGGCGCCGGATCTCGCCATTCAGCCGGGGAAGATCAGTGCTGCCTTCCGATGAAAAAACATGCTCGAATGACCTCAGAAGTTGACGCGCCCATAGTCACAACCAACCAACCAACCAACCAACCTAATCCGCTGGCAGCAGCTCCTTGTTCTCTCGTGGGACCGTGTAACTGTCGTCTCCGCGTTCATCGGTACTTTCCAATCTCCGCTGTCTTTAGAGAATGCTCGTGACTGCACGACACGTTTATTTCGATTGTGACTGTTATTGTTGTTTGTTGCTAAACTTAACTTTTAGTTCTCGCTAATTTGAAATTTAAGTGGTACTTTATGTTAAAACTTCCAAGGCCCTTCAAAATACGTGATTTGTATAGATTTATATATTTTATCATAAGTTCAAATATTCGGTCTCTGTCTTCTTTAAATGTGTAAGATATGCATCAAATTCGATTTGCGGCAGAATAGGCACTTCACGATGCTTTATTAAGATAGGAGCTGATACGATTAATAGCGTCATTAGGTCGATTTAGACGAAATGATGGACACGGTTAAATTTTGTATATGGAGGTGTTAGCCTAGGTTTATTGTCTATCAAGCCCGTTATTTGTGTCGTCGGCCGTTTTTCGTACAATGCTTTTGGTAAAATCTAATGAGAAAAAAAATAAGAAATAACATTCTTTGAATAAGAGTAGTTATACGCCATCGTAGCTTCAACTTATTTGTTTTCATTGTCCTTAACAAAGGAGGTTAATAGTGGGTTTCATTTCTCTGTTTGCATCCTGCCCATTTAACAGTTTTGCGAAAAGGTATTTTATAAACACAAGACGATACTTTGTGTAATGCTCTAACTACAAGTTGGTTGAATCTTTTTTTCATTTTATAGACAGAAAATAATGAAATGAGAAAGCAAACTCTACACGAGAATAAATTATTTCATTGATATAATGTTCTCACTAAACATTGTACCAAATGTATATAAATAATTTGTAACTGGCTGAAATATACTTGCCAAGTTATGACCGTTAGAAAAAGCTGTATATATAAGTTTCTTGGCAAGCAATAGTAGATTCCCAAATATAATTTGCTGGGGAATTAATTAGACTACATAAAAAGAAGAGACAAATATTTGAAAACGACATTCTCCTGAACTAAAGCACTTGCTCTCTCTTCTTACATGATTTCCAAATCAATTTCTTAGTAACATTTAGGAAATAATTAATGTTTTGCCTGTTATTGCAGGTTTATTGCATTTGCTTTTTAAAAAGCATGCCTACCTACTACGTTTGTACACGCGTATTTTTGTCCTCTTCTTTAGTTTCCTTTAATAGTTTTTGTTATTTCTTGGTTAATATATTGTTTTTTTCCCTTTATTCTTAACGAGTATTTCTTTTGTACAGGAAATTGCTTTCATCTTTCAACAATATACTCAATATTGTGAAAATTATTTTTCGATTAACGTAAACTCCAAGAACTCTCTGGAGAAAAATATTACATTTACCTGGATTTTCACTATTTCGGAGTAAAAGAACAGACGATTCTAAAAAAAGTACTGCTCATGTGCGGACTCTGAGGGGATTGATTTTTCTTCTGATGAAGGTAGTAAGTTATTTTCATGA
Organism: Teleogryllus occipitalis; assembly: GCA_011170035.1. Classification (NCBI taxonomy): domain Eukaryota; kingdom Metazoa; phylum Arthropoda; class Insecta; order Orthoptera; family Gryllidae; genus Teleogryllus; species Teleogryllus occipitalis. Next base: position 804,135 of record BLKR01000003.1, on the reverse strand, counting down.
ATTAAATTGAAAAATTGAAACTCATCTTAATTGTATGCCGTTTGCATTTCTACATGAATATGTTGAAGGAATATAAATAGAACGGGAGCGATAATTCCTATTCACATAAATGGTCCTGTTCTTGTTCATTTTAAACATGTACTACCCCCCTCCACGTTCCTCCTCCTTTCATTTTCCATGTGTTGCATCTAGTAGAACTCACTCACCCCTGTCTCTCTTCCTCCACTGCAGGTATGCTTTACGCACTGATAATATCCATTCGAGATTGCTGTCTTGTTTTATGCTACGTATCTCCTGATTTGCGAGTTCTTGTCGATTACTACGCTGACAGTAGACACAGCTGAAGAATAGTTTTGGGCAGATTATCTTTGTAAAAAGATGTAAAGAAGTTCGTCGGTTTTTTCTCTTTCAAATAACATAAAAGAGAACAAATAGAGCGCGAAAAAATAAAACTTTTTCGCCGCACTTTCCTTTATCCAATGGTATGAAATAAGAGGATTGTTCCAGATACTCGATTCCCTTTCTTGATGAAAGAGTAGTGGACTACCATTTACCTCGTTCACGTTCTATATAAACGAATCCAATTTACAGTAAATCGTCCCAACTTTCGGGCAGGCAAGTATTGACGTGGTTCTTGACCTCCGTGTAAGAGGGCAGATAGAGCATCGTGTATCAGAATCTTCCCTTCCGAGCCCGCACTTCTTGGCATTGGTTGGCGTTCTAGCATCCCCCTGCCCGCCGCCTGCCTGCGCTCGGCCCCCCCTCCGGCGCGGAAGATTCTTCTTCCCCTTCCCCGAGGTCGAACGCGATTAATAGTAGAGTGCGGCCGGGCGCACGGCCTACCGTCACGCGATTGATCAAAACTTCACTACTCCGCGGAGCCTCCCCCCTCCCTTGCACCGCCCCCTCCGCGTGGCCGGATGGGAATTCCCTCTCGTTCGCTTTATCTGCTGTACATGGTGTTCTTGCCGCTCTGCCCCTGGAGGGTTGCAGGGTGGGGGAGGGAGGAGGTCGATGCACCACCGATCGTGCCGAGCGACTGCAGTGAACAGTATGCGATGTTCTTACCCTTCCGGAGTTCGATGTTCTTGACTCTTCGAGTTGATTTCAAGAAATTGTATTTCCGAAGTGTTCGGAGAATCCTTCGTTAAAGTTTACTCATAAAAACGTATTTGATGAAGCATTATGAAACATTATTTGTATTTAGTACATAATGGAGTGACAATGTGTTATTTCATAAGTAATTATAATCGCATCCTCCCGATAATTTTGGAGGAAGTTTAAAAGAATTCGAGCTTAACTGACTAATATGAATATAACACAGTAAATGTGAGATAATAAGTAAGAAAAGAGAAATAAGTATTCTTAATATTATTAGATAACAACAAACCTGAATTTTCCCTCGAATAGCACAAATATAATATAATTCATTTTTTCTTTTACATAATTTCCACAATTGGAATATTTTCATTAGTGCAGTTTTGAATTTATTCCTTCCATTCTTTTTCTTTGTCATACTGAGATGGTTTGTGATGTTGAAACGCTCTGAAACATCCAGAAAAAGGCGTTTCCATTCACAAAATTTTTCACGTCGACAAGCATAAAGGAGTTTTCTGGTGAATGATAGTAACAGTACATCGCGGAAGGGTCTATAAAGAGAATTCCCGGAAATGTTTGTGAAGGTGAATGCCAAGTTTCTGGTTATGACACATGCACCCGCAGTGCTGTATCAAGAATAAAAGAAAATTTGGAATCAATCTAATTTTGGTGTAAACTGGAAATTTACAAGCAATATTTGTGTAAATTCACATTTACTATCAATATAAGTATCAAATCAATAAAAAAATATTTTAGAGCGGAGTTATACATTTTACTTGGGTTTAATTTGTGTACAAATTATAATAGAGTAATTAGTTATAAAATTTGAAGAAGAAAATAGTTTCCTGCGACGAACATGATTTCTGTTTTGCCTATTATTTATTCACACAGCCTTAAAAGAACTTTAATGTATTAATCGTACTGTCGTAGGAAGTTACGATAACATAAACATTGCTACAACTTTGGTTATGAATTTTGCTAGAGTATTTCACTTGGCAAATGTAGTTCATGTGTACGAATAATATATTTAATTATTTAAGTTACTGTGTTAACTGAAGTATACGCATTGCTAACTTTGTGAGCTTGGGAATATCTGAGGGATCCAACGATCAGGGAACTCATCTTTCACTTTGTGGTTAAGGGGTTTGATGCTATCCTTGGTCATTTGTGATCGACAAAATGAGATGCGAAAATATTTCCAGGTGTGCTACTCGCGATTCTCTTGTGTTTTATTCCATATCCTTGGTCTCCATGATCATCTTTCATCTCATCTTTCATCTTTTATCATCTATCACTGTCATAATCTTATCTTAAAAGAATTTATTTTAAGAAATAGAAATATGTGATTTACGTGTATTTATTTAATTCTATTTTTTCTGTTTGTTTCAGGTAAGCTGAGAACCCTTAGTGATACTACAACATGCAACGTCCGTATGTATGAATTAATTATACATCCATAAAAATGTGTAACATATTTCATGCAAAGTGATTATTTCGAGATACACTCATAGTATACTATTACTAAAACAGGTTTTATGAAACGCGTTTTATGAAAACAAAGAAATAAAAAACTTAAGCAGTACATGTACGTTATAAATAAAGAGTTTAATATTGTTATTCCACTCTTGAATCATGTTTTACACTAAGGAAATAAGTGTAGAACACAAAAATACGTACTAAAATAGAGTAATATTCTTATTTTTGATGTAGGATACTCAGCACTGTAAATTGGTCAATTCAAATTTTTGAGTTTGCTTGGTAGGAATATTTCTTTAAAACACTCTTCAGTATATAATTATGCGATAATGTAGTAAACAAGTTCGTATTGTAAAAATAATTTTAATATTCTTACATTATTTACATAATACATCAACTAACTTCATTTGATATGCTATTAAGAAATAATTTTGGAATATTCATCGTATATCTTAAGATTCAGTATTTTTTTCTGTGAACGTATCAGGAGTAACTGATTCGTCGACTTCTGATGTATTTAAAATTAGCGAATCCCCAAACCCTTGACAACTTCTGATTTGTGTCTTTTGAGAATACAAGAAACCCTCGCTTTTCACCCTTCGCCTTCGCAAATCCGTCGCGTGCGATTCCGTGCCTCCTTGGCTGAGCACGGGCCGCGCGCAGTGCGTGCTTGGCAGGCGCCGCTTCCGGCGCGTCCCGTGCGCGCGAATTGTGTGACTGCCCGCCGCACAGCGCTGCGGCGCGCCACCGTCGACGCGTCTCGTCGCCTTGCATTGTGCGAGGCCCGCACGCGAGAAACGCACTCCGCGGCGAGCGAGAATGGGTTGTTTTTCTTTTCCAACACGCCGTACGCGAAACACGTTTTCTTCGTGCTTGTTTTCGTGTGCGAAATATCTATTTTTTTTAATTGTAACTAATAGTGTGGGAAGCACTACGAAGTGTGTGTGAAACAAAGCGAAACGTTTTTCGCACATGGCGTGTTCAGAAATAGTATACCCAACACGTGCGCGAGGTGATTCGGCGCCAGTCTTTTGTTGCCCGAGCGAATGCTCGGGAGAGAAAGTCGACTTGTGCGCGAATCACCTGCTTCACGCACATAGTACGTAACTTACTATTTGTTTATTATTTGTCTTAACAAACTACTAAGGTCATGGATAAATGGAACGCGTGTATTTAATTCATAAGAAATAATTAAATAGTAGCTACTCGTAGGAAGTGATTATTCTGACATGTTAATTGTATCTGTAGTTTCGAGTAAAATGCGTTGGAAAGTTTGCATTAGCTGAACTCAAGGATATTTATGTTAATCGCGGAGGCCGTCGACTTGGAAATATACGAGTGAAACAACTCAAATCGAATTTCAATTGGCGATTTCTTTGCTAAGCTATCTTAACCCAACTACCATCACAAGTGCAAAGTTTTGAATCTCCATTATACAGCGCATTCCCCACGAGTTCGAATTGGTCCATTTGCTTTCGGTATTTGTGGAAGAAAAAAAGTACTCGCGCGTCGCACTGCGTTGGTCGTCTCCATTCATGCGCTCCGCTCGCGTGGTCCCGGGATGGGGGCGGGGCCGGGGAGGGGGCGGGGGCGGGGGCGGGCGAGAGCGTCTCAGGTGGGCAGCAGCTGCGCCCGGCCGCGCCCTGCGCTCTGCGGCGCGTCCTGCAGTCTTTTCACTGGACCCAAACCAAACAATCGTGTTACCATTTTCGTTCTCGTTCTTCTCAAATTGAAATTTCCGTTTTTCTGTTGTTTTTTTCTGTTTTCAAACCACTTTTAACTAGCACAAACCGGTAGGGCGTTTTTTTTAACACTCATGTTATTCCTATTCAGAGAGAAAGTTAGAGATGTGTTGAGTATTCATAAAAACTTCAACAAAAGAGTAGTTTGAAAAGTAGTATTTTGGACGTGTGCTAATTCTGGGCGCGTAACTTGCTAGCGTTTGTTCGCATTCTGGGCTCGTAATCTGCTAGCGTTTGCACCTTGTGTACATATCATCATTCAAGTTCCAGATGTAGATACAATTCAGAAAATCTTGTAATATAGTTTCTTTACAACTTGTGATTTAACGTCGTTTTAACCTGTAAAAATAAAGCCGACATAATAAATAAAAATAAGTAAATAAATAATGCAAATAAAATGGAAATCAAGAATTTGGAAGTTCATGTTCGCATTAGCTCCTTATTCCCAGAACTTTTTTTCCTTACCAGGAAACGACGTCAGCGTCCCATATTGAGCACGATTTCGTTCTTTTGAAGAAAGTAGCGTTGTTTTTTCAACAGTTCTATTTGGGTTCGACCCTCCGCGGGCGCTCCTTTTCTCGCGTGACCTGGGGGAGGCGCTCAGGTGCGGGCGCAGCTGCCGCCGGCTGCTGTGCTTCGCCGCTGCGGTGCCGCCTGCGCCCCCCCCCCCCCCGGCTGTTCCCCTGCGGTCCCAATGTTGCAAGTTTCCTCACTCTGCGGCTCTTCGAAGTGGCGATTATGAGCACTCTTGTGGTTTCGTTTCTACGCTTAGAAAAGAATTAAGGATTGTTTTGAAGATGGAAATTACTTAGGTGTTGGACATTGTTATTTTTAACTATTGTTTTTTTGTAATGGAAATATAATAGAGATTTGTAGAGAATTATAGAGAAACTCTAGAATTATAGTAATCCGCACAAACTATTTAATATTGGCGGTTACCTTTCGTGTAAAGAAGTGCGTTAACGCTGTGAAAGAAGTTGTTTTCTTGCGATCTGTCTCATTTCATTAAGATGAAATAAAAACCCCTTGGGTTTTTAGGAATCAACGCGTGGGCGAATATTAGGTAAAGGTAATACGTACTAGAATGCGAATCTTCTGATTTGTTTAACTTCTATAGTTTGTGTATTCTTTTCATTAAATCTTCTCTACCATATTGGTTTCTATGAATACATTTTATCTGAGTCGTGCCACAAATATTTTCTCAATTAGGTAACGCTTGCAAACATTTGGAGCGTAGACGTTTGTGGGGAGACACTAAAAAAACAACTCGATTGTTGGGGAAACCCGTTTATGGCAGGATGCGCTCTGTTCATACTGACAGTGGTATCGATCGAACTTTCTCTCGACGTTCTCAAATTAGGCCTTCCTTCCGCACCACATTTAAAAAGCGTTTCCCATCACTCGCCAAGTTACTTAGTCGTCTTTTGTGAGGACGGAAACTACAGCGAGTTACGTCCTTCCGCGCCCCCGCCGCCCCGCCGCACTCGGTGCCATGCTGCCTCCACCGCCCCTCGTGGCCCCTTGCGGTCCCCACACATCACCATCCCTGCCGCCACGATGCCGCCATCTCCCTTGTCTGTCCTTCGCCGCTCCCACCGCCCCGTCACCACGTCGCCCCGCCGCCGTCCCCATCGCCTCGCCGTCCCCATCGCCTCGCCATCCCCGTCTCCTCGCGCCGTCCCCGCCGCCCCGCAACGTCCCCATCGCCCCGCCGTCCCCATCGTCCCGCTGTCCCCATCGCCTCGCGCCGTTTCCATCGCCCCGCTGTCCTCATCGCGTCGCGCCGTCCCCGTCGCCCCACCGTCCCCATTGCCTCGCCGTCCCCGTCACCTCGCGCCGTCCCCGCCGACCGCAACGTCCCCATCGCCCCGCCGTTCCCAACACCCCGCCGTCCCCATCGCCTCGCCGTCCCCGTCACCTCGCGCCGCCCCCGTCATCCCTCGACGCCCCCATCGCCCCGCCGTGCCCATCGTCTTGCCGTCCCCATCACCACGCCGTCTCCATCTTCCCGCCGGCCCCATCGCCCCGCCATCCCCGTCGTCCCCTTCACCCCGCCGTCCCCATCGCCCAGGTCCTCCCACACCCCCTCCTCTTCCCCTCGCGATCCCCGTCACCACTACGCTCCGCCGCGCCATCACCCCTCTTCCCCCCGCCCTTGGAAGAGCCACGGCCCGGGCGGAGGGCGCCGCTGCGGAGCGGCACCTCCCGCCGCCCGGGGGCGCGGATTTGCAGGGCGAGGGCGAGCGCACATGGGCTCAGGGAAGAAGGCGCGCGGCGCGCGTGGGGGAGTTGATGGAGATCCCGAACGGCGGAGGAGTCCTTTTGCAGATACTTGCTACACTGCGGGTTGAGGTTCTGAATATTCTATTGCATTTTCGTTTCATTTTCTTTATATCGCTTAACTCGATTCAGTCATATTATCTTAACTTGTGTGTTAATGATTTGGGCCTACCCGAACTGGTTGTTCATACTATCGTCAGCGGGATATTATTAGTTAATTTCTGTAAATGAGTTTTAGTTAAGTGCAAAATTGAATGCTAACGCGCATTGTAAATTAATTTATTATTACCCAGACTCTTGTTGTTGAAAATGTTAAAAATGTAAAAACTGGACAAATTCAAACTGTTTATTTCATGAATGAAAGCTAAGATCTCTAAGTCCTTGGTACGTATACAACTTTCTTTGACGTGAAATGGTCTTCCAATGATAGTAAGGACATGCGTTGCAAAATACGAGCTCCCTTTGTCCCTTTCATTAGGTTTTCAGATTGCGTCCTGTGGTTGACTATTGTTTATTTTGTGTTATTTCCTCATAGACAAAATGCATATTTTTTCTAGTTGGCTTACTGATATTTCCGAAATTCGGTCACACATTTCTTAACTAGAAATCATTGAGATCCTCCCACATCCCCTCCTCTTTCCCTTGCCGTCCCCTCACCGCAGACATACTGTGCGTTTTTAGTTGTGATAAACCTTTATATTTGCCAATGAAATTAAAATAATTCTAGGTTTGGCTTCTTGTTTGTAGTAAATTACTTTCCACTTCAATGCTCGCAATCTTGATCACTTTTCTCATATTTATGCTCCACTTTATTTCTTTATGTACTGCAGTCTGTAGAATGTGCTTGTTTGTACTTACTTCATTCTACTTCCTGCCAGACCAGAGTGCCAGCAGAAACGAGTATTTCAGAATTATAGTACCTAGCAGTGATTTCACTTGGCAAAAAATGCTTGCGTCACGTGTCTGATGACATGTTTGGTCCCGCGCCAAGTAGTCCGAGACGCGCCTTGAGAGCGGAGTAGCCTTACATTTGTATCACGGCAGTGCGGCGCTGTGCGCGTCGCGCGGCTGTCGAGCGAGGTGCCCCCGGCGATAAAAAGCCCAGATAAACAAAAGAGGCGCGCGGCGCGGCGCGGAGCGGCGGCAGCGGCGGCGGCGACGCGGAAGGACTGCGCTCGCTCCCTCACCCGCTCGCTCGCTCCGCCAGCCCTGCGCCGCCCGTAACTCGGTTAGGAATTAAGCGGGGCGCTGGGCCGGATAAAAAGGGGCCCCCCGCCCTGCTGCTCTCGCCGCCGCCGTTCCCCTCCTCCTCCTCCTCACCTCTCCGTTCCCGGTTCATTCCACTGCGCTACTGTGCTCTCCCTACCTTCTCGCCGTCGTGCCCCACCCACTGCGCTTCCCCGACCCTGCCGCCCGCTCTCCGCGCGTGAGTCCGCGTCCCTCCCGCTCCCGCCCTCTCCTGGCTCCCTGCGGTCCACCCTCCGTCGCTCGGGCGGCCCCTCACGTCAGGACGCGTTTACCCCGTCCTGTCAATCCCGGTCCCTCCGCCCCTCCCCTTCCGTGGCGACCACCATGTCCCTTCACCCTGCCCTTGGCCCTTGCCACATGCTCCGACCCCCTGTGTCTCGTGCTTCAATTCTCCCACCAATGCATCTCTTTTCAACTATCCTGCTGGTTCCTCGTTTCTCTCCCTCTTTCCGTCCAAGTTACTCACTATTTATTCGTGTGATCGGCGTGTACGTTCCCATTTTAATAAGTTTGTATATTTTGCTCCTGTAACTTGGTTAAGTTTTTCTTTGACTATCGCTTCTATGCTTTGTAACATTTCTCTTGTATATATATATATATATATATATATATATATATATATATATATATATATATATATATATCTAGTGCCATTATTACAAGTCTGCCTCGCAATTGCGGCCCAGTATCGTTTCCCAATATATTTTCTTTCGTAACACCGTTTATTTCCCTTGCTCCCATGCGTTGTATTTTCGCAGAACTCCTTCACTTGCTACAACTGAGTCTTCAACGACCGCAGATCTTTATCAAACATACTTCGTTGCCCTCTTTCCACTCTCCTACACTTCCATGTCCTAGACACTAATGACTAACCGCGAACATGAGTCAGGAAGCAAATGAATCTCTCCTCTCTTCACATATGCTTCTACTCCTTCTATTCAAATATCTTTCACTTCCTGGGTTACGCATTCTCTCATTGTCCATTCCATTCTTGAACACGAATAGCAATCACGACTGATGCCCTATTCCCCTCACTTCCTTTTTTCTTCTTTTCTTTTCCTCCCCTTATCTTTCCCTTCTCTTTTTCATCTGTATTCAATGACAAATTAAACGCCAGCGTTTGCATTATATCTTCTTCGTTTTTCCCCTTCTCAGGTTTCTCTTTCCCCTCCGTGCTCAAGCCCCGTCCCCACGACCCCGCTCGTCGCCACCCGCCCCTCGAGCTCCTCGGGTCTTCCCTCTCCCTCGGCGCCACCTCCGCTCGCAGCGCGCCCCAGTGCGTAACACAGTTTACCCTAGCGGCGCTGCGACGACAGCGGCGGCGCGGGACGTAGGCCAGAGCGAGCGCGCGAGCGAGCACCCCTTTGCTGCCGCCACGGGCCGACGTATTGATTGAGGAGCGCGGGCGCGCGGGTGGGCGCGCGGGCGGGCTGGCGGGCGGGCGGACGGCTGTCGGCGCGGACTGCCGGCGTCCTCTTTCTCTCTCTCTCTCCCACCCCACCCCGCCCCGCTCCGCTCCGCCCTTTTCCACCCCGCTGCTCCCCGCCCCCGCTCGCCCGAGCGCCTCCTCCGTCGACGCAAAGTGCGGGTAGGGCGGGGCGGGGCAGTACGGGAATGGGAGGGACGGCGCGGGGCGGGGCGACACGGCGCGGGAAGGAGAGGGGTGGGTGGGGGCGGGGCGGGACGGCGCGGGGCGGGGCGACACGGCGTGGGGAGGAGAGAGGTGGGCGGGGCGGGAGGGGACGGAGCGGGGCGGGGGGCGTACGGGAGTGGGTGGGACAGCGCGGGGCGAGGACACACGGTGCGAGAGGAGAGGGGTGGGTGGGGGCGGGGCGGGAGGGGACAGCGGGGCAGGGCGGGGCCGTACGGGACAGGGAGGGATGGCGCGGAGCGGGGCGGGAGGGGACAGAGCGGACCATGGCGGGGCGGGGTCGCACGGGACTGGGAGAGACGGCGCGGGGGGGTCGGGGGGGGCACGGCGCGGGGCTGGAGAGGGGTGGGTGGGGGCGAGGCGGGCGACTGCGACCTCTGCGTTTGCCGAAGGGACCGCGCGCGCGCCGCTTTGCAAACAAGGGATTTCTTCAGTTTTCGCCTGAGGATTTCGGGGGAAATGCCGACCTGGCGAAGCTCGCTGGTGGATTTTACGTTTTTTTCTTCTCCTTCTGCTTCGATACGGAGGAAGGGAGCGACGCGGCTTTGTGATTTACTCGCGATCAGGTTCCGCGGTGTCGATGGGGAGGGAGCTTCCCAGGAATAAACGGTATCAAATGCATCATTTGCAGAAAGACCTCAAAACATACGTTTTTCCAACGAAAATTCGCGTTTATTGTGATTGATTTTAATATTACAATTCACAGGGAGATTTTTTTTTACTGAACAAGTTTGTGAGAGATTTATGAATGAAAATGGTATTGTCAGCTAGTGCTTGAACATTCTTGGCTATCTAGACCCACCATGGTATCTAGTTAATACCTATGTGGTCAGTTCAAATTTAAACGGAATGCGAGTGTTGATGAACGACAACCTATGTCGAATTCGAAAGGGAATTGATTCGATCTTAATTAGTTTGAATTAACCTGTGGGTTGTGAATTTCGATTGCACTTAAATTTGATCGGCATGAGTGAAACTAAATTATAGACTGCGGTTCCGCATGAAAACGTTCTTCGTATACCGATGGTGTAGTCGCTCGTTTTCAGTTATGTAACAATTTCATTAAACTAATACTGCTACAGAATGGCGCAGACTTTCTTGTACTAGTTAGTTTCCTAATCTCTTTAGGCAGGGCTGGCATTTCGGTTTGCCTCTTCTCGCCACCCCCATACTTCTGTAAAAAACATTTCTTTCACATTTTCTTTAATGAATTGAAGTTTTTAGTGTAATAATATTACTGAAGAGTAAACTTAGTTGTAAATGGTAATTCTGAAATGTTTAGAACAATTTTTAGAAATTGTCAATTTGATTCTTTCTAAAAATGCGTAAATTTGACCTCATTCTCAAACAAAAGGTGAAATTTAGAGAAACTTCAGGAGAAATCGTTTAAAGCACTTGCACTCACAAATCCAATAATGATAATAAACACATCTGTAATGTAAATATTACGACGTGAGACAGATTTAAAACAATACATTTGGTAATTTTGACAAATGAGTAGAACACAGCGTAAAAATCTTGTTTCTAATATATTGACCATGTTACATAATTGTGCAAAATTTACTAATATTTTAAAAAAGTACATGACATTAATGAAATAATTAATTATTCCGAACAAATTTCATTTGAAGAAAAATTCTTTATCTGCAATATTGTAGTTGTTGGAAGTCATCAAAAAAATCAGCGTTTGCTTTCAAAATTTTTGAGAATTCAATGGAACTGACGCACCTACCATTTTATATGAGTTTTTTGTTCAATCAGATACAAACGTTAAAATTTGGAGCAATTTTTGAGAATATCTACAAAATGAAGATGAATCGTGTAAAATACCCATCAAAATCAAAATATCCGTTTCAAATTGAAGGGGATGCTGTATAAGCCAGATCGATTGAGATTATCAATTTTGGTAGAAATCCTGCGTATGGCTTAACTATTGTGTTGACACGCGGAAGACGGACGTTTTGCCTTAAACCAATTTTTCGGGCCACCCTTTGGTCCCTGACTACACACAGTGTAAAAGGCAGTAGATAAATCTTGTTCCAATTTGTAGAAAACAAATTGGAACAATTTTTTTCCACATTTTCGGTAACAGGGCCCCTTCAACGCCAGTTTTCGGTGAAAAATATAACTATTTTGCCGCAGTGTTACATTACTTACTCTATACTACATAAGTAGAATGCGAGAAAGTATAAAAAAGAAAATCTCACCTTATTACGACTATGATATTGGCACAATTAATTTAAAAAACAAACGAAAATTAGCTGTGCTGTGACGTCTTCTAAAACCGTCATAACTTCACAAATTGGCAATTTTCGTAGCTTGCAATGTTGGTATTTCCTTCTTCGCCGATATTATTACAATATAAATATTGTTTATGGCAAAATCTTTCAGGAAATGAATTCTTGTAATTTTATAAACATGAGCTGATATATTCGTACATATACGTATTTATTGTGTTACCGGAAACTTAGTTCCACGGCTTTGTAAAATTCAATTCACGTGCCTTGTTGCACTCAGTTGCAGGTCTAATTTTCGTGAGTTATTATCTCGGGGCACAGTGGTATTGCTGTAATTTTCAAGAATAGACCATGAACGTTTGATAATATTGAAAGCTTTTTGCGTGCTACTCACGTGGACACGGGATAAATAGCAATTGTGTGGCAAAATGCGTGACGGGAGTCAGTAAAAACTAGCTGTCCCGTCGAAATCGGTTCATATGATCTTTGTAACAACGGGCTTCACGGTTTTTTGTTTTTTCCCTATCACCTCCAACGCCGTTGAACGATAATACTTAAATATACCCCACGCACCGTACCACGAGGTCAATGATATTTTGTATGTGCGTCGTTTGGTATCTATAATGCAGCGTATGTGCGGTGGAGACTATTGTGGTTAGTAGTTATAATGATTGTGTGGCTTTTTATGTACTCATGTATGGAAGTAAAACGACACGCTGCTAGGAACCACATTAGTATGAGTCATAGAAAATATTTTTCTTATTAAAACACGTAAATATATTCAAAGATGTTTAAATATATTCAAAGATAATTGTGAAATCGTATTCACTTTCGAAGAAAATACGAACTTGCGGGCTTCAATTCGCAAATTTGAGCAGAATCGTCTGCTTCGAATCTGGGTTACTGCGGGCCTGAATGAACATGATTTAAAACAAACGTGGCATAAAATTCCTTGTTTATCTCTAGATCGAGTAACCTAGGCTGTTGCCTAGTGAAACTACTTCGGGACAGAAGCAGAAAGATCGTGCTTTTCAACCCGCGCAAGAGTCACCTTCGAGCGGTGTTTTGTTGAGTGTGGTCACATGTAATAACGTCTTATTATTGCTGGCAAATTGGGAATCCTTCATAATATTCAGGTGTACACAACAACAACAACAACAATAATAATAACAATAATAATAGTAATAATAATGATGATAATAATGATAATAATAATAATAACAATAATAATAATGAAATAATCGAAGCTGGCAAAAATAATGTTCAAGATTGCCATTTGTGAGGGAATCATAAAATTACGAGAGAATCTCGAGTTCTTGGGAGTCACAGCATGTTACAGTCTGAGAAGCATTATCGCTTCCCCTTTGCAATTTGAGAGAACATTTGTAGTGAAAATAGTATTGGTATGTTATTGGAAAAAGAGAAGCCTCGATATTTTCTGTGCACATACACTTAATGTGCAACATCGTTCATTAAGTATGATTAGAGATAGATTAGTTTCAATTTTCTTTTCATCTTGAAACCATACACACCGGAACCATGCGAGATTTAGTCACAAAATCACTTAAAAATAAGAAGTCAACCGAATAAATTGACATTCCTAAGATTGACGACCTGTAATTATTAGGAAAACGTTCGGCGAATTTCGAGGTAACTTACTCCTTTGCCGTTGTAGTCCTTCACAGAAACCCGCTCGACACGTATCTCTTGGCGGAGAATGGACGATGCCCGCTGGAGCTGCACCGTGTGCCCATTTGGCCCACGAGGGTCAGTTTCAGTGGGATTCTTCCTTAAAAATGTTTGAAATGACACAAAATAAAAACATTTTTGACACTATCTTTAAAAAAGACATATTCACAATGCGAAAACTCCTTCGGCTAGTGATGCAATCGTATGTGGTAATAATTTCGAATGAATTGAGTAAAATTTAACAAATGTTGGGTTTGAGGGACTGAGAGTACGCTCCCCCCCCCATCTCCCCTTCTGGATCCGCCATTACTCGTCCCCCTCGCGGCGCACCACCATTTTGACACCGCGTCGCCCCGCCCTCCCCCCAGGCTCGTGGAGGGCGCCCCAGGGCGCCGCCCGACGCTCCCGCTCGACCGCCGCCGCCGCCGCCGCCGCCGCCGCCGCCCGCGATTTATCGCCCGCTGGTGTTTCTGAATGGGAAAATATCACGGAGATTAATGATGATGTTATTTATATCGGAAAGCCGTTTTCAATGCGGGTGAGATAAGTGCAGTCTAAATGCGAGTCATTCTCAACATTTTTGTTTCAGTATTGTGAAAAATGGGCAAAGTTCTCGAAGGGAATGAAAGCGATTCATTAAATAATAGAAATATGCTCAATATCAAAAATTATTACTGATATAATTGACATATTTATGAAATTTGGATAATTGTTGAAGGTTTAGTTCAGACGATGCTGTAGGAGGTCAAGAGATTATACTCGTAGGAAATTGATGCAACTCACGCCACTGATACGACCGTATCTACTGGAATATTCTGAAACGTTAGTAATTTCTGTCATGAGTGGCCATATTTTTAAGAATTACTCGGTAGAACCCTCGCCTAGTTATCACTTTCATCCAGAAATTATATTTTATTTTCCGTAACGACGCCAACGGGAAAGCACGCTATGTACGACACAAGTTTCGTTGAAATTCGTTATCGTGTATCAGCTTCCTCTCCTGAATGGTTAACTCGTGGCTCACAGCGTTTCTGGACGGCGGGCGCATTAATTCACTTAACTTGTTTGCCGTGTGTTGTCGCAAACTTCGTTTCCTCAACTCTGCGAAAATCCAGCGGCGGCGGCGACCACGGGAGGAAGCAAACGGCGGAAGCCGCGCAAAATCTCGCGCAGAGACCGCAGAGCAGTCGCGCGTTTGAAGCGCTCGCTGCGGCCGCCACTGCCGCCGCCGCCGCCGCCGCCGCCGCCGCCGCCGCCGCCGCCGCCACCGCCGCGTCGCGCCGTATACGAGCGGCGCGCTGGAACAGGGTGTCGCTCGCTCCGAAAGGCCGATAGATCTGAGCTCTCTCGATGTACAGGGCTGCGAAGAGAAATGGGGTGGAGCCGTGTTTGTGGAGGGATGGTGCTTCTGGAGGCTGCGATGTTTCTTGCTGTAACGGCTGGTGTCGCTGCTGTTTAATTGCGGTCGTCGCTTCGGTAAGGGAATGAGTCATGGGGATCCCCTGGAATAGACTTCCCGCAAAACAGTTTCACGTCAAAACTTATAAATAAATTTAAATGGGTTGTTAAAGTAAATAGATTTTCAAATAAATATATTTAAGCTAAAAGAATCATCCCATCATCGCCTCCTTAATCAGAATTAAATAAGATGTTATCCATAACGCCCTTCACATTTCGAAAGGATAAGCTGTGTGACTTCTCACCTGTGCAATTCACTACTTGTCTGAGAACCGCCTTCCCGCTAATGAACTCTTTATTGGAACGTATCTAGAAATCTACGCGGGGATATAAATGACCCTTTTCCGAAGACTGCTTTACAAATGAATCATTGTTCTATGTAGACAGATACTTGGGAGAAAGGGCGTCCACCGTTATCACTCTTCCATTCTTCCGTTGGCGTGAAAACTAAATCTGGAGGGCGGGGCGGTTGCGGGAACGTCCGTGCTGGATGCAAATGGGAGCGGGCGAAGCACCGAAGAGGCGGTGTATGTGCGGGGCGACGTATTGCGAGGGCGGGCCACCGATAGCTCAGAGGCGACGGGTAGGCCGTAAGCGAGGCACTTCCGCGCGCTAGCGAAACGGCGGTGGGGGCGGCGGGGACGGGAGAGGTTGGCGCGGTGCGACACCGCGCGAACTAGGGCACGCCGTCGCCGCCGCCGCCGCCGCCGCCGCCGTGACAGCGACGAGACAAAGCCGAGCTTCATTTCCGTTCCGCGATAGCACCAGCACAAGTTGCGGTTGCGCCGTCGCCTCCGCGTCTCGCCCGCGCCGCCCCCCGCACCGCCCCCGCGCCCGCTCCGCGAGCATCAGTGACACACAGAGGGCCTCCCCGGCAGCAGAGAGGCGGTGTGATTCCAGGCGCGTGGATGGATATGCTAAGTGTATGCATTGCCTGACTTTGACTTACGTGCGCCCTAGGCTGTCAAATAATTTAGCACCGTTTTAATTTGCTTTTTTTAAAAATAATTAAAGCTATTTATTATATTTTCAATACAAAAATTGTCGTACGATATATGTAACCGACGTTAATATTGTGTACGTATATTTGTTTAAATAATAATTGATTATACGATATTTTTTGTATTAATTTTTTTTCTGAATAAATCAGTGGATATATATTTGATAAATTAACACGTTCTTTTGTTACAAATATGGAAATAAATATTTGTATGAAAGCATTCAAAAATTTGCCTTATGAAATTTTGAATCCGCTGAAATTCGTTCGCCCCCTAAAAAATTACGCGCCCCAGGCTGCAGCCTACTCAGCTTGTTCAGGTAATCTGGCACTGCGTGTATGAAACCTAACTACAGATAAAGCTTAGAACAAAAGGCATCTTCTTGAAAATGTTGTTACTCAAGCTTCATTCTCGGAAGGCACTATGTGCGATAAATGGTACCGAAGCCCGACGAGAAATTTCGAATTTTGTATTAGTT
This sequence comes from Teleogryllus occipitalis, assembly GCA_011170035.1. Taxonomy (NCBI): domain Eukaryota; kingdom Metazoa; phylum Arthropoda; class Insecta; order Orthoptera; family Gryllidae; genus Teleogryllus; species Teleogryllus occipitalis. Next base: position 787,780 of record BLKR01000003.1, on the reverse strand, counting down.
GTGCCAGTGAAGATGTATTTCATATAAGCAACAGGACAGTTTTCCAAAGAAACTCAATATTAATATTGAAACGTGTTGATGTTGCATTCAAGCGGAATTACTCCCATCGAAATTAATTATATAATTCCTCTGCATTAATTTGTATTTAAAGTCGACACACTTTTCTTTCAAAAAACATTCCCAGATAGAACAATAAAATTATCTTTGAGTTACTTGTTTGAAGTTTTGATTGGAAACCACGAACATAAAAACTCGTATTCACTCCATAAAAGTGAAACGAAAGTTGGCGTTAATACTTAATTTACTAATAAAACTTTATTAGTTTCTTTTTCTTTGCTGAGAATCATTCCTTAATGTGTTTTAATTTCCAACTGTTTTAGGTCGTAAGAATAGTTCGCCTAATATTTCTTAGCAATAAGCGTGTAAATATTATTACCGTAAACGCTCATTCCGCATTACCGTAATCCCTTGCCGGGACCAAAGTTTTGTTCCTGTTACGGCGAAATTCGTGTTAAGCGAGTTCGTGTTAACGAAGGTATACTGTAATTCCAACTAGAATAATTTAAGAATATGAGAGCGTTGTATTCGAAAGTTAATGAAAATAGATCTTTCGTATATTTTACTGTGCAGTTTTTTAAACAATACTTCCTTTTTCTCCGTCTTGGTTGCGAGCGTTGGCAACCTAGTATCGAGTGCCTTGTCCAATTTGTGCCCTCGCTCTCTTGAGCGGAGGATTGAGGAGCGTGGGGGTGGGGGAGGGGGGGCGGTGCACGTTCGCGCGTATCGCAGCGCCGCTCCATCACTCACTCGAGGCACAGAGGCCGCTCTGTCTCTCCTTCCCACGTTTTGCCTCTCGGCACGACTCCGCTCTTGTTGAAACTGCATCTTCAAACTTCTGGTACTCCGCTCCAGGCTAACGAACCTTCTTGGGTTTATTCGTCGTTCTACATCTCAACACCTCCGTTGAAGTTCTCGCTCTCAAGTTTTTTTCATCTTCCCTTTATCTCCCGAATTACATCTCTATTGCGGCTGCGTTCTTCTCTGTGCGTTTTTTTTGGCGGAGTTGGCAATCATTCACACCCTTTTTTATTTCTTTTATGTTATCTCACGTTCTGCACAGTTTTGTCATATTCAGTTAGCGTAAATTATTTTAAAGTGCAATTTCTCGCCTTATTATGTACTTTCAGTTTGTTTCTTGTAAAATATATTCACTAGATTTGTATAAAGTTTTACACATTTTTCATTTATGAAAATTCAAGGAGTTGTAAACATTTCTTCTTGAGATTGTGCATTCACATAACGACTGGGGCGTAGGATCAAAATTTGCTTTATCATCGAACTCATCCCTTTATCATATTTGCTGTTTAGCCGTTATTTCTATTTCTCCCATGAGTGATCTCCGAACAAGTAGGAAAATATCCCAAACTCGTGAGACTTTGGGCGTTGGCGCTTGGGTTGCGGTGTCTCCAGCAACTAGAGAGGGCGCTTCGTGGCGCGTGCTTTGCCCTTTGGAGTTGGGCTTCGAGCTATCGACCGCGGCCCTTCCGAAGGGCGCCCGACTTCCTAGGACGAACTTCTGCGCCGGACGAGCGTCGCGGTGGCGCCGGAGGCCGAGGGCGCCCTAGAAGTTGGATGCGACGCGACGCGGAGATAGGGCTACCCTCCTTCGCCACCCACGGTCCAGTAATGACCGCTGCCCGCGTACCTTAGCGTAGGAGAGGTTGTCTAAAGCAACCCGTCATCTGTCTCGGCAGTGTGATTTTTTTGGATACAGTATGATGTTTACTTCGAGACTTCTTTATCGTATTATCAAATTTATCATCCTTCTTTATTTAATTTATATGGAGGTTTGAATGTAAAACACATTTTGGTCGCTCAGATTTTCATTATTAAAAAAAATAATACGTTTTAATAAGATACTTTCAATTTGTTTTGCGGTAACAGTCCGCATCTTGCCCTTTTTTCAGTGAAAGTTCGTCTAATTTTGCACAACCATGTATGTTTGGGTCTAGTTTCTTTCTTCTGCTATGTGAAAAGCATTATAAATTTTTCTTGGGTTGCTTGCTTTATTCTGTGTGTTTTACGTCTTCAAACCATTCTAATTGTTTATATTGAATAAAATCTTAAAACTATTGCTTCAAGTTCTTCTTTTATGTATATTTGTCGTATCATATTTTATCCAATTTAGTACGTCTTGCTCCTCTCAAAAAATTAATTTCCTCTGATAACACCTTATACGTACATTTTTTTCAATGTAGTACCTACTCCATTATTACTATGTTCTTCTTTTCTTCTTGTATTCAGTCTACAAGACGTCCCTTCAATTCGAAGAACATCAGCGACTACTCATCTTATTTGCTGTCAATCCTGGACCTGTATAGAATTAGTCTTTTTCGGATTTCATATAGTTCGACTACTTTCATACACAATTGTTCACATTTTAACTATTGAAAAAACTCTTTGATTCCAAGTAGGTCTCCTCGTGTTTATTGTTTCAAATGTCTTCCTATGGCTTACTTCAGCGTACCTTGTACCCTTCTCTTCCCACCACTCGAGTCTTCCACGGAGCTGCCGTTTGGGCTGCTGCGCCGCCCGTTTGCGTTTTGGCGCCAGTCGCGGGGGGTTTCCTGCGAGTCAACTCGTCTCTTGTCATCCGAGCGTTGTTCTGCGAAGGAGTGCTTTATTTCGTGAACGACTCGAAACTTCTCCTCGGTATGAAACTGCAGTGCTCGTCGAGTTGATTAAATTTTGACCGAAGCACTTCGCTGGCGACCTACTTTACCCGAGGACTTCATGTTGTGTCTTCTCTGTTTGGTAGGCTCTGCAAACGAACCCGCTTGCGAGGTGTTTCATAGATGATTTCTGAGCTACGTACACGAAAATAAAAGTTAATGGCATATTTAAATTATGGTTAAAAATAGGGGCATGGGCATACTCTATGCAAGACTCAGTAGATGCTGCCAAGAGCTACCTCCTCGACATCTGGTGTCGAAAATAACTTAATTCATTGTGAATTGATGTTAACGTTTTGTGAATTGTTCATTGTGAATTGATGTTGAGAGAGAGAGAGAGAGAGAGAGAGAGAGAGAGAGAGAGAGAGAGGAGAGAACGAGAAAGAATAATAGAAAATTAAGCGAAGATACACGTAGCATGAAAACATTTTTACGTGTATTCACTAAACTAGTAAACTTTTATATAAAAGCTCACTGGCTGCTACAACAGTGACAACTGATTTGCGGATTTGTATAGCGGCATGGGCATACTCTATGCAAGACTCAGTGGAGGCCAAGAGCTACCTCCTCGATATCTGATGTCGAAAATAACATTAATTCATTGTGAATTGATGTTAACGTAAAAAGGCATGTGTCAGATGTGCTTTAAATCTAATCGTCAAGTTACCCTCTACGGGAAGAAGCCATAGTAAGAACCAATGAGAACTTCATAAATCAATATTTTTCTTCTCGTGAGTATAAGAATTTATCCCTTGCAATGGGATTGTTCTCCTTCAATTTTGTGTTTTTTTTTTTGGTGGGGAGGGCACACGAAATGTAAGGTTTCCGTAATAGATCCCGGGGGTTCATTCCGGACGGGTACCAGAACGTTCATTGATGTTTGAAAATTATTGAAAATGGCTGACGACGACAACAATAACAACAACAACAATAATAATAATAATAATAATAATAATAATAATAATAATAATAAATCATTTAGAACGAGTAAAAATATAATGATAACGTTATCTAGAATAAAACGTTCACATCTTTAGTTCTCAATTTACTTGGAATTGGAACTGTCATATGCAGAGCACACATGACTCATTCATTTCCTCTCTGAGTAAGTGCAAAATGTATTTTTAATTTCGAGGTAAAAGAATTCTGTATTAATTTCGCAACTGCGTGTTACGGATCGATGCGCGCCGCATATGGTCCCGTCGCCATAATTGATTCTCTTTCCCGGCGTAATTAATTCTTGCTATTTGGAGGTTTTAAAAAAATGTTTCCAATGTGAGCCAATATGCGCCACTCCTGTGTGATCCCACGACAATGTCACTAAAATGTTTGCATATATAAGTTTGGAACAATGAAACTAAGAATATAAACGTAATTAAATGTGTATTAGATGAAATCGTAACATCGTAAAATCCATTTGGGTCCATCTTCTTCTCACGGTATATCAATTGGGCTAATAAATTTTTAACAGATGGTTTGGCGTTACTCCCAAAAGAATTTAATTGGGCGATATCAATTTTTTACTAAAAAATCTTTTAAGCTTACCTTTCTTGGGGCGGGAAGTATGACAAAAACGTTATTCTAACAAAAAAAGAAAAGAAAAAGAAACAACTTCAGGTGATGTTTTAATATGCACTAAGAATTTACAAAGTGCTTTGCTACTAACATACTGTTGTTGAAATCCCTAATTGCAATTTCCCTCTTTAAAAATGTCATATGGTATCATAGGACCTTGGAGCGAACACAGTTATTTCGAGGAAATCCATTTCAATTTCATAGAGTGCGACTTTCGTAACGAACAGTCTACCTGCTTGCGACGTACGTTATCTCTGCACTTGCAACTTCGCTGGCGGAGACAACGCTTGGAGCGCGGGATGGGCGGGGGGTGGGAGGAGGGATGCACGGGAAAGGCAGAAAAACGCGTACGCAGCGATAAACAGAGCGGAAGCTGGCGGCGGCAGAGGAGGAGGAGGAGAGACAGGCGAAGAGTAATGAATGGACTCGTATGTTCCTCAGCGCGCCTGGTTCCCCTGCCCAGATTTATGCGCGATCGCAGTCAAAGCGGCGCATAAACCAAACAAACGAACGACGCGACGCGACGCAGGCCGCGCAGGCGCAGCGGTGGCGGTGGCGGCGGCGGCGGCGGCGGCGGCGGCGGCGGCGGCGGCGGCAGGAGCAACCGCCGCCCCGCCCCGCCCCGCCCCGCCCCGCTCCGCCCCGCTCCGCCCCGCTCCGCCCCATCTCTTCCCCCGCGGAGGCCCTCCCCGCCTCTTCCGTTTGCCACGCCCCCTGTCGGCCGTTTGATGCCTTGGCTGGGTTTCGCTCGGCGTTCTCACCACCCCACGAGTGCCGCATCCCCGGTTTCTCGGTCCCGTTCCGTTCCTCGAAAGGAATCGTTTCGGGTGTCTTTGCTTCCGCCGTTTGTGTGCACGTTTCCAGCCCTTCCCCCTTTTTTTTCATTGAATTCCACTGGGTTGGTGACGCAAATCTTGCAACGCTTTTATAGTTCTTTTTACTTTTTTCTTTATTAATTTTTCGTTGCAAATTTTTTTGTTGGTGTGCGTTCCTTTCCCTTTTCTTTTTTTGCTACCGTCTTTCATCTCGATTACAACCGTTTCATTCCTCTCTATTTCTTTGCTTTTTTATTCCTGATCTCATCTTAATCAGTGACGGTTCTCTCCCTCCCTCCCTCAGCTCTCCTTCTCTTCTCTCTTGGTGCACACATTTTGTCAAGAGGGCGCGAGTTTTAATAATTGAGATTTATGAAGAAAGAATTTGTGTGTTATGCCGAAACATTTGGTAGTTCGTAATTACTAAGTTTGTTTGTCTCCTCACGAAAAGTCGCAGTTGCTAAGAAATATTTTTGCTAATAATAGATTGGAATGTTTGATTTTTGGAATTGCGGTTAAAATGACCCGATTTCATTCTCAGTTCGGGCGCAGAAGCTTATCTGCAAATATCCTCATAACGACCCGTTTCTCGAATGTTTCTAATAGAAATTTTGTGGATAAGCAATATACAGTCAATTCACGAGCATAGATCTCCTTCGCACTCAACTCTTTCGAGTTCCATCAAAATACCTAAGAGTTCTCCCAGACAAAAACAGTGATACACCGTTCAATTTAATTACGTATAACATTGGAATACTGCTGAAGGAAGAGGCGACTTTCATTATTTCTATAGCTTCGTGATGTATTAATGCAGGTAATCGTAATTGGATTGTCTAAGCTAACTGTCCTAACCGGGACGACTCTTAACGATTTCCATTTCAGGAAAGATGATCGATTGCCTTTTATGATAGAAAATAATTAATTTCTGGAACTAATTTCTACCATTAGCTTTTGCTTCGTAAGGTCGTCTAGAAAGATTGGCGACCCTAATTTTTAGACGTCCTGCTGTTCGGTGCACTCGGATATTCATTTCGCACACCTGAGCGCGGGCGACGACGTGAGCGCTGCTGAAAAGACTGCGGAAGGAGGTGGGCGGGGCCCAACCGCATCTGCGGTTCTTCGGCACATCAAAGAGGCCTCAGAGAGGGAAGATCGCCAGATATAGCACTGGGCGGTACAAAGATGATAGTAGAACCTACGCTCCTTTCTGCGCGCTGGGGAGGGCGCCGCAAGACCAAAGATGGTGACGCCCTTTCCGCCTCGATTCCCAGCCGGTCAGGGCGAGCGTTGCGTTTGGTTCCCTCTGCGTTCTTTCCTTCCCTTCGACCCGTTCGCCGCAGGGCGACGCTCTCCCCGCCCCCTGGAAACCGCAAACCACGGCCCCCTCCCCCTCCGCCACCGGGAGCGCCGCCGCGCGACTTTTTTAATGGAGAAGGAGCAACCGCGTGTGGTCTGGTGAGTGCGGCCGGCTCCCCGCGCGTACTAGCTTTCACTCGAACAAATTTCCAGGGACGGAAAGGAGAGCCGCCCGCCCCCGAGGAAGGAGCGTGGGACGCGACGGGCAGGGCGGGGCTCGGGAACGGGGCTGCGGTGGAGTGGGTGGGTCGCGCTCGCGGTGGGACATCGAAATCTTCTCAATGGTGGCAATACGTGGGTCTAATTGGAGTACTCTTATCGATGCGAATTGTCAATTAAGTAAATCGAATGTATTCATGTTAATACGTGTTACATGATACAGACGTAATTTGATGTTTACTTGTGGTTCTGACGTCAGTGTATGATTCTTTTTATTAGGAAATAATTGGTTGACGTTGTTACTTAGAGGCAAGGATGGTCACGCCGAAGATCCCCCCCCCTGAATTGTTTGGAGACCTATTGGAATAAGGGACTACCGCGCAGATGCTCGCGGGTGAGACACCCGTTGTTGCTCTGCGGGCGTTGGTGGGAGATAAGGATTTGGGATTTGGAGGCCGACGGCCGTAATGGGAGAGGCGGAGGGGGCGGGGCCCCGGGACGCACGCGTTCGGCAGCTGTGGGCGCCCCGCCGCCTCCCCTGCCGCCGCCAAATAAACAAGTGAACGGCGGCGGGCGCCAGCTGTCCCCGGAGGCACGCCGCCGCTGCCTCCGCCGTGACTACTACCATCACAACACTTTCACAGCATTGCTCCTCCTCCCCCTTCTCCATCTTCTGCTCAGTCGTCTCATTCTCCGACTCCTCCACTCTCTTCATCACCATCACTATATCATTACATAACCATCGGTTCTATCTCACAACCCTTTTCATCAACAGAGCAGTCATGATCATCAACAGAGTTGGCACGATCACATCTATTGCCAACACTAATTACTGTTACCGCCTGGACTGTTGCCTCCAACCTCAAAGATACCGTCTTCGCCGCCGCCAGCCGCCTCTCGTGCTGGCCCCGCGCCCAGTGCTTGGAGCAGTCGCGACCTCTCCGCGATAGTTGGCGTCTCCTTCTAATGTAATCTTGTTAGAGGCAGAAGATTATCTTTGTGACATCTAACGCGGCTTTATTAGAAGGAGCAGGCGCGTCGACGGTGGCGGCATCTTCAGAAACGAACAGACTGTTTGCTCGCTTTTTCTGCTCGTTGTAGTCCTTACAAGCAGTGTTGATACATGAGGGATTTTCTTGGAAATTCGCCGTATGTGTACAACCGTTCCTTTCCTACGCGTGATGTCATGTTTGTTACTGTCGTAACAAACGAATGCACTGACGAACAGATGCCTCTCGGCTGCATAATGCGGAAACTCGCTGTAAAAGGGCTTAAACCAGAGCATCGTTAGTACAAAGAAAGTTAAATTAACGAAGAGAAATGGAGCTAATAAGCTTAGAGGGTTGTACGGCAGAATATCCGACACAAAGCGCCAATTAAAAATGTCTTTAAATGTACAATCTTATCTGCTATGTTTATATGCACGCAGCAATAAAATATTGTTTTTCATTAACCGTACTTTAATAAAATCCCCATTATGTTGCCTGATATTGTGATTGTATCCAATCACCAAGGTTGGGAGAATAATGTCAAAAGCTCTTAAACAGTTTTAGGAATATCAAGCTTTTATTTCCTGACTGGAAGTTGATTTTAAGGAATTTGTGTAACGATATATGTGAAGGAAGTGGTGCTTTGAATGGATGATATGATTGTAAAAATTAGAAAGCTGAACATCTGAAGCTTTCGTCCAAATTAGAAATGCAAACAATAGACTGATAATACACATATCAAAGCTTTCCGAGAGGGAATATTTTGGAAAACATGCTAGAGAATGATGTCTTGAAAAATGTTGTGTGTGGCAATGGGCCTCTCGTATTTCGCGGGTCTCGTGAAGGCACAGAAAATCCAAGTGATAATGGCTGTGCCAAACGAGGACTTCCCAAATTTTGTTTGGCAGCTCCAGAGCACAACACAAGCAGCCACACAACTTGACATGTGTTGTGGCGTGACAGCTAGTGGGAGCTTCAGTCGGAGGTTTTTTCTACTCTCTACTGAAATCAATATGTAAATAAATATGACATCACATATACGAGCGTATTCGCATTGAGAGAACGGTATGGTTTTGGTACAGCCTTCTTCTGAAAGAGAAGACAAAAAATTCTGCTTTCGTGGAAATCATATACTAACATTTGGAATTAATAGTCTGCTGCGGCTCTATCATGCACCGTCCAGTGCACCAGTGGGTTTTGAAGTCCCGGAGGTATCGTGACTCTCGCATTCTCAACTCATTTTTGAAAGCATGCGACGGATACCGGAATTAACACCTGGATGGTACCTTGAGAAAATGTCTTCAATTTCCACGCCTTAGGCATAGGAACCTATGTTGGGCCTTTCACAGCTAGAAGCAACCAACTCTATCTTCATTTCTTCTGAGCAAAGGACCATTGGCTTCGATAAATTCGACTCCATGGAGACTACCCCGAGAGGAAAGTACATTCGGGGAAGGGGGCTCGAGGACCCCATGTATCTCCTTTAGCACTAGCAACGTGGCTATCGCCGGGAAACTGGGTAACCAAGCGAGCGTTTCCAATTCCCCACCGAATCATTCGTATGTGCGACCCAAGAACCAACTCGCAGTGTTGGCCTCTCAAGTGTGACGGCGCGCGTGGAGGCGTCTCCACCGCCGGCAGCAGAAGTCTCACCTCGCCTCGTCGCCCCCTCCTCCTCCTCGGCTTCCTCCGTGCTCCTGCAACGCGTGTATTGGTTTAGCTAACAGCGCGGAGGACCGCCACGACAAACAGATGCATTATTCATTCGTTCATTCGCAGCGGCCGGCGATAATTACGCTCCGCACGCGAGGAGGAGACGTCGGTTGCGGCGCGGAGAGGGGAGAAGAGGGGCGTGGCGGGGCGTTGGGAGGAGACGAGCGAAGGAGGCGGTGCGGGGACACGCGAGCGCGCGCGCCGGAAGGGGGAGGGGCTGGGAGACAGGGGAAAGAGAGGGCAAGAAGCGTACATCCTACAAATTCGCACGAGGACAGTTATTCAGCACCCGTAAGTCTCCTAAGCAAAGTTGTTGATGAGGATGCTGTCTTGTACATGCTTGTGTGTAAACGATACCTTTGACTAGTAGTTTTTATGCTAAACATTTTGTGTACGTGTAATACATTCTTTTCATAGCATTATGCGTGTTCAGTTTCGACACTAAAGGCAATTATAGTATATTTAGAAGGCAAAACGTGCCGCTCCACATCATCAGCATTTATGGCAAACGTAGATTCTGAAATTTTTTACTTTCTCGGCCTTACGAAGGTACTTTTAATTAATTGGTTAAAATTTAATCATTGGGTAAAACCCAATGAAGACATCAAATGTCCTTCAAAAATATGCTTATTTCATGTGTTATGTAAAAGTAGAATTAAAAAATATATATATTTATTTGAGGTGGCTTTTTAACTGGTCGGTCTTAAAGCGACCAATGTAACTTCTAACTTTGGGGTAACGGTGGAGGGCACATATTAACAACATGAACAAACATCCATGCCTGGGGTGGGATTCGAACTCGCGACCTATCAATCCAAGGCAACTGCTGCCCTGCAGCCTTAGCGACTTCGGCTGTCCAGGTCGGCAAAAGTAAAGCTTGCCATTCATGTTATTTACATTCAATACATTTACTTCAAAATTGCTACTTGGTGGGCAGCTGTATAGCTTAAAAATACAGCATTAATTTCCAGAAACTGGTACACGGAAATATATTTCCATGTGCCATTATTGTGGACGTGGACATGATTTCAAAACATCGGTGAAAAACAATTTCATCAATAGTAAATTTTAAGGAACATTCTTGAAGTTGCTCATTACAATATTAAAGAAATTTTCTACCGGTGTATTTCTGGTGGGTATGTCAGAAATGCCTCGCGCCTCGCGACACGGTGTCATCGTGCTTGAGCATCGTTCGGGGGAGGGTTCCGGTTCGATGCCCTTCGCCTCGGAGCGCGGGGCGTGTGCGTGGACGGGGGCGGGAGCATCCGTTTGCTGGCGCGAAAGAGGCATAAACGCGGGTGCGATGTTTCTCACATGAGCGCGCCCGTCAGCATGACGTGATGCGGAAATGATGAAAGTTTAAAATGTGTTTTGTGAAGCTCTCTGATTGGTTGGTGAGGGAACGAGAAGCGCTTCATTGGTTTACGTAAGCATCTTCTGCTCGGTTAACTGCGACGTAACCCAGGAGGGAATCTGAAAGGAAGGGCGTTGTGGAAGATGCGTTGTTCCAGTTGTTCTTTCTTCGATAAAATTAGTTACACACGATTTTATAATGTAAAATTATTTGCTGGAACATTTATTTGTAATATTTTTTCATGAATTTCTCACGTGACATTTGGAGCCCCTGTGTAAAAGAGGAACGAAACCTATATTTGCAGAAAATGAAACACTGCGGTAGACGTGCTGGCTGAATTTCTAGGAAAATGTAATTTGGTCATCGTTTGATTGGATTTCAAAACACAATTATACTTAGAATACTCTGCGAATTAAATGGCTTAAAATTTTGCGTTTGATTTATTCCTATTGCCTTGACAGCGATACTTCGATTCTTTCATATAATGTCTGTTGCAGTGTGCTTCCCATTTTATTTGATTAAACGCTTATGACGACATTTGAACGTTTTTGAGAACGATCAATAGATTTTTTTTAACGTTTTGGTGACTTTTAATCGCCTTACGCTTAGCAAATCGCATTCATGGTCTTTGTAGTCCGTCCCTAAATGTGAATCAGGAGCAACTGCCGTAACTGAATAAGGCTGGTTGCACCGAGGCATGCAAGCAAATGCTTTGTGATCTGCCGTGTAGCGTAGTTTATGAGTTCACGACCTACAGTGGATTGCCTTCGTTGCAATCGCTGGGAGAACGACCGGTCTCTTGTGTTCCATTCTATTTCGTGCGTTCATTGGTACTCGTTATAAATGAAACTCCATGAACGGGAAACTGTATAGGTTTCATACGTGCCAATGTGATTCCGACTCAGATAGGCTTGTTTATTTGATTAGTTATGGTTTTCTACAAAAAGTTTGTTTTTATAACGTGAATTTACATGCCGTATGGTGTCTGGATCTGCAAAGGAAATCATAAAGGGTATAGTCTAGGCTATTATTCCTATGTTATGATTTTGTTAGTGCACATGTATTGTCTGGATATACTACCTCGGAATGTTGTGCTAGACCGCATTGTGTCGTAAACACTTGAAAATATCGCTAATAGAAGTAATTGTACTGTAATATACAACAGTTATCCTTAATTAGCATTGTTTATGAACTTACACGTAATATATTAGTTATATTTTTTAGAAGTAGACCTCGAATTCGAATGTAAGGGAATGTTTTTGACTTGTTTACTGTGGATAGAAGCTTATAGATCGTCTTATTTGGTGTATCAATTTGAAATGTATAACTTGAATATATTTGCACTATCATATGAAATGTGTACGTATTTTAAAAGATATTAGATCTCATTTTACCTCATTTCCTTGTATTTACGTTGACTATCGTACCAGTTTTCGAATATTATATGCCGGGAAAGAAGTAATATTTTGTCCTGATTGGCACTTGATCTGTGATGTGATAGTGACACGAGAAATTTTCCGAATCGTTCCGATGTGCTTATCAGAACCTTACATTCTTCTCATGAAGTTACATTGCAGCCATCACTACACTTAGTCACGCGGTTCACCACACTGCAATCTTTTCCATGAAACTAAAGGAAGATTATGCAAGTTTCGTTGACGTTTTTGAGGTAGCCGTATGTTTCAGCATCAGTGAACTGTGACTGAAGGCTCGTGGTGGTGCGGTTTCTGCCGCGCCCCAGGTTGAGGTGTCACTTATGGCAGTGGAAGAAGCGACGGAACGAAAATGACAAGAGTAAGGGAAGTTGCGTATGAAGAGGAAACTGTGTCCGAGCCAGCAAGAGTAAATGTAATAGTAGTAGATGCATAGCAGTGGGAAGGCGGATTGTGACATTGTGGTTTTCTTCTTGAAAGAGGACTTGTGTCCCTCTGATAAGCCATAATAATGCCACGTCAAGAAGTTGTAGTCTTAGAAAAGTCATTTTGCATGCCTTTCATAGTAGTATAAGAGGTACGTAAGTCTTCAGAATGTAAATAATTTTTAATATGTGAGAAATAAGAAATACACTACTTCAAAAATAGTTTAGTAAATGTATACACATAATAAATATTATATTGTATGACGTTTACGGACCACTAACCATTCGAAATGTAACTTAAATGTCGTTAAATAATTATATGTTGCTCGAAACTATATTGCAATACGAATTTTCTTTTCAATCATCATAAAATTAACATAAAGAAGAAAAGTTACTCTAACAAACTGTGGAATTCTGAAAAAACAATGAGCTAGAAATTTCTTGGAATTGTATCATGAAACTCTACAAGGCACACATTTCCGATTGATGCAATGAATTTTCCAAGCTATGCCCGTTGTTTTAAAACGAAACCCTTTTTTAAATCGCCGCTTCGCAGCGACGCGCGAGGTAGTCGGGATGACTCCGTGTGGACGGCGCGGCGCGGCGCGGCGCGGCGCGCGGCGGGGCGGGGCGGGGCGGGGCGGGGCGGGGCGGGGCGGGGCGGGGCCGTCCCGAGGGGGCGGGGCAGGGGCGATGAGGAGGAGGCCGTGCGTCGCGGCGGTCGGGGGCGCGTTGGAGAGCGCGAGGGGCGGCGGTGGCGACAATGGCGCAGAAGCACGCTATTGTGACCGGCGCGTCGACAACGACGGCCCTCGCCGCCCCGCGCCGCTCCGCCCCGCCCCGCCCCGCGTCGCCACAATAGGCGCCCCGCACGCGCGCGCGTGTGGTGTCACGTCGGCCGCCCTCGGTGTTGTCGCCCCGGCCCATCGCCCGCCCGCCCGCCCGCTCGCTTCGCGCCCCGCGCCCTGCACCCCGCGCTGGCCCACCCGCTCCACGCCCCGCGCCCCGCACCTCTCGCTCACTCCATCCCCGCGCCTCTCGCTCACTCCACGACCAAGAGCACTGTGCCATGAGAGGGGCGACGCACTCTCCGGGCGGTGGGGCGTGGCTCGACGCTGCGCTGTGGAAGGCTCGCGGTTTTTAATTTTCATATGACACCATTCACCTAACAGACGGAACAAATGAAAATGTTTCATACGGACATAATTATTCCCAATCTTCTCAGAGCTCTACTTATGATAACTGTAAAAGATCTATCATTTCTGCAGTCATCATCACCCTACCGTGGTTCATAAAAGGGTTAGATGCGTGAATACTTCATTCTAAGTTAGCAAGATGCTATTTTTTATTGTATATTAATTCTGCTAAAACTTCTTAATTGTGCTTATCTTAATAACCATTTTCAATATCTACTATGAAGTTTGACAAATTGTAATTACAATTATGACTGATAAATTAATTTTGTTAATGATATTCATATGCTTACACAGTCTCTATTGCGTTTCGTTGGATAAAACATGAGTAGATATTGCTGTATTTGTACTTTTCATACCAGTTTGTCGTCGCTTTCAAACAAAACATGTAGCTACAAATTTCATACAAAAATACCTCGTCAGTAGAAATGTAATCGTTTTTCTTTTGGCATTCCTCTCAGCTTTATCGTGTTATTAATCCAGGCTTTCTTGTTCGTGACAGAAAATGTTTATTTAACATAATCTGATTATTGTTCGTTACATAATACAAAATATATACTTTTTATTATCTTGTGGCGGTAAGTTTTACTAATTATTAATCTAACCCATCAATTTAAAAACATTGTGAGGATCATGTCAAGGTAGTTCTTTTATCTTATCGTAGACTTGGAATATCATTTCGCATTTTACTGCGAATAAACCCGCTTCCTCTGCGGGTGAAGACCTGAGGGAAGCTACGATGATTATAATAGTTAAAGCCTGCGATCAATCTTATCTCTAAGGAGGTACGGCAAGTGGCGTGGCACGCAATAGCCAGATTAACTCGTTTCGCGGTGTTCTCAGGAGGCGGCACATGTGTTCTTGTGTTAGCCGAGCGATAGCGTCGTCCTTCGTTGCGTTTAGCGAGCGCCCGTCGCCCGCCGCCGGCGTGATTCATCATGTACGTGAACCGCTCCGACATTGAAGTGTTCCGACAGGAAATGCGATAGGGTGCAGGTGGCGTGAGGCCAAGTAGTGCGGTACAGTGCAGGTACTGACGCCTCTGTGCAAGCTCGTTGATGTCGAAGTTCGATAGGTGTCTCGGAACATGCAAAAATAAACGTCGATCGTGTCGTGCCTCTTGAGTTAACTTCATTTTATGCCTTTTTTGTGTACTAATTCTCTGTGGGGTGGAACTTTTTTGTATGTAACGTCATGCAGCTAGTATTTGTTGTATTCCAAATTATTTTCTAGTAACTGTGGCAACGATTTGGTTATGAAACGTCCTGCGACTTATCGTACTGATATTTCCAACGAGGTTAGACCGCAGTTACTTTATATAAAGAAAGGTTGCCCAATTTCAAACTTCGAAAATTTGCATTGTTCTGTATCAGTCATTGCAAATAGGGGTGAAAATATATTACGGTTATCAGTATGAGCGTTTAGTCGACTTTTTTTATAGAATACAATTTATATTTCGTTAGTATAATTTGTTGACAGCGGTTGAATACATTGGTTCGTTCGCGTGAACGCGTTTCCTACATTTTTAATTACATTTCTCGTCATTTCAATGAGCATTTCCCGTCGAGTTTCTGACAAGCCCGACACACGACAGCAACGTGTTAAAAACACTATTTAGTACTTTTTAGGTGTTTTACATTATATATTTCATGCGTTTGGCTTTGACAGAATTTAATTTTTAAAATATCAAACAGGATGCACGAACAAATTCTATTTTATGCAAATATAATTTTTATGTTATTTAGTAAAGATTGCACAATTTGTTTTTGAAAATTAGATCTAAATTCAAGTTTTTGCCCATAATTGACCAATAAAACTGAAAATATTACGCGGTGTGGCAATTTTTAAAAGCAAAACATGATCTATAATAATCTCGTGGCCGTTGAGTAAGTGTTCGTTTCGAATCGCCCTCTGGTGAGACACAAATTTAAACAACATCCTTTCACTGAGAGTGGTCATCTGCCAAGAGTATTAGAGAGTTATTTGGTTTTGTCGGACAAAGTCATGAAATCAGAAATGAAAAATTTTTTTGCCAGGCTTACTTTTATTTTGCTTTGCATTTCCAGTTTTTTGTCTCCTTGTTTGTTATCAAAAATGCTTTTGGAGAGCAGAAGTGAAGCTGCAGTTCTTTGCTCATTCATTCATGATTGCATAAACGTATTAATTTGTCCTGAAAATGATGAATGTACGATACGAATAAGTAAATCTACAAAAAAAAAGACCAAATATGTATTCACAATTTTTGAACAATAAAATGTTAAGAAATTGTGTAAATTTTACGTCAAGTCCGAGGAAAAAGTCAGAGAGTTTGAGAGTTTGTATTTGTTGTTCTCATCATCTCATTGTAACTTAACAGAGACGCAGTGGCAGTAAAACAGGCGCTGCGTCGAGCGCGCTTTTGGCGAGGGCGGACAGGCGGTGCGGGGCGGGGCGAGGCGAGACGGGGCGTGGGCGATGGGCGAGGGCTGTCGCGGGAGCGATACGCCGATGCAGGGGCCGCGTCGCCCTTGGAAGAGCCCCGTTTTACGAGGTCGTAATTGTGCCGCAGATTAAGGGCTTGTTTCCTTTACGAGGATTGCCATTGCTTTGTGATGTCGATAACGCCGCACTGTAGTTGACTGGGAAGCCCTTCTAGCCGCTGAGAGCAGCTTAAATTGGTCCTTAAGTGAAGTCTGTTCCGAACAACAGTCAGATCATGATAATAAATCGAGTAATGTTTGCATAACCACGGTGAATGCTGTGTGTGTGTTGGATCTCCATATTTCCACAAGCAAGTTTACGTTATAATAGTTCTGTGGTGTTAATTATTGGGTAACGGAAGGTTATTCCAGAATTCCGTGATGACGTGTCGCAGTAGTTGATCGTATTTGTAAATGCGTAATACACACTTAAATCCAGGAAGTTATCTAACATGATCACCTGAAATATTTTCAAAATACTTTCCCCCAATTGCAACGCAAATAGCCCTATGTCTTCTAGAAAATTTGTAACACCGAACAACTTTTTACGGTGTTCTGTTGAAAGAAATTTAAATGAACGAGATAAAAGAAACTCGGGAGAGACATGAATGCAATGATTATAATACAAATACGTAGTTATACATTTCGATGTCATACTTTCGTGAATGTATCTGTCAGCGCAAATAAAACAATCCTTTATTCCATGCGTTTCCACACTTACTACCCCTGAACGTTTCTGAATCGTGCTTTCCGAACACTGAAACCACTGCAATGTTCGAAGAGGTCTCGTCCATCTTAAGACAACGGTAACTACTCTCCGCGTGCCCCGCCCACCGATCGCCTTCGCTTTTGTGTTTGCACAGTAGTATGCACGGCTATTCCCTTTGCTTATTCTTGTCTTTCTGAGAAACACGTCGTGCTATCACTTCTGCCAGGCTTACGTTAGTTCAACACAGGCGACTACACTAATATTTGCTCAAATCACAATATTTTTTCTACAACCACGTTTCGAAGAGCAAATTTAGATTGTATAGCGATGCTCTTCGTTTCCTTGGAATTCTCTGATTGCCTTGCCAATGCAAATGCATTAAATGTGTGAGAAATTATTGTGTTGTGTGCACTGAAAGCTACTTGTTATGCATAATAAAAATATAATTTCTATTTTTCTTTTCAGGTAAATTTCTTCGATTTCCTTTCAAAGAGCGGCCGATTTCCAGGTCTGACGTGACAGAACCAGATCATCCAAATGCGGTGAGACATTTCACAGTTATCGTGTACTTGAAATTGAAGTGTTGGACAAATATTTAAAGAAAAGTTGAATTTGAAATTGAAGTATGTGAATAATGATAAAAGAAATGAAAATAGTTATAATGCATGTTTTACATTCGTTTCTTTAACATTACACTTGTCTAATGATTATGACGCAGGGAATCAATTAAAGAACTGATGTTACTAAAAATAGTTTATTATAAAGTATGGTTTTAAGGGTAAATATTTTTTAGCTTCAGAATTATTTACATTTTCACTATCACTATCACTATCTGGAGTGTAGTTTACAAAAGACTGTACAAGTACATTTATTAAGTTTCCAACTTTTTTCCATGTAACGACTTGAAATATTTACATACACTCTTGATATTTTTTTTAATAAAAACAAATATTGTTCCGGCCATTGTTCGTAGATTTCTCGTGTATAGTTTACGACGATTTATGAGCAGCGTGTCCGTCTAGCGTCGCCCCGAGTCGTGGGTCCGCCCACCGTCCTCCGGTCATACGCTGAAGGGCGTTTCCCTTTGAATACATAATGGCGGGCACAGATTTCTCCGAGTGGCAACGGCTGCGGCGGGCCGGCCGGCCTGGTGACACAACAGGAAGAAACTAGGCTCGGCGTAGTTGCGCCCCACGCAGTGACTTGCGCGTTTGTGTATTAAGTTTATTCTGTGAACGTGATACGGGGTTTGAATGAGACCGTCCCGCCGCCCGCCCGCTCCTCCTCGCCCGCCTTCCGCTAATAAATGTATTTAGTGATGGATGGCAGCCTTCGAAGCGCGCGAGGGACCGAGTACTGTTATTATGAAATCGACTTTCAAATTCCCTCCCCTCGCGCCGTAATTACATGATTTTTGTGTCGCTCTCGAGGAGCAGACAAGTAAATGACGCGTGGTCGGTCGGCGCTGCTCTGGTCGCCCCACTGCCCCCCGTGCCCTTTGGCCCCCCCACGGCCCGGCTGCTGCGCCGCGCACCGGAAGCGGAACGCGCGCGCCGCGCCGGCCTCGCCCCCCGTCCCCTCTTCCTCCCTCTCCCTTTTTCCTCCCGTCACCCCCTCTCTTTCCATATGTTTCTTCAGGGCTGACATTCCACGTCACAGCCTGAGGGGCAGAGCGTTCATGTAGGAACCCACTGTTGTTGAATTAAAGAGAGAGCTTTTCCTGGATCCTATTATTTATTACGTTCCTTTATTTAATTGTTTTCTCTACATCATCATTGCCTTGCCTCTCTTCTCGATTAATTGTGCCCGTTTCTTTTCTCTAATAATCTCGCCTGAGCTCCTTTACGTTTGTGTTATAAATGGATGTTATTTCCGGTTATAAACTTGGGGATTCAAACTACTGTACCTGTTCGCCTCAAATTAAAAACGAAGAACATATATTGATTACGAAGGAAGCAACATCTGCTTGAGTAGATACGAACGAACGGCTGAGAATGTAAGAACGCAAATCATTGAGGTCAAACAATCCACCAGAAGTCGTTTTTCCCCTCCCCCGTTCTTTTTCTTCCCTGGATTTTCCCCTGCCCCGTCTTGTCTTCGTAAATATTTGGCCTCTCGCTTCTCAAGCCGTCATTTCATTGTCGATTTCCCTCCGCCGGGGCTCCCTTTGGAGGAAGCGGGCGCTGCTCCCTGCGCACCCGGTTGCCAGCGCTGCAGGCGGGAGCGGAGGGAAGGGAGGGAAGGGGCACAGCCAGCGGCGGAGAGGCAGGCTGGCAGGGGAGCGCAGGCCGGAAGTGAACCGCGCAGCATCCTGGGTGCTGCGGCTGCCACCGCCGCCGCCGACTTCGCTGTCACTAGCACTATCTCCGCCTCCACCACAATCTCCACCACCACCACCTCAACCACCACCACCACCAGCGCTACCATCACCATAACCACTATTACCATTGAGAAAAGGATTATACCTTTTTAGTCTATGCTAGGTATTTCTACGAACACAACCACTATCTTCTACATCACTCCTACGCCGATCCACCTCCTCCATGATTGGATCCACCTTCTCCACCTCCACATACTATACTTCCTTCTTCTCTATCTCCTCCTTTTCCCACTTCCTCCTCTAGCTCGAACATCACCAGCTCCATCTCCCCCATTACCGCCGCCCCTACCCTCCACTAGCACCTTCACCACTGCCGCTTCCCTTATCCCTACCTCCTCCATCGTCACCATCCATGCCATCATTGTCAGTCATCACTGTCACATCACCGCTCCCGCCGGACGGCCTCCTCCACCGTTACCGCCGCCAGCTCAACCTCTACCATCTCTGCCAGGCACCACCAACGCCGCCGCGCCGCCCCGCCCCCCTCTTCCGCCTCGCCACCCTTGCGCCCGCGTCCGCGCCCCGCTCCCTCGCCCTCTGAGCGCGGGGCGGGGCGGGTAGCGCTGGGTGGCGCGGCGGCGTCAGTGAATCATCGCCCGGGGCCATGATTGCCCCTCCCCGCCCCCCGCGGCGGCCGGAAAATTGCTTCTATAATCAGGCGGGAGGGGCGGTGGCCACCAGGGGCGCGCCGAAATTTAAGGTTTCGTGGTCCGTGGTCGAAATACTCTGTGCAGCGTCACTAGTATTCTTAATTTATTCAGTAAATGCTACAAGAAATGGAATATTTGACGTGTAATAGAATAAAAATAATGGCAATATTTTTTTAAAAATATTTCGTCATTTTAATAATTATCTTTTAAAAAATGTGTATGCTTCATAACAAAAATTCTGCTCATGATTGAAAGGCGAATAATTCTTTTGTTGGGGATGGCTTGTATAAAATTGTCTCCTCATTGGGAAGAGTTCCCAGGGCAACTAATGATGGTGGGAAACCCTGTTGGTCCATCGGGCGCTGATAGATGGGAGCCGGGCGGGGTGTCGGTCAAAACCGCAAGGCAGTCTCGAAGAAAGGAAAAAAAAAACAGTGGAAATCTATTTATCCCTATTTCATGTGTAGATTAATCATAATATCGCTGTGAATGATGGTGAGAATGATACCACGTTGGCGACTATGGTGATAAAACGTCAACGACGCGTGGGTGTGCCAATAGCATTTTAAAGGAGGCTCCACACATTCGTTTTTCGCCGAACAGCGAGCGATCGCTCGCCGAATCCCGAGTACTGTGGATGAGTTTTGCCGTGTGACGAACATTCGGGGTTCGCCCTACCCACCACGTGTCGGTCTTTTGGGCCCATCAAAGTGAGCGAACATTCGCCGAACGTCAGTTTCTCGGGATTGGGCGAACACTAACTCTCGCGCGAATGCCGAATGTGTGGAGCCGCCTTAAGGATCGGGCCGAGGGCTGCCTGGGAGTGAACCACCAGAGCGTTTATGAAGAATCCCGATCCAAATGTGCCCCTTGCTTCCTGCCCCCGCGCCCTCTCCGGCACCCTCTGGCGTCGCCCTCGCCTTCGCCCTCGCCCTCGCCCTCGCCCTCGCCCTCGCCCTCGCCCTCGCCCTCGCCCTCGCCCTCGCCCTCGCCCTCGCCCTCGCCCTCGCCTTCACCCTCACCCACGCATTCACCCTCGCCCGCACCAACGCGCTCGTGCTCATTGCTCCGGAAATGAGTTCTTATAACTTACTTATGCTGCCCAGCCCCAGCCCCTTCCCCGCCCTTGCCCCTGCGCGCGTGTGGGAGGGCCTTGTTGCTTCTCGTGTGAGGAGCCTTGTTGTCCGAACTGTTTTGTTTGACTCGTACCTCGCCTGCCGCGGAGGTCTTGTAAACTTGCTCCGTGCGTTGCTTGATATACTGCAGCTGCAAACATTTATTCTGTTCTTGAGAAATTTCGGTCGGCATCTAGGAAACTGCGTCCACTCATTGTTCCTGTTTGTGTACTGTCACTTGTAGGTTCTGTTCACAGTTTTTCTTATGATTTAATGCGTCTCAGAGTATTTGCTTCACTTGAGAATCATTTATTGTTGTGCTGAAGAGACCATAAATAATTAGATTTAACATGTTCTTGGCCACACGAGTTTAAAGGAAATTCCTACAGCGCTGGGATTTAAACAAGTTGCATGGTTGATGTTTCTTTCAACTATGTTTATCATTTGTCAGTTACGTAGGAATGTATACATTTTAAGATGTTCTTAAGCCAACTGCAGTATTTATCAAGAACCTAGACATCAAGAGAGATGAATCATCATAAAGAGTTGCGGAATGAAATTTTGTTGCAGTTGCTTAAAACACGAACCAAGGAATGTTATAAATGTTGCTTGTGTTCCTAAAGAGATCTTAGTTTGTTAGTGCTATAATTAGACAGATCAGTTTCTTTCTGAGTCTAAGTATATGCTTCTCGGTAAAGGAATGTGCTCGAGAAACAAGCTCAAACCTGAGCTATTTTCTTTACCTGAAATTCGGATTTGGGCGTCTGTTCCGTTACAGCCGATACCTGCCTTTTGTGGCGACGAGAGCGCCAGTTTTCGTGCGCTGACAGGTGAAAGCGTCATAACGTCTCCCCGGTGGCAGATATTTGACAAAGTAGTCCTGAATCCGCTGCAAGCCGGTCACTCAAAGCAGGGTTCGCGCTGCTTACGGAGCAACGACCCGGGGGACGGGAGACGAGCGAACCTCCCCCTCCCCCTCCCCTCACTCCTGCCACCCTCCCGAAAAAGGGAACGCGCCCCACAAAATGCCCCGCCATTCCCCGTGTCGGATTGGGACGAGCTTTGGACCTCCAGGGAAATTTACAGCGCCCCGCCATCTGAAAAATAACAGCGGTGCGAGAAAATATTTGTTTAGAGCATACCGCGCGTCGCGGGGCCCAGGGAGGAGGGCGGCTGTTAGCGGGCGCTTCACTGCCCCCCGGCGCGCTCCCCGCCATATTAATAAAGCGTCCTCTTGAATTAAGGCTCACGCGCATGCACTCGCGTGTCAGAGTTAGTGACGGTTCGATGCGGATTATGGGGGAGATGAGTACTTACATTATCTTCGCTTGCTTGAGTATGAGAAACGAAATGCGTGTTTCGAAGGAATATGCGATGACAGTTTGACAATAATCTGACGTACGAACCAGGAAATTCAGTGTCTCGTATGAAGAGTTTGTACGTCCTGAAGATATATAATAACATCTTTTTAAATTACGTAATATAAATACGCATTTTCCATGGATTAATGTTTGGTCTTGGGAATCTAGATCCCCAAGGTAAATGAATCTAGGAGAGGATACATTTTGCCCATACCTACGAAACTTTTACGAACCATGAACAATATTTCTTCTGATTTGTGTATTGTTGAGGAAAGTGTGTTCGGAGACTTACTTCAATGGTGAAAAGTAGAAGAGAAATGTAGGGTTTTGTGCTTAATTTATTTCTCATCCATCCAGAAGATATTTTGCAAGAAAAAAAATGCTTTTTCCCCCCTCTTCATATTTGCTGTTTACAAAAGAGGAGACAAATAGTAGTTGAGATTTATCTGATCTAATCTATGATCAATGACATTTATGTAGAGCGGTAAAATATTTTTCAGAATTTGAAATTGAAAGGGCTTGCTAAAAAAAAGCGTTTGAATACTAAAAATAAAAATACTTTAGTTATAAATATTCCTAAATCTTCTTTCAGTTGTGCAGTCGCCCTTGTATTCAAACTTGGCACTGAAAGTTTCGCGAATAAATAACGCGAGAAAAAGAAAACAATAAATACTTTTCCAAGAATCTTCGAAACACTTTCCAAAACACACCGCTGAAGAAGTGCAATTATTTATCTCTTAGGTGCCGGCGACTTGCGAGTCGTGACAGTCTAACCCCAGTTCTGAACGCAAGCGCTGAAAATGTTTCATTCAAGAGCAGCGTTTGTTTCGCTTCGTTAAGAATGCGTGAAAACGGCAACGGCAAAGGCGGAGGAGGAGGCGGTGGCGATAGTGGTGACGGAGGCCGAGAGGGAGGCGGTGGCGAAGGCGGAATCAGTGGAGGTGACGAAGTTGGTGGCGAAGTTGGAGACGGAGAGGATGGCGGAGACGGAGGCGAAGGTGGAGGTGGAAGAGATGATGGTGGCGGTGGGGGAGGCGGTGAATGTGATGGCGGTTGTGGCGGTGGGGTTGTCGGTGGGGGTGTCGGTGGTGATGGTGGTGGCGGAGTCAGGGGCACTGACGGAGGCGGTAGTGGCGGCGGCGGCGGCGGCGGCGGCGAAGTTCGTAAGCGTCGCACGCGGGGCCCGCGGCTGCCAACCTGCGTCGCCACCGGCCCCCTCCTGTGCCCCGCGTGCCCCCCTCCCGAGATGAATCGGCGGAAATGAAACGCTCGTTGTGCCCAAGCGCCCTCCAGAGGTGAAAAGGAATTACCATTTAAAAGCGGCGGCCGTTCTATTTTGCCGCGGCGTCGCGGCGGGTGCGGTGGTGGCGTTGGCGGCGGCGGCGGGGTTAGGGGTGAGGGCGGCGGCGGCAGCGACGATGCTGGTGGCGACGGGTGCGGCTGTGGCTCGGCGGGCGGCGGCGGGTAGAGAATGCGGTATGAGAATGGAAGCGCAAGAAGGGCGTCTGTCGCAGGGGGGGGAGGGAGCGTGTGGGAGGAACGGCCCGTGGAGACAAATACAGCTCGAGGAAGTAGGTAAGACGTTGGGCGAGATGGCAACGGATGTGGCCGAACGAGGAATGCGTACAAATGCATCTCGAACGTGTTTTGGGCGCGAGAGAAACTGATCTGGGGGTGTATCGAGACAAAGAAATGAAAAAAGTGGTCCAAATGTTTTACCATTAGCATATTCGAAAAAGCATTTCTCGCAGTTGTAAATACTTTTGTTATTATTCAGTAGAAAAGGTTATTGTAAACAAATTCTGAGGTGGTAAATTCCGTGGCGGTAGCCGAGATCTTGTGGTAATCCATTATAGAAATGGGGATATTCAGCCACAAACATTCATGATCAAAGTAACTTTTGTGACCAATATTTTCCCATCCTCAATGGGTCTCCATCAAAAAGGAAAAATTCGGAGATAAACATAAAGTAGAACTATGATATACAGGTTTTCTTGCAGACAGAGTCTTGGAATTGGCCTTGATGTTCATACAAACTGGCAATATCTTGCACATTTTGTTGTACCAAATGTTTCTGTTAGCAGTATCAAATTTTCCTTTCAAGTTGCTTTAACAAATTGTTTCATTTAAAAGTTTTAAATTCGTAACTAGTAACTTACATATTTTAATGAACAGTAATTTTTTTTTTTTTTGAATGAACCTTAACTATGTTGGAAACTGTCGGCGGAGGAACTTTTATTTTATAATATATCGGTATTTAACAGGATAATTTATGATGGAGAGCTGCACCTGGGGCGGAAGACGTAATGCAATTACGAGAGGTGGTGTGACCTGGAGGAGCGGTGGGTGGTGCGCGAAATAGAAGAGGGGCGGGCGAAGAGGGCGAGGCGTGTGCGAGGGGAAGGGAGGGGAGATTACGCTGAAGGAGGCCTGGCCAGCTGGTCCTCCGCTTGCTGCGCTGCTAATCGGCCTCGTCAGGTGCCGTCTGGCCCACAGCTGTTGCCTCCGCCCGCCCTCCACCCAACGCCCCCCGCGCGCAGCGCCCCTAGCGGCGGCATGGCGAGTTGCACCACGGGTGGCGACCAACGACGGTCTCAGTATTTGCCGGCTGTGCGTCGAACGACAACACTCCCAATAAATTTTTACTATAGGAAATACAAAATATGCCTTTAATAGTATTTAGTGTAAATACGAATACTATTGTGCGACTTCAATGTTATTCCGGTTAACGTGCAATAATTACACGTGGGTTCGTATCCAAACGAAATGCTGGATTTGGAAGGCTGAAAATGTATTCTGTTCGCCGTCTTTCGGAAGGAAAGAAAAGCCGGTTATCCCATGTCGCAGGTTTGCGCCAGGTTAAGAACATCGATTCTAAATGAAAGCTCTGAGCCAAATTTTAAATGAGTTTATCGCCCTGGTAACACATCCGTTTTCTACTAAATGGTATTGTGGTGCTTGGCGTAACCGCATCCACATGGCTTGGGGATGCATCCAGATTCATGGTCGATTTGGAGTTCGTTAGATCGCGGTGGCACATGACCTCGTCTTGCAAAAAGACTGAAGAGTAGAATAGGTTCTGTGGTACAGAAGCAAATGTGTTTAGCATCATTCAAATTATTCGAATAAAAATGCATGAAAGTAAAAATTAATGGTCAGGCACATAAATAGCTAGCATATTATAATCAGACAATTGGTGTTTTCATATACCTCTTTATACCACTCAATATTAATGAAAAATCCGAAAGTCGTTTCATAGAAGTCCGCGAAAAGTACTAGTTCGCTGCAGTAACGAAAAGGAGAGCGATATGGAGATCGGAAACACTTTAATGGCTTTCATTACATTATCATGGCTTTGCATCTTACAACCAGAAATACTTTATTTCCGGGGAATTGTCGTGGCACTACACCCAAAATGGGAGGTGATTACTTGAAAATTCTGCATTCAAAAGCTACTAGTAAGTCCTGAATACATTGATCGCCTTTAAAAACTTTGCATGTTTTTATTGTCTTATGAGAATATAAAATTAACACGAAAACGAAAAGAAGTCTAGCTAAAACAAAGGTGAAAAGAAGTCAGTGAATGAAGTATAACCAATTGCTTTTGGTTCTTTCAGATCCACCACAAATGTCTTGAAAATTGCTTTTCTTTTTTTTAAAGAAATATGTTTTTCTAGCAACTGTTTGTTTCTAACAAGTCATTGGTCTTGCAGTTATCGATCTTGACATTCTACTCCACACGGCATGCAAAATGCAGTTGCTATTTACAAATTTGATGTGGTGTGTTTTGTCAAGAATGGTCGTGTGGGAGAGAGGTAATAAGGAACAGTCATGAGGGACTCGATCCCTACTCCTCATTGAAAGAAGGCCAGGTGTGCGGATGTATGCGACTTGAAAGAATTCTGAAGGCAGCAAAAACCCACCGAAGCGTCTGGATTCAAAGGAAAGAAGCAGACAAAAACATCTAAGCTTTAGCAATATAATGGTCGAAACTGCATAGTCCTTACGAATCATTGTTTTACAAAGATCCAATATGTGTAGTACTGAACAATGAAATTTATTTTCTCCAGACATTTTTAAAATATTTTGAATGCCATGGGTTAACACGTATTTGAAGTAAAATTTGGAAAAATGAGATGATAACTCATGTTTAGACTGATGAGTGTCCGATACTGAGAAATATTTTATGATTCGAGATTTTTGAAGCTTGAATTATTTGAGGAAAGTTTGTGACTCAAATTCAATGAGCACAATTCTTTTTAATTTAATTTACATAAAAAATTGTGGAAAATGTATCAACTAAAAAAGAATAAATATTTCAGTTTCGCATTACTATTCATAAAATATTTTAAATTCTTAAGATCTATGAAGAAGGAATGCATCAATGTCAGTTCATTTTCCCACGCTGACTTACTTCCTTTAATACTTGATATTCAAATGAGTTTTTTTCTTTTAAGGTTGAAATGTTATTGTGGATAAATTTTTAATTTGTACATAAATCTTACGATAATAATCGTACAAATTGTTTCTTACATCCGTATTGTGAACAATATTTAGAATTTAGATTGATTTATAAAAATGCTTTTCGTAGAGTTATATCCAGGGAGGAAACTCGTTGATATGCTTTTCGTTATCATTCGTTATACTTCACTAAAGATATCTTGAGGCAAATTTAAAGCATAATGGATCATATTACAATGAAGAGTGTGGGCCGTTGTAACGTGCAGAAGCGCGCGCTAACGACCTGGTCGAGAACTATGTGTGCTTTGGGCGAACGGCCGGGGGCGGGGCGGAGACGTCCGGGGACCTGCAACGCGCCCCCGCTCGCCCTCCCCTCGCCCCCGCCGCCTCGGACCCGCTATCGCCGCAAATTAAAAGGAGCTCCCCTAATAAATGGGCACCTCCTTGTGGAGATAGCGTCCTCGCAGGTAGTGATGCGATGAGGCAGTCGGGCGGCGAAGGGGCAGTGAAAGTGGAGACGGGAGTGGCAGCGGTGGTGGTGTTGAGGCGGCAACTGAAGTGGAGACGGGGCGGTGATGGCAGCCGAGCTGGAGATGGGGCGGGGGTGGCAGCCGAGTTGGAGATGGGGCGGGGGTGGCAACCGAGCTGGTGACGGGGCGGGGGTTGCAGGCGAGGCGGGGGGTGGGCGGGGGTGGTAGCCGTTTTGGAGGTGTGGCAGCCGAGGTGGAGGTAGGGCGGGAGTGGCAGCCGAGGTGGAGGCGGCCGCGGCGAGGTGGGGGCGGGGCGGGGGTGGTAGCGGAGTTGTAGGTGGCACGGGTGTGGCAGCCGAGTTGGAGACGGGGCGGGGTAGCAACCGAGGTGGAGGCGGGGCGGGAGTTGCAGCAGGGGCGGAGCGGGGTGGCAGCCGAGGTGATGGACATGGGGCGGCAACCGCGGTGGAGGGGGGTGGAGTCAGTGGAGACGGGGTGAGCAGCGGCGGGGACGGAAGCGGCTAGGCGCGCGGGCGGCAGGGGCAGCGGTGTGAGCAGCGGCGGGATGCGGGCGGTGGCTGCCCCGCAGGAAGTTCTCAAGGGAGGCGCGCGCTCCTGGGCAGCGCAGCCAGCGCGGCGGCGCGCGCGACGGCGTGCGACGCCGAGGGGAGGAAGAGGCCCTCACTTAACGACCGCCCACACGTGTCGGGGAGGCCGCTTCCTATCTCCCATCTGCCGAACGAAGGTCGAGGACCGACAAAATTACGTGTTAAGAGCAAACGTGGATAACGTAATCGTTAAAGACACTTCGCGTGTCTATTAGTCCCTTTTTCATGAATTTTGAAAGATACTTTTAGCGCGATTCTGGAGAATGGAAAGAGTTAAGATATCGAGTGGCTTTTATTATTCTTTTTGAACAGTGATAAACTGTGTTTAAAGTTAGCATTATTAAAATGCTAATTTATTCGTAACAGTAAATATTTGCCATTCCGGGACGATCTTCTTTTGCGATGTTTTTTCCGCAAAAAATTGCATAATTATGAGAAAAAAGAGAAAAATGTACACTGTTAGCGTACGGATTTTCATCTCAATGTGTCTTTTTGAGTAATATTACCCTTATGTATGTGTGTGGGCAGATTACAACCTACATATTTGTACTTAAACACTTTCCTTTTTCTCTCAGCTCTATTATTTCCACTGGGCGACACCAATCTTTGTGTATCTTTCCCAATTCCGTGTTCGTTTAATCGCGAAATTGGCGTGCGGCCTGCTCCTCTCACTTTGTGGCTTTGTGCCAGGCGCCCCGCTGACTAATCAGCGGGCGGCGGCTGTTGGCCACAGTGTTTCTGCGGGCGAGCGCGAGGGCCCCGCCTCCTAAACGGCGGGTGGGCGGGGCGCCTTTCTCGGGACGCGGCGTGTTGTGATCTGCGTGACAGCGCTAATGTGCTGGTCGCTGATGCGCCTACCTGCGTCGCGTCCTCTCCGCCAGCGGCCGGGAGCGTGGTCGCGAGGCAGGCCGACGGCTTAGGGCCCAAATCCTCCCCCGCCCCCCTCCCCGCCCCACCCCACCCCTCCCCACCCTTCCCCTCCCCCGCGCCGAGAAAATCTCTCCAGGCGGCCGAGAGGGTGACAATCGCCCGCACTCGAGTGGAGAAGGGCCGAGGCGGCGCCGAGCCCCGCCGGCCCAGACAGCTTTGGCCAAGTTATCGTTTATTCTTCGATTATCGCTCCCCCTCCGGAGAGTTTTCGGATGAAATAGTGTGGAAAGTCGGCGCAGTGTTTACCGATTTCCACGCATCCTTTCGCTCGCTTGTGAGATCGTTCTCGAGGGGAAGTGTCTTTGTGTCTCTGTTTTCGTATGTCATTCGGACGCCTATTCGCTTCTTCCATCGCAGGAATGTGCTCATAGAAATTCTATTCTCGCGTCGGTCTCGTGACGTACCATTCTTACGTGTTGAGGCACTGTGAGTGGAGGTGAAAAGAATTGTTTTCATTGTAATGCCTATCACGTGTCCTGCCGTATTTGCCCAGCAATTGCGCTTTCTAAGAACATGTCCCTCATGGTTTGCTAAGCATGCTATTCATAACCATTTGCTTTGCAGTTTGAAGACAATGATGTGAATTAGTCGGACGGATAAGTTACGATTTGGGAAAATAAACTGCTACCTGAGAACGTAGAAACATATTTTAATGAGTAATTCGTTTCAATTTAGATATCATTTTAATATTACGTTTGAAACAATGTACTGTGATATAATATTACTTTGATGAAAGAACTTTTACTTGCTGTTTCTACTCATAATTGCGGGTACAATTGTTTCCAATTACTACTCAGATTTGTTAAAACAAAAAAATAATTTAATATCAATCTAATCAGTTGTAATTACAAATAATTTCCTTTTGAAATGCTTTAAAATGATGAATTTTATTTCTGTAAAAATAATATTCCAGAATATGAAGATACAGATATTATCTCAGTCGAGGGTTTGAATGTCGGGTTAGGTGTATACATTTAATATTTGTGTTAAATATTTGTATTTATAATTCGATTTCATTTTATTTGTGGAAGGACAGTTTTATTTGTGGAAAGAAAGTAATGAGAATTTATCCCGTATGCTGCAAACAAAAGGCTTCAGGAACAAAGGGCAGCTGTTATTTGGGGCGTGACGTATGGATTTCGATTTTCGCTTCGTACCATCCGCGAATGTCAACCTATTACACGTCTCAAGAGATTCTTCACGAGACGAGTTTATTCGACTCATAAGATTAATTACGTTTGACTTTAATTAATTTTTGTAATTCAAACCTTTTATAGAGGTTCGAACTCGAGAAGTATTCTTCAAAGAATGCCATGTACTCGGGAATATGGTCTTATCACAAGAAGAGTGTACAAACTAAAGGCATGTTAGTGTTCCATAGAAGATGTGGATTACCAAAACCTAGAAATGTAGTACAGAAACGTCTCATTCTTGACGTAATATCAGGAACAATTTTCTACCGAAACGCGTGTATACATTTGCCATCGTTTGTTGCAACAAATCGTAGCTCATTTGCTGTTGAAAGTAGTTTCTATTTTACGGGAGCGAACAAGATTTGCCAAAATCGATGTATCCTTATTTATAATTCAACTGGATATTCTTAAAGAAAGGAGGTAGGGATTGCGGAGCTCAAGGAAACGTACACAAATCCTCAGATGTTCCAAATTTGCTCATCCTTCTTCTTCGCGTGTCTCATACAAAAGTATGATTTGACGTTCAACCAAAACAAACAAATATTTTTGAAGAATCGTGAGAGTAGGCCAGTGAAGATTTTTGGACAGTGCCAAAGTTTCGGCGATTTATTTGGCCTGCTTCAGGTCTATGAATCACACAAGATGTATACAAAACAGTAAGTAGAAGTAGAATTAACCCCTAAAAACAAATTACCAATTACATGAAAAAACAAACAAATAAATGAATGAAATAAGTAAATAATAAATGTTCAACTCATTGAAATATAACGCAGTCAGGCCTGGGAGTGCCGTGTCGAGGAGCACCCTTGACTGCGATTGCTCGAGCGGTCAGCGCCGGGCATTCGGGGCGGTGCTGGGCGGGGCGGGTCAGCGGGCACCTGAGGAGGCAGGGCGTGGCCGCTAGGCGCAGCTCACCGTTACCCATCAGTCATCCGCTGGCGGCGGACGCCTCTTCTGAGAAAAGCGCGCGCCTGGCGAGGCGTCTTGATTTACTGCCACCGAGCTCGGCCGCCGCCGCCGCAGCCACCGACACCGCCACCACCCCCATCCCTGCCCCCGCCCCCCGCCACCCCCAGCCACCCCCAGCCACCGCTTCCGCCGCTTTACTTAACCGCGCGGTGCCGCGCCTTAACCCATCAGCCTGCACAACGTCAAAGAGCCAACCACCACGGTTTATGGTCTGGTTTCTCCTAAAATTACTGCGGCCTGCCACCACCTCTGAAGTACCTGGCAACTAGGGTCTTCAAATATTTTTGAAGAGATTTTTGGTGATTTTCTCCTTTTTCCCTCCCACTTCAGGCACTTCGAGTCAAATACAAGTGCGTTGAAGATAAGTTCGGTGCAGAACTGTTGGATGAGAGCAGATTGGCTGTTCAAAAAGTGATAAGAACGTGGCAAGTTTTGTGAGATACTTATCTGTATGTGCTTATATCTCAATGTTATGAGGTACTTGCGAAGAAGCGAACGTTTATTTATCTATTTAAATTGCTGTCCCTGAATAAGAATGACTAAGAATCAAATAACTAATGCAGTTCAAATATTATAAAGTTCCATTATCGTAATGACCTATTGTATCATGTGAAAAATAACATTTCTTCTAGAATATTTATTATTTTAATACGTTTATTTATAATTTTCTGAAGCTTCAACTACAAAACATATGAAAAAGTAATGTATACGAAAACATGAAACAGATAAATAGACAAACACTATATTTTAAAGCAAAGTAGAGAATGCGATACTATAAATTATGTTCAAGTTTTCTCTTTATTTCTTTGTAATACGGAAGAATCCTAAATACTGTGCCCATTTTCTAACAAAACTGCTTTGATATATGTTACGAGAGAAGAATACCCAGTGATTTGAACATATTCTTAGTTTAAATTGGTTGAATAAAGGATGATGGCGGGCAAGTCTAGACTTGTCTCTGGATACTCTCTTCTGGAATCCTTGGAATGTCGGTTTGGGTTAACCACAGAATTCGTTGATGGGAGTGGCCGTCCTTCAGGAATTCTACCTCAGAACTGAAACTGGTCGAGCCCATAATTTTTATTTAACGTAAAGAACCTCCTCTTGAACATAGTGGCGCAATTTATACATTGCATTTCAGTCTTTTAATGAATAAATTGGTATTTTTGTAACAATTATACGTATTTAAATCATTCAAACCTTTTTGGCAGTATTATTTCCACAGTGAGTCGTAGTTTTATATTTTAGATTGAATGGATTCAAATTTTAAGAAGTAATTTATAAGTATTTTTAGGTCGAATTTATGATTACTTCACGACCGATATTCTTGAAATTTTGTGGGCAAGTATTCTTCATTTCGTTCTCTTGAACAGCGTTTCAAATGTTTAGACTATTACCATTTTTAGTGCCTTTATATAAGAATGAAGGTTTGTGAATAGCTCTTGTTCTGTACGTCGAAGTGAAGTATGAATTTATTTTATTTCATATTTGGCTTTTGAATTACAATCTCTCGGACTCGATAAGCATGACAAAACTCGTAAATAGGAATGGTTACTTGATGTAAACGCTGCACGTTGTATAAGGTCATTCATTAGTCGCGTTTACACTTCTGTAAACTACAAGTTGTGTGAAGTATCTAAAGAAGCTGTCACTGCAGGTTGAGCACATTTTTTCGATTTTGCCGTAAAGCTGCAAGAATGCCGCATTGATGTAAATCCTATTTTGAATCTTGGAAGTTTTTCCTACAGTTAGAAACAGACATTATTTGCGCAAGTAATGAAAAAAGTAGTAGTCCGGCCTTGATTCAGTATTGCTCCCCTTTCTTGATACTTTCCACGTAAGAAAACACAACTCATTCCTACGTGAGTGTATGTGAATGAACAAGTCTTACAGTTAACTTACTACCGTTGGCCAAGTCCGGCATTCCAATGAGTAAACTTGATTGAGACAAATACGCGCAACTGGCTTCTTTGGCCGAGGCGCACAAAGCGCCCGCTGCCACACCGAACTGCTCGTGAGTAAAACGCAGCTCGTAACTTGTCGCCGTACAAGGCGTAGGTTAGGAGATAATTAACGATTAGTATAATTTGGATGAGGGGTGCGGAGCTGAGCGGGAAGGCGCGGCGCAAGAAGTGGGACGGCGGCGTCTTCATTAAGAGGCGAGGCGGGGTGTCGCCATCGTCTTTCGACATCCGGCGGCGCGTGCTCTGCGTGGCGATTGGAGGGGCGGTGGCGGGCGCCGCTGTCCGAGCGGGCGGGCGAGCGAGTGGGCGGGAGAGTGAGCCAGCGAGTGGGGGGGGCGGACGGACGGACGGACGGACGGACGGACGGACGGACGGACGGACGGACGGACGGACGGACGGACGGACGGACGGACGGACGAGCGGGCGGGCGGGCGGGCGGGCGGGCGGGCGGGCGGGCGGGCGAGCGGGCGGGCGAGCGGGCGGGCGAGCGGGCGGGCGAGCGGGCGGGGCGAGCGGGCGGGCGAAGCGGGAAGCGGGCGAGCGGGCGGGCGAGCGGGCGGGCGAGGCGAGCGGGCGGGGCGAGCGGGCGGGCGAGCGGGCGGGCGAGCGGGCGGGCGAGCGGGCGGGCGGCGGGGGCGAGCGGGCGGGCGAGCGGGCGGGCGAGCGGGCGGGCGAGCGAGCGCGGGCGCGAGCGGGCGGGCGAGCGGGCGGGCGAGCGGGCGGGCGAGCGGGCGGGCGAGCGGGCGGGCGAGCGGGCGGGCGAGCGGGCGGGCGAGCGGGCGGGCGGGCGGGCGAGCGGGCGGGCGAGCGGGCGGGCGGGCCGCATTCCGCGAGCGATTAGCGCTGGCGAGCGCGCCTCGGAGCCCGGCGACGCTACTCCTCGGCTGGACCTTTTCATTTTTTAAATAATCCTCTCCACAGTGCTCCTGGGCAGACGAAAATTGATTATTCTCTTTTAGGCGCTCTGCCTTGTACCACTGCCTTGCGGCTTCCTCCTAGAAACATGAGTTATTTTAACTAATGTAGCGAAAACTAACTTTTAGCTTGATCTCATGACAGATATTAAAAGGTGTGCTCTTTGAGTGTAGCTAAATTGAATTTAAAAAATAAAAAAAACCATATCTCATAAAAATTTTAAAAAAATCATCTCATCCGAAAAGCATTATCAATCAGAATGCTTTTCGGATGAGATATGATTTTTTTTTGATTTTTTTCCTTCGCACAACTTTATACTTGGATCAGTGGACGGCGGCGTGTTCTTCTCCATGCGTATCGTACATACGTCTGATGATCACTCTCCTGCATTCGGCATGATTCCTTCGATTTTTCTCTTCATTGTTGATCTGCCGCACTAGATTCATTTTCGTGTTTTTATTTACAGTGAAAACTCTCTCTGAGGATGTTCTTTGTAACGAAAAAGGTCCCCTAGAGTAGATGTATTGAAGTTTGTTTTGTTTATCTTGACTATGTTGACACACCCTCTAAATTAAATGAAAGTTCTTTAGCCAAAGTACTTAGTCTCATGAGTATCGTTATAAAGAGTGTACATTGTATCATCTTTTCGTATTATGTGCTTAGTATATTGCAAGTACTTAGCTTGTATCTCATATTCCGAGTTTCCCATTGTTATGCGCTAAGGCCACAAGTGTATGCTTTTTAAAAATCTCGTCCACAAAACCTATCGCCCCGCTTCAATTTTGTGCACGGTATAAACTTTGCAAAAGTTCATTCTCTCCATTTTCAAATTAGTTTGTACTATTCCTTTATATTATGTTCTTAATTTTATACCTCTGCATTAATGCAATTTAAAATAAACACTTGAACCGTAATTGGTACATGTCTTTAAATCAGTTTCAACTCTTTGTATTAAAATTCAACGTATTTCACTATACATTTTATTCGTGTCACGCATTCCAGTGTGTTGGGACTGCAGTTCATTGTTTCATGTCTCACGTTCCTTCACGTCATCTCATATCCGGTGCACTTAGCGCCCTGTGGTCGTGTGCGTTGAGTCTCATCTCATCCTGCCAACACCTATGTTCCCTGTTTACGTATTTAAGTTATAAGTTTACTTATTTATTGCACAATTTTCCACGATCCGTGCTTGAAAACTAGAGTATTTTATCTTTTCCTAAGCCGCAAATAGCATTTCTCACTTGATTCTTGTAACATAACCACAGATGAAGTTCCGAAAAGCTTTCATATTCAATGAACCATGTCCTTCACCCTGTTTTCTATCTATAGCTTTCGATCGTGTGCAGTGAATCATATTTCCTTTGAGTTCGAACCTTATCGCTCCATCAGCTGTCCATTTTGGGTGCATTGGATGTGGAGTCGCCTCGCCTCGCCTCGTCCTCCGGGGGTCCTCGGGGCGTAGGCTCCCCTCGCGGCGCCCGCGCCCGTGTGTGGAGGGCGAGGGGCGGGGCCGCCCGAGGGCGGGTGGGGGCGGGCGCCGGCCCTCGCAGACGCAGCCTCGAGTTCCCAGAGGCAGGCGCCCGAAATGGGGAAAGCAAACTGTAGGGGCGTGGTGAGAACAGAAGCACGGGGGAAGAGGACGAGAGGGATATGTGCCGGAGGTCACTCGTCTCGTTCTCACGGAATGTCTCACAGCTCCTCTAATACGATTACGACGATACTTAGATGTGTTTGTATATTCGTTGTCCTTTTGCCCGTTTAATGTTACGTAGGAATCTAAGTTTCTTGTTTTATTAACTGTCACGTCACGTGCAATCGTCGGACGCATCATTCATGCAAATACAACCAGTTACGACGTGTGAAAAGCGTGATATTACAATACGGATACAATGGACTGTAAATATTAAAAACGGTTGCTAAGCGAAAACTTAACAGCGAGCATTGAAAGGAAACCACAATTTTAACTTATTAGGCGTCCGCGGAGGCAAAAGTAAATGAACATGTGTGTGTTTTGTATTTGGCAACAGCTTAGTCACGGCAATTACGCGCCCCCATTCGTCAGGCTGTCATTCTGCAGCGATGGCTGGGCCGCTGCTGTCGCAGGAAATCCCTCAGCGGCGGCGCGACGGGCGTGGATGGAGCGACCGGGCGCCAGCGCTCGCCGCGTCTCCTCCGCCGCCGCCGCCGCGGGCGATGGCGCGTCGCGTGCCTCATTTGTCTCCGTCGGGCGGGCGTTTAGGCGTCCGCTGGGATGCGGCGCCCCGCCCCTGCGCCGCGGCTCCTCGGCGCTCTTGCCACGTCGCCGCCGAGCGACGCGACGCGACGCAACGCGACGCAACGCGACGCAACGCGACGCAACGCGACGCCCCGCCGGCGCGCGTGCCGCCGCCCGCACCGCTGCCTCCAGAATTTCTAACTGCCGCCTTTTTCAGACCGCCCTGTCGTGTTTGTTTGCAATGACACTCGTGATAGTATGATGAATGAAAGTGGATGAAAACGGTGAAGTTGAAAAAGACAAATCATTTAATTTGTAATCCTTTTGTGAATATTTCGTAAAAGATATTCTGTGATGAATATTCAATTCCGAAGCGTTTTCAGAATACAACCGTGTCTAAAATACGAAATTCTTGATAGCTAAAACATTTGATCTTAGCAATCGAGTTGCATTGTTCCCAAGATAAGCACTGTGAATTTATTTGTTCAGGTCAGTGTTACTGTTTCATTTGATTATAAACTGTAATTTTCCCTTTGGAATAAAAGTTCCCCATTTATATTTTCATCAGCCGTAAAGTATGTAGTTATAAAGTAAGGACTGTAATATCCACGTAGAGAATGTACGTGTCTTGCAGTGTCGCGTTCAGAAGAAATACTAATTTTTAAATTGAAAGCCTGTAATTTTTCCACGTCTTTTAAATATTTTTCTTTGACAATCCACCACCGTGAAGGAACGTTTTGACAATGCTGGGAAGTCTTTGACGAGGGCAATTACAACCGGTGGTGGTAATTTGCGAGATTTTAAAACGAGATTCATTCGTATGCCCGTTATTAGAAGACCAAAAGTGTGTAATCGACTTACATTAAACAGAAAAACACTTTTACGGCAGGTTCGTCGTCTGCCGCGGCGTCGAAGTCACTGGAAGTCGTGGGACCGCTCAGCTTTCACCGCTGTCGGCTTGTGCGCCGGCGCCAGCGCCAACCACGCGCCTTTCCGTTCACCTGTCGCCCGCGGCCGCTGGCGGCAGCTGCGGTCCCGTACCAACGCACTTTGCGTTGCCTCCCATCCTCGGCCTTCTGGAGATGGTTTTTGGACTGGTCTGAATATGCAGTATAACCTCTAATGAGTGTTGCCTGACTTCTCTACATTGCAGATTACAAGGGTTTGATTTCCTTGAAAGCGACTTCTCATAGTAGCTAGCGTTCTTGTGTTGAGATTGAACCTACGATCACATAAGAAATGAAGTCTTCTGAATTGCAAATGAGTTGTTGTCAATGTGTTCGACTTGGAGATACGATGACACCTCCTGCTGTCGTCTTGCAGGAGGCTCTGAGTTTATGCAAACATTCTAGACACAGTCGTCAACAATGGTTGCGTGTCACGCATACGTGTGTAGACAGCATGTTTGGCTTTGATGCAGTGAGTGTGGTAGATTAAATTTAAGTGCTGTGAGAAATATTCCTAAATGTGTCATATTTTGCCAGATTTTGAAGAACAATTCTGTGTGGAAGAATTTAATAAATGCCACATTCTAATCAAGGTGAAAACTTTCTAAATGTGTTTGTTGTAATACTTCGTTTTCTTAATTATCTCAGATACAATTCTCAAACATCAAATGTTCATAATACGTCGAATGGTGAAACAGGCTTATCGTTTTATGTCGAATTTATGTTGATATTTTTAATGTTGCATTCTACTGTGGTCCAGAAGTATCATTTATACATTTTAATTTACAAACAAAGGTGGAAGTTTATAAATTCTTGTGAGAGAATCCCGCCTTTAGGAAGACTGATTTGCTGTCACATTATTGTAACCAAAACATCCATTATATCTGTTAGGACCGTCAGATTCCGGCGGAGTAGACAGCCACTCCCTCCCCGGAGCATGTCGCCCGGGCGGGCGAGGCGAGCGAGAAAGCAGGAGCGCGGCGGAGAAGAAAGGGCGCTGGGGGCTGGGGAGTGGGACTCGGCACCAGCTCGTCACACCGGTCACCGCAGCCACCTCCGGCGGTGCCTACTGTTCCCGCTGCTCTATTGTCTCCGCCTCCGCCGTTCGTACTGTCTTGGGGAGTCCTCTCTCTCTCTCTCTCTCTTTCCCTTTCTCTCTCCATCCCTGTATGCTGCCGTCACCGCCTCCACCTTCTCGCGTCCGTCCCCGCCGCCGCCGATGGCGGAGCGAGCGCGCGGGGGGTCCACGGCTGACGCACGGGGGGGGGAGGGGGAGGCGAGGGCCATCGGAACGGCCGAGGGGGACCAGGTAGGCGGCGGCGCGTATTTGTCACCCGGGCCCTAATGGGCGCGCCACTCCTGCATTCCGGCGTGAGGACTCAATCCGGCCTCTGGGGCCCACCGGCGGCTCCCGGGCCCAGCGCCCGGCGCTATACTCCAGTGGGTGCGGCGCGGAGCCTCTGGAACGAGGTAAAAGCGGGATGTGAAACGTTATCGAATTTTCATGAGTTGAATTGTGCCCAGTAAATAAGTGGACTTGATCGTTAAAGTCGTTCACTTAAATTTTACTGAAAACCACTTGATCGCGGTTTCACTTCTCTGATCTCTCTACTTCTCTATATCTTTACCAACTTTTTGAAGTAACTTCAGAAGTCTTTACTTTCCGATATTAGAAAATATAAGTGAACGGCCTTTTCCTTTCTTACCCTCTGTAGATATTTTTTCGAATTTGAATGAAAGTTGAGGTTTTAATTTTAGATTCACTTATATTGAATTATTAAATAAAAAAAACATGTTGAGTACTGGTTTTAAATTAGAATATACGTTACACTTCACAAATGTTCTCTTATGCCAGATAAGAAATTCAGCTTATGAATTCCAAGGTGTTCCCCCCGTTGTATCATGCTTTGTATCTACATATTTGCTGACGTATCGTCGAGGTCCCTCTATAGAATACCTGGCGTAGGTGTTCCTCTCGGCAACAGTCTCGTGCATTCACGCGGACACAATCCCCCACATACCAGCCGCCCCTTGTACAGGGCATCGTTCCGCCTCGTTTCTCATCCCGCATTGTGCGCTGCCCGAGAACTACCTGCACTTTCACTCCATCTTCCGGTTCCCTCTGAACGCCGGCGCCGCGATCCGCTTTTGTCGGGGGCGGCCGCTCTTCACTTCCACTCGGACCAAGGCCCTCCCCTCCCTTCCCCCTCCCCCGCCTGCGTGCTCCACTCAAAGCTGCCCGCCCGCGCCCCATCCCCTGGACCCTGGGGAACACCCGGTTGCCGAACTCCCCCGCACCGTTCCCACCACCTCTTCGATTTCACCGGGTTTTCTTCCTCCATTTTCACCGTCGTTATCCCGCCACTTTTCCATTATCTTCGCATTGCTACTTTTTTGCTTTCAGCTTGTTATTCCTTCCCATTATTTATCTTTTCCAGCTCTTGTTCGTGCCCTACTCACTGGCTTCCTTGCTGTAATCCCAATATGTCTGTTGCCAGTGTTCGTATAAGTTTTTAATTTAATCTAAAAGATCTTCCTTTGTCATCTTGTCATCCGTTGCTTCTTTCTCCTCATGTAATCCGTATAGTCAACCTACAGTACATCAGAACGAACGCATTAGCTTCTTTACCTGCCCTCTCCCTCGAATGATGTTACGCTCCTTCATGAATAAGTTTCTTGCTCGTGACCGATTCCGCTTGGAACCATAACTTCCGTTGCCACTGAAGGCAACTCCCATGCGCCTGTATCAAACCCCTCTCGCATCATTGCCGGTTCCCGTCTCTCGGAGCCCCCTTCCCCCCACCTGCGTGGTGGAGCCGCGGGCCATAAGCCGCTTAACGCGCTCCTTCCGCCCTATACGGCGCGGGGCGGCGCCGGGGCACGTGGCCGGGGCCAAGCGGCGCGCAGTGGGTGAAACGGCACGAAAAGTCTCCGTAAAAGACTGCCTCTTCGTTTCAGTAGGCAAGAGATGCATATTACTATTAAGAATAACAGGACGTAAAATGAAAATTTAAACAAATTTCAACAACTTATATTGTCATTAACGTATAACATATATATTGAATGGAATTAATATGTATATTGATAAATAAATAAATATTTTTTTCTCAAAACACTGTTATCGGTCAGCAAACGGTCTCTTGCTACTTAGTCGCAAGTGAAGCTAACTCTTTAGCAATGCACACATAGTTAATGCAAGAGAGCACTTCATTCATGGAATCGCCCGATTATCTCGCACACCCATATCTCAGTTAATTCCCTTTTGGCCACCTGAGAAGATGCAGCGCGATTGCATCCCGATCGGTGTTTTGGGAGGGGGAAGGAGAAAACAAGGTAGTTAAGTTTCCATTCATGAGTAACGCAAATCGATGTTCTCGCGCCATTTGAGAGAATACCTCGAACTCAGGTGAATGTGACAGAATCGTCCGAATTGTTACCGTATGTATGTGGAAATCAGTTTCAATAAATTAAGAATATGCAATGCTGTTTCATTCTAGAATAACGTACTTTCCTAACTCTTTCTACCCTAGTAGTACGAGACAACAGTAAGACAAAATGATCGTTGAATACATTTGTTCAAAAAGCGATCGCGAAGGCACTGAATCCTAGCCGAGCTCTTCCTTGAAACCATGAGGAAAACCGGGCAATCAGGCTCTTATCTTTTTGGGCTGGCAAGTAAAAGGAGAGATTGACCGCGGGATGCAAACGGTATACGTTCTTCTGATAATATATTTTTATGCAGAAAATTAGTATTTCTTGGACATGAAAAACGTTCAAACCTTTGAAATTACATTCCGAAACATACAATGATTACAAAGGGAATTCGGAGTGTTTCGTCAGTTAATTAACAACTCCATCTGGAAAAGAACTGATGTCAATATTCATCACCAAAATATTGCTAATTTTCAGTTAATTCGATTTTTTGAGTTCGTGGGATTTTTTAATTGTTTTTCCGGGCGCGTGGGAGTGCCTTCGGGCGCAGTGTGCGGCGCATTCCTCCGGGCGCCAGCGCAGCCCCGTCCCATGTCGCCGCCAGCCGGAGGGCAAACAAAGCGGCTGCGGCGGCTGCCCCGCCCCCGCCCCTCCACCCTCATCCTCTCGTGCATTGTCGCCCGCGCGGCCTCCTGGACTCGTTCCCGGCACACGCCGCTGCGCCACCGTCGCTCGCCACCATCAGCCCTCCACCGTTACTGCATGCGTATGCCTCCCGACTTTTTACTAATCCTAGACACATCTTTAGTTCACTAGTTGTTATCTCCTGCGATCATCTGAAGTAAGGAAATGCTTTCAAAGTAGATTTGAGTTGGCGATCGCGGGGATATTGTTTCAATTATCCCACCAGGGTCGACTGGAAAACACAATTGTTACAATTCTACTATCCCAGTGCTAAATACAATTGTGTCAAGGTTTCCAGCGGTGCGCAGCCCCGGCTGAATAAGTTTCAGTCGCAATAAAACGGGAGGCTGCGTGACGAATTGGCCTGCTGTCATTCGATCCGCAACCAGCGGTTTCCACGGATATACGGCCAGTGGGTATTCTCGGTGAGCGGGGAGCTCCCATGTCGCCTGCTGATGTACGGCCCTGCTAACGCCTCCGCCTCCGCGCGGCACCTCGATGGCGGCGCCCGCCACCTTCGCCTCGGGGCCCATTGTCACCGCGCCCCGGCCCCTTTGGACCGCACGCCATCTGCCTGGCCGCCGCCGGCGTCACCGCGGACATTACGGGCAGTAACAGGCCGTAATGGCCGCTTGTGCGCGTTTTGTTGCCGGCGTCGCGTGAATGAAAGGAACGCCCTCCGCCACCGAACGTCGCCGCCGCCGCCAACACCGCCACCGCCACCGCCACCACTGCCACCGCCACCGCCACCGCCACCGCCACCGCCACCGCCACCGCCACCGCCACCGCCACCGCCACCGCCACCGCCACCGCCACCGCCACCACCACCGCCACCGCCACCGCCATCGCCACCGTCACCGTCACCGTCACCGTCACCGTCACCGTCACCACCATCGCCACCGTCACCACCACCGCCCCCGCCGCTGCCACCGCCGCTGCCACCGCTGCCCCCGCCCCCGTCACCGCCGCCACTCGCCGCCACCGCCACCTCCACCGCCACCTCCACCGCCACCGCCGCCACCGCCACCGCCGCCACCGCCACCGCCACCGCCACCGCCACCGCCACCCGTTTCCCCACTGTTCCCCTCCTGTGACGGGAGTACCCCGCCGAAAGCGTTCTGGGAACCGTCATGAGTTTTGTGTGCGGATGTCGCCTGTGCCCGCTTGTATCGAAAGTGTGTTCACACAACGCGCAGATCGGGTGGAAACACAATGCCAGGGGAAGTGGTTATTTTTTTGGGAGCTTCTGAGTTGTCAAAGCGATTGGGAGGGTTGCTTTGTGGGTTGTGGGCCCCGCCGATACGCGTCGAACATTCATCTCTCGAGTTCATTTATCTTCACGTTTTTATGTGTAAATGGGTATTTTTCTAAGAGAACTAGCGGTAACGTTAGGAGGATATATGACATGAAATGAATAAGCTGACGTAATGTGTGGGATTATGAGTATTTTATACTAATTGTGCTCAACATGGTATATTAGTCATTGTTAAGACATTCATTCGTGGGCTGTAGTGCAATGCTGTGGTACTAGTAGAGTATGATGAGCTTGGAAAATAATGGAAAATTGAATAACGAACTAAAAATCGGGCTAACGGTTGTTACTCAAATTTAAAAATCTTTATAGCATTACGAAATGTTTTCGCGGTATTCATTTACGGTAAATATCACTTTATTTTTAAGATAAAACTCATTCCCTGAAAACTATGGTTATGGTGATTATTCCTATTGCGTAATTATGATTCATAATTTGTGTTAATACTTGGATGATAAACTGACTATTGTTCCGGATGACTGAAGGGGAAAAATGGGGGATTATTATTTATTTATACGCAATATTAAGAGTTCGTTTCATTATGTGTATGAACTATATGTATGAAGTATTGTATAGCATATGTTCACACTCATTTTATCATATTTAGTAGTAAATATTCACATATTATGTAAATTGAGATCCTTCCATGTTTTTATAAACTTTTAAGCGTTTGGTAATAATGGTCATAATCGCATATCCAATTGTTTGTGCGAGAAAGCTACCTCTCATTTTGAAATACTTAACGCTAATGTCGGGTTATTTATAGACATCAATACCTACCCAAAAGCTTGAGGGCAAAATTTTACACTGCCTTGATAACCATAATATGGCTATAACCATAATCTTGTTCCAAGAACTCTTGCACTTATTTTATCCAACGCAGTCGACGCATCAACCTTATTATACTTCCATGGTTGCCTTTGCTTCCCCTCTGAGCAGTAAAGAATATGGCATTGCGAACAGTTCACATGTCTGGATGTTTTTGAGCCTCCGTTTACACAGCTCTTCTCATAAAGAGAGAGGAAGAGTATCCAGACATTTTACGAGAGGAGGGGTGCAACGGTTGAATTAAGAGTATCAGGAAGACGCGGCTGGAGAGGGTGCCTTGAAGCGGGGGTGGTCGTTATGTTGATAAGTTCGTGAATGAGGACGAGGGTAGGCCAGGGATTAGTGACGGTGGCAATGACTGAGCTTTGCTGATGCTTAAAATTATCCGATCCCAAAAATTCACTCCCCCAGAGGACATGTCCTGGAGGCCGATGTCTTGATTCCTTACCGCGC
The DNA here is from genome assembly GCA_011170035.1 of Teleogryllus occipitalis. Lineage (NCBI taxonomy): Eukaryota > Metazoa > Arthropoda > Insecta > Orthoptera > Gryllidae > Teleogryllus > Teleogryllus occipitalis. Next base: position 743,981 of record BLKR01000003.1, on the reverse strand, counting down.
GCATGGAAGCGGAGCTGCTCGGGGCCACTTTACGAGGGGGAGGGGGTGCGGCGGGTGAATTAAGGGGGCCAGGAAGTGGCTGCGGGGGCGGGGGCGGGGCTGCGTGCCTCCGTCCCCTAATTTACGGCTTCACCGTCCGGTGGGCGCGCGCGGCGAGCGTTTTTGGAACGGGGCCGGCCGCCGCCGCCGCCGCCGCCGCCGCCCGCGCCGGAAACGACCCGCATTTTCAGCAGCGCTTCCGCTGATGTGCGTCCGCGCGTGGACGCACCCCGGACGCCCCGGGGATGGGGATGGGTGTGGGGGTGGGATCGGGTGGAGGTCGGGGTGGGCTGGGCTGAAGGGAACCCGCGGGCGTTGATGGGCGTGGTCGCGGGAGAGCCGTTGTTATGATGCCAATTGACAGTTGTGGCTAATGCGGATATTTCTGCTAAGGGAGGCGTTGCCACGTGAAATAAACTTTTAGCTGCACATTTTCATTAAAGAGTGCAAATGCCCTTATTTTGGGGAGGAAGGGGGTTACCTTTACACATACATGAATAAATATTTGTTTGGAGACCATATGCAGATTTCAGGAGAACACACTACACAATTGCCTCTCCCTTTGCATTCTCTACTGATCACAGGGATTTGCATGCAAAATTTCAACAAATTTAAGGTAGTCATGTAACAACCTAATATTCTGTTGACCATATTTAGGTGTTGTTTTCCCTTGGAGACATTCTGATTCTGCAGATAAATACTACATCATATTGTAGATTCCAAAAATTCTACCCAAATAAGGTGTCTATGTCGTGACTCGCGTGTAACAAAGCAGTAATCTTATAGCGCTTTACTCGTTAGTGGTATGTTCGAGACGTGTGGTCTGAGTTAAGTGTCGATCCGGCATTGTCATTGTGGTAATGATGTTCGCATTATGTATGACAGGCGGTCCATCTCCAGCGTAGCGAGGATGGATTCGTCTGTTCCGCTTCCGCATGAATTCCTCGAGTGAAAGAGGATAGGTCACAGTGCCCCCGCCGCTCATCTGGAGACATCGGCAGCGTCTCTGCTATATGTTCTCCCGTGAGATTTATTGCCGTAGTTAGTGGTGACGGCGATCTAATTGGACAAGTTGTCATCATACGTCAAGACCTGTCATCGCTCTCATCTAATCAAATGAACCATACATACACTATTGATTCCCAAACATGGCATTGATATAGTCTGCCTAGATCTGTGCGCTTTTGTTCTTTTGTCATGTAGAAATTTGAACGCTTTTGAAAGTGTTTGCAATTGTATTTCTGACGTAGAAAGACACCATATTCCATGGTGTAATATGAAAGCTCGGGTATTTGTTTTTAGTATTCCAGAAACAGATTAGAATCTCTCATAGAGGATAATTCTTGTTAAACATTTGGAACTTATTATTTCGTAGATAAAGGAACTACTTTAGTTTCCTTTTGTGAATTAAAGTCAGAAAATAGGAATAGGAGAGTTAACGAAAGCTGTGAGGTGGATGTTAGTATTCTAGATAGTCTTTCTGATCAAAACTCATTTATTATAATTTCGTGAATATACATGCATATCTTTGCCGCTAAACAAAAATAATGCACCTATAAACAAAAATAAATATTTAGAGTTACAATTTATACTTTTGAAATTTTATTTTTCTGATTTGAAATAAAAAATTATTGGTTTCCTTGTAAGTAAGTAAATGTCTTTTTGCGAAAGTAGGTAATGTATGTTCCGCTTCCACATAATCTTTCAACATTGTAAGCAAAGTATCTAAAGAAGCATTGTAAACATGAAATGGAAATTTGGAATTTTTCCAAAAGGACTGCTAATTCAGGCGAACCACGACTTTGACCTCTTTCATTTGCCCTTTGCAGAGTCACGCTCACAAGGACGAGCGCTGGTCGCCACCTGAGTTCCGGGAAGCAACGCGGCGGGTGGAGGGGAGAGGGTGATCATGGGTGAGGGTGTGGTGGGGTGGGGTGAGGGGCAGCATGGCCAGTGGGGTGGCAGCAACCGCATTGGATTAATAGCCACATCCCTCCTCCCCAACCTCCCCCGAGCGATCGCGCGCATTAATGGCCCGCAGCGCTCGCGCGAGGCGAGGTGGAGACGGGGGCGGGGCTGGTCGGTGCGGGGTGGAGCGGAGCTGCGCGGGACGGAGCGGGGCGAGGCATGGCGGAGTGGGGCGTGGCGGAGCGGTGTGTCGTGGGGTGAGACGTGGCGGGGCGGGGCGGAGCGGGGCGATGCGGGGTGGAGCAGAGCGGGGAGGGGCGGAGCGGGGCGGGACGGAGCGGGTGGAGCGGAGCGGGCCGGACGGAGCGGGGCGGATGGAGCGGAGCGGGGCGAGGCATGGCGGAGTGGGGCGGGGCGGGGCGGAGTGGGGCAATACGGGGTGGAGCAGAACGGGGAGGGGCGGAGCGAGGTGGAGACGGAGGCCGGGCGGGGCGTAGCGGGCTGGAGCGGAGCGGGGCGAGGCATGGCGGAGTGGGGCGGGGCGGGGCGGGGCGGGTCGGAGCGTGGCGATGCGGGGTGGAGCAGAGCGGAGAAGGGCGGGGCGGATGGGGTGGGGTCTGCCAGCTGGCGAACGAGCTACCCGCGCCTGCGGCACGCTCGCTCGCCACACGCACGCTCACGCACGCGGGCGCGCACGGTAGCTCTCCGACGCTCCTGCGGACGGAATCCTGCGTAACCTGTCGATTACTTGCGGCGAGCGAGCGGCCCGGCGCGGCGCCTCGCAGCTGTGCCTTTTCATTTCGATGATTTGTGGTTGCGGACAATAGGCCGAGATTTAAAACGCTTTTAACTTTTAGGAATGTGATTCTTCGTATAAAAAAACCTTCGTAGTAATGAATTGAAAAAAAGAGGTTTCTGATGTGATGGGAACTCAGAAGATCGATGTTATAATAAACCAGCGTGGAAACACTCGTTTGAAAAACCGATCTTATATTACCTAGGAAAATTATTTACGGTGAAAATGAACGCATTCACATTTTGTATTACTATTTAGAATGTGCATGGGTTTTACTTAGATTTTTTAAAACTTTTAGCATTAAAATGTTTATTTTTTAACAAGTGCGGATAAAATGCGTTAATAGTCACGAATGTGTGTTACTATAAGAATAATTACTTACAGTAGCTATTCTTTGAAAATTAAATTTATTGCATGAAATTACGAGACTAGGTCAGTAAGGAATCCTTTCGTTTCTACATTTCCAACATTTCGGCCATTTATTTGGACTGCTTCAGTTCTGTAGTGTATGTTAGTGTGTAATCGCACATCTAGCAATTTACAATTTTGATAAACATTGGATGACACAGTTTCATTCCTTGTGTGTGTGTCCTCCCTCACAGTTTGTGTTGTTTCCAACAATGACGTTAATCGCCGAAACTATGGGACTGCAGTAAAAAAGGATACTTTATTGACCTACTGTCACGAAACAATTTCATTATACGACGAAGATAGGGGCAGCGCGGAAATTTATTTTAGGAATACTCTTTTTCTGTATTTTGATCGACTCTGTTTTCATTGCCTGTAATCAAAGTAGTTTATTATCATCATTATTACAAGTATGTATATAATTAGGAATATTATCGAAAATGCTTATAGTAATTACTAGAATATACTACGAATTTCTCTTTTGTCAAATTCCAGGGGTTCGGTCAATCGGTAACATCCACGACTCCGTTGTTTTATAGAATAGTCCATGTTGATCGTTAACTTTCTTTCTTCAAATTCAAAATATATTCTTCCAAATCTATTGATGAACGAACATTAATGTAAGTTATACCTATCTTCCAAATCTATAGACATTCATATCGTGTTTTGGATTGTTTACTTCCTTTGTATTCGATGTGATCGTATGTTGTATACTTTCAATGAATTCTTAAACGTCGAATTTATTCTGCATGACAAAATGTATTTGTTTTCTGTTATATTTCCCATTGCAAGTATTACGTCCATTCTCATTTTCCTTTTTTTATACTTTCGATGCATTAAATTACGTACCTTTGCTTAGGGAAATTTGATGTAGGGGAGTCGAATATATTGTGTTGTAAGTCGCAGTTGCGACAACCCTAAGGCGAGGAGCTCACGTTCGTTCCATCTGACGATGAAGGCTGGGCGTGTGTTTCAGAGGGGGAACGAAAGCTATTTATATCCACTTTTTACTGGTCGAAAATAAACAGGGAATGCATAAATCACATGTTTCGTATAAAATTCTATACTGGATTTTAGCACCCTCTAAACTTATCATCTGCCACCCGGTGTATTCTGTTGAATTCTTTTTAGATAAATCGACTTATTTATTGTAAGTTCAACAGAGTGAAAATAGAATGATCGTGTAAATAAAATTGTTATAGCACCTGAATGAGATGTGGAGGAAATGTTGGATATGTCGTGCAAGAATTTTTTCAAAACTCACTTTGAATACCTTGATATGAAGCAGGTAAAGATATCAGTTAGGCTGTTCTTTTGAACGACGGGCTTCATTCTGGTTGCTTAAACTCTACAAACAAAACGAAATCGAGTGATCCTTGAAAATAAATAAAATCGTTATGAAGATTTTGTTTCGATAACTAATGGCAGCTGATTCCATTTAACAACTGCGTTTCCATCGTGAGTCATATAAGCACAAAGACTACATCGATTTCTTTCAATAAGCGTGAACTTCGTGTTCTCATTATAAAATCACTTTTGGATGAGTCATTGTGCGCACCTTTAAAAATACCTAATGAGTTATGTGCGAATCCTCTATTCGAGCGGAGCCCAATCGATCCGATCAGCTTAAGGTCGATTGTGCCTCGAGGGCCCTGGTGAAGCGGTCGGCCGTCCTAACGAAGGAGGGGTGAATAGGGGGCGGGTGGAGGGGAGGAGGCGGCCGGGCGCGATCGCGGGCCTGCGGGCCCGGACGTGCCCCCACTCCCGCCCTCCGCGCCGCAAAACACACACCGCCCCTCCGCGCTGAGCACTTTATTATTACGGGCCGCGTTGTAGTGTAAAATCTTCCCGCTAGGTGGTCCCGCGGCGGCAAGGTACAATGGCGGCGTCGGAGGAGGAGGCGAGGCGGGGAGGAGGGCGAGGGGCGGGGCGGGGAGGGGGCGGCGCGTGGGCCACGGGGCGGGCGGCAGCGCCGGCCAGAGAGAGCCTGGAATGCCGCTCAGCCGGCCGCCGCCCGCACAGCTGTCTCGTTGGCTCAGATTAATTGTGTGGGGCTCCAGCGTTCCCACCGCATTCCTCGCCCGCCCCACCTCGCCCCGCCCCGCCTCCGCTCCGCCGCCACCCCTCTCCTCCCTCCTCTCTCCGCCCCGCTCTCGCCCCCTTTCCCCGCGCCGAGTGTGAAATTCGGAGGAGGGCAAAATAAATAAAACACGACCGAGGCGCATACCTGCCTCTCGCGCGATGCACCTGGAGTGCGGAGAAGCGGGGGCGGGGACGGCGGAGGGGGCGGTGGCGCACCGGGGGAAGCGGCGACGACGGCGGGCAGGAGCATGGCGAGAGAGCGAACGAGGTGAGGGGAAGTGTGGGACGGAACGGGGTGAAGGATTCCGTGGGGAGGATAGATCACACGAGGGGAAGTGTGAGCGCGGAGTTGCTGGTATATGCCGTTCTCAGGAGGGGGATGGCTGCGCTTTGCTTTGGAGGGTGGAGCGGGGTGGAGCGGAGCGGCGGGGAAAGAGCAGCTGCGCGATGGATGCCCGCCCTCGCCGGACATCTTCATATCTGTGCGCGTCCGTTGGTGGCGCCCCGCTTCGCTGCCCCTCTCTCAGCCTACGCGGCCGCCCCTCTGTGCGCCATGTCCCTGCGGCGCTCTCTCCCGCCGCGCCCGCCCCGCGCCCCCGCCCACGCCCCCGCCTCCGCGCCGCCCGCGGGCGATCGCCCCGCTGGGCCCCATTTCCCCAGTCCCAGCGGACGCAGCCGGTCGATGAGGGAGGCGGTCACTTCCTCCTCCGCCGGCTTTCATCTCGCCTCCTCTCGATTTATAGCAGGTTTCGAAAACATCGCGTCCGAAGCACTTCAAGGTCCTCACGTAATTACAAGAAGGGAGATGCGTCCGTTCTGATTTGTTTTGCACCAGTTTTTTTTTCACTTGCTGCGATGGATATGTAGAAGGCAGCGTAGTTATAGACCCCCTCCTTCCTACGCACATTTTCAACGATGGCATTCTAATTATGACTTAGTACAAGATAACATCTTACACAATTTTTCTCTCAGTCGGGTATATTTGAGAAAAGCAGATTATTTATTTGCTTATAAGAAAGGAACCCCCCTCTTTCTCCCCTTCTGTCTATCTCTCTCTTTCCCTCCCCCTGATCTCTCTCCTTTCAGTAATAGTTTCGTAACTTTTCTTCAATATTTTCCCTTAGATGCCGTAAGGAAGATATTTTCTTTGTCGCCTCGTTTATTGTAACTGTTTCTCGACTCCAATTTAGCTCAATAATTACTAGGTGATATTATTAGGTAGTCGCGAAGTTAACTTTGCGAGAGACCAACTGAGGTGGAAAGGAAATTTCGTTTCCAGGCTGGTGAATTCGCGAGCAAAGAACGGACGAATTCGGCTGTGTAATTGCGCTTCTTGACTGTCGTACTAACTGTACTTCCCGTTCCACTTCTTTAGATGTCGTCAAAGACTTTTGGACGTTTCGATCAATGTCCTCCCGTCCTTTGCGTTGTCCTTTTGGGACGTTGTCGCCGTCTCCTCATCAGCCACCCTGCTACAATCGTTGTCTCCTACTTTCATAGCGATTGCCATTTCTACTTGGGTTATGCTAATTACTGGAATCATCTCTTCAATCTTGTGCGCGAACGTCATGTTTGCCAATTGCAGCATTGTAACACTTAACTACCCTCACCTTTCCGTTCCGCTTTGCTATGTCCAGGTCTCTGCATTAATTCCCAGCTATCATTTCTATTGTTGGCCTACTAGAACTTCCCTCTACTTCCTGTAAATTGATTGATTGATGATTCCGAGCGCGTCAACTACTGAGGTCATTAGTCCCGTAAGAGTAGTGCATGCTTTTCATCAAGAGGTGGCGGTGATCTTCCCCCACTGAATGGCGAGATCCGGCGCCGACCTACTCTTGACTGGAGGGGTTTTCCTCAACCAGGTGTCTCCCACCAGCGGAGCACCGCCCCAGCCGGGGCAAGTTGTAAGTCCTCGACCGGTCTCCCGGCATGTGTGATAATGTTGTGCATGTTAGTGTAAATGTGTGTGTGAGGGGGATAAATCTGTGTGTAAGGAAGGACAAGGAAGATCAAGGAAAGTTCGCGCGTGGACCGTGGCCCGATTGTTAGGGTACTGCTCCGGCGTTCACCTGGTGTTGATCGAAGAAACAACGGAAAAGTACCGATCAGAACAGCCGACCGCTAGAATTCCCCTCCAGACAGCGACTGAATTCGACCTAGCTGACAAGTTGGTGTCGAAAATTCTGCCGCCCTCGGGACTCGAACCTAGAACCTCCCGGTCAGAGGCACTGCAGTGATGCACTGAACCACCGCTGCCGGTACAACGTATAAAGAATTCAATAGCATGAAATTCCCCATCTCTTCTACATCCCCAAATACTCTATCACGAGCGTCTCCATTACCTCCGCACGCGCTGTTCTCACTCCGGTGCTGGTCCCAGCGCCATTATTCCCTGTGTGCAGCGCAGCGCCCACCCCCGCATCGGCCGATGGCTGGCACGCCCTCCCTACCCCGCCCCGCCCCGCCCCGCCCCCCGCCATGGCCCTGCGTGGCGCGCCCGCCGGCGTGGCCGCAGCGCCGCGCCGTCCGCCACAGACCCCGCACCCATTAAACAAACGTCGCCGGCCCCCTCCTCCCACCCGCACCGCCCTTGGCCCTTGACCTGCCCCACCGCGGACCTCTCCGGTACCCACTTTTTTTTCTTTCCTTTTTCATTCCGCGCCGCGCCGCCCCACCAGCCGACGATTAGGCTGTCGGCTCTGTGTTGCTGCGCCGTTGCACAGCCCATAAATTAATTTTTTGCTGCTCCTGCATACATAGCATGCTGAAAGAACGGTATCCGGGAAAAATCGATTTTCGAATTACATGGGAAATGCCCCTTCTCAGAAGCGTGTTTGATCCCCGTGAGGTTTATTTTTCACGGGATCGCACCTTTTCCCGCCTCCGTGAAGGTGACATCTCTTTCAACGCGCGCATTATAGTGAAAACGTGCAGCGAAATCCAAATTTTCTCAAACTGCGCCCGACGGGCCGGAGCTAATAAGAAAAGCGTGACCGGCGTCTGAATAATATAATACTGGAGCAGACGATCACTAATGGCCTAGAACTCTTTGCACTGGAGATGAAGTCATTTTCAGGTGCAGTGGAAAGCGTGCTTCTGTATAATCACTTGTGGTAGATGCGTTGCCCCGTGGGACCAGTTTCTAAAAAGAAATGATCATGAGAGAGGTAAAATGAGCTTAAAAAGGAAATATATAATGTGAGCTGCATTAAACGCTCAAAGTTGGTTTTTGGACACTTCCTTCATCTTTTACGGGTTGGAACTTTTTTTTTTTTTTTTTTTTGCACAATCTGCTACCCCTAATGAGTTAAGATTGCAGGGACTATTTCAGCACTACTTGACCTCCTTTCTTCGAAGCTCTGGGGAGGGACTTTACGCAGAAATTTTCTCTCATTTACCAAGTACGTACATTCCATTTACCAAGTACGTACATGTAAATGTCTTTTGTAGTAAACGTAGATATGGTTATCGAATGGTCATATCTGTGTTTAGAAATGCCATTGTGTCGTGATAGCAATACTTAACGTGTTCAGCCTGAAGTGTATGTATTAGGCAAGTTTTGTATTGCTTTTTTTTTTCAAAACCCCGGGAGCCTCTTAAGGTGATTTAAAGTCTTCAAGATTTTCTAGGACACCCCCCTAAACTTCGGATGCGACCTCCCAAGAGGTCACGTCCACCACTTTAAAAATCCGCGGTCCAGCCGTAGTATTCTGGCCTCGTTCCGAAGCGCTAACGTCTTTCCATTCACAGGCCGCTTCCCAGCGCGAGCCCGCCGGCATTCATCGAGGGCCGCTCCTCCGCGCATTGTGGGTGCCGACCGCTCAGGTCCGTCTCCGCCGTCCCCACTGCCATGGACGCTGCCGACCACACACCCGCCGCCCGCGCCGCCCCCTCACTGCCGTGGACGCTGCCGACCCCAACCCAGCTGCCCACACCGCCGCCACCCCCATTGCATCCTTCCATGGACACTGCCGCGCGCATCCCCGCCGCCCGCGCCGCTCTCGACGCCTTGGCCGCCGTCACCTCCACCACGCCGCCACCAACCCTGCTGCCGCTCTGACTCCCATGGACGCTCCCGCCGCGTTACACACTGCCACAGCCCCTCATCGCCATTATCATCCCCGCACCCGCTGCCACCCGGTTTCACCACTGCCGCCTTCCCCACCGCCACAGCTGTGATCACCTCTGTCACTCCGCCGCCGCTGCCCTCTGCCTAGGAGGCGTAAGCCGCCACACTCTCATGAAAGGACATCGCCCCTTCCTCTTTCCTCACAGCCACAGCCCTCGCTGTCATGTCATTGCCAACCTCGGACTTGCGCCGCCTTCACTGCCATGGAGGTCCCCGCCAACTTACACACCGCCGAAGCCCTCACTTTCATGACCACTGCCACAGCGAGTCCCACTCTCGCACCCGCCGCCACCCTCCGGCCGTTGAGGCCCCCACCCCTGCCGCCTTTCCCCCCGCCACAGCCCGCGCAGTCGTGACCAACGCCATGCCCACTGCCATCCCCGCCTCTGCCCTCTCTGATATGGTAGCCCCTACCGCCACCCTGCCCCCGCCGTAGCACTATCTTCACCGCCGCCGCTCCTACTGTCGTCCCCGCCCTCACTACCAGGGAGGACACCCCCTGCCCTCGCCCACGGTGGCGCTCGTAAATCAGGCTGCGACGCGACGGTGCGCCACGGGGGCGGCGGGCGCGGCGGGCAGTGGCGCCGGCGGCCCGGACTCTGTGGGGCGACAAGGGCCGCGAAGAGGAGGCGGGCGGCGGGGCTGACAAAGGTTGTGCGGTCGCTGGGGTGAAGCGGCGGGAGGAGGGAGGGAGGGCTGCGAGGGCGGCGTGTGCGGAGCCGCTCCGAGGAGGTGAGGTGGCCCGCGGCGCAGCGGGGTCCTCTGTCCCGCTGCTTCGACCTCTGGCGGTGGCCGGAGACGGGCGAGGTGTCGTGCAAGCAAGGTAGCGTTTGATACAAGACTGAATAAAGCTGCGGTTGATTTCACGTTGAGAGTAGGAGATAATGCTGTATGTGAAGACGAAGAAAAGGCAAAAGAAAAGAAATAAAGCCGCTTAAGATGGCTCAGTGTCATCTTATATTGCCACTGCAGCATCTCTGATTAGGAGGACTTACGGTTCGAGTCCCGACGTTGGCGACACTACCTTCATGACTGGGTCGAATTCAACCCCTCTCTGGAGGAGAAATCGAGAAGCTGGCCGCCCTGTTCGATAGTCTTCCGTGGTTTCTCCGATCAATACCAGACGAATGCTTAAGCAGTAGCCGAACAAACGGTCCACCATCCGCGCGCGATCCTCCTTTTCTCAACCTTGTTCCCTTCCATCCCCTTAACGTCATCAGTCGGGAATTTAGAACATGTTATTATTGGAGGAAATACTTGAAGGAGAAAAATCCTCAAGCCGACGTGTAGGTCGATAACGGACCTCATGTTCCAGCGGTGATAGAACACTGCCACTTCTCGGGCCATCTCTTCCCGCTCTTCTGCATAACCACGTACTCTCACGTGACTTACGACGAAAGTGGTTTAGGTTCGGAAACACATCATTCGCTCACAGGAGGAATAAAGGAGGAATGCATATTTAGAAAGGAAATGAAAGAAGTTGGGTGAAGGGGCATCGAGTTGTTTCGAGTGTTGGAGAGCTGTCACGTCGACCGGTTAGCGGGGTGGTGTGGGTAGAGGAGACAACGAAGACTCAGAGAAGTGAAGTTGAAGACAAGAACCATGGAGCGTCGAGAGTACTCCAACTGCGATGATGACAGTGTTAGAGAACTCTGACGCCTGAGTCACAACGGGATCCGGGTTCACCTTCACCTGTAGTGCAGCTGTAATGTGAGACACGAGCTGCCACTTATCAGCAGTTACCTCCCCTCAGCGACTCGCTCAGCCGTCGAAGCCCGCAGGTTGGCTCGCTAGTGCAAACACACGTCGCTCAGTGGAGTTGAGCGACTGGTCAGTCACTTGTGTGATTTGGAGAGATGAATGTTTTCCTTTTGTAGCAGCAAATTTCTTGTAGAAGATGTGAACGTGTAGAATAATGTAACACAATGGAGGTAAATAAAGGTGAAATAACATCATTGACAGTCCATGTGAATAAAATATAATGCGGCAGTTGATTAACTTGTTTCTTTTCACCAAAATTCATCTTATTCACTTCAAAAGGAATTTTGTTAACTTTTATTCACTTCTTGCGGTCACGTGCATTTGGAGGTTACCTTAATAATTAGGGGAAACGATAATGTTTACCGAGCTCGTAAACGGTTGCAATTCGCGAAATTATATTATCCCGCAGGGATGTGGTATTGGCACTACATGGAGAGGCCATCGAGTTACGATGCAGTGCTGCGTAATAGAATTGCTCTCTCGGATCAGCAGTCGCAGGAAATTGCTGTTTGAGATTGCGGGAAGTTATTCAACCGTACTCGGTGAATTTTGAATATAATATAAATTGAAATTGGAGTATGATTTAAATTGAAGAGTAGAAATATCGTAGTATTTTCTCAAAATAGTACTCCTGTGAATTTGGGATTTCGCTCTGCTGAAAGTGCAGAATGTGAATGTCACGATAGCATTTGATATTTTATAATTTGAGTGCAATGACAACCAAAACCATCTCAAACTAGTTTGTGATTATAGCTGCTTTATGTTTATGATATTATAGTTTTAATGGTTTGTGGAGAAACATTTCCATACAAATGAAACTTTGCTTTTTATTTCCTCTATTTAATTTTTGATTCTTCATTGGAAAATAATCCCAAAATTAAATGTAAAAATTGAAAACTAATTGAATTTTTAAATTCTCATTATTTTTTAAAAAATTATCATTTCGTGGAACAACAGGACCCTGCATACATTTGGAACTTTGTAATTTTTTAAAATTGTTTTCAGAGTAGAATTAACTGATAACTAGCACTAATTGGGTTAACCAACTGTTGTTCGAATGAACTAACTGCTCGAAAGAGCGTGTCGTTCGTTACTACGCGTGGTGGTATGCTTGGAAAACATTTTAATATTGCTAAAAGTTTATTAGCAAACAGGAATAAAATGTTTAGCCAAATATAAACATAAATATATTTATACATTATATATATATATATATATATATATATATATATATATATATATATATATATATTTTATACATAAAAAATGTATAGCCAATTTAATTTTACTTATGTCGACGAGCTTCTGCACGTTTCTGATAATTCTACTGAGTACTCAGATGAGTGTAATAGAATGTCCAAAAATTAATTGAAAGTTCAGTAAACGAATATTTTTAAATTACTGCGTATGAAACATAGCTTTGGACCCCTTTTGATTTGTCGTTAGGCGCTTCGGACAAATCAATGTGATTGCTGAGTGTCGAGGCAACATGGAAACTATAAAACGAAAACTCAAACTGCAATTCGTGTACACATACACACAAGGGCCACCCTCTTTTGTGAGTTGCGTGAAATACACGTCAAAAATGCCTTTTGATCGTGATTTCTGTTCATCTGTCAACCACACGCAGCGCCGTGGCAGCTTTCTCTGTCCCCGCGGGATCTTCTTTGCAGCGAAATAGTATTGCTCAATGCGCGCTGCAAATTCATTCAAACTCTGTTTTGTAGTTTGTGTCCCATTTGGAATTTGTTCTCCGGTAACTTTTTATTTTGAGGCGCACTTATAATAATGGAATACCGACAAAACGCCGCGCGTATATATGTTCGAATCTCTCTTTGGGAAAAAAAAAAAAAAATAAATGAAAACTGTTTTTGCAGAAATACTCGTGTTCGTCAATACGCAGCGATCTGTATGCACGCTTTGCACTGCAGAGAACAAGCCTGGAATGCGCCGTACCGTAATGTAATTTTGTTTTACCAGTTTGCTCATTATTTCTGTCACCAATGTAGTTTCATTTTACCGTCGCTGTCCTCGCCTCAATTTCCCTGGTCGCTTTGTTGCCTTCCGTCGTTGCGTTTCCGTCGGCGATGCCTAGTCGCCTTCTTGCGACGTTTACTTGCCTTCGTCACTGTTCTGTCAGCGAGCGAGCGGTGTGTTTGAAAAGGAAATCTTAATTAACGGAGTTGAAAATTCAATTACAGCGAAAAGAGCTGGCGTGCGCCTGCGTCGACCGAGTGGTTGAGTAGGAACCCGTACAGCAGGTGCCCCTGCTACCGCCGCCACCGCCTCCGACGAGCAGATTCCACAGCTGAATTGCGGCTGGCGAAATTTGTTTAAATAGTTATTTATGAAATAAATGGTTTGTTTGGCTAGTAGGAAAGGGTGCGACTCGAAGACGATAGGACAAAGGAACTATACTAGCAACGATATAATCGCTTTTAACAAGTCTGTCGTACTTTGTTTTTTGGGCAGCATTACCGACTTTCATATTATTTTAATTCAAGTTTACAAATCACTTAACGATACAGTAAAGCCAGCAGTGGCTGAGACAGTTAAATGAAATTATTTTCTTCTCTAAATCTTTGAGCCGGTACGAATCCCATAATATACGAGAAAGTAAAAGTGATTTAAAAGCATCATAACTTGTTTTTAGAATAACTTACAGTAAAGTTCGTTGTTGACCTGAACTTCTATTCTTCTTCATTAAATATGAAGTGAAAGAAGCTTGAACTAATTCATTCAGAAATGTAGGGTGGCGATAATTGTAATTTTTAAATCGTGTTTTTTTCTCCCTACTGAAATGTCACACGTGTCACGATAGAATCATTGAAGAAATCGTCACGTGACGTCCTCTCTCTGAATATCTCTACGTAAGTACATTCGCTTTTGATCCTGTCCCTCAATATTAAATTAGTGCTCGAATCTACAAATACCTTTCAGCTGCAACTCTGACATATTTTTTAGACAGTAAAGAAATAAAAAAATATTAGAAATCCTATTGTCAATGACATATTGATTGAACATAATCTGCAAAATTTCCCAAGGAATGTTTCTTACTTATCTCGTTGATAGAGCGTAAGTTAATAATTTCAGATATTGAAACTATTGCGTAGACATTGCCGTGATGTTTGAGTGACATCTGACTAGATAGGATTACAACTCGTGAAAGGTATGTGACTGAAAGGATACATGCGGTATGATTTGATATTTCCTTTCTTCTCTCCTGTCAGTGAGAAACTCGTAATACTACTTAATCAGAATAGAACGATAAATAAGCTCTAAAAAGAAGAATTGTATCAGCAGATATATGTAATCAGTTTTACTTAAAGCAATGTATTAATCCTGTTATGAAAGCAGGGAGCGTATGATGACAGGTTGACATTAGCCTCCAGAAAGAGTATCGTGATTTACAGATTTGAGTGATGAGGTTCTGAAGATTGAGGTAATTTCTTACCCTGAAAGAGTTTTGCAACATAATTTATTAGAAATAAATTATTTATATTGTAATTTTTAAAATAATTATTCTATTTCGCCTGTTATGGTTCTGTAAACGTTTTTTTTTTTTTTTTTTTTTTTGCTCGCCTCCCTCAATTTAGTACTTACTTATGATTCAAATTATAGAAACTTTCTAGAATTGAAATTATTTAGTATGACAGGAATTAATATCCACAATATTTGTAATAAGTATACTGCTGAACGTTACTACCTATCGCAAAAATGTCTGTATTTTCATAACGTAATTCTATAAAACATACATGCACAAAAAAGACAATTCTCCAAACGAATTTTTGGCAATGCTTGTGTGTCTCTCACGTACTGGAAAAGTAAAGACGTAGATTGCATTCTGGAAGTTAAAAAAGAAAATCATCTTAGTACCTAATATATCTGTACAACATCCATTGCGGAAGAATTTGACTAATAAAATGAACATTTGCATACGCTCTACAGTACTACTACATGTATGCACTAACGTAAGGTCTCTCTGTTTGCCTTTTATACGAGCATCTACCTCGTTGTTCCGCCGTGAATAGCACGGGACCATGTCTTCGCATGTTTTTCTAGTTTACTCCGCGACCAGATCGGCGACTATACTGCCGGCCTATGTGCTCACGCGCCAACTTCCCTGTGGCTGGGAACATGGCCACATACTGAGCCCCGGATTCCGATGCGGTGTTTGCATGTTAAGGCCGCGTCATAAACGCCCGGGGGGTGGAGAGGGGCGGGGCGCGCGGGCGACGAGCTGCTGCTGTGTGTGCAAAGCGCTCCGGGACGCAGGGCCGCCTGCCAGAGGCGGAGCCACAACTTGTCGCCGTGGCGGTTTTTAAGTAGTATGCTGTTCATTGCGTAAAAAAAGATATAAAGAGTGAGCGAGACTTGGGAATGAGGGAGACCCGAGGATGAGGGAGGCCCAGGGATGAAGGAGGCCCGAGGATGAGGGAGGCCCGAGGATGAGGGAGGCCCAGGGATGAAGGAGGCCCGAGGATGAGAGAGGTCCGATGATGAGGGAGGTCCGATGATGAGGGAGGTCCGATGATGAGGGAGGTCCGATGATGAGGGAGGTCCGATGATGAGGGAGGTCCGATGATGAGGGAGGTCTGATGAAGAGGGAGGTCCGATGATGAGGCAAACCCGAGGATGAGGCAGACCCGAGGATGAGGGAGGCCCGAGGATGAGGGAGGTCCGGGGATGAGGAAGGTCCGATGATGAGCGAGGCCCGAGGTTGAGGGAGACTCCAGTCTGAGGGATTTCCGAGGACGGGGGAATTCCGAGGTCGAAAGACTCCGGAGGACGAGGGGGTCTCAAGCACGAGGAGATGGAGGTTGAACGGTACACGGACGACGAGCGAGAAACTTAAAAGCTATTTCTAAATTATGTAACACATGTATGTGGACGAAATGTTTTGCTAACGTTAATGCAACGCCGTAGAAAGATTGGCCCGCAGTCGTTTTTTCGTGCCGTCCTAAAAATATGCCACCCGGGGAGACCGCTCTTAGCTCCCCCACCCACTAGCAACGCTACAGCAGCCTGCAGCCAGAGAGTCTGCCTCAGCTATTGCCGGCCGGCCCGTGCAGAGGAGCTGCTTGAAGTCTTCCGTCCGTGACCGGTTTTTACATTGAAACATTTTTGGAGTACCTTGTTATTATAAGTACAGCAACAGTTGAAATTCTTGTTACTATGTTATTATATACCAGGCGATTTGGCAAGTAATTATGTTTTTATACTTCATGTCTTCTAGTCTGACGATACATTGATGCTTTTAACTGAATGGAATTAATACACTCTTAATTTATTTTATTCTCAATTTGAAATGGAGTGCTATATGAAAGTTTATTCGAATTAATTTATTCGAAACATTATTAACTCAAATGTAAATATTCTGTTCTGGTTTTCATTAAGAACAAGAAGGTATTTTGTCACATCTGCTTTAATAATACTATTTGAAGACATGTGTTTGTTTTATGATTATATTGTACGTTTTTATTATGTAGGTTTGCTTTGGAACTTTTAGTTCTTACTCCTATCCCCTCACAATTAAACCTAAATGTTCCCGCCATTGGCATCATCAAAGTTTTTCGACTGCTGCCGCACTCTCTCTCGTTTGTTGCTGGCACTAGTCTCCACAACTATCATCCTCGTCACTGTAAACCGGCTCCTCCTTCGTCCCATCCTCATCGCCGAAGCTCCACGGCCGCCAGCGCCGCCTCCGGAGACCGAACGTGGGAGAGCGCGGGGCGGCGCGAAGGCACAAGGTAAACATAGCGTGTTCCGGCGGGCGACGGAGGCGGCGCACGGCCATATAACCGCTGCCGACCGCGCGCGAGAGTGAACGAACGGGGCAGCGCCAGCGGAAATCATAAATGCTGCCATCAGGCCACACGACGGCCGCACTTCCGCCGCACCTCCGCCCGCCCGCAGCCCGCCGCTCGGTTGCCATTCGCAGCCTACACTTCCAATATTGCTCTGACCTTCCAACCCAGCCTACCGACCTCCCTCTGTCCCAGCCTCCCACTGTCCCATCATCCCATTGCTCCATCCTCCCACTGTCCCATTCTCCCAACCTCTCATTGTCTCATCCTCCCAGCCTCCCACGGTCCCATCCTCCCAACCTCCCAGTGCCCCATTCTCCCAACCTCTCACTCTCCCATCCTCCCATCGTCCTCTCCAATATTCCACTGCCCTTCCATCCCAACATTCCAACTCCCTGTGTCCCATCCTCCCACCGTCTCTCGCACATTCTCCATCCGTTCCTTTGTTTCCTGGGCATACGCTCGTCCATTTGCGGTTCAGTCTTCCTGTCACGTCGATTTTGTCCTATTTCGTCGCATCGTCCTTCTTGACATCGCCGGCCATCGTTTCGTTCGGGGATCCCCCCCCCTTTGTCAGTAACATTTTACACGTCTATCTCGTCGTACGTCGCCTATCATATTCTCCAATATTGCACCGTCTTTTGACTACGTGTCTCGTGGCTTCAGCGGCCCTGTTTCCCCTCCGGGCATCTCCTTTCCATACCCTCGCCACCACATCCTCTCCATCCGCCCCCGCGCCCTCCTCGTGCGTCGCCCGCCCGCCGCCTCCTCGGCGCCTCCCGCGCTGTTGGCGCGGCTGCGGTGCGCCGAGATCCTGCTGCGCTCGGAAGCGAGGTGCGGATGCGCGAATTTGCCTCCGCTTCCGATGGATTCCGCTGGAAATTGCCGGCGGCTGGAAACGGAACCTATCACCATTGGGAGGGGGTGCCTAATTGTTGTTTTGGGCAGTGATGATACGATGCAATCCCACTTTCTCCATAGTTATTGTGAGTGTCAGTTTTCGACTCTTAAATTGAGGTTTGAGATCTATTTGACATCAATGGCGTTGAAGGTATCATCAAAATGAATTTTAAAATGTGGAACTGATTGATTTCAGAATATCGTATGTGAAAAAACGCGTAATGTTAATCTAGCTCAGACCATATTCATGAAGAACGAATTTACACCTAAATGATGTCACAGAATTTTGATTTGATGTACGAGTAAAAAGCCAGTTGCAACTTATAAACTCAATGGTAATTACGAGAACCAAATTAAAAATCTTGTATTTGAAAATCATCACAAATGGCATAAATTAAAAATACAGTAATGAGAATTGTTTAATCCAATTCAAACTTAATTTTTGTAACTTAAGCTATTGTTGGAAATAGAAGGCGACGCTATATGTAATTGAATCTGTATTCGGTCAGTCTGAAATCAATTGCTCATTCCACCAAATTTAATAATGTAAGGATATTACGTGTAACGAAGTATCTGCAGATGGCCTTGCTTTGGAATCCTGTGCTTAAGCGTTGCCCGCCAGAGTTCGTAACGAGATGTGTCCATCTCGAGTCCAAAGTCCACGTCGCTCCACGTAACAACAAGATTGCCTCTTGTATAAACATTTGAACAGCGGGTTGGAGAGCTTGCGCGAAGTGGCGGGCCGCGAGCAGATGTACACTGGCGGGGCGAGGACCATTCAACCGCACCTGACGGGCCCCCGACGGCCCCGGCCCGTGCACGCGCGCATCTAGTTACATTTGCATCATCCTACAGTCGGCGGGGGCGGAGGCGGTGGAAGCGGCGGTGGCGACAGAGGCGGTGAAGGTGTCAGCAGAGGTGAGGCGGGGGAGGAGGGCGGTGGTGGCGGCGGCGGCCAGTCCATCCCGCGTTGGCGAACGCCCCGTGCTGTGCCGTCCTGCGCCGCGTCCACTTCTCAGGGAAATGACTGCGCCGGCCGCTCGGCCGAGGACGTGTCGGCGGCAACGGTCGGGCAGGAGATTGCGCGGGCGGCCTGGCGCCTGGGAGGGAGGCGATATGGAGAGCATATAAATGCCGGCGGGAGGCTGAGTTTGAGAGCTGTAGGAAGCTGCGGGGCGAGAGTGAGAGGTAAACAGGCCGAGCGGGAGGGGTAGAAATACGAGTCGTAGGATGATGGGGTGGAAAAAGCGAAGAGGAGCATCGATATATGAGGAGGAAAAATGAGATAGCTGAGAGCAGGAGAAGTACTATTCGTGCTCGTTTTCTCCTCTCGTCTCGTTTTCTTCCGTTCGTACCCTCTTCCCCATTCTTTCTTCGTGCTTTCACATTCATTTTAATTGCTCTCATAAAGAGATTAAAGCCAGTTCTATATCGATTTCATTTCCCGTACCGCGCGAGATGATTGAGAAATGCTGTGCATTAGCGGAGCCAAGAAGACCGTTTAGTCTGATCTAATGAACGGGCGGCTGATCTGTATCGCAGATTTGTGGCCGAGGGGGGTCGCAAAGCGCCAAGCGGCGGCTGCGAGAGCTCGTGGGATTAGTTGCGCATTTGGACAGCCGCCGCCGCGCAGCGCCGGGCTGTCGTGACTGAAGCAGGATTCACGCGCGGGGCTCCGGCTACGAGGGGCCGGGCGAGGTGGCAGCGGCGGGCGGCACGCGGAGCTGGGCGAGTGGGCGGCGTGGGCGGGCGGGGGCGGAGCTGGACCTCGCGGGCTTCCGGCCGCCGACGCGTAATGTGGCCGTCTGCATGCAGCGCGGCTTCGCGGCGCGGCGTGGCGGTGGCGGGGGCGGGGGAGGGGCGGGGAAAGGGGCGGAGAGGCGCGGACGCGCGTGGTCAATACCTGCACGTGCACATCTGAGCGCGACGCAGCCGCCGCCCCTGCAATTGCTGCCTCGCAGGAAGAGATGACGCGAGCGTGTTCGCGCGGACCGTTTGCAGTCTGGACAACGCGGGTGATCACTAGGGACTTGTATGCTGGGCGCCCGTGTTTGTAAGGGGTTGTTCTCGACGTCTAGGCGTGTGCTGTATCGTGTAGTTACAAATTGCCAAATATTGATTGATGCTTTCCTTTCTCGTTTAATCTATCTGGCGTAATCCACTTCCAGTATGGTATTATACTCTCGCACGTACATTCGGCGACCCTCCTTATAGCTACTATATTGAATCATTACTTTACGTTAAATGTTCGTTCATATCTGTTTGCATTCAAAATGCTCAAGGAGAATCCCATGAAATTGCATTTATTTCAAAATGTTCTGCATTTCATGCAGACTGATCCGCTTACAGTAAGGTCATTAAGATTCTGCGTATACAATCGCATGCGATTCTGACAAACAGGAGTAATTGGAGCTCTAATGGTATGATGTACTACGTTGGCGATCACTTCTAATGAACTAACGTTCTTCTAACGTTCTATGTCAATTGACTTGCTGACCTATTAAAAACAATGTCGGGAACCAATTGCCGTAACCAGATAATGAAATGCTACAACAGAAGTGAGATTTCGTACAAGTGGGTTCGTTCGTACAACTCTTTATGATGAAGTTTTGTGTCGTGAGCAAATATACTGCATTTAATAAATAATTCGTTTTCCATCAGAGTAATTAGTTCTTATTGTTTAAATTAACATTTAAGTTTATATCGTGAAAAGAAGTAAATATTCAGTCCAGAGAACCTCCTTCATTTTGTTCACGGAATACTAATATAATACTCATTAAAATTATTATTTTTTGATGAAAAACGAATTAATACGTAAAGAAGAGTTGGCTTAACTTGTATATTTTTTGTTTAGTTAATGCAACGTTTGTTTTTGTCACCTGTTAAACACTTAGAAACGGGAAGATCATATACATCCTTAACGATAATACGTCCATTTCCAAGCAAATTTGTTCTACATGAACATTATGCGTGGCGTGTGGCACATATCACACATCTTGTAAACGAATAGCGAGTTTTTGTTTGGCGTCGACGCTCATTTAGGGCTCTCACGCTATGAGAACGGATTGCGCGCGCTAAAATGTGTGAATGCCGACGTCAAGACGCACGAGGAGGCGGACGCGGAGCGCCATAAATTGCATTCATTCTCGACTTCTCCTCCGCGTCGCCTCCGCTGCACAGCCTCTGAGAGAAATCGTGGGGCTCGGGAAAAAGAAAGAAAAGCCTTCCTCCCGCTGCGAGTTTCTTAAGTTGTTCTTGTGACATCAGATGGTTTAATTTGAACATAATTTTCTTCTACGTTATGGTTCTTTCACAATATTTTGAGCTTACCTTCTGCAGTGGTAACCAAAGTAGAACTGCCCGACTGGATGTTAAAGCCTCTAAGTGAGGTTACCTTTCACAAACTCTGCGATTTTAAGTCGGAGACAGCAATTTCTCTGCCTCTAAAGCGACTGACCGGGAGGTCCTAGGTTCAAGACCCGATGGAGAATAGATTTTCGACTTTAGCTGCATAACTCTGCCTAGAAGAGAATTGTTGCGGCCGACTGCTCTTAACGGTTTCCGCGGTTTCTCTGGGCAATACCAGCGACTGCAGGAGGACTACGGTAACAAACGGGTTACGGACCTCGCGCTCTTTCCTTCCCCTTCTTGTTCAATCCTTTCACCTTACTTAAACACATTTACATACCACATATGTACCATATACACTACACTACCACATATGTCAGGAGACCGGAGCCTGCTCCGACTAGAGAAGTGCTCCGACGTGGAAGACATCTGGGGGAAGGAAATCTCAGTAAGTGTGTGTGTATAGGTCGGCGACGGATCTCGCCTTTCAGTGTGGGGAGAAAAACCGCAACCGCAGTGATAAAAATTCACTGCACTAACTGGACTCATGACCATAACAGTTGACGCGACCGGAAACATCCATCCATGAATCAATCACCCGAAATTTTTTCTCAACCTCCGCTTCAGTGCTAAGCAGCCCTCTTCTCGGTTGTGGCTCATGAATGTTCTATCTGCATTCAGCGCTTCGGGCTCCGTTTTCCTCTGCCTCGTCGCCGTCTCTTCTGCTTCCTGCTGTCGGCGACAGCGTCGGACATCGCGGCTGCCGGTCCCCTCCTGGCACCGCGTCCCGTCCTGTCCCGTTCCGTCCCGCCTCGCCTCAGACGCCTCCGCTGACGTCTTCTCTGTCGCCCCCGCCATCGCCTCCGTCTCCCCGCGGCCTTCCACTGTTCCCGTTCTGTTCATTCATTCATCTTCCCCGCCGCCTTCACATGGCTGGGGCCGGAACCGGAGAATGGGTGTCAAGTAAATTCTCGGAGATAAACGGTGAAAAAGTGTTAAGTTGAGCATAATTAAGATTCAGCCGAGCGCTGTGGGCGAGCTCGTGCGAGGCCTTGGGTGGGGGCGGCGCGGAGGCGGAGGCGGGCCGGGCCGGCGTCTGGAGCCCCCGCAGCCGCTGGGGCCTTGCCGCCGAGGCGGCAACATCGCCGACATTCCTGCGCGGGCCGTCTCTGCCGCTGCAGCACCAGCAGCCGCGCGCCCGGCGCCTCAGAGCCACCGCCGCCGCCTACACCGCCATCGCTGTCACAGATTCCACCGCCTCCGTTGCCACCGCCACTGTCTCGGACTCCGCCTCCACCGCCACCCCGCCTGTCGCAGACGCTATTGCTACTGCCTCCACCACCTCCGCTGCCACAGACTCCGCTACCACCGCCACTGCCCCTGAATCCACCATCGCCTCCACTGCCACAGACTTCGCTTCAACCGCCAGTGTCATCTCTGTCACAGAATCCGCCACTGCCTCAGACGCCGCCTCCGCCGCCGCCGCCGTCGTTGTCACAGACATCACTGCCACTGTCTCCAACGCCTCCGCTGCCACAGAATCCTCCGCCAACGGCATCTTTGTCATCAACATCGTCACCGTCACCGTCACCGCCAGCGCCACCACCGCCTTCCCCGCCATCTTCGCCACTGCCTTCATCATCATGATCATCATCACCGCTGCCTTTGTCACCGACCCTCCGCCGGCACCGCCGTCAACTTCATAACCTTCGTCTTTTCTGTTGACACAGCCGCCGTACCTGTCGTTAAGTTTCACCGTCATTGTCACCAACGTTGTCTTCACTGCTTCAGCAACACTCGAGTATCGTGTTGCCATTGACACCTGCTGCTGTTGCTGCAACATATATCTAATGTAGGATGTTATCTATGTAAAGGTTCTGGTGAAGGAATTGGGTAGCGATTGATATTATTAGCCCTTCCTTCATATTCTAAAGAAGAACTTTCTCGTAGATGTAAGAATGACATACACATGCCAAATTGTCGAGGTTCTTTTACGAATTGATGATTTTCTCACCCACACAAAAATAATGAGATATCGTAATTGGTGTTACAACAATCAATTTGGGTTAGATGTTTTTCTGTGAACAACAAATGTTCTCTTCTTTCAAGAAAAAAACAAAACATTTTGCTCCAGCCTCTTAGACCGCTTTGGCCATCTCTTTCACCCGCGCCAGTTCTTCCACGATCGACTCCCGCTCGGGAAATTCCTGTGCGCGCGCGCCGTGGGATCCTCCCACGGCGCCCGGTGCGGCGTCTTCCCGCCACCCCGCGCGCCCTCCCGGCGCGGCCGGGCCCTCTGGCACGCAGCAGGTCCGGACAGGCCTCGCCGCTGCCCATTGTGGGCGCGCGCCGCGCCGCGCCGCGCCGGGCTCCCACACGGAGGCGTGGTCGGAACGGCTCCGTGCCCTATTATTCCGGCTGATGTTGACGAGTTGTGTGAAGACACGGGAGGTTCCGCGGCGTGATGCGTCACTATTGTGTGTGTTTTCAGGTTCGAACCTGCTGCGGTGGTATTTTTAGAGGCGGCGCCTTAACTAGGCTGTCTGGTACCGGGAATGTTGCGGGAATAAACTTTACGCTTGAATGTAGGGGTAGTTTACCTTTCGTAAAGTGTGTAATGCATTTGATTTTCGTTCTGTAAATGTAAATTATACTAATGAATGATCAATTGTTTATGTTCGCTTTTGTGTGTATACAATAACGTTTCTCCTTTTTAAGACAAACATTTTGCACTAACACATTAAACCACTTTCGCCATCATTTTGTTTCGGAAACGACAGAATGGTTGTATTCAGCATACTAAAACGAATAGTGCGATCATTCAAATGCAACATAGTTTCAAAGAAATTCATAAATATATAATTTAGAGCGATCATCGTGATTAATAAAAGCATATAGACAACCATCAATAAAACACCAATGTTCAAGGATCGTATACTACGTAAATGAACGTAACGAAAGATCCTCCGAAATAAAATGTCAATTATTATTTTAAAATATACATTAAACATCTACAATTATTGTATTAATCTGTGTTTTTTCTTCAATCAATCTCTCGGTGTAGCATTTTCGGTAAGGAATTTTATTTGGAATGATTTATTTAATAATCGTTATAAATTGATGGCATAGCAAAGTCTTCAATCTTCCTTTCTATTGAATCAATTCCCAATAAATGAAACGAAATATTATTTCTTACTGCAAATCAAACTGTGATTGCTTTCGGTTATGACAGGAAATTCTCGTGATGCACTTGTGTCAGAATTTAATTGCGCTGGCAACGCCCTCCGCCTTTATTTCGTGCGTGCGTCAGAAAGAGAATTTCATGCGTGATATCAAGAACCTGACATGAGCAGTACAAAGCCGTCTGTATTGCGCGCGCGTTTTTCGTGTCTCTCCGATCACGAGGCTCGGACGTGGAGTGGCGCGAGCGCGGCGAGCGGGCGGGGACGAGAAGGGCGCGTGATGGGGGGCGGGGCGGGGCGTGGGCGGGCGCGCGGGGCCCTGGGGATGACGTAGAGGGCCTCCGAGGGCCCTTGCGCCGCCTGTCGGTCGCCGTCGCGCCCTCCATCGGCACCGAAGGGCACTTCAAACGATGCGCGCGCCACGGCCTCCGGACAGGGGGTGGGCGTGAGGGAGGGGGTGCGTGGAGAAAAGTCTGACATGTTCGCGATTTTCGCCCTCGCACCTCGATGGACTCATGAAGTGTGTTTTACGCCAATGCGGATCTGCTGTCGATGGCGAAGGCGCTGAGTTCTTATGGTACTTTTTTCGTTCGGTTTTTACTCGTGACCAGTGAACATTACGTAGAGAGGCTTTGTAAGCGTGAACTTCGATTGAGGTTGGGATAACCTCGTCTACAGTAATTTGGAAAAGGTGTAAAGACAACTTTGGTGTCGGTAAAGTGGAATTTTGTAATTACTGAACGAGAAATTAAATTTTCACTTCAACTCGTAAGGATGTCAAATGTTTTTCTTTGCTTCGATTACTCCATTAAAGGAGTTTTTATCGTATATGAATTAGAGAGTGAAAATAAAGCAAATTACCAAAAAATAATCGTTTTCCCATCTACAAATTATGTGTTTGTTTTATATTTTCTGTGAAAGTGAAGGGACAAGTGTCAAAGAGAATATTTATGCCACTCATCGTAGTTTCTTTTTATTTCGCTCAAATGAATTTGTCTATTAATGGAATATGAAGAAATTGTGCTCTGTGTCATCTGGTTTTGTTTTCCCAAAGACTTTATTCCTAGATTAATTTGGGTCTTGCCTAGAAATTCTAGTAGACATTTCTTTAATGAGACCGGATTTGAAAGTATTGAAGTTTAAAGGCGTCCCAGAAGTACATTATAAACTAATTCTACTACTTATTGTTATTATTATTATTATTATTATTATTATTATTATTATTATTATTATGTAATGACACGGAAGATATTTGTTAGAAAACAATTGCTTTGGACCTACAGTATATTTCGGGTATGTGATGCAGCAATGATCCTGAAACAGGGAGGAAAGGGAGTGGTCTTCACAGTTCCCTGGAGGATTCGTTCACGTGGTTGGAGGATGCGTCACGACCGCACGGCTGTCTATTTCGCACTCTCAGACAGCGCACTCCCTGCGCTGCGGTTATTCGATTGCGCGCGTGAGTCATCTTCCTTCAATCGGATAGAAGTGGCTCCGGAATCCACAATTGCTTCTCGATTGAATGATCTTTGATAGCAGAGATTGGGTTCGTAAAACAAATTAGCACCCCGGAGGGGATTTCCTTGCATCGCCCTCGCGCCTTTCCCCGCTTCTCTGAACTCAGCGATTCTCTCGTGCACCATGTATTTCCACACCGGAAAACTCGAATGACTTTCATATTTTCAATTTATTTTGAATTACAGTGTATCTGCATGCGCTCGCGAGTGTCGTGACTGTTGCTTGTCTCACCTTAAGGACTATTCCAATATGCTTGAAATTCTGATCGATTTTTTCGATATTGGCCGCTAGTGTGTACGTTTATATTATCAACTCTATTGATATCTTTAAAATATGTATAAAATAATCTAATATTTAGAGTGAAAGTATTTCTTGATCGCAGTATTTTTTTTTTTTTTTTGAATTTCTGTAATAACGAAATTTCTATTTATATGAATCCTTTAAATGAATATATATTAAAATAGGGTATATGTACCACTTTTACACTGATGAATATTTTTAAGGTAAAATCTAGAAGCTCATTTTTTATACTCTATTTTAGATGCAATATTTCTATTGTTTTGTAACATTTAGAGCTGAATGTAAATTTACATTTAATCTAACTGCAAATCTGCGTTTGAGCCAAAATATTGGTTGTTGCATTATGTCATGCATTGTTATCAGTTCTTTTCAAATATCATTATTTTATAAGCGTATTTCTTATAAGTGAATTTTACTGCACAGATATCAAAATTCTCCTGTGTGTCTTAAGAAAATGTCATTCGTGTCCTATTGTCTGTTTCCATTTTTGGCACTGACTATAGAACCTGTCGCAGTTCATCACATTTGTTTGATACGTCATTAATATCCGCACAGATTGATTGCGCAACACTAGCTGTTCTATAAATATTTTAATGGAATTTCTAGGAGACTTTCTGTCTTGATCGTCGATAAACATCTTCACAAGTTACGCGATAAGAATAGTATGTGCGAACATGTTCGGATCGCCAGTAAATTTTTCTTCGGGTAGTGTTTTCTGAATTTTGCAGCCTGTCAGGCGATAAGAACCTTCGAAGGAGCTTCCTTATTTATAGAGACAGGCGACATTGAATGCAGATGCGCGGCGCAACTGGTATCTCCTGCGTGTCAGACAAGAGGCGCGGAGGGTGTCTCTAATAATAGCCGCGCAATCTTCCTCGCCATCTCTCCCCTCCGCCCGGTTCTCTCGTGTTTGTTCGCCGTTGTAGGCCGTTGTTTATCCTGTATCAGCGCCGCGTCGCGCCGTAATAAATTACCGGGCGCAGCCTAGGCCTTCCGCCGCCGCCGCGGTCGCCGTGCGCGGCCGCAGCGCGAAGTCGCAAATCGCAGGCGCGCGGACGCCTCTTTGAGAGCGCCGCGCGCCGCCGCCTTGTAATTGGGCTGCGAGCGACGCGACGACGCCGAGCGACGGCGGAGGCGGCGGCGCGCGCTGAGGTGCGCCGGGAGGCGTTATCTGGAAGCCAGGCTGCCTCTTAGCTGAGCGCGTGCGCGACCGCACGCTGAACGCCGGCGCGCACGCAGCCTTCGGTGGCGTGCAGCTTTTCACACAATCCTCCTTTTGTATTGTATTTTTTGTTTGTTTTTGTTTTTGTATACTACCCGCGGAAAGTACAACTGGCATGCGATGGTGCTGGAAGAAGCGGTACTACTTTACGGTCCAGATATACAAGAGACATTCGCACGACACACCTTTTAAATATTGATGCCACGTTCCATTTGCTCCTCTCGTGCGTACAACTTTCAATGAATTATTACGTAATACGTGAATGTCTCTGACCAACTGATTAGACCCCGCAGCAACGTGTCCGGTGCTTAAGCTGAAATCGGGCAGGTTCGTCGTGGAATGTCGATGGGTGGATAGATCCTTTGGCCGCCCGCGCACCTCCCTTAACGACGCGCAGGCGGGCAGGAATTTGCATTTCGGCCGGCGGGTGCGTGGGCCGCGCCCACTGCGGCGCCGGCGGCGGTGGCGGCGGTGGACGGGCCGGTCTGCACGTCGCGCCTCCATAAATTCGCGTTCGCCAGTCCAGCGCCTGCCGACGCGGCGGTCGGCCTCCTTTGTCTGCATGCCGCCGCCGCCTCCTGAGCGGGCTCGCTCGGTCGCCGAGTCAAGGCCGCGACCGGGCGCAGTCGCCGTGCGCCGCCGCCGCCGCCGCCGCCCCCGCGCCGCGCCGCCGCGGGCGGGCCCGGTCGCGCATCCCGGGCCATGCGGCGGTCCCCGCCCACTCACCGCCACCACATCCCGCCCACTCGCGCTCCCATCCGTTGCCGTCGCCCGCTATACTCTGACCGCCGCCGCCTACTTTTATCATCGGCCATCAACCGCCGCAATCAGACGCTTTCTTCTGCCGTCTGACGCCATCTTAAAAATTACCGTCTCCATCCATCGCCATCGGACGATTTTCTTTATCTCTTGCTATCATTTTCCATCCGATGCCATTAGCTACAGACGATCGCGGCTTGCCCCAATTTTTCACAACTGTCACGAGCACTCATCTCGACGCACTCATGGCATCTTCATTTCTATTCCTCCGCCATCTCGCGGTTTTACCATATTTATTGTCTGCAAATCTAGGAGATTGCTTCTGTCGACGATTAACGATTTTTTACGACCATATTCCTTAATAATATGTGTATGTTGAATTTTACATTGCAGAACTGTACATTGCTGAAGTTTTACTAAATGCCAAAGTGCGATTTTTGCAACCCTTCCAGTGGTGATTGGGTGGTTGATGTTTCCGGTAGCGTTAACTGCTATGGTTCCGTATGTATAGTGCACATTTTTATCACGGAGGGTGGCGGTGATTTTCCCCAGTTGGATTGTGAGATTCGGCACTGTCATGCACGTCGTCTTGCGGGGTTTTCCCCTGTCCAAGTATCTCTCACCAGCAGGGTTCCGTCCCAGCCGAGACAAGCTCTAAGCTCCCAACTGGTTTCCCGACATGTGCGGTCGTGTGGTACATTCAGTGTGTGTAAATAAGGAATGAGTCCAGAACAAGGGAGAGGAAGGCAAGATCGCGCTCGCTCCGTGGCCGATTGTTAGGACATTGCTCCGGCATTCATGTTCATCGGAGAAATCATAGAACTATCGGAAAAATCTTTCAGAGCAGCTGTTTCCTAGAATTCTCCTCCAGTCAGAGGCTGAATCCGATGTACTACCTAACTAGTGCGAAAACCGTCCGGGCTCGAATGCTAGTTCCTCCGGTAAGAGGAACTGCGGTGGCATCAGTTGATGGCGTGAGCCTGCTCATCCGGCTTCAGAGACGAATTTGCGTGGGCTTTGTGCGGAAATCTCCTGTGGCGTCGCTCTGCCCGCCATATGGCGTCGTGGCGCCGCCTGCGCCGGCGGCGGGGCGTGCGCTTGTTTGCTTGTTATGCGCGTTTGCAGCCGCGCGCGGCGCCTATTCATTTGGATCCCGCCTCTCCCCGCCCCTCCTCGCGCCGGCTGCTCGCGCGGCGCCGTCCCGCACTCTGGGCCCAAGTGAACCGCAAGGCGCGCGGAAAAAAAGACAATCGAAACAAACCAACGACGATAGCTGAAACCTGTTGCCTACAAATACGTAATTTTTGTTGCGTTAAGTACCGAGCAGAATGTTTTTCGAAATGGATTTGTTGATAGTACTGAAAGACAAAAATCGTACGATTTTCACCTGCATTTCACAGAACGGTGATGACAGTGATAAAGTCTTTAATTAAAAATTGCATTGCAGTGGAATTATTTAAAATGAAACGGTAGAAAAATGATGAACGCTTGTTTTGTAATGCATTTAATTTCTTTTGCAATTAAATTTAACTGTTACAAGTGATATTCATATCTCACACTATACAGACACGAAACCAGAAACGTCGATCATACAAATCGTCAAACATCGTCAAACAAAATTTGCCACATTTCTGTGTCTTTTTTAATATAATTCATTTATCTTGTTAAAAGTTGCATTTAAATTATACTTGGTTTCTTCTAACTGCTTACAACTTAAATATATTTTTACATTTGCATATGATATTACATGTTTGCTCTTTGTTTACATCTGACATTGTGGTTAGGCGGAAGAGC
This sequence comes from Teleogryllus occipitalis, assembly GCA_011170035.1. Classification (NCBI taxonomy): domain Eukaryota; kingdom Metazoa; phylum Arthropoda; class Insecta; order Orthoptera; family Gryllidae; genus Teleogryllus; species Teleogryllus occipitalis. The sequence goes on along the minus strand of BLKR01000003.1, from coordinate 714,025 downwards.
GGGCCTGATGGCCTGAGCCTCGCCATATCAATAAAGGCATTTATTATTATTATTATTATTATTATTATTATTATTATTATTATTATTATTATTATTATTATTATTATCATAAAGACAAACAAAACTCGTTTGTTGAGATGAGAGGTTTTGGTACCATTTCGGCCCATGTCGGGCCCCACTGATTAGTAATTTGGCGACGGCAGAGTAGCGATTTTCGCCGAACGCTGGCAGCGTTGGCGGGTTCTTGCAGCATATTCTTAAGAGGTGTGGTTGCCTAGGAAGAATGGTTTGACTCGTTGAATTGCAACTGATCTTTCCATACCGTAAATAACAATCGTCTCAGTTAATTTCTTTCCCATATAGAATACTCGTACATACATACATTCCATATAGCATACAGACCACCTCTTGAAGTGTACTGTCTTGTAAGTTAACTTGAGAATGCTCAGCGCCCATTATGGCGAAGAAAAAGTAAACAATAGAGGTCGTTACAAGCCTCAAAGATTTGCATGCATGCCTCTGATCTGAATTATGTATACAGATTAGTGACGCATGCAATCCCTGAACCAGTTTGATATTGCTGCTTTAGAAATTCGGAGATAAAGCCCTCTTCTATTCTTTTGCGAGAACACTAACTCACAATCATAATATTTTACATTTTAGATGTTTGTGTAAAATATTCCACAGGACAGTTCTGAGAATGGTGTTCTCTCTTTGGAGTCATCGGGCTCACATGTCATGTTTCATAGGTCTTAGAAACACGGCAACAAAATTTAATTAACCCCTTTCTCCGTGAGACGTAAATAGATGACGCGCCTGTTGGAATACTGTTTGCCTCCCGCAGCCACCGCGCAACCGGATGTGTGGGACCCGCAGCCTCGCATGGCCGCCAGCCCCGCGCAGCTGCGCGTGGCGGACGGCGGCGGCGGCGGCGAGGCCCGGAAACAAAAGCCGCCTGCGCGCGCGCGCTTACCTGTTCGTTTGGCCCCTCGTGTTGCAGGTGGCGGCGGCGGCGGCGGGTCGGAGGTGCGCATCTGCGCGCGCGAGCCCTCGTGCTGCACGCCCGAGATGGAGCGCCGCCTGACGGTGCGCAGCCGGCGCGAGTTCGACCGCGCGCTCGCCGCGGCGCTGGCGCCGCTCGCCGAGACGCTGCGCGCGCGCGCCACGCGCTTCGACGGTAAGTTGGAGGCCCTGGCCTCAACACGCTGCGCTGCGCTCTTCTGTTCTGCTCTGAGCTGTGCTCAACCGAATTGAACTGTGCCAAACCGTACTGTACTGTGCTCTATTGCACTGTAATGCGCTGTGCATAATAGGGAGTTTTAGCGCCACGCGTAAGATAGTGACGTGATGCACTAAGAATCACGTGACGGACCTTGAAGTCATAACGTTAGCCTAACGGCATTAACCTTAGGCCTAAGGTACGATATTATACCTTCATAAATAGTGCAGCCTGTAGGAGTCTCTACGGTCACCTTACAAACTGCAAAATGGCCACCTCAAACAGGAAAGGTTGTATTTTACCAACTCTAATAAACCGATTCCCGAATGTAAGTCAGTTACAATTATTCCTTACCAACTCATGTTGGAGAGGTGACAGGTAAGAAGTTTGAAAAAACAAAAACAAAAAAAAAACATACCTTCGCGTTAGGTTATGTCTTATGCTCATAAACGAACGCTGTTTTAATATATTCTTTACATTCTCAGGAAAAGCCGATTCAAAATTCCAGACTTCGTTCTCATCGTGGTGGGCCATAAAATTTTAAACTCCGTGCACAATGTAGATTTGTTATACTCTTGTCTCGTATCGTGGTTTAAATGTCTCACCACTTAGTCTACACTCTATGATATATTATGCAACTTCTTTGTTCAACGCTTGAATTGCTTCTTTTGTTATAATGCATGACGCAATGTCGCAATTGCTAAAGCTTTTCTGAACGTTGTTCGTTACGACCTTATAAACTCAATCGTCACGTGATCAATTGAGTTGAAGGATGTCTCCTTACGCCTAGTGCTAAAACTCCCCGACATCTATAATGTTGTTCTATATTGTTCAGTCCTGCACTGTTCTTTAAGGTACTGTTCTGTTCAATACTGTACCTACTTTATGCACTGTCCTGTACGATACTGAACAATGTAGTTATGAACTGCATTGTGTAATACGTAGTGAAGTAACTCGTGGTGTTTTCATGCGTGTGTGTGCATGTGTGTGCAAGCTCGCGCGAAAAATGAAATAAAATAAAAATAAAGTGAGACAAAGGTGATGAACCAGTAAAAGTTTGCGCAAATCTTAATTAGTGGGGAACAAGATCCTTTAGGCCTCCAAGAACTCTGGGAAGGTGGCAGAGGGGAAGACGATGGTGTTGGTGAAGGCCGAGACAAAAGCTAGGACAAAGAAGCGGTGGACGTTGGCGTTGGTGGTCGCAATAACTCTCAAGACCTTCATAAATAAAGGAAGCTCTCGTGCACTATCGGGAAGTACCGTAGAGATCGAGAGACCGTTCCTACGACCGGAAACACTTCAGTGAGAGAAGGGGTGGTTTATAAAAGTCAATAGTGGTTCGTAAGTGGGTTTTTTCGACCCTAAAAAAGAACTGATCAGTGTCTGGTCAAGTCCCTTGCCTCCCGTCTTCTGCTACCTCGTGCTGCTATCGCCTCCTCTCTGTTCTCATCTATTCTCTCTTTCCTTTCTTTCCTCGCATCCCTCCTCTTCTCTCATCTCTGCACTTATTCCGTCATTCGTTTCCTCTCATCTCCTGCCTTTGCTCCGTGTCACTTGTTTCCTCTTATCTCCTCTCCTGCCTTTGCTCCGTGTCGTTCTTGTTCTGTGCAGTCTCAGATCATCCGGCGGGGCATTGCCTTTGTGAGGGGCCTGGGCGAAAACAACTCTCCATTTGACCCCGGAAAGGTCAGAGGCCGCGTTTCCATCATGGCTGATTTACATCGACTGATTAATTCTCGTCGACGACGACCGGTTGCCCCACGACCCCTCGTACATTGATATGTTTCATTTGTTTTTTTATTGTGCGCGAACATCAAACTTAGGAGGTCACAAATTAAAACCTATTTCTAGGTTGAGCCGGGTGTCTTAGTTTATTGTTGTCTGCTGCATTTTGCTGAGCGGGTTAAAGTAAAAGGAAGCGTTAGAAGTATGACATTAGTGTTTCGTCGTTTGAATTAAGAATACTTTCGAAATGGCGCGAGGTGAATAATTTAATTATTCTGAGTATGGGAGGCTGAAATAAGTGCCAGAAGTCAGATTGAACAGTGTTGCCAGGTTTCAGTTTATATAGTTTTTTTTTTTAACTTTTAAAACAGTTTTGAAATGTTTATGAGGTCAAATGCAAAAAGTGCTTTTCTGGAAACCTACATATACTGAACTCTGGAAGCATTTGTATACCACTTTGCATCTGAGAGTGGTGTATGTAAAACGATGAATGGATTGCTTCGGACTTCATCCGGCTAATGTTGGTATCCTTGCTAACTTAAGGTGATTGTCCGAATGTGAGGTTTCTTGTGTGTTCGCTAAAAGTATTTTGAAATAAAAATGTAGCGAAGTGTCAACTGGAGTTCGACATGTTCCACATAGGTACGGCAGTTGGGCACGTCTGCTATTCGTTGACACCGTAACGTACTTCACTTACCCTAGCCACCTAGTTGGTTAATGTCAACTTAATTGTGCTATAATCCGAAGTTTGCCTAGATTCTGTTCCTATATCGGAGTTAATCCACGCATTTCGGATAATGTAAAAATTAAACGACAAATTTAAGAATTTTCCAGATTCTTCATTTATCTATAACATATGCACACATACTAATAAAACAGCTGAAGTAATGATTCCATAGATTAAGGTCAACGTGGTATAGCTCACCTGACATCATAAACGTCTTGTTAGTAGGCAGAATTTATATAAGCGAGTATAACTTCAATCAGCGTGGAAAACGATCGCGTCGTCGTGAGCATCGACTCACGCAGCACAATCGGGCCCGCCTCGCTCTTGTGTTCGCCGGGTGGCCTAACTCGCAGGCGCTCTGTGGGCAGGAGTCCACGCGTCCGTGATGCGCTACCTCCTACTCAGAGTAGAATTCATTTCGCATGTGCGTCTCTCTTGCTGTGCTGCAGATCACATATTTAAGGGGGGTTCTGTCTAATAGTGAAAGAACAAACCTGTCATGAGCATGAAATTAGCATGAAGTGGAGAGTGAAATAAGACCTCAATGTGCAGAGACGGACAGGAATGGATTACTTCGGGAGGGGAGGGAGGAATTTTGATTCATATACCCCTTCCATAAATATTTTTGTACTGTTGGAAAATGTTTAAAAAAAATAAAAACACGTATATTCTTAATGACAATAAGCAATAATCCGTTGGATGTGTTGCGATCTATACGTGAAAATTGTTTTGAATAAATTGAATAAACTTACAAAAAACTATTTTTTTGGGGGGGGGTTATGCCCCATCTCCTTGATACGCCTTTGCTTCAGGATAACCGTAATATCGCGTGTTTAAATTTTATATAAAGAACAGCTTCTCGAAGGGCTGTACAACCGAGCGAGAAAGATTCAAATAAAAGAAGAGAATCGTCAGGTATATAATAATAAATCACTTTCTTTCGAAGTATTGAAACATACTGTAGATAGATTTTTAAAATTGAACTTCAGGAAGACGTGAAAATTGGCATCTACCCAACTGCGTCTAAAATTCCTCGTGTTGACTGAAAATGGAATTGAAAGTACTACATAGATAAATCATTTTTTGTGTCAATTTTTTCAATTTCGCGTAAATATTGCTTTAATTGTTAAAATATTTGATAAGAAAAGTGGAATGGTTAATTTTTTGTTTCTCGCAAACTACTTACGTAAACTACTTAGAAAGTTTTGTAATGGTGCAGAAAAAAAAGTATATTTCGACAGAGAACTCGTTTTGTGGCACCCTGATTCAGAGAAAGTGGATAAATTCATGCTCCTACATGTAGTAAATAACTTCCTTTAACTCCCGTGTAAACAGATTCCAGATTTTTATGGGTTCCTGATACCTAAAAATTTATTTTTGGCACAAATCTGCCCATTTGTCCGTTCATTTGTGAACAAGGCTAGCGGCTGAACCGTAGGCAGGGTTTTCATCAAAACTAATATTCTCCGAACGCTGATGTCACGGCCACTTGAATTTGAAACTGATATTTAGATTTTGTGAGTTGCATTACACGAAGCCTCAAGAACATTTGCCAAATTTCTCAGAAGATATCGCCGATTTTTTCTCAGATAGAGTAAAGTACGATTATAAATATGGTACAGATCCGATTTACGTTGAATTTTTTCGGCATCTTCCTACAACTACAATATTGAAGTTGGAGTTGTTTTTTTAATGAAATCTGTTTTCTAAATGAAATTCATGTACAATTTTAAATTATATTTTTTCTTTGATTATAAGAGGGTAGATTTTAAAATATAAAAGGACAGTGTTTCTTATAATGTATTATAGCAACAAATGACATTATAAATTTAGAGTTGGGTTTTCAAAAAGAAGGAAATGGTCAAGAAACAATTAACGTACTCCCGGTGCAATATTTATTCAACCTTCACTTTGTAATCTCATGTTTTTATGCCGAAACGCTCATGAACTCAAAGATGTGCTTCCCTGCGACTTTCAATTACTGCAGGGAATCACAAGAGGCAAAATGTGCAGAACATTCTACAGCTAAACTATGCTACTACTTCTCTTTCGACTGAACTCAGTCCTTGCATTTTACGTGAGGTTTAAATAAACAGCTGACCTTTTCCCTTCATTTCTGTGTCAGAATTTTTGGAGCGATCGGGACTATAAGTGGTTGTGAATTCTTAGAATTTGATTAAACGCGATATGCTTAGATTGTGTGTTAAGCTGTTCATTGTGTGGGGAAAATGGTACACATGTGACATCATTTCTAATTCCTACGACTTTAAGGTAACTCAAGGCTCATGTAGTCAATTGTTAATGTTGTTACTACAAACAGAAGTTGCTTTATGTGGATAGTATCCTTTCCCAAAATGTGATTATTTTTCACTAAATAGTCGTGGAGGATATTTTTTTGTTTGTCATGAATGTGTGTGTCATTGACGTTGCCAAAAAAATGCATCGAACGAAATATCATTGTAGGTAGTAGTTATAGTGGACGTCGTCGCTGGGGAAGGTGATCTATACCTTATCTATTGAATCGTCCCCCCGACACATTTTTGAGTGATTTGAATTTAAAATTTAATGTTATGCCTAATTAGATGAGATATTTTTCAATATTTTTTATTTATCGTTTGAAGGTAAAATAAGCAATAGATATTAAATCATTATTTGCCTTTAATTCTCCCTTGTTGGTACTCTCGTATTGCATCTTAGATTATCTCTACAGTCTTGTTAATTTGACGGAAGTTTTTAGTAAAAGCCCATCGTACGCGTTCATGTCTATTATTATCCACTTGGTTTCGAATCACCAGATGAAAATACGACCGCGCGAGTCAGGGCCGGCGTCGTCGACTGTTTTCCATTCGGATTCGAGAGGCAACTGTCGAAAGTCGGCTGTCGCCAGCAGCCGGCGGCGGCGGCGGAGGGGGAGGCGAGGGAGCACTGAGCTGTCGTTCCTGTGGCGACGCAGAGAAAATAAACGCGGTACCTGCTGCCGCCGCAGCCCCGCGGGCGCGCTGCGCCGCCTCCCGGCCACGACGCCGCTCCCCTCCCCCTCCTTTCCCACCCCACCCCACCCCACCCCACCACGCCCCGTCTCGCGCCGCGTTTAGCTTCCAAACAAACAGGCGGGATAAACGGTCTCCCGCGGCTGGGGCGGGGGCGGCCGACGCAGCGCTGCAGGACAACAGTCTCGCATTGAGCGCCATTTGGAGCGCGGCGAGCGAATAGCCCTCTATGGGATCGTTGTGAAAATAAATATTTTTTCTATGAAAGTGACACCCTCGAGACCCTTTGTGGATTGAGAGGTGAGATAGAGGATTTCGGTAATAAACTAATGAATTTTTCGATCTCGTGAAAAGCTATGTTTAGCCTCCGTCTAACGTATTTTATTTAAATACTTTTCTCGCTAAATTTTTAACGGCTCTTTCACTCTTTTGGCACATAAGTGATGCTCGTGCACTCACGTCTCCCTCAAACATGGTTGATGCTTTGACTCAGAGTCAAGTGTTTGTATTAAGAAGGGATGGGTGGGAACCGGAGCGCTAGGGAGTAGCGGAGGAGAGTCCCAACCGGAAGCAGACGCCGAGACGGCCAGGTTATCTCCCCTCCGAGCATCTCGCCGACCTCATGACGGGAAACCATCAAGGGTACCTAGTTCTATTCTAAGCTCTTGAAAGGACTTACGTATGTGCGGACTTTCTGAATGGTGGACGAATAGCAGTTTACCAGTTTACCCCTACATTCATTTTTGTACGTATTCGTGTATCGAGTGCATTTCGTCGGGTTTTGTGATAGGCGCTTTTCTTCTTTCATTTTTAACGATTTAATATCCTTTTAATCGTTTGATTTGCTGTTGTACCATTCGTAAGTCAGAGGATATATATATATATATATATATATATATATATATATATATATATATATATATGGGACTATAGTAGGGTTATGAGCTAAGAGCCACTAGCAACGTATATGAAATCCATAGACATCCATCCATTGACATGAAATCATAACATTGACATACAACAAGAACATTGACATTATTGCTTCGTGTACACAATAGCTTACAAACTTGCTTAGCAAAGCAAATCAAGTTCTTACTTATTGACTTATGAACTATTGTTCTTGAATAATGCACATTTGAAATAAGCATTTGCGGGGTGAATTGTCTTTCAGTATTAAAACATAAATTAAATCGTCGAGAGGAGTTATGACGTGTACATTACGACCCAGCAAAATTCGATGACTAGGGTATTAAATTTGGGTAAAAATTAAAAGAAGTCGCGAGAATGCTATTCAATCCTAGGATTTTTTTAAAAGGTAATGTTTTAGTGTTGACAACATCCTATTTGTTTTTCTTTGTTAGCACGTTGTGATCTTATTCTATTTCAAACTAAATTTATTATCCGCAGCTATATTCAACGGTTAGAGGCCGTTAGGCCAAGAGTATTGTCTAATGTCAGAAGGTAAAATTTTTAAGTATAATGACACGAAAACACGTAAAAAAAAGTGGTATAATTATTAAAAATGAAAAATAGTCTTCACTTTCACTTATTGGCGGAGGCCTAAAATTATAATCTGTATCGGGTATACGTCGATATCTCTACGATCTTTAAATTGTTGGTGATTTGCTACCAGTCACTCTTTGTCTGATTAATTAGGCAAATTTAGAAATTGGATGTCATACTCGTACATGCGCTGTCAAAATCTGTGGAATGAGGACTTCACTTCGTTATTTCTCCCATTCCTTTTTTAGGTGTTCCAAATATTTCCACATGGAGGCTTGATAAGAGACGGCAAGTTTTGAAACTTCGAATTTGACAGTTGAACTTTCGAATTACATATTAGACCTTCTCTCCACATGCATTAGGCCTTTGGTTTATACCCATTAGACCTGTGTAATTGGATTTTCTAATATTGAACTTCTTGTGTTATTGGACCATGAGTCTGTAGACCTGTTGCGTTAGACCTACTGCTCAAAAGTCCAGCTACATTGGGCATTCTGAGTACTGCACCTTCTGTCCGTGGACCTAACGACCTGAAATCTATACAACCTTGTTATTTTTTGTCTCTCTTTCTTTGTATACATTAATATTTTAGGAGTAATATATGCTGAATTCAGATGTACATCACACGCGTTGTCTGTGCAGAGTATTTCAAAACAATGCTGTCGACATCGAAGCGTGACTTCCACGACATGTTCCGGCGCACGTACGGCATAATCTACGAGCAGAACTCGTTCGTGTTCACCGACCTCTTCGACGAACTGGAGCGCTATTACCTGAAGGGGCGCGTCGACCTGGAAGAAGCGCTGGATAACTTTTTCAGCACACTGTACCAGAAGATGTTTACTGTTATCAATGCCCAATATCGCTTCGACGACTCGTAAGTATACTGATGTTATTCAGTTTTCATTGTGATGTGAATAGATTTTTGTTAAATAATAATCATAATTGTTATTATACTGTATATTATTTTTGTACTGTACATACGATACTATACAATATTATTTTTGAATTACATAATTCTAACAAATAATTAAATCAATTTTGCCAAATAAAGGAAGGTAACAAACGAAAAGTTTATAGTTTGTTCATATGTAGTGGTGGCTCAACACTACATTCTGGGATCAGCAAAATAACGTTCCCATCACATTACTTTCACACAACCCTTTACTGCATCATGATCTCTGAAATGGTTGACTTTGTACCTGGAATTAACGTTTCATTATAATCGGTGCAACCAATACTGAAATGAATTCAAATCTTAATTTATTTTTTATACATATTCATACACTTCCAGTTCTTATAGGAACCCATCATCAGATATGTTGCGAAATTAAGACATCCAAAATTAACTCTTATTAATCACTTGCAAATTATACAACTATTTGACACACAAGAATACTGTAAATCCATCATAATTATTGCTAGATGTGCATAAAATTGTAACATTTCATATTGTTTAACAAACAAACAAATATTTAAATGCAGTTCAGTCCAGATTGTCCCAAATATAAGAAAACAATGATACTGATAAATTCAAATTAATAAAGACAATCACTATGTGCACTTTATTTATCTCATTTTTTAACACTATAATTTTGAAGTAGATTGTCCAAAAATTTCTGTCAACTTTCTTGAAAAGAGAGGTCCAACAAAATAGAAATTAAGTCGGTAAATAATTTTCTCTAGAACCAGGTTTTTCCATTGTTATTGAAAAATGCAGTGTTTGAAAACTCATCACATTATTCTAAGCATGTCCACACTACATTCCACAGCTTTAACACTCGCTCTTCTTCTTACTTCCATAAATATACTCAGCAGAAGCCATTGTTATTAAATTCACTTGTATCCGAGGTGTCACATTCAGTACTTATGTCTTATGCTGTACTTATAGTACTTATACCGGAATGTCAGTGTAAATTCTCCATTTTTTTACCAAATAAATTGGAAATGAAAATAATTGTAGTTTATTAATTCAATCTTGATTTTTCCTATATTCTATATTGATTAGCAAATGACTCGATCAATAAATTTCAATTTTAATGTCTTTACAGGTGTCCTTTTTAGGTGAAATTATAGGTTTACAAAAATATTAGTAGGGTCCTCCTTAATTTATCATTACGTCATCCTTAAAATGGTAGTTTCTGTGGAAGTCTACCCTTTTTGCTGCTTCATGCAATGGCATTTTGTATCAAGGCATCCTCTAAATATTAATCTGGGCTATGCTGACTTTTAATAATTATGACAGAAAATATTCTATTTATAATGCTTTCAAACAAACTCTCCACTACTACATTTTTTCTTATTAGTATATAAGAGAAGGTTAGCACATTTTTAATGATTTAAATCTTGCTATAATTTTATCATTCATAGGAAGAGAAGCTGCAGATTGCAGATCAAAATAATTAATCCCTTGAGCTTTCTTGGAAGTTAGGCTTAATGATGTCTACATATTTCAAATCTCAAGATTTTTTTTTTCTAAATTACTTTGTTTGCAATGTTTTGAAAGAGGATTAATTATATTATTTTTAAATTTATTTCAATAATTACTTAAGAGTATTTGAAAGAAGGAAAAAACATAACAGAACACTAATTTGAATAGGTAGGAAGTTTTGTGTTCCAAACACTTAATGCCTAAATTTGTTTAGGTATCTACGTTGCGTGGGTGAACATATGGCAGAGTTGAAACCATTTGGAGATGTACCAGCGAAACTTTCTGTGCAGCTGCGTCGTGCATTTGTTGCAACTCGTACTTTTGCTCAGTCACTTTCGGTAGCAAGTGATGCAGTCACCAATATGGCAAAGGTACAGTATAAAAAAACTGTCAGAGTGATTAACGAATCCTTATACATTTTTCATGATTCAGATTTCTGTAAATAAATAATTTATTGCTTTTTGTATTTGTACAGATTCCTCCTAGTCCTGAATGTTTACGTGCACTTACAAAAATGTCTGGCTGTCCAACATGCACTGGTTTAGTAGAAGTAAAAGCTTGCAATAATTATTGCATCAATGTTATGAAAGGCTGCCTCACGTATCATACCCAACTAAACAATGAGTGGAATGCATTTGTAGGTAAGAAATGTTATAACCACACCAACCATATGACTCTGGTATTTCTATTATCCTTGTATAAATGTTAATGACTGTTTTATGTTATAAATCTTATTACTCTAGATATTCATTGCATTTGAGGTTAATTAAATTACGTACATTACAAATGCCAGACAATATCAACCACAAATTAAGTATTGCGTAATCTCTCTCTTACTCATGTTCATTACATTTCCAAGTGATGTTCAAAATATCTTCTCAATTTATTATTAATTCACAGATTATTACTAATTTTATGATCTGCCACAGAACACAACATTAGACTAGAAAACTTCAAACCTACATTGTTAGTCCTTGAGAAGAAATTTAAGTTTGTTTAATTAAAAGTTAAAATTAACCCAAGTTGTTTATTGATTAAAAAAAAATAGTTTCATCTTTCTAGATTGCATGATTTTTATTATTATGTTTATACATACTAATATATATGCCAGTAGCAATAAAATTTGATTAATTTATTTCAGATGCCCTAGATCAATTAGTAGACAGACTGAAAGGTCCTTTTAATATTGAAATTGTTGTGAATCCCATTAACATCAAGATATCTGAAGCCATAATGAACTTCCAAGAAAGTGGCACAGAAGTGTCACACAGAGTAAGTGTTATAATTTGTTGATCGTCAGTTGTAAACCTACCATCACCAAATCACATAATTTATTTTCTTACTTCAGATTATACAAACTTCAAGTAGAAACATGTGTAAAATAATTGGCAAAACAATAAAAAGTAATAATAATTAATAAATAAAACAAAAACATGCTATTCAATTGTATTAATTAATTTTGGTAATCATCTAACATTTTGACGTTACTTCATTTGAATTCTTGTAGTACATACATTTGATTAATTTATTGCTCATTTACAATTGTTTTACTGTGTGTAGGTATTTCAAGGTTGTGGAAAACCTAAGTTGGGTCGTCGCAGAAGACGAGACACCACAGAACTGGACTTCGGTCGTCATTCACATAGACCTGGTAATCATAGAGACAGAGAAGAATCAGAAGATGAGGTCACACTAGAATCTCTGGTCAAAGACATTAGAGTAAAGGTAAGGCATTAAAGAATATATTTTTCTTTCAATAATATTGGGCAGAGGCAGCTTGTGCTTCCCTTGCAACGATCTATTTGTTTGTATCTAATTCACGTAGTTGGAAGTAATCAGTTAGTCACATTTTATCTAGTTGCCTTTGCTGTAAGTTTTGCTACAGTAAGAGGGCTGTAACTATCTCCTAGGCATCTGGAATGCTTGGAGCCCCCTGAGTTGAAAAGAAAAATGTGTACAGATTTTTTAAATTGGATATTTTATTTTAAAACATTGAAATATTAAACTTCACTAGTTCAATTTATATTTTCACTCCTTGATAGAATGAAACAGAAATTAAAAGTAACATAGCACAAATAAATAATACATTTATTGAAAAAAAAAATTCAATTGATGAAAGTGGAAAGAGCTTCTTAAATTCATCATTTTCATTATATTCATGCCAAAGGCATTATCATGCATGTGATATCCACCAGTTCTGTACATCACTTCTTCATTCCTTAATCTGAGATATGATTATTTCTTCATGGATGAAACGTGAATTTCGTCTGCCCTGAAAATTACTATGACTAAAATTTTTTTTTTTTTTTTTCCTTTTTTGAAGAAACCTTTTGAAGAACCTATACCAACTCATATTATAAATAAATCAATTAATTTTGTGCTGCTACATTATTGTTATTATTTAAGTTGGTATTTTTCCCTGAAGGTCAATGACACTCGCCAGTTCTGGGCAAATCTTCCTTACCAAGTGTGCAATGATGATAAAGTAGCTGCCAGTCCAGCTTTGGATGACAGTTGTTGGAATGGAGAAAAGAAAGCAAGGTAAATCATGATCAAATATGTCTATGCAATTTGTAGTCTAATAGAAACAATCTCAACCAAGAAGAAATAGTTAATGTACTTGTGAACTAAAGTTATATTCATAATTAGCTATCAATACCACTTATCATAGCATAAAACTACCTGTTCATTTCTACTATCACAATACTAGAATCAATACTTATTTACTCAATAACCTAGACATTTTTCAGTATGTGTGTATATGATTGAGCAACATTCAAAATGATTACTAATAAATTTACTTCATTATATTTATAGATATGAAGTTCAAGTTAGTAAAGAGCAGAGAGCAAATCCAGAAGTTTCTGTGGATCCCAGTCGGGAAAGTGTGCATCTAAATGAGCAACTGTATGTACTTCGCACTTTGATAAGCAAATTGAAAAGTGCTTATGTGGGGCGAGATGTTGAGTGGATTGATAATGGTAGGTAATGACATTCTTGAGTCATATTAACATTTGACAAGGATGATGAATGCTCATGATTTTTCTATTGTTTTAAAAGTATGCATGTTTATATAATTCTTCTCAATCTAATGGCAATTAGCTAAAAATGTAATTTGATTAGAAAAAAAAAAGTTGATAATAAATTTAAAACTTCAAAATTAATACGGCTTCACAAAAGTTAATGCAACTTTCTTGATAATAGCCTCTTCAATAAGGACATTTTTAAATCTGTTTAAGATCTTTGAGATCAAAAGTAGTATTGTTTAGACAAGACACGAGAGGACAAGACAGGAGTATTCAGTTTCAGCTAGAAAGGATGCAATGGAAGTTAGTAGCAAAACAGTATATAATGTTATGAATGAATAAATATTTTACACTCTTTCACCTATTATATGAAGCACTCTGTAAACAATAATCTGTGAGAGAAATAGTATGTTTATAAAATTGCTTTTAAACTTTTATTTTAATTGTTTCTACACCAATTTTACACAGAACCCAATCCAGATTCAAGTTTTCATTGATATTAACTTACCATATGGAATATTCAATTGAAATTTTCCTCACATTATTTACATCAGTGTGAAATGGTATATTTTTCTGATTTACTCTAATGTTTTACAAGTAAGGCCAATTTTCACCCTTGTGGTTATATTTCTCAGAAGTGTGCACTTCCTTCAGTAGCGTCTGCTTTCATGACAAATAACACAGAAAAATGACCAGTAAACTTGGACTTTTCTAGATTCTTTAAATAGACACATCTATTAGATACAATGTGTCCAGTCAGTTTATTGTTTTCTATCCCCATTTTATTTTAAAGTTAAATGGATCAACTCTCACAAGAAAAAGTAAATAATATGCTATTTTAACATTTGAATGTTTTGCTGATAATGGATAGAAACAATATTTTTCTTACTTCATTGATGAAACTGTTCTTAAGTAGTTAAGACTCAACAACAATATAATTTCAAACTCTTCTATTTGCATTTGAGAGTAATCATTACATTAGATAGGTTTTATTGTTTTTAAATTTCTTGGTTTTTATAAAATTCACCTTTTTTGAGCATCTAGTGTCTAGTCTAGTTGAGTTGTACTCAGTGATGTGACAGAAGGTATTGCACTTGACCAAGGTCCTAACTGCTAATGTACTTTGTCATTCAATGCACTCGAGTATAAACGAATACAAATTGGCCTAAGCACTAAAATAGTGATCCCTGAAATACAGGAATGCCCCCATTTTGGATAATCTTGTCTGACATGAAGATTCATACTGAAAATAAGAAGGAAAACATGTATGTTATTTAAAATTTTGAGGTGTAAAGAGCATCTTTTTCCTTATAATTTATTGATTCTTTCCTAATCATCAAAGCCAAAATCTCTTCTGTTGGAAGTGAAAACAGAATGCTTATTATATCCTCAACATGTATAAGCAAATCAGTTCTTGTGCAGGCCTTGACTTCAAATAAGAATTGAAAAATTTCTCAAGATACAGAAACTTGGAATCCTTACATTGATTTTTTCCATTATGAAGCATTCACAGATAGCTAATATTATGGGTGTGTGTGTGTTTTAATTGTGGAATAGAATATCAGTAAACATTTATGCTAATTGATCCAGCTTCATTTCCATTTATTTTTGATGGAATACAAGGCTGTCTCTCGATTTTCCCACGAGTGACACTATTTTAATATTTTAACAGCAAAGCACTCAAACAGGACTGTTTATTTATTAACAATTAAGAATGAATGCTGAAAATTATATTTGTATATAATCACAGTGCACATTTCATATTTTTACAGAGGACTCTACTTACGGCTCCGGCAGTGGCTCAGGTGATGGAGGGACAGATCGAAATGACCCTGATAATGATAGTGAACCAGAAGGATCTGGTGACGACGATTACCATGATCGACGATATGGTGGCTACGATCCATCTTCTGGTCGTCCTGACCCTAATAGACCTCATGATCCACGAAATAAGCACCCGGATCACTCTTCAGGTCCAGGGTCATCAGGTGCGACTCACTCTCGCCTTTCTCCAGCAAGGGCAGTATCTTCCTACTTATTGCCCATTGTGGTTGTGTGGTTTGGAGGTCTCTTCTCAGACTGGCTGTGATTTTCTCCAAGTATTGTGTGTTGAAGACAAACTGAATTTGAATGGGTTGGATTTTCCTTGGTCTTTTCCAGCAGTTCAGAAATGATATTAGCTTGCTGGATTGTGATCGTCTCTGAAGCAGTTGCTGTAAATCATTCTGCACTGAACATTGGCTTGAGTGACAGTGTTGTGTGATTTGTTTTAGTAATTCAGGGACCTATAGGAATGGAGTGCTACCTCAAAGAACTGAGATATTGGCACTGATGTAATTTCTTTAAAATAAAGACATGCAAAACGAATCTCTATTCTAGAGATCAGTGGCATTGTGTAAGAGGTGCTTCAGTGTAGGCTTTGATGCTACAAATATTCCAAACAGTACCTCTGTGATGTCCTGTGTGATATATTAGTCTGTGTATGTACGTGTGCATGTACACGTGTGCATGTATATGATTGAATGTAACTAACACCAGTACCTTACATAGTTCCAAAGCCTTGAGAAAGGTATGTAGTTGAAAATGGAAAGGCATAACAGTACTGAAGACAGGGTAGATGTGTACGTAATTTTAGCCAGAAATGTATATCAAAATCATTTCTATCCAGAAGTTATGTGGAGAAACAGCCCATCATGTTATGTCGTGAGATACGTAATAACGTTAAGCAGATAGAAGTGCAACAGTTTTGTTCAATGTTGCTGTTGTAAGAGCCTATGCAGAAGAGATTTTTCTACTCTGCCCAGAACCTGTAGCTAGGTTGATGTTTGATGGGATAAAAAACACCCTTATCTAAAAAACAATCTTTATAGTCAAAATGCCATTGCCTTGTGGCTGAAGTTGTGCTGTTAATGTTGTGAGCCATGTTGGAAGTTCTTGGATGCAGGATTATTCCATTCATGTCTTTTTACTACAATTTTGTACATTTGTTTAAGTATTATAATGACATACAAAGTCACATTGTTTGCTTTGTACACTGTATATATTTTGGTTCTTTAGTCTTAATTTTATTGGTAGTTCAGATTCTGTGAAGTTATAATGCACTTAAGTATCTTTTTTTTTATTATTTTAGTTTTTTTAAATATTTTGTAAATACTGTCTTGTTATTATCCTGCTTTCATGAAAGCATCCATTTTGGACATATTTGTGCAGCAATAGTGAAATTTTGCTGGTCACTAAAGCAAGAATATATATTTTGTAGATTTTGAAGCCCAAAGTGAATAATAGTCCTTAATATTGAGGCAAAACTGCCATAATAATATGAGAAATTATCACCAGTTAAATTATTACATGTAGCTGCTCAACAGTGCAGCATCTCAAAATGCATTAAAGCATTTCTAATAAAGAAAAATAAGCCAGAAAAGATATATAATTGTACATCCAGTGCTATTTTGAAACAAGTTATGAATTCATAATAAAAAAAAGTATATGAAAAGATAGTTCCCTTTTTTAAGAGACTTTTGCAGGCACTGCTTGGAACAAACATTTCAAAATAGTGGGTGGGAAAAATATGTTGGGAGGGAGGGTAAAAATAGAGGGGAAAATTTTGTACTTGTAGGCATGTGAAATATAGTATTAATGTACAAACCAGATTGAATCTAAAGCTGCAGGGAAATGTTATGCTAACTAATATTAGTACACAATCAAACAAGGAATCATTACGATGCCAATTTATTCTGCAGCTGCTTAGTTGACATAATTATTTTTGATGCTGGTTTCTTTTCTTATGTTAGCATTCAACCCCATAAATGTAACATTTCTTGTGCAGGATTTTCCTGTATACCTGATTTTTCATTGTACAATACTCAAATCCTTTTGTGTTTTCTATGTCATGTCACTGTGTAAATTATTGAAGTTGCAGAAGTTGAAGCAGTTAAAACAAGTGAATATGCTGCATGCATTAATTTTTTTAAAACTTTATTGTCATTCATTGTATATTGAAAAAAAGAAACATGCATACACAAAATATAACAAATATACAAATATATTATTTATTGCTTTTCTTTTTCACACCCTGGTGCTTGGACCCATAAATCGTTAAAATGCTTGTCACAATCTGACCCTATCAATTGACTTGAAAAAAAGTCATTATAATACAAAATGCAGACTGGAAAGATCAAGAAATTTAACGTGTCTGGTAAGTCAGTATTCTAAATTAGTTTTAGGTCTAGTTTTGAAGTATACATAAACTGCTATTAATAAAAAAACTGCAGCAAGTGTTGGCAGGACAACTGTAAAAACCCGTTTCTTGTTTTCAAGAAATTCTTTCTTTCTTTCCCGCTTTTGCTTGTTGTTTTCTTTAACTTTGCCTTTCAGCTGACGCATTTTCTCAATTGCTATCGAATCTGAAACAGTACTTTAGTTTAGATGTGCCACGTCAACAGAAACTTTTGGTAGCGCGTAAGCACAATCTTCGTGCTAAAAAAATATACACTTACGATTCTGACGACTGACAAATTTATCTGTAAAGATCGTCCAATTTCACAGTTAAAGTCGTCGGGTAATTAATCTATGCAGCCGATCCTCATCCAGATGCTGCCATTGAAGGTTCGCGTTCGCTTGACAATCGCTCTGGAACCTGCCTGGCACACGCACTTGTACTCTCTGGGCACACGTACGCGAATGACAATCGGGACGGTACTGCCAACAGTGGCAACGAAAATGTTACTAAATTGGTGAAAACAATTTCGGTGCGGTGGCAGGTGGTGTGCCAACTGATACTCAACTGATAGGGAACTGGGAATCTGAGAAGTTAGTTAATTTTGGTGAGATAAGGCCGCTTGTCCCCAGAAGAGAAAGTTTCCATCAATTATTTCCATATTGCGTGAGGATATGGCTATGTATCTAGTGAACTGCTCATTTTGGCCGTGAAATGACTTGGTTTAGAGGAAACGTGATCCAATCTGAGAACAATGACAACTGTGGAGAATCTGTATCAATTTCATTACAACCTAAGCCGCATGAAATAGTGAAGCCTTCTGTACATAAACAACACCGGAGACATGAACCCAAGGAGTTTATATGTGGTTGGGGTGCTGCATTCATTAATATTACAGTGACTTATCCGATATACAAACTCATATTTAGACAGGTAAGTTTTGTTTAGTTTTTAGTATTTCTTCTGAAGAAAATATGTGCTTTCTAGAGACTTGTACGTTGTCCCACTCATCTACTGTATTGATGAGATTAATTTTCTATATAATATTAAAAATTGATCAAGAGAATTATGTAAACAAATTATTTTTCTTTTATTATATCAGATTCTTCATGGTGTCAACACTACCAGCGCATTTCAACAGCTGAAAAATGAAGGCATTTTATTTTTATATAGAGGAATGCTTCCTCCACTGTGCCAAAAGACTGGATCCCTTGCTCTAATGTTTGGAGTATATGATGAATGCCGAAGGCCTCTTTTGGAAGCTAATGTTGCTCCAGTAGTGGCAAAAACTGTAGCTGCAGTGGTAGCTGGTTCTGTTGAGGCCATTTTAATGCCTTTTGAGAGAATTCAAACATTACTTCAAGATTCCAATTACCATGCCCGTTTTCAAAACAGTGGTCATGCCTTTAGGGTTATTGGGTATGAATATGGTTTCCGAGAATATTATAGAGGGCTTACACCAATATTGTTAAGAAATGGCCCCTCAAATGTTACTTTTTTTCTTCTGAGAGATGAAGTAAAACATCAGTTTTCTCACAGAGTGACATGGTATGGGGAATTTTTGCAAGAATTTATTGCTGGGGCCTGTATAGGTGCGTTTATTAGTACCGTGTTTTATCCTTTTAATGTATTGAAAGTCCATGTTCAGAGTCGTCTTGGAGGGCCATTTGAGAATTGTTGGACTCTTTTTATTAAATTATATAAACAGAAGGGCTTGCGGGCAATGTATCGTGGTGTTCATTTAAATTACACGAGAGCTTTCGTGAGTTGGGGTGTCATTAATGCCTCGTATGAATTTTTGAAAAAGTTACTGTATTAATCACATTAGTATTCTCCAGTTCAAGTATTTTGCTGTCAGTATTTAGTGCCAATTAAGTGTTCACTTTGTGTATCTGAGCCAATGGGTGGTAATCATAATCGGGGAGATATCGAGAGTTCGTGGCGATACAGCGCCACTGGCAGCACTTACGCATCTAACCAATGGGATCAACCTACGTGTTTCAAAATGGAGACTATGAGCGGCTTTAGAGTGGCGCACTGTATATACTTATTAATTATTGCCAGTATTCTAGGCATTTTCAGTTTAACGGAGGGTGAGTAGAAGAAAAGGAATTTCTTTACATATTGAATAATATTAATCGCGTCGTGTGACCATTGTATTTAGAGAGGTTATTGAATTAACTACGAGGACTTCTATCTACCACCATGGAATGTGAAAACTTTTTTTGAAATTTCTCAACTATTGGATTAATTGCAGGCCGTGGAAATCAGTACGTTACGTGTGGCTCCGTCTTAAAGTTATTGAATGTCGATTTTAATGTTCGACTTCACTCGCACGATGTTAAGTACGGAACCGGTAGTGGTCAACAGTCTGTGACTGGCACCCAGTTGCAGGACGATGTTAATTCTCACTGGGTTATTCGTGGAGAGACTGGGAAACACTGCTCCAGAGGGTGAGTGACACTTCAAATAAAAATGTTCATATATATACGTTCATATGAATAATTGACATTAGGTTATTTACTTCACAGTACGCCAGTGAAATGTGGAGATAAAATTAGGCTCACTCATCTGCAAACTAATAAAAATTTGCATTCACACTATTTTTCATCTCCTCTTTCTGGGAATCAAGAAATCTCTGCTTATGGAGATGATAAAGGTGGGTATTAGTGAATTAATTATTTTAAGTGGACAGAGATTTGAGAGAATGCTTTGTATGTGGATTAGCATGACACTGTAGGTAAGTTGAAATGACTGAATTTTCCTAAGTGTAATTTTTCTAACTTATTTTTTTCAAGTACTACTACAATTAAATTGTTTTAGTAGCTGTATTCACTGATGGAATAGTTCCTGCATGGAACTATTACATCAGTGAATAAAGCTGTTGAAAAGTGGTTGTTCAAATAAAAACATTTCTTTGAAAATACAAATAGAAGATGTAAATAAACAAAGTAGTTGATTGCATTATCTGCAGCATGATGGAATGCAAGATGTTGTTTTCATTGCACAATTTTTTTTGTCATGTGTGTAAAAATCACGCACAGATCTTCTGCAGCAGTTCTGCTGGGAAGTGTTTGGTTATCTGTCATATATATATATTCCAGATCAGTGACTTTTGTCTTTTCTTGCACTCAAGAAATTCTTTTCGAGTTTGCATTATGTGCGTCAGCAAGGACACTAGAGTTCCAGGTGGCTCTCAGACATTGGTACCTTCTCCATGCAGCAGACATTTGATATAGGAATACAAATGTTGATCCCACAGTGTGACAAATATTTCATAATGTGGAAAAATAGTGCCACACATGCTGTGTCTGCTACAATGAAGTCTTTCCATGAAGTGGTTTTCTTTTTGTTGACAACATAGGGGAAAATGCTTTCTGGATGCACCTCATAAGATTGAAAGAACTCAGTGGAATATTTTTATTTTATGCTCCATATATTTATGCCATTTTAAAAATTAATGTTTTGTGTGTCATTCTACTATTCAAGGAATCAGAAAATGTCTAATATTATGTGTATTGTTAATTCTAACTATCAACTCACAGGTGAAGGAGATACAGGAGATAATTGGCTCGTAGTGTGTGAAGGGGAATTTTGGAATAGAGATGACACAGTAATGTTTAAGCATATTGACACAAGCACGTAAGTATTTAAAATTAAGTGTTAAAAGTACTTAATATAGATTGTAATCATGCATACTAATCAAATAATATTAATAATGTTATCAAATAATATTATTGGGTATCTGATAAGTCACTCCCAATTTTTGGATAGTTGTAATTTCTTTATTTATAAGCCAGTTTTTTTTACAACTAGTTTTGTCAAAAACAGTACTTCTTGATGTTTAAGTTTAACACTAAATTTATAAATAATATGATTTAAATCAATATTATTTGTAATATTTGAAAATACTTTTGTATGTTAAATATATGTAAAATACAAATTACTCAGAAAGAAGATTTAAATGAATTATGAAGTTGATGTTAAGAATATTATATTTCTTATAAGCTTTTTCACATAATTGAACAATTTTGAGAAAATAAAATGAACAAATTTATGAAACGAAGAACAATAAACAATTTGTGGTAGTGTTATATACTAATAGACTTAGATGATCAATTAATTTTTGTCCAGCATTTAATGGTCTGTAGAAAATAACTAATTTAGGAGCAATGCTGCCGTCACGCACAGTGAGCTAATTTTCAAGAAAAATGCATTTAAAACTTCAATGGTGTCTATAATTTTAGATTTGTATTAAAATGTTTGCTAAAGCCACTTGAAGTACATCTTAAAAATGATGAGTATTAATGAAAAAGGAATTTTATTAATACTCATGTAAAGAACAACATTAATATTGTTGAAACTAATGAAAACAGTAGTTTATAGTACTAGTTTTATTAATATTAACCTTTGTCTTTGTGTATATTGACAAAATTCCGTTTTAAGTGGGAAGCAAACTTCCCACTGACTGTTAAAGGGTTGGGATGTTTATATTTGTGTTTATGCTCATCAGTCCATTGTTTTTCGATTACAGAACAAGGTAAATAGAATTTAATATTAAAAAACTATCCAACATTGTTATAAGTTTCTTGAATTCAATTGTTTTCAACAATAAATGCTTTTTGATTAGGGCAGTATTGCACAATAACAATAGTGGAATTTCTTTGAGAGAAGAAAGCCTTTTTTTTCTAAATCATGCTAATAGATGATGCCACAAGGTCTTTTGGTAATATGGATGCAAGAGAAGTGTTTCAAGAACACAAAAAAATAAATAACTCAAATTTAAAGATTTTGTGGGTTAGTCCGATATTGCACCAGATCCCTCAAACGTATGGTATCTTTATTTCTTTTAATAAAATTACAATAATTTATTTAGAAATTATAAATGTGATGTTTTAATAAACTTTTTTCTGGTTGTAAAGTAATTAAGGATAATTAAATCACTTAACTTTTTTTTAAAAAAGTAAAAAAAAAAAAAATATTTAAATAAAAAAATGATTTTTTTCCAGCCCTATTTAACACCTTTTTAAATATCTACACGAGCTCCAGCACTCTCAATGCATTTTTTTAAAACAAACTGGTATGTTGGATGCTGCTGCCAGTAGCATACTTTGTGGAACATTGTTTATCACATCAGATATTGTTGCTTCCCATTCATCCAAGTTCTTTGGTTTTCTCTTGTGAGCCTCTTCCTTAGCCCACCCCCATAAAAAATATTGCAAGGCATTAAATCAGAGCTGCACACGGGCCATTTATGTGCATTAATTATGCCAATCCAATGACCTGGTAAATGATCATGCAGCCATCGGAGACATTATTTACAAAATGTGCAGGTGCTCATTCTTGCATGAAGTGAGGCTGTAGACTGTTCCATTGTTAAATTACAGGCCATAGATGGTCTTGCAGCATTTCCAGGTATCTTTCACCATTCATTGTTTCCTGCAGAAAGAAAGGCCCAACAACTACGGTTTATGTGATACCACACCATACTGTTAACTTCAGATACCCTCAGCTTTTTCAACTCATTCTTGTGGATTTATGGCTGTCCAATAATGGCTGTTATGCCTGTTTACAAAACCTCCCATATGAAAAACTGCCTCATGAATCTACAGAATGTTACCAAAAGGTTCAGGCCAATGACCATTCCAACCCCAAAAAATCTCTTCCAACTCCATTCTTCTGACACAGTAGTCAGGAAACAAGAGCTGCACATAATGTGGTTTCTACAGCTTAAAGCAAATCTTTCTTAAGAATGGTTGAAATTCTACAATTATAATGACCACTTTCCATGTGATCCTTGGCACTATGATATTTTAGGGCTCCTCATGAGCATTTCACAAACTCTGCTAACATTCTCTTCTGTCCTCGAAGTTGACGGTCTACCTGATCTTGCATCGTGACACTCCGTGTTGTTAGTAATTTGGAATGCCAGTTTTTTATTGTTTTTGCATCCTTTCTTGCATGGTTCACCACTCAATCACCTTTGTACTTGTACTACAGATCCCAAGATCTCATAACCAGCTGCTATTCTGGCCCGCTCTTAGAAACTCAATACAGATGGCAATTTTCAACTGAAATCAAAGAATAAATATATTAAACAAAACCTCAAGGGCTACTTTTTTCTAACAGATATGGCTATAAAAAACTTGGCTCATAAATGAAGAAATCGCAGCTATTCAAAAATAGGGAGTGATTTATCACACTCTTGTGTTCTGCAATGGTTTAAAGTCTGAAAGATTGCTACCTGCTGCACTCAAATCAGTTCTCAGCTCTCATCATTAGTGAGAGCAAAATATTTGTTTTTCATTAACAATATTGCTGGACAAAACTGAAGGAGTGGTGTGTGTATGTGTGGTGTTTTTTATTTAAATCTTCATTATTTTGTGGTATGTGGTTGCACCTTATAGTGTAAAGTCAGAGTTCTGTCTTCTGTTTCATCAGTTGCATCAGTCAGGAAAAGGTGAACTTCTTAAATTATGGGGAAGAGTCTCTGAGAAAATTGAGCAGTTATTGGTGAGCTCTGTGTATTTAGTTCGATGTATATTTCATTGTAGTTCAGTGAAATACTTTATAGCCCGGAATATTTGAAATGGTTTCATGCTTTCATATAAAGTGCAGTTTCGTAAAGAATGCTTCTGCTTCTGTTGCATCCAATTACTCGACCGTTAATGCAGAGTTTTAATGAGTGTTGATAAAACCTTTCAATATGTAAATACTATTAAGAGTATTCGGTACAAATTAATTTCTATGAATTTTAGCTTGTGATATAACAATTTGCACTTGTAATCATTTAAGAGCGTAATAATTACCTTGATTTTCTTCTTGATTTCTGACAAAATTGCAAATATTGGAATATAGGGTGTGTTAGTGTTTTTTTAAAGGAAGGGTGTTTACATGGAGTAAAAATATTGACATATAAATTAATATTTGTTTAGAAATATGGGAGATGGCTTGCATTTTATAATACAAATGATGAAGTTTGGAAAAAATTAATCTGAGAATTTTTTTTTTTTGGTTTAAGGTTTTTGTCAGCTACTGAACGTACTTATGGACGTCCCATCAATGGACAATCAGAAGTTGTGGGAGTGTCATCAAATTCTTATGGTCACACATACTGGCAAGCAATGGAGGGACTGTTCATTCATCCCAGTGATTTTAATGCCAAAACACATCATGAACATACAGAACTTTGAAAAGTTTGTATCGGAAGAAATCAGTGAAAAATCATACAAATGGCAAAGCAATTGTGATGCACAAATTTGTAATTGTTGTGGGGAAAAGATTTATTTTAGAAAAGTTCTTTGACAGATATTACTTATCAGTCTAAGTGAAATGCAAAGAAGGTGCTTTGTAAAAATTTTCTGGTCAGTCATATGAGCTTCAATTTTCTTTCATTCCATTTGTACAGTATCTTCTCAGAACCTAGCCTGTAGAGGCAAGTTATGTATGTAAATATATATATGTGTATATGTGATTCTTGTCATTCATTAAAATTATATTGACATGTTCACCATTATTTATTAGAACTGCTAATATCAGTTTGTGCATGTAATTACAATATGCTATTTAGAAGTGAAATATTAATAAATGGAAACTATTCACAACTACATTGGTTTTGGGTAGACTGGAATTATAAAATTTAATTTGAGGAGGTTCAGAATTCTTGCCTAATCAAATTGATTTTTTTTTTAAAATTTTAATCTTCATGCATTATTTCGATTTAGATGTATGAATATCCTAAACGAGGGGTATGGTCATTAATGACTAGATTTTTATGATCTGGAACTCTCTAAAACATGCAGTAAAAACTCCAAAACATGCAAAAACCTGCAATAAAAATATTTGCAAAAACTGTGTAATGTAGCCGAAAAGCTCCAGTTAATCCTTTAATGAACTTAATTTACATTTTGAATGTGATATTTAAGGTAAATTAAATATTATTACTAGTGTTTTTATTATAATTAAGTTTGTATATGTTTAAACAAACCATATTTGATATTTTAAATATTATTTGCACACAAAATTAAATAAGCATAAAAATACAAAAATTTAGAAATACAAAGAAAATATCTTCAGAAATAAAAAATAATTAAGTTACAGAAGAACATTTCTGTAATGTTCTTGATTGTTTTCATTATAATTTACAATTATGATTATTTCCAAATTATTTTTTGAGTAATAATTGTATTTTCTATCAACAAAAGTAAATTTCAAACCGAAAAGCTTTGTTTAACATTTGCACTTGTCTGTGTGCCAAGCCTCACTGACGTACATGTGCACGCACTGCTAAATGTAGTCAAAACTGCAGTCATTCCTGAAACATAGTCCGCTTGCCACTAAGCTTCACGGCCAGACGTAAGGTCAAATGTGATTCGTGTATGCTGTCTTGGATTAATAAGTTGAGCAAAGACTGACAAAACGGATATACTTGTATGAACTGATTGGGAAGATACACTCCCGACATAGCTTTGGCTGAGCTGTTACAACCAAGGACCACAGACCTAGCATGGTAACACCACATATCCCTGCTGCAATAACTCAGAAATTTTAATTAGACATTAAAAGGTATAGATGCTGGGTTTATAGGGGAACAAAATGCAGAATTGACACATATTTAATGGCACTTTGATTTCACAGATCACACGAATGCACTGCTGGGTTCCATCATAATGATTTTCTTAAATGAAAACTAAAATAGATAAATTAAAGCAAGTTGATAATATAAAAAATATATTTTATGCAATAAAACTATGAATCTTGCAAATTCATCCAGTAAAATCCCAAAATGTACAATTTTCAAGCAGCATTACCTAAAATGTGAAATATTGTGCAGTAACCCCCAAAACGTGAAACATTAAATGAGTACTAAAATAACATCTATTTCATGATTCTAATTTCTGTCATCCAGTTTCAAGTTAGAAAAGAAAAGATGCAGTTAGAGGAGAATCCGGTCTTTAGTCATGATGCATGGAATACCTGCTGAAAGATTCAGGTTTTTCATCTACATAAAAATATCAGTTGTAATATTAATATAGTGATTACAGTGAACTATGGTTAAAGTGAGCTTCTGAGGACTAACGTTTTTGGTTCACTATATCCAATTGTGTCAAAATTAAATAGAATTTCTCCACAATTATTCATTTTATTAATATTGAGATACAACAAAAACATTAACAGCATGAACTGAAAATTTCAATCTTTATTTACCCTTAAAAAATCAATTATTTTTAATTGTTTGCTTTGTAAAGTGTTTCATTTGTAATTTCTTAAGATTCATTTTCATTCACATCATTAGTAATTCCTTCTTTCGTTCTCATTCTTGAGAGTTCGTGTTCTCTCCTTAATTGATTTTGCATTGGTCACTGTATTGTAATGAAGTCTTGACACCCTTCAATGCCTCTACCACTGTTGGAAAACCGTCCCACTGTGTGTGTGTGTGTGTGTGCGCGCGCGTGTGCGTGCGTGCGCGCGCGCGCGCGTGCGCGTGCGCGCGTGTGTGTGTGTGTGTTGTTTACGAGAGCAGGGGGAAAAAAGAGACTGCGGAGCCCGCACTCCGCAACGTGTATGATTTACAGCTAGCGTGTGCCTAGTAAGCACTGCCTGCCCACTAAAAACCCCTCCCATTCTTCCGATTCCCTTCCCGCGGAACCGCCGTCAAGCATTGCATCATGGGAGGGGCAGATCGGCGTATCGCTCTATGCCAACTGATATCACGGGATACTCCTTCGAAATCGTTCTTCTACCCGAAGCTTCTTTAAAACTTTTGCGGCATAGGTGGCTACCACACTCCAATTCTCTTGGGACACCAGCATTCTAGTGACGATGGACCGGGAGCGGTGGCTCAGTGCATCAACTGATGTTATTGCAGCGCCTCTGACCGGGAGGTCCTAAGGTTGGGCCCTGACGGCGGCAGGATTTTCGACACTAGTTTTTCAGCTAGGACGAATTCAGTCGCTGTCCGGAGGAAAATTCTAGCGGCCAGCCGCTCTGATCGGTAGTTTCCCGTGGTTTCTCCGATCAACATCAGGCGAATGACGGAGCAGTACCCGAACAAACGGACCGCGCGCGATTTCCTTCCTCTTCTTTGTGCTATCCTCACCCCTTACACACACTAACATGCACTACACTAACACACATGCCGGGAGACCGGTCGGGGACTTAGAACTTTTCCCAGCTGGGGCGGTGTCCAGCTGATGGGAGACACCTCACCTGGTAACAAAAGTTGTAGCGGGACAAAGAAAAACATTTTTGGAGAAATGTTTTAACTAGAGTTGTAACGGCTGTCAAGACCCTGACATCAAAATGCCTCGCTTTAAGAGGAGACAACTAGGTCTTTGGTTCTGTCAGGAATGGAAATTTTACTGTGGCTTTAGTGCTGATATTCGAGTTCGATCCATTCTCAGCGACACATTGAAAAATACGGTTATAGTGGTAGTGGCAATACAAATTATTTCTCTTCCAAGGTATGCGATGAGGTAATTGAGTTAATGGCTGAAAATGTTTGGCAAGTAATTTGTGAAGAGTTGAAACAATGTAAATACTTTTCGCTCATCAGTCTTCATGGACTCGACCTCAGACATGTCACAGTTAGTCCTTGCTGTTAGATATGTTTCAAGCAGAGGCGGGATTTCGGATCTTTTATTGGGGGGGGGGGGCAAAGGGTCCCTCCGCTTAGTATAGTAAAAAGTTACCCTAAACCAAATGACTTGAGTAGTATATTTTGATCGATTTATATGCATTATTGTATTTGTGAGTGGAAGTTCTTCAAATGAAGTTTTTCGAAAACACAAAAGATTGCTGTGGAAAAGAGCTTCAAATTTCGCATTTCCGTAATCAGTAATCCGAATCTTCTCCTTCTGTGAGTTTTTGTTCGACTAAGCAAGCGATATTAATTGAGGGATACATGGGCCAATTTTAATGAATATAGTGCAAAAGAAGTAAATGAGACAAATAAGTGTATTTTTTATGCAGTATGTCACATTTTTTTCGTCAAGGAATCATCACGATGTCTCATTTTTACTTTCTCGCTTTGTTTTGCTTTTTAAGATCT
This sequence comes from Teleogryllus occipitalis, assembly GCA_011170035.1. Classification (NCBI taxonomy): domain Eukaryota; kingdom Metazoa; phylum Arthropoda; class Insecta; order Orthoptera; family Gryllidae; genus Teleogryllus; species Teleogryllus occipitalis. The sequence goes on along the minus strand of BLKR01000003.1, from coordinate 685,138 downwards.
GGTCACCTAAATCAGGAGGATCTGCGAGCGAGATCGTCAAAGAAACGTCCCCTATTTTAAAACAGCATGGAGAGGATTGTAGAATGAAGTACTACAAATATTTTGGCAGACAAGGTTCAAGAAATAACTTATGCAAATGTGTTGGAAGTTGTATCCTGTAATATCTTAAGGTTCCCGTTCTGACGTTCATTAGTGAGGAGTGGTATATACCCATGAGTAGTTAAAATATGATGCGGCATTTTACCTTTTCTCAAAAGATTTTATGATATAAATTTTTTTTTGTTGAAATATCTATCACGCCGTTAATATACACATCTCTGGTGATTTGTAAACACTATTCCATTTGTGACTTAAAGTGCCTCAAATGACTTAAAATGAAGTTTTTCGAAAACTCAAAACTCTCTGAAATAGAGCTTCAAATTTTTTATTTACAGTAACGCTTACACGCCATTTTCTTTAAAACGGCTCCAAATTTTTCAATTAAAATTGCCCTGGATGACGAGGTTTTACTTCTCTTTAATATTTTTAAACCGAGAAATTGAGGACAGGTAAAAAAATGTACTTTGGGCGACAATAGATGGCATGGGAATGGGGCAAGACCTTAAAGTCAAGAGAAAGTCTGTGCCATTCTGTAGCACTAGTTTGATATTTTCTCAGCACCAAATTCAAACTCAAAAACTTTTATAAAAAAAACAACTATCATTATCACTGTATACAGTGATAAGTAAAAGTATCTCAAAATCAAACATAGTAGTTTTGTAGTAGATATGTTTGATTTTGAGATAATTTTACTTAATTTTACTCAATAGACTTATACTTTTGTGACAATTGTAGTGTTTGTGAACTATTCTAGTAATTACACTAATTGATATGTAGAATAACAGTTTCTGTGTCCCATTAGTTCAGCACCTGATGATGTAACAAAACGAGTTACGAAACATTATGCAATTGTTGAAATAAATGATTGTCATAAAAAACTTTGTTTTGCAATTTTCGAAACTTCGGAGTTAACCGTGAAAAGCGGACCTATGCCATCTTTATAAGCGTATTTTACTTTATTGTTACAAGAAATTAAAAGAAAAAATTTGGAACCGTTTTTGAGAAAATTTTGAAAATGTTCGGGGATCTTCACATAAAGTACCCCCAAGTATTAAAGAATGTTTTTCAACGTCTCAAAGCTTCAACTAGAGCCAGATCGACATGGCTTTCTTCAATTTGGAAAAGATTGTACCCATGGTTTAGGCGCTAGCAGTGTTTACAGACGAACGGACGGACACATCTTTTTCGGTGTCAGGGGACCCCAAAACGTGTATTTCCGTTGAAATCTCGAAATCGATTTTCCTCAGCATTACATAACTTTCTCTATACTACGTACATTACTCCGTATATACGTACGTATAAGAGAAAGTGACTAGCAGTGCTACAAAATGGCACAGACTTTCTCGTACTAGTTAGTCTTCTAATTTCTTTGGCCTGGTCTAGCTTTTCGGCCTTGCCACATACTCTTGCCAGCTGCTATCAATTGCCCCCAAACTACATCCCCCCCCCCAATTTTTCTGTGTCCAAACGGTATAACCAAAATATAACTTTGAGAATATTAAAGAAGAGTAAAATATCATCCTATATGGCAATTTTCATTGAAAAATTTCGAGCCGTTTCTAAGAAAATGGCGTTTAAACGTTTCTGAAAATGCGAAACTTAAAGCTCTTTTTCACAGAAAATTGTTGAGTTTTTGAAAGATTTCATTGGGAGTTATTTGAAGCACGTTAATTCACAAATGCAATAGTGTTCATTGCTGAAAATGTGCATATTAACGGCATGAGAGATATTCAAAACAATTACATTTGTGTATTTTTTGAAAAAACAAAAGTATACACCAAAATTAACTTCACGTCATATTGAACAGTACAATTGGCACAATCTGTTGGGAAAGTTTGAAGAAAAAAATTGAGCCGTTTTTTGAGAAAATTACGTGTGTGTTTTCTGAAAATGCGGAAATTTGAACTCATTTTCACAGAAAGCTGTTGAGTTTTCTAGAAACTTTATACGTCGTTATTTAAAGCACATGTAATCATAAATACAATAATGTGAACAAAGGTGAATGTAATTTACTTGTCTCTCACGTTGGTAATATTTACGTTGGAGACGATTTCTTCACGTTATTGTTATTGTATGAATGTATATGTACATGTGCTTTATATTATGTCTTATCTCGAAAAATTCTATAGTTTTCTATTAAAATGAGCTCAAAAATCCGCATTTTCAGAAAAGCACAAACGTCATTTTCTCAAAAATTGCTCCAGATTTTTTCTTCGAACTTTTCCAACGGATAGTGGTAATGGCACTCTTTAATATGACGTAAAGTTCATGTTGGGGTATTCTTTTGTTTTTTCACAAATTACACAAATGTATTTTTTAAATATCTCTCACGACGTTAATATACACATTTCCATCGATTTGTATACATTATTGCATTTGTGAGTGAAAGTGCTTCAAATGACTTAAAATGAAGGTTTTGAAATCTCAATAGATTTCTCTGAAAAAGAGCTTCAAATTTCCAAATTACAGTAGTTCTTAATCGCCATTTTCTTAAAAATGGCTTCAAATTTTTCAATGAAAATTTCTATTTACTCTCCTTTAATATTCTTGAAATAATATTTCGGTTCTACTATTAGGAAACCGAAAAGTTGAGAAAATTTAAAAAAATGTACTTTGGACGATAGATGGCAGCTAACAAGAGGATGGGGCAAGACCGTAAAGCCAGTGCACACCAAGGAAATTAGAAAACTTTACTACCAGAAAGTCTGTGCCATTCTGTTGCACCACTAGTTACTTTTTCGTATATAGGAGTAATATACGTAGAATAGAGAAAGTTGTGTAATACTGTGGAAAATCGATTTCGATATTTCAACGGAAATACACGTTTGGGGGTCCCCTGATAGCGAAAAAGTGTTTGTTTTTTCAAAACGTCCGTCCCTCGGCCTGTCCGTACGTCTGTGAACACTACTAGCGCCTGAACCACGCGTGCGATGTTTTTCAAATTGAAGAAAACCCTGTCCATCTGGCTCGAGTCGAAGCCTTGAGATAGTGAAAAACATTCTTTACAATTTGAGGTACTTTACAGGAAGTCACTCAGACATTTTCAAAATTTTCTCGAAACCGTCTCCAAATTTTTCTCTAAATTTCTTGTAAGAATAGAGTAAAATACACTGATAAAGGTGGCATGGATCAGATTTACACGGTTAACTATACATTTTTGAAAATTGGGAAAGGGAATTTTTTTCCGCGTCTTCCTACAACTACAAAATTGAAGATAGAGTTATTTCCTTCGAGTAAAATTTGTTCTCCATGTTCAGTTCTTTCATTAAGATCAGTTTTATTTTTTTGAAATTTTGGTTGTTTCACGCAATATTGCGTGCAATATGTGGAATTGTCAAAAATCACAAAAACAAGATTTTCTCAAAAACCGCACCAACTTGTTTCTTGAAACTTTTGGCATTAGTGGTGGTAAACGTACTCTATGAGATGACATAAACGCCATATTGCTCTTCAATTTTTTGAAGATTAATAAATAAATAATATAAATATGTAAGTAGTTTTATAAACGATTTCAAATGAAGCTTTTCGTTAACTCAATAGACTCGTGTGAATAGAGCCACAAATTTCGCATTTACAGTAACGTTTAAACGCCATTTTCTGAAAAACGGCTCCAAAATCTGTTAATGAAAATTAGCATTTAGGACGAGGTTTTACTCTTCCTTAATATTCTTGAAGTAATGTTTCGGTCCTATTATTAGGAAACCGAAAAGTTGAAAAAATTTCAAAAAATAAATGTACTTTCAACGGCGACAGATGGCAGCTGGCAACAGGATGGAGCAAGGCCGTAAATGCAGTCCACACCAAGAAAATTAGAAAACTTATTTATTTATTTATTTTACGTCAAAAAACAGTTAAAAACTGCGTATGACGTGCTATGGGGAAAAGTGAATTGTGTGCACATTTTCAAAATTCTGTGATCCCTACACTAAGTCATATACTACTTAAATTTTGAATTTTGAAAGGAAAAAAAAACAAAAAAACTCCCATGTAATAAAATCTATTTTCAAGGATAAATAAGCAATAAATTTTGAATTTTGAAAGGGAGAAAAAAACAAACAAAAAAACTCCCATGTAATAAAATCTATTTTTAAGGATAAATAAGCAATAAATTTTGGCTCTTATTACTTCCTGCCGCGACAACGTGGAAACGATAATTTGAATAATTGTATTTCCCACTGAATTCTAGAAGACGTGCACAGAAAATGAAGTTACATTTATGTCCAGAAGCAAAACAAGGGGCCATCTCACCATTTGCTCAATGGATCAGGGAAACTGGACGAAAAACCTGATCGAGATGGGGGTCATTGACCCGGAAGCTGTGTTACAATAGTTGTTACAGGTTGTTTATACTCTTTTATACAGTCCAAATGGTAATTAATGCATTATGTATCATTGTTAAAATTAATGTTACTTTTCTTATGATGCTCAGTATAGTCTCTAATTGTATAGAAACAGTTATGCAGCAGAAACGATTTCACTTGGGATTTAAACTTTTCTATTGAATTTAATCGTTTAATGTCATCTAGCAAAGTGTTGTAAAATAATGTACATGTATTGTATGTGAATTTTTTGTAATGAGCTGTTGATACTGTCACCTGATGAATATGATTTTTACGTCGAGTGTTATAGTAATAGACTTCAGCATTTTCTGAAAATATATTCCCGCCCTTAAGCAAGTCATTTTTGACAAAAACCACTGATTCGTAAATAAGAAGACACGGTAATGGTAGAATTCTAGATTAATGAAGAGAGGCTTACATGAATCACGTGGGTGGGATTTGGTTATTATTCGTACAATTCGTTTTTGTAATCTAAAAGTCTGGGAGCTATAAGATGTATTTCCCAGAATATTATGCCATATCTCAGGCGGGAATGAACATTCGCGAAGTATACACAACGAGCAGTGTGAAGGCTGACTGAATTTGCAAGAATTCTGAACGCGTAGCATAATGAACTTAATTTTGTGTTCAATTCATTTAAATGGACGTTCCATTTAAGGTTTGACTGAATTGAGAGACCTAAAAATTTTGTTGCTTTAACATCAGTCAATGGTACACTGTTCATTTTCAATGGAGCGCAGAATTGTTTATTTGAAATGGAAAACTGCATTAAAACCGTTTTCTTTTCGTTTACTATTAATTTGTTATTTCGTAACCAATTTGAAACATCTGATATTGTACTATTTACGGTTTCTTTATTGCAAAGGATGTTCGTATCATCCGCAAAGAAAACTGTTCTTCCGTTTCGAATCGTCGAGGGTATATCGTTTACGTAAAGTAGGAACAGAATAGGGCCTAAAATCGATCCTTGAGGAACTCCACATGCAATGGGCAAAGAGTCGGAAAGGTGCGTACGTAATGTTCCATCATTCCAGTAAGGTATTTCAACTTTCTGAGATCGTTGTTTAAGGTACGAACATAACCAATCTAGAGCAATACCACGGATTCCGTATGAAGGTAATTTTGAAAGTAAAATGTCATGATCAATGATGTCAAAAGCTTTTGAGAGATCTAAAAATAATCCAATAGATGCCTCGTTTTGATCTAATGATGAGGCGACATCTTTAAGAAAAGAAAATATAGCTGTTTCCGTTGATTTTGATTTTCTAAATCCATGTTGGCAATCTGAAAGCGCGTCGTGTTTAGTGAGAAAGGTTTCCATTCGTACGTAAAAAAGTCTCTCTAATATTTTTGAAAAACTGATAGAAGAGAAATGGGCCGATAATTTTGAATTTCATTTTTGTTGCATTTTTTGAAAAGCGGCTTAATTTTAGCTGTTTTGAAAATATCTGGAAACGTTCCAGTGCATAAAGATGCATTAAATATGTGAGTTAACGGGTGTATAATGGCATACGCACAAGTCCTTAACAAAGAATCTGGGAATTCATCTAAACCGGACGAATATTTATTTTTTAGTTTACCGATTATTTTGAGAATTTCATAGGAAGAAGTTTCGGAAACGAACATTGTGTCTAAAATTTTGGGTGAACTGTCAGTTTTTGAATTTTGTGCCTGAAGACCTTTAGTGAGATCGGCAGCTTTACTACAAGAAAGTCTGTGCCATTCTGTGGCACCACTAGTTACGATGGTGGCAGTGCAAGTGTCAAGTTGATATGACCATAATTTGAAGTGCTGTCTTGTAAGTGATTTTGGTTCAAACGGATGTTATTGTGGATCAAAGAGTACAAACGAATGGTAATGGTTGTAGTGGTTTCTCATTTCCAATTCTCAAATTTCTCATTTCCAATAATGCTTTATCACCATTTTCTTAAAAACCGCTTCAAATTTTTAATGAAAATTTATATTTAGGAAGAGTTTTTACTCTTCTTTAATATTCTTGAAATAATAATTCGGTTGTACTAATAGAAAAGCAAAAATTTGAGAAAATATAAAAAAAATGTACTTTGGGCGACGATATATGGCAGCTGGCCAGAGAATGGAGCAAGACCTTAAAGCCACACCACACAAAGAAAATTATACGAGAAAGTCTGTGTCATTTTGTAGCACGTCTAGTTCGATTCACAATAGTTTATATTACATGGGAGCGATTGGATTTTCTGGTTATTGGATTTTGTCAACAAAGCTTGTTGCTCTCATTTGTTCTGAATTCAACGAAAGTTAGTAAATGAATGGGGGTAGGTAATATTCCGTGACTCAAGTAAACATGCGCGTATAATACCTCCCTCCTTCCAGCTTGTGACCTTGAGGAGACACTACATTGAAATCGGAAAATAAGCGAGTGTTTTGCTTCTGGAGCGCCGCCGCCACGACAGCTGTGTAGTCGGGCAAGCTGATGATCGGAAATCTGGGAATCCTGAATCGGTGGTAGCGTTGTAATACGAACAAAAGTCTAAGGCATTCACACTTAAGATTGACTAAAAATTATTAGACGCCCAAGTCAGACGATTTGTTAAATTCCAGTTCCAGTCAATTGTATGCCGCTGCATGCCTTTTGAACAAAATTGAATTTTCCGTATTTTACTTTATTGAATAAATACTACGCATAAAATACTCGTACTTGATAACATTAAGAACGCTAGTGTGTGGCGCACTTTTCTAACGTACGGCATGTATTTCATGGTAAAAGACACTATCAGAATGTATCAGAAAGAACATATCAGTGGTGAAGCTAGAGTCTTGCAGTTGGGTATTCTGAATTTTTTTTTTTTTTGTAAATGTGCTCCACTCATCATTTTTCATTCAGAAAAAACGTCTATAATTTGTTCTTTAAATCTGTCGTTTCTGCACAGTTAATTTCGATTTTCGTGTACTAAAATTACCAATTCTGATGTTTCCCATGGAATTTCTCAGTTATGTCTTTGCCCTCTTTAATGTAATCATATTCCTTTTACATAATGCTGTAGATAAAGACTGTGTTGCATCAACCAAACTGTCTCTTGATATTTTTTCTAGACGAATTTGTCAAACAAATACTTTGGCTAGAAATCTGCAGCCATGTATTTTGAACCATCAGTGTATACAATTATCAATTCATTTCGAAGCTGCTCACTGTCAAAGAAGATATTGTTTTATTAGGAAAGAAAACTTTTCTGAACGAAAGGACGCTTTGTAGGCGGAAAATTGCTTTTTATCAAGAAATTCAATAAAATGAAAATTTTCATAATCTTGAAACATATAGTGCATCTGAATCACTACTGTAACAATAATTTTAAAAGAAACAATTTTGTATCTGTGAAATAATTCTGACCCCTAAAGCTCATTCATAATTATGTCTGCTTTGATGCAGATTTCAATAATTTCTTCATATCTAATACGGTATATTACTAGGTATCTACATCTCTACGGCGTATTACTTGTTTCATGATTTCACATTGTTGAGCGAAAACTGCATTTCGATATATTGGACCGTTCAGAAGTTATGGGACTGGCACATAAGTCAGTGAGATATTCTCTAAAACACTTTAGCTGCATTAATTATTTCATAAAGAAAACACAAATAAAAATCACACAACCAACTCTACTTTCCCACAACATCAGGTGATAGGTGAATTTGTCTGGCCAAAATGTGGACGTGACTCCCGGGAGTCTAGGCTCTATGCTCAGTGAGTGAGAGGGAGATACGCGCGCCCTCTTGTGCTAATGTGCAACAGAGCCAGCCGATGTCTATAATATTCACTGACAGGCTCTTCGCCCAGATTCCGGCCCCTAAGAGAACATCTCTGCGGCCCTTATAATTCCCTCGCGCGTAAGCGGGGAAAAGGGAGTCGAAAACATTTAATTTTCTTCATCGATTCAGTAAAAAATATTTAAAATGGCCCACTTACCGACAGATTTTATAGAAAAGTATTTTGGGTATTGTAAGGTTCCCAGATTACCCTTCAGCTTCGCTGTGAAGCGAATCAGTTTGAATTGCGCGCTCGGAAGTAACGTTTAAACCCGTTTTCCCAAGGTCATTTCTTGAAGTCATTCTTTTTTTTTTTATCCGTCATTCTTCACGAAATTTACTATCTAATTTGTGTGATAACTTAACATGTACATCATCCTAATCTACTATATTTATGGAAACTGAATGTTTTTCAAATGTTTTATTTAGTTTTTCATTTAATAATTGTCCAATTTGGAATGGCGGTCCAGATGGGTATTCTGAAAATGGGTACCAATGAAATCTTTTTATATGAAATAAAGTAATTGTAATAGATCGGAAATGCACAAAATTTTAATCACATATCAATATTATAAAAACATCTTATATAAATATGTCCCAAGTGTTCTTTTGCAGGGTAATAAATGAGCAGTACTCTCTCATTTACTACCCCTGGCTGAATTTCAGTATATTTTCTCGATGGTTTTCTAGGCAATTCTGAATCAACATCAGATACCTAGAGACTACTAAATCCATCAACCTGTGAAGATAAAACTAAAGATGAGAACTGTCAATAGGACATACAGCATTGATAAAACAAAAACTTATCATTTACCCAGATTGAAGGTGGTTGTTTTCTTAAAGTTTAATCACAAAATAATTCTCAAAATTGTAAGAGTAAATTACTACATAATTATAGCCTGACATTTTAATAATTGAAAGTGAGAGCTTATTAAACCCTCTCAAATATTTATCCATGCAATATTTTATTTGCTAATACAAAAACAACATGAATAAAGAAATTGAAAGGAAATCTACATACAATTGAATACCGACAAACCTAAAACTTATCTTCTATTTTGGCAAGATTCATTGTACTCTCCAAAGTTTCCATTAATTAAAATGTTTTATTCATCCTTAGGTCATCTCAGCCACGAGTAATTCTTTTATTAAATTACAGTGATAAGGAGCTTTTAAAAATGGAATGTCAACTATTTGGTAAATTAAAAGAGATAGAAAATGAATGACATGATGCAACTTTACCAGCCAATTTCTAATTAAATCTATGTTCATGGTTGTGATTCTACTTGTCTTTAAATAAATTAATGGTGGAGTAAAACAATCTTTGGAGAGAGTTGTTAAAAGTAATTTTTTTACATACAGTTTACTCGATATTTTAGTACATGAATTTTCATGTACATACCAAAAATATTACTCACACTAATATTGTGAAACTTCTCAACTACTAATTACCTTTTACCCTTATGATGACATTCAAGATACTGTAATCATGCATGTAGTGTACTGACAATACAATCAAGTAACTTCTTAAAGCACAAATTTACTGATAGATCACACAAACATCCACAATATTGAAACTGTAAGTTTAATGCCAAAATTAACTTTTTTTATTACTGCAAGTGAATTTTCAAAACATTACGGGCAAAGCCAACAGGCATAAGAAAATTCATCACACCACAATTTCCAAAAATTAAAGAAAAATTTGCACATACATTTCTTGTCCCAAATGATCTATCTCGAAAAGCCTTCTTTTGTAACCGCTGCAACATCTTTCCTACAAATATTAAGTACATGTTGTAGCAAAAGAATGCAAAGGCAAAAATAGCAAGACAAGCACTAGTATTGAGCAAAGCTATTTGCAAAAAATTATGCAAAATCATTTCCCTACCCAAGAACAAAGCAAAAGCAACAGGCAGAAAGTGTCGGAAGATCAAAGTCCAATCCCTTGCTACATTCTCAAACAGATTCATTTCTTCACACACCAGATTCACAGCATAAGTGCTACAAACACTAGTATAAAATAAGAGAACTACAAAATGTTTCATGTTCTGCCTTGTTATACAGGTCCCTAAAAAGAAACAATGATGATCTCTTTCTACAACACATTTATTGCATATGGGACAATGATAGCAACTTTGTGATGATCGCTGACAGCACTTTGGGCAATACCAAACAGTATTTGTGTCTACGTTAAAATCCTCTTCAACACTGCTCACACTATTGTGATCATTTTTCTTTTGTAGTTTTGTTAAGAATTGTTCATTCATATGGAGACTTTCATAGCTCAGGGCAGGAGAGTCATCAATCCATGGTCTTGTTTCATTACTTAACAAGTTAACAGTAACAGTTTCTTTGTCACCACTAGTATACAGTGAAGAAATGCCACCCCTATTTGAGCAACTGGATGTCACACACACAACTGTGATCCAGTTTATGTAGATTTGAAATGACAGAAATAAGAAGAAGAAATTATTTTGTTGGGAATCATGCAGTATGCCCAAGCTTGCATACAATACCCAAAAGGAGTATATAAGAGTGATGAAAGGTATAGCTTTAAATATTTTGAGAAGCAATTGATTCATCGTTGATTGTAAAGAGTGGTTTCAGCCAGGGACGTGATTACTCCTAATGTGCATCTGAAAACGGTGTGCTCCTTGCTGTCAAGTTACCAGTAGCAACAGCAGCACCCTGAAAATATATGGAAAACAAGAAAAAAATATGAAAAAGCTAATAAAATAGAATTACACGTGGGTTTTATACTTCACCCCTTTTGCAGAAGATGATAATTTTAAACTAAATGTCAGATCTACCCCGCCTCTAGCGATGACACTGTAGTGCTCAAACGTACCTATTCTGACCCGTATTCACTGTATTTTGTTCTCTTGTATTTCAGTTTCGCAACAGAACGCACGCGTCTGGCAGCCAGCTACATGATACAAGAAAAAGATTTTTTTTGTAGATGTATATAAGCGAGCTGATCGAGCTTCGTACTCAGGCAGCAATCAGCGGTGGCTGTGTCGCAGTCTCGAATCGAGTTGACAGCACCAGCTGACAGAAGTATGTTCCCTGGCGCAGAGCATTTAGCAGATAGTATACTCTCTGGCGCAGAGGAAGCAACCACAGAGTATCCACTATTTGTCTATGGAGGCAAATGGGCGACAGTGGTTCTATAAACTCTCTGCAATGCAGAGAGTATATAGCTGCAATGTCCCATCACGTATTCTTCCATAGTCCCACCAGGGGACACAGAGCTGAGAATATGACAGTGTTATGTCCCACTCTCCGATATCTAGTGATTCTAAACTCTAATGTCATAGAATGTAGTATATACACATGGAAGAAACAGGATATATATCTAAACATCTATATTATAGCCTGAATTTAATTTATGGCAGATGCTATACTCTCTGATGCTACGGCCGATATAATTAATATATATGGATGAAGATCACGGAGAGACCTATATAGATTTATTAGACCTATGTACAATATAATAGAACGTGGTGCAGGAAACTTGCATCATTAGTAGTATCGTATAAAGTAGCGCTAGTGAAACTTGACAAACGTTCTTAAACCAGCTGTTAATCAGAGAGTCAGAGAGTATACTCTGTAACTTCCAGTTCCTCCATGTTGTCAATTTGTAAACAAATGGTATCTGGTGGAACGGTCCAGCGGCTCTAGTAAGGGAGGGAAAAAAGGCAATGAGCTCTACAATACAGACATTTGACCCATAAGATTTCATGTCATGTCAGCTGATCGTGAACTGTTTACACTGTTCATGATAGAGTACCCCTTCTCGACAATAAATGTGTGACGCGGTGCGAGTAATAGCGATTATTTACTTATATTTTAATAATTGAATAATTTTGTTGCTGGAATCATAAGGGATGCGCGGTAGAACCGAAAAGAGAGTATGTAAAAAGTCAGAAACTGATTCTGAAATTCCAGGTAATGCATTTCCACCTCATAACCCTACTGTATATATAGTTCATTAAAAAAATTGGGATCAAATTGAAAGATAGTTTGACGGTTAGTTAAAGTTTTTAGAGAATTAGATTGGTGAACTATATGTATTTCAGATCTATGTTAATTTATACACCCTAAGTACTAATACTTCTGAGATCGAACATAAGAGTCTTAAAGAGGAGCACCTTGCATAGATTGCTATATCTGCTAGGTTCCTTTTTCAGATCCCATAGCCTGAAAGAAAATGTTTATTCTGTTGCCTAATTATAATTTGTGTGTTACAGTGTGTGATGTCTGTGGTCAGAATCATAGCACTGAATCATGCATTTTTATTAGTGCTCGGCCATGTACAGTGAGTATTGTTTGACTTATTAATAATGTTTATTCTCTACCCTTAAAGAGGTATAATTATGAATTTAAATTTAATAAAGAATGTTTATTGTATTAGGTGGAGGATGCTGTTACACCCACGCACGCCCGATTAACTCTTCCAGCAAATTTGGCAGTGAAGGATTTAGCTGATGGTTCAACAACAGTTGTTACAAAAGCTAAATTTGCTAGAGGGACTCGATTTGGTCCATTTATAGCACCACTCACTTCAATTTTGCCTCCAGAAGTTAATTTTCCTTTGAAAGTAAGTTTCAAAAAGTGTGATAGAAGTATTTTGAAGTTTTCTGTACCTTGGTGTGTCAGCTTGATATTGGGGCTACGCCTCCCACCACTGCCATAGTTTTAATTTTTTGAATGTTTGATCATGCATCTGAGCTATTTTTATAACTGTGAGTTGGTTGTACTCATCTTTTTAGTGCCCTTAAAAAATACACCTGAAATTGTATCTCTTCATGTTAGTCTACTTAACTTCATGTTTGTTATTCAAATCTCTCAAGACTTGGTAGACAAGAACTTTTTTCATTATTTTCTGTTAATTATTCCTTCTGTTGTTTTCTCAATGGTAATGGCAAAATTATTGTGTGGTTTATCTATGGTCTTGGTTTTTATTTGACAATTTAAAAAAATATTCTTCTTATGCAATTCTTTTCCTGCATCTGCACAATTCTTTTAATTCCTTTTGAACTTAATTGTATTTTTTTATAATATATTCTACAAATTCAGAATTCAGTAATTAGGATTCTTCAATTATCTTCTCATTTCCTCAATCTATACAAATTTTGCCAGTAAGAATAACCTGTCCAAAAAGTATATTCAATATAATTTCTCCTTTGCAGTTGGAAACTTGGTGATTTTAGAAATGTTTCTGCATTTGTTGTATGGGAAGTAATTCAGTTAATTTTGTGATGTACGATAAAATGCTTTCCTTTCTATTATCTTAGCTTTAAAATAGTATTTAAATTCAGTTTTTTAAATTGATTATTAAAAGGAAAAGCATATTCTGGAAGTGGAATTTATTTCAGATTGTATATTTAGGCCAGTGAGTGATTTCGTCATGCTTCTAAAGAAATATTTCACTTATTTTTGTGCATTTGTACTTTTGTTTCTAGATTTTTGGTGATTCAGAAGAAGATTCTCTATATCTTGATACAAGAAATGAAGATGATTGTAATTGGATGTGTCTTGTAGGTTCAGTGTCCTCATCTAATGATACCCAAAATCTTCTCTGTTATCAGGTTTGAAATGTTTTCTCTCTTTATTTATTTTTTTATTGATTAATTTTTTTAAATTTAGTACATAGTTGCTTTTTTCCATTTATTGCAAGAGGGTTTTTACCAAATTTTGTACTTCTACGTCTCTTCAGTTGCCAGTTCATGCTTCCCTTCTTTATGTTTCTAATTTTTTGACATTTAAAACCACTTCATTGCGTACTAATATAAAGCAATCATATTTTTTCATTGAAAAGGTTGATCAAATCTGTTGTAAAAAAGGAAAATGAAATGTACCGTGACATAAACAAGAGACAAGTTGTTGATAATCTGTGAAATTTGAAACAAGAAAAAGTATTTCAGTGTATATCAGTCAAATGGAGTAATCAGTTTACAGTTAATCTAATAAACTCATATAAATTCATTTATGAAAATGAATACTTAAATAAATAATTCTATCTGTGATCTGTGATGCTGGAAATGTTATGTTAATTATTAACAAGACAGTAATTTGTGTGAATTTATTTGCACTTGATGTCTTTTTTACCCTCAAGTAATGTTATTAGTTATTTTTTATAAATAGAGCCCAGAAGTTCAGGTATTTGTTTTACATAAATATAGGCAGGCAAAAAGGCATTTATTCTAGCTAAAGTAGGGCTGCAAGAAGGAATGGAAACAATGAAATATCGCACTTAAATGAAATAATTGTAAAAAAAAAATTAAAATGATTCAAATTTTTATTGTATCTTAAATTTACATTAGCATTCAACATGTAAGGAAACAATCTTTTCTTTGTAATTTTGATTCCACATGAACATCTGGTACGATGGCTACAAATTTGTTTTACTTGCAACACTGTCTCTTTGAAATGTAATGTGGATCCCCTTTTGAATCTTGAAATAGCATTAGTGAAAATGGAATTATATTTTATGTTCTTTGCACTTGTATAATTGCCAGCACTGAGAAGGGTATATCATAAACAGAGAGCTATCCTCAATAGGGATTTGAAATCACACTTGAATGTAGGATGCGATTCCTTGTGAGCGTACAAATCCTGTCGGCATAAATGAAAAAAATAAAAAATCTTGACTATCATCATCCTTTTTTATTTAGAATTTTAACACAGCCTCTTGCTTCCATAGAAAAACAAAATATGACCTTACCTTCATGTTGACCTGGCTTGCAGGTTCATTCACATTGATCAAGATCGGTGCCAGGAGAAAAAAACAATGACAAAATAATGATATAAAAGGTAGAAAAAGGAAAAATAAGACAAAACAGCAAAACTAGACCTAAGCCAAAATGGGCAAAAAACGGCAAAATCAACATTATTAAAACAACTCCAGAACAATTAAGTGATTAGTTAAAAGTCATAATATTAACAGGAACCAAAAGGCATTTTGCCAAACTTCCAGGCTCTATTTACAACATTTAGAAGCAACATAATCTTAACCCAGAGCCCAAGCCCAATAAAATCTACCCATAATTTTTATTTTCTGTCTTATTTACATTAATAACACCTTCATGTACAATAAACATTTTCTCAAATTTTAGTTTTATTTTGCAGTGCATTCCCATTTGGGAATAATGAGAAAGTATGGGTTCTTCTAAGCATGGTATGATGCTGATGAGTAGGGGGCAGATTTTTAAGATAGAAAACATCACCAATTTTTTTAAGAAATTTATTCACACTGTCATTGAGAAGTTTATTTTCACAGTTCTATCTCCTGAAACCAAGTTTCTGTTATCAACTGCATGGGAGTATGGAGGACGTCTAATAAGTTATCTAACTGAGCATGAATATGAAATTTGATTATAAAACTCACCTCATTACTAGCAACCACATTATATACAAGCATTTTGTGGAAAAATATGTGCATATATATGCAGTTTTTTTTTTTCTTCTAAAATATGCATGGCAATTTCTAAAAATGGATATTTATGCCAAATTAAATGCAAATATGCAGCAAATAAAACTTCAAGAAATATGGATTAAGAATGAAAACAAGCATATTAATAATGTTGCTATATAGTACAGTATATTTATTATTAAATATATTGAATGATAGGTAGTGAATGTATTCATCAGATAGTATTTGTGAAACATTTTACCGCAACATTTTTTAAAAAATTGTCAACCAAAAAATTACTTTTCTTATCTGAATACATGTTGGTAAATTGAAAATGTTCTTTCAACATCTACTGATGTTATTGGGCAATTTTTAAATTGTGCCATTAAAGAAGGTGACATATTTAGACCATCAACAATTTCTCCTGAAAGAACCTTGGCAATATCCTTTAATGGCAAAGACCCATGTTTTTATTAATGGAACTACACATTTTGTACACAATTTCACCAATAGCTGATTTACCCTTGTTCACCCTTTAGCTGATTTACAGTTTTTATCAAATTTGTTTATTAAGAAGACTGAATCACCAAGTGGTAAATTTTGCATTTCAAGTCATTTAATTGTTTAATAAATGAAACTATAGTGAGTTTTAATAAAAACTAATCATTACGCTAATGTATCCTTGTCTGAAGTAATTAAATTTTAACATTCTTTGAAGGTTTCACAAGAATTGTCAACTAACAAAATAACTTTTTGAATATCAAAATTGTCACAATAAAACTTAACAGCATCTAACTAGATTCCCCATCTTCTCCATACCAGCTCTAATGGTAATGGTAAAGTGGGTAGGTTTTCTTTGTAAAATTGAATCCAAGGTTTCATTAAAAATATTATTTTTTCAGAAGAAATTAATTTGTTTATCAGGGAAAACTGATTTCTGATTGTTTCTGCTACAATATTAGCGTGTCTTGTCATTTCTGGAAGACATTATTGGTGTCCCAAGAATGGACCAAACTAAAATGATTTACTTCCATGAAATAACTTCTGCAATTTATGAGTTGGATTTCTTTAAACAGTAATGTGCTGACATATGCAAGATAGTTAAAAATATGCAAAATATGCATGCATATGCAACTTACATATCATCCGGTCTGTACTCATTACTTTTCAGTGTAGTTCCCTTGACTTCAACACACTTGTTCCATTTAGCCTCCAGTGATTGAATACACTAATAATGGAAACATCTTGAATGTTCAGATACCCCATTACAACTTTGTTAACTGCTTCGTCAGAAAATCGTTGCACGCACAGACATTTTTTTCATGTTTCGAAATAGAAAGATGTCACTGGGAGCCAGAGCTGAACTATATGGTGGATGATTAAGCAAAGCCACAGTCCTTCACCTCAGCATGTGATTTGCATGATTTGTGCAGAGGTGCTTTGTCGTGGAGCAACAACACACCAGCAGACAACTTCCCATGGTGCTTATGTTTGACAGACTCATGTAAAGCCCTTATAGTCAAAGAAAAGGTGTCTCCAGTGATGGTTAACTTTTGTGAGATGAATTCTACAAGCAGAACATGTGTCTCAAAAACGGTGGCCATGATCTTTCTGGCTGACTTCTGCACACAAAATGTTTTGGAGACTCCTTGTGCTTCCATTGCATGGACTCGTGCTTGGTTTCAGGATCACAATGGTGAACCCATATTTCATACCCTGTTGTAATTTGTGGGTAAAATTTATCTGGATTTTCTCTAGCAAGTTCAGATTCTCTTTGCAACATTGCTGGAAAAATACTTTCTGCTTGAGAGTCAACATTCTTCAGCTGCTTGAGGGTACCATTGCTTGAATGTGGGAACTGACCTTTGACTCAATTCTGTATGTATGATACTATAAACCGTGCCAGCTAAAATGCCAAGTTCGTGAGTGCAATACCGACCTTAATATGATCTTGAAAAATCATAGTCTCCACTTTTTGGCACATTTTCTTTGAAGATGCTTCCACAGGCCACCATGAATGTGGGACATCTTCAATCGATTCTCCCCCTCACTTAAATTGTTTGTCCCCAAATTTTACTTTATAATATGAAGGTGCATCATCTCCATATACCACATTCATCCTCTAATGGATTTCCTTTGGCTACTTCTCTTCCTTTGTGAGGAATTTTATCACTGAACTGTGTTCCAAATCTCTCATTTTCTCTGTTGACCTACATGGCTCTACACTTGCCATCTTCTCACATGAACTTATGGCCGACTGATTTGTAACTGAGGCCAAAGCTTATCAAGACATGTCCCAACCTGCCTGTGCATGCTCAGCTTTCCAACAATGACATATTGAACGTCTCTACATTTTTAGACATGGATAAGCATTTATGTCTTAGTTTTAAATCATCATCATCATCATGGGTTGAGTCTGTTGGCCCATTCCATCTTCAAGAGTATCCTTCCATTGTCTTATTGGTCTGCCCCTACTCCTCCTCCTGTACGGGTTGTAATTGTAGAGGATTTTTGGCATTCGATCTTTGGGCATTCTCATTAAATGATCATGCCAATTTTTTCTTAGTGTATTTATTTTTTCACTTAGGTTGAAGTTCTTTAATTTGTCTCTGATATCCGAGTTCCTTTTATGGTCCAGTATTGAATAGCCTGCCAAAGGTCTAAGAAATCTCATTTCTGCAGCTTCTGTTTTTCTCTTATCTGTTCTATTGAGGGTCCAATTTTCAAATCCATAAGTTAACATTGGAACTGCCATTGTTTCATAAAATTTCAGTTGAGTGTCTGTATGTGCTTTCTGTCTGAGGGTCTTTTGTATGGTTATGCACATTTTCTGAAATTTCTGAATTTTTATATTGATCTTTGTTTTAAATATTAATTCAAATGCAACTTGATGACCAGTGTAATACATATATACATTTTTGTCTTGAAATCAGGTATTTTCATGTCTAGAAAAAGTCTTTGAGAAGCTCTTAGTTTTTACCCCATTCTTGTTGATCGGTTCCCAGGAAATTGTATTTTTATTTTAATTTTTTTTCCTACTTTAATCTGCTGAATCATCTGAATGCTAAATTAGCTGATCTGAATTTTAAGTCTTAGTTCCTTTATTTGCCTCTCTTGAAAAGTCGTTTAAGTCTTCCTCCCACCATCTGTTTTGCCTGTCTTTTTTTCTATTTCAGTCCTCTGCAGTTAATATAACATCTAATTCTTCATCAGTGATTGAACTAAATACATCTGGAATTTCTTCCATCCTTGAAAATATTTTAAAAAAATTCTCCTCAGAGAAATCCAAATTGACTATTTGAATGTAAGCAAATTGCATGAGCATGAAAAGAACTCGTGCAATTTTCTTGAAATAAAAATTCATATCTCTCAGACAAAAATATATTAGTATATCTTGAATTGAGTGAGTAACAGTGTAATTTTAATGACTTTTTTACCAACTTGTCTGGTGTAATTTATTTATAACAATACATTCCTTTGAAAAATAATTAAAATACTCTTGAAGCTGTAGATGCAAAAAATTCTCTATCTTTCGAGATTTGTCATACAGGTTCTGTACAACTGGGATCCAGTTACTTAATTAGTATTTGCTAATCTTCCCCCTCCCATCTAAATGGTTTTCAACTGTTCCAGCATTATAGAAGAAGATTAGTATTCCCAAATGGACACAAAAGGGGCTAATTATATCAATTATTTCTACCTTTTCCCTAGATTTAGGAATTTATTTTGAATATTCATGTACAACTTATAATTTAGGAATTCACTCTTACAGAATGTAACTGTTGCCAAAATTTAATTTTGCAGGTACATGATAAGATATTTTTTAGTTTACTGCATGATGTTGAACCTGGAGAAGAACTGAGAGTCTGGTATGCTCCTTTCTATGGGATCAAGATGGGTATTTCCCCAGGAAGGCTGGCCTCTAATTCTTCTGCAGCATCAGAGGTTTGTATTAATAAGTTATGATTTGAAGTAAAATCTAATTCTTAGTGATGTATGGTTTGCATTTTGGGTTTTGAAGATAGAAAGAATGTTTTTCTCTTTGTAAACTTGGTTGGTTCTAAGTTAAAAATGAGATTTTCTTGTGTATAATGGCATACATACGGTCCAAGGCACATTGCAAAGGGGATAGAATTTGCAATGTTCCGCTTGAACCTACTTCTGGTCAGAAAAGAAACTATGAATTCGATTACTTATTGCTTGATACAATTGTTTCCTTCACCAGCCAGGGTCAGGCGTTGGTCCATCTTTCTCTGCTGAGGAAGCCTTTTTCTCTATGTGATAATCCTGCTGTGTCTTTTGATAGAATTAAAGATCTCATCCGTTAACGAATGTGAACTTGAGTACAATGCATGAGTGTTTTTTTTTTTTTTTTTCAAATAAAAATATAACTTTGAAAGAGTTCTCTTGATAAAATTCTGTGTTAATTACACATTTAAAACTCTGGTCTTAATAATATATTAATATTTCTCATGTTCAAAATGAAACATATCAAAAATGAAATATGTATCAACAAAAACAATAAGTGACATTTTTAGTCAATTTACTTGGAAATAGGCCTAGTATTAATTCAAAGTGTAATAAGTGTGGTTCAAAAATTCAGTAATATCACAATTTAACTGATTGGAGACATTTTTATTTCGTTGTTTATTACATTTTTTCAGGTTTATTTATTCATTGCATCAATTATTATTTAGAAACTTCTAAAAGTGAATGTGTTACAGGAAGACTTATAGTAATAAGAATTATTGTAATGAAAAAAGAATAATTCATTGGATAAATTGAAACTGGCAAAATACCATATACACATATAGCTCATATAATACATCAAGTTTTTATAGTTGCATTGCAATTCACAGCTCCAAGTAGCTGGTAGGTTCATTTTCAGGGTAAACAAATGAAATTACCATTTATATACATCCAGGTTTTATTTACGAATACAACCATCATTGTGAAGTGGTATCCCCCACTACTTTCAAATACATGCTTCAAATATAGATACCAAGACCGACAGAAAAGATCATGCAAAAGTACTTGTTAAAGGTCAGTACTACAATAAATTATAAATAACATAAAACAAAACATAATATGAAATATCAAATGATATCAACAAATCAAATAATTGGGCATATCTATGGATAATCTGATCCTAAAATTCTATAGATTTTGTTTGCAAAAGCATCCTTAGTAAATGTGTTAATTCCAATGATGGAGAACATTCTTTTGCATTTCTTTTCGAGGGAGCAGGAGGATTTTTGTTGTTGTTTTTTGCATTTGATTATGATAATTTCAACTGAGATCACCCACCTACCAACAGACAATAACTTTGGAAAATATTATATCCATTAGTATTTCATGTTAACGATCATTCGCTATAGTGAATCTCTGTTTAGTTATGGAAATTTCTCTTAAAAACAGTTAAAGAATTTAGAACTGGCATCACAAATGAAATTCACTTACCTGCAATTATTTTGCTACTCATGAGTCATACATTGCTACTCATAACAAGTGTCATGAGTCTCTTCATTCACTAATTTCCATAACCTGCAATGTTAGTTTACAATGCTTTTTTATGCTAATTTTGAATGTACATGATTTTTACATGAGAATAGGCCTACATGTACTGGCCTGAGCCATTACTGATTTTAAAGTAACTCACTGTAATAAAATGAAACTGGTAAACAATTCATTGCGTAACAGAAAAATGAATTCATTAAATTCTAAACTAAAATTAATTAAATCTAAATAACTAAACAATAAAGGAAATACTAGCTGATCTAAATAATATGAGATAAGAAGTTTCAATCGAAAAGAAATTCAGTAATATATTATAAAGTACATAAAGCAAACAACTGAAGGCAAAATTGTGAATAATATCCAATGGCCAACATTCACTACTAAATTGCATTAAATTAACTCTTAAAATTAGATTAATTAAAATATGTGTAAACAATACTCAACTAATTAATTACAATACAAAAGGTATACAATGATATTAAATAGATCAATCAAAAAATTATAGAAAGCAATGACACAACACAAAGAAAATAAATACTGAACCAACCATTTAAACAAGCTCAACTAAAATAGCTTGAAATAAACTAAGCAGCAAATCAAAAATCACTACATGATGTAAAATAACTATAATAAATAAATTTAAATTATGGAAATAACAGTGTAAGACACTCAAAGGAATGGCAAACTATCGCAATCGAGATGCAGGGTTTAAACGTTGGCATACTCTCTGGAAGTTGTCATTTTTTAGTTGTAAACATAAGTCAATATCATGACACTATTTGCATTATTACAATATACACTGGGTATGCCTGGTGATGTTGGCAATGACAATTGCCAATACAGAGAGAAATGAACATTCTCTATGTCATTTGTGATTACATATGCCTATATGACAGTAACATTCTTTATAAGTTGCATTTAAGTTCCCATTTGAAGGTGTCCAGAACAGTATACAGGGGCATAGAGGACAAAGATTATTTTATGTATGAGTAGTTGTGAAGTTCATGTAAATCTGAGTTAACACCATAAGCTGAATATGTCATGTGTGCAATATGAGTTTTTGTAAATCAATCAACATACTATATCACAGTGAAGCCTATCTTAAGTAGTCAATAGTGCTTTTTGCTTTTTGCAAAAATGGCCATAAAAGTGGCTGCTTAACCCTGCTGTATTGTTGAGTTGTTTTTTTCAAATTTATTTATTTTCAATGTGTTCAACAATACATGTTTTTCAGAAAAGTTAATTTTTGCCAGTTCATTAACATTTGATTATTAACCTAATTGCGGGTTCCCATCGGGTAACTAAGAAATTTAGTTTTAATAGACCAATATATAAAGACAGATAACAGTAGATTATTTTAGGAGTTTTGGTATAAATAATTATAAATTTAACACAATATTCAAATATGATGTACACAATATTCAAATATGGGGGATAAAACCAGTCTTTTGGAAACTTTTATTTTATTTGGAGACCTAACTCTCCGGTTTGACCTAGATTGAAATCTTTGGCACAAGTTGCAGATGGAAGAAGATCAAACAATTTTTGAGCTTGATTTGGTATAAAGTCTGTTATGTTCAGGATTTGTAATTCATCATGTAGTTGCGTGTTTGAAATGAACCATGGTACTTTTACTATTTTTCGTAAGATTTTATTTTGCGTAATTTGTAAATTATTCAGGTTTGTTTTGACAGTATTTCTCCAAATTGGACAGGCATAAGTAAGCGTTGGTCATATAATAGATGCGTAAATTAATTTTTCAGTATCTAAATTTAGATTAGATTTTTAATTGATTAGTGCATAAAGTTGTATCATTTTTGCTATAGTTTTGTTGATTGTGGATTGCAAATGTTTATTCCATTTGAGTTTAGTATTTGATAGGAATATTATTTATTTTTAATTGTGCATGAGGTTTAATTTGTTGTAGTGAAAAAATGTTCGCTTGTGTTTTATTTGTTTGATTTTGATATTCCACTGATCCGCCCAGTCTGTGAATAGATTAAGATCATCCTGAAGGTAATTGATGGCCGTTTGTAATACGTGATGTTTGGCAAAAAATGCTGTCTCGTCTGCATATAGAGCTATTAGAGAGTTAATTAAAAATGGTAAATCTGAAATGAAAGTGTTAAATAGGGTTGGCGATAGTGGTGAGCCTTGCTGAATTCCTGCTGAAATTTTGTGAAGATTTAAGTTGTCAAGGTTTACTTTAACTCTGAATTCTCTGTACTTAAGGAAACTTTTGATTATGTTGAATGTGTAGTCAGGGGTGTCTTTTTTCAATGGGCCATGGTGCCATACTCTTTCGAATGCTTTTGAAATGTCTATGAAGATAGCTGTGGTGTATTGATTTTTATGGAAACTGTTGGCTATGAATTCAGTAATTCTTAGAAGTTGATGTGTGGTAGAATAGTTTTGACTAAAACCCAATTATTATGGGGGAACTATATTATTTTCTGTTAAAAAGTTTGGAAGTCTTCTTAGAATTAGTTTTTCAAACAGTTTTGCAAAAGCTGAGAACAGACTTATAGGTCTGTAGTTTTCTGGATTCTTGGGATTTTGGTTGGGTTTGCAAATGAGTAAAACTATGTTGATTTTCCATGCTTTTGGGGAGTAGCCTATTCTCAATGCATTATAAATTGCAGTTATTCCAGCGATCACATTCATACTCAGAGCTCCTAGAGAGCTTTGTTTGAGATGTTATCATACCCTGAGGCTTTTTTGGTTTTGGCTTTTGCAATTTCGTGTTTTACTTCCAAAGACGATATAAATTTTATACTAGTTGGGGCCAAAAAAGTTTAAAGATTGATAACATTTTCTATTTCCTCTTTGGATTTTGATTAACTACTGGGTTATTAGTAAAGGAGTTTTTGAAATGTTTTGCTATCAAGTTAGATTTTTCATTATTAGGTCTGACAAATACAAGTTAATCTAATCTGTGTCTGGCTACTGACCACAGGGTCATGTGACTGCTTAAGAAATTTACTCATGATTTGTCGAAAAATCAATTTGCTCCTCTCAAAAATGGCTGAAAATGCTTGCCAATTTAGTAGAGGTGGGCATTTCAACTCTTTTCATGATATTTCTCATAAAAAAAATTGAGAAGTTGAAAGTCTTGATGTGGGAAATACTTTTATTAATGAATGTGATACCAGTATGGTTTTTAAGATATTGCATATTTCAATTTATTTTGATGTAATTAATTTTCTTATTGCATTTGACTTTATCCATTAATTTTTAAATTTAATCCATTTTCTTACTTATTTTATGTACATTTTTTAATGTTATTGTACAAAAATTGATGAATATGTATAGGTGGATGTTTCTTTCCTTATTAATTTATTTATTTGTTTTGGCAGCTGTAAAACTTCACATTGAAGTCAATGCCACCGTTACATGCCCTAGTTAATTTTCATTTTCAGTCACAGTAGGTAATTTTCCTCAGTTAATTTTAATTAACTCAATTCACAATTTCAAAAGGATATAGGATATACTAATAGATAGGTAGAATGAAAAGAGCCTCAATGGTACAGACATCTGCTGAGAATTCACAATTTTTGAGCCCAATAGTTACATACTATTATGTGGAGGTAACCTTTGATATCAGAGTGAACTAGTCATTAATATCAATCCTATTTCTATTTTTAAACAGATGTGACGTTGCAAGCTGATTGTATTTCGAGGTATTTGTGAACAGAGCAGACGGGGGAGGTGGGTCAAGCAGAAGGAGACGGCCTTTGGGGTTGATTAATAAATAAATGCGATAAATAAAGAAGCATTGCCAGATACATATTAGATACCAAGTGTAGTAACATGATGTTCTTTTTACTTTAACAATTCTAATTATTGACACATCCTTATTTTTAGTTTTGCAACTATTTCACAATTTGTTTGTTATTTTTGAACAATTTTCGTAATGTTTAAAGTTGCTATTCTAATGAAAGAAGATTGAAGATCTCATTGTTTATTTATTGTTGAAGGCTCTGGAAATGTCAGAGGAGTTAATAAAAATTGAAGAAACAGTGACCTGGGAAGCTGACACCACAACAGCTGATATTTTGCCTGGTGAGGAAGAATCGCTGAGTAAAAATCATTTGAGGGAAGAAAAAAAGAATAATTTTAATGATGGAATTCAGGAACAGAGAAAAATGCTGATAGACGGTGAGTATCTAGAAGTAAAATTTAAAAAAACAAAAAATAAATTAGTCAAGAAGTCCTTTTTAATAAATCAGGAAAGGTTACCTCTTGCATTTTTACCATATAATTGCATTTCACTTTTTTATGATGAAATGTTCATCACAAAAGATTTTTCTTGCACAGGGAGATTTTGCATAGTCATATGAGGTCACTGCAGGTTATTCACCACTAATAATATTAACATTTTCCTTTATTTTAATGTGTGATTTTTTGATTAAAAAATAAATCATAAAACTTTTTTAAATGTTGCAGAAGTGTGTAGTAAACTTTATTTGTGTAATTCAAAATAAAAAATTAAGAAATATTAGCTTATCTAGTGAAACGGTTGGGGAAATATGTTCATTAATACTATTTATTTAAAAAATAAAAAAAAAATACGACCTGTTTACAACTGTGCTCCACACTGGGCAGCCAACTGAAATGGTTGGGGAAATTTTTTCTAATGTATAATTTATTAATAATAATACCAATATAAAAATACTACTTGCATATAATTAATTTAACACAAATAAAAAATACTTCCTTATGGCTTGGGGGGAATTCCA
The DNA here is from genome assembly GCA_011170035.1 of Teleogryllus occipitalis. Classification (NCBI taxonomy): domain Eukaryota; kingdom Metazoa; phylum Arthropoda; class Insecta; order Orthoptera; family Gryllidae; genus Teleogryllus; species Teleogryllus occipitalis. Next base: position 659,245 of record BLKR01000003.1, on the reverse strand, counting down.
CCATTTCAGTAAAATTTATTTGAGGGTGTGAATCCGTGAAGCCGTCCCATACAGGAAACATGATGCTTATCATCTATTTGGGAACTGTATACGTATTTTGCTTTTCTCCTGCTCACAACTAAATAAAAGACCAAATTATCTAAATAAATTGTTGCCGCCAAAAAATGCTGTTGGTGCAACTCTGTTTATTCAGTATCAAATAATTCCCTAACTCTGCCGCTTCCGCTGGCTAATACACATTACAAAAATAAATAAATAAAAAAAAATATACTACGTGTTTACAACTGTGCCCCACGCTGGGCAGCCAACTGAAATGATTGGAACAACATTGAACAACTGAAGGAAAGAACAACATTGACATATACTAAAACATTATATCTTACCCTTGGAAACAATTAATATACACATTCACACTGAATAGTACACAGAAAACTCACTCAGAAGCACATTTCTTTTCCCCTTTTTATATGGCCATTTACTTCCAATCTTTAATGTTCTTCCCACTGCAAAACATTCTTGGCCTTCTCATATTATCAAGTCAAAATAGAAAATTTAAGTGTCCACTTCCCTTGATGTCGTTTGACGAGCTCTACCAGAAAAATCGGCACACATTGCAACTTCCAAAATTACCATTTTTTCATTTTGAACCCCATATCATGTTTGTACTGGTACTTCAGTTGTCATTCAATACTAACACATGAATAAAACATCATGGCTTCAGCATTCCGTCACCTACCACATCCAACACCAATCTCATTTCATGTTTCATATGTCTTTGTAAAGTTCAAGAAAAAATTGTCATCTCTCTCATTCATCATTTCCTTTTTATGGAATGTAATTACATTTTCTTTAAAATTTTGCTCACACTTGATCTCGCTCCTATCCGTAATTAAATTAAATAATTTTCAGGTTATTTTCCCTATATTTTACTGTCCTTTTAGTTCATCTTATTTGACATTTTTACTTACATTGTGGTTTTCAGTGTGTAGTGTTCGACCAACACCACCTACATAGGTGGTGTTGGTTCAACTGTCTTACGAAAAAATCCTTTTGAGCTTCTTTTGTACATCTAAATATTCGCCACTGTAAAATCTCCCTTCTTTATTAATTTACTCTGGTCTGTTTGTTGTTTCAAGGTTCCTCAGCTTCGGCGTAATAAACAATCAATCAATCAATCAATCAAACAAACAAACAAACAAACAAACAAACACCACTCTTCCGAATCCCGTCATTTATTTCTGTAAATATGTCTCATTTGGGTCTATTCATGGCGGAAATAACACCATGGGGCTATTAGAAAACATTAAAATATTGTTTTTCTCGAGTTCGTCTGGATCGTCACTAATAAGTGTGTGAATAATGAACATTTAATAACATTAATACTGTCCACTCCGGTTATAGTGAACTTGGATTTAGAGAACCCTCGGTTATATAAACTTGATCGTGATATCACTGGTACCATTTCACTTATATTACAAACAGTGGCCGCCACTGTTTGTAATATAAGTGAAACGGGACCAGTGATATCACGATCAAGGGTGTGCAACGCCTCTCTTCTCTCTTCCTTCCTCCCCCTCTCCCTCTCACACATACCCACACACACACACATGCCCATACATACAGGCATACATTACAAGCATACACTTATATTAATTAACATAGGTAATGGCAATTAGAAACAAGGCATCTTATGAAGTTTGATAACATGTTGAGTAGTTACTTTTATCACCAACGAGGGTTGACCGCATTTCTTTTCACGACATTCATTTCGACTTCGCTCGGCAAGGACCCCTCCGAAATATTTACTACTTGTGTCGTGTTACCGCATGATTTGACACTTCCAGAACGTTTTTCAAAGGATGTCAAGAAACACATTGATTTGAAACTTTTTTACTCGCACTTTTGCTATGGAGTATTTTCCTTAAACTCGCTGTACAAATTTAAGGTTAAAAGTACAAGGTGTACAACTTTGCTTCCGCCGTTTTTTAATAGTTGGCTACAGTGGTAAGTAACGGTCGCGATAAACAGATCGCAGACGTCAGGCAGTTAGCTGTGAGCTTTGGCAACATAACCCCATTCAAACATTAGTCGATTTGTGTGTGCATCATAACGTTATTTGCGATTGAAAATGTCAGTGTACGAGCCGAATTCTCGTCATTTGCGGGAGGCTCTGCTTTTTTCTTTCAATATGAAAAAAACTGCGGCTGAGTCTCATCGAATGCTCTCTAGTACTTATGGTGAGGACTGTATTAGTGAGAGAACGTGTCGCGAGTGGTTTCAACGCTTCAGGAATGGTGACTTTAACGTGGAAAACCGGCATAGTGGCGGAAGAGAGAAAGTTTTTGAGGATGCAGAATTGGAGGCATTGCTGAGTGAAAACTCGCATCAAGCTCAAGAAGAACTGGCACGATCATTGGGGGTGACACAGCAAGCCATTTCAAAACGTCTCAAAGCCATGGGTATGATTCAGAAAGAAGGAACTTGGGTCCCATTTGAGTTGAAACCGAGAGACATTGAAAGGCGTTTGTGTGTTTGTGAACAGTTGCTTCAGAGGCAAAAACGGAAGGGTTTTCTGCATCGCGTTGTGACCGGGGACGAAAAATGGGTTCATTACGATAACCCTAAACGGAAAAAATCATGGGGGTATCCCGGCCATGCTTCCACGTCGACGGCCAAACCGAACATTCATGGGTCCAAGATCATGCTCTGCATTTGGTGGGACCAGCTCGGCGTCGTGTACCATGAACTGTTAAAACCTAGTGAAACAATCACAGGTGATCGATATCGAACGCAATTAATGCGTTTAAGCCGAGCTTTAAAAGACAAACGCCCGCAATACAGCGAGAGGCACGATAAGGTGATTTTGCTGCACGACAATGCTAGGCCCCACGTTGCAAGAGTGGTCAAAACGTACCTGGAAACGTTGAAATGGGACGTCCTACCCCACCCGCCGTATTCTCCAGACGTTGCTCCCTCTGATTATCACTTGTTCCGATCAATGGCCCACGACCTGGCTGAACAACACTTCCGATCTTATGAAGATGTCAAAAAGTGGATTGATTCGTGGATCGCCTCCAAATATGAACAATTTTTTCGACGCGGCATTCGCACACTGCCCGAAAGATGGGAAAAAGTTGTGGCCAGCGATGGACATTACTTTGAATAATATCTGTGTAAACATTTTGTTCAATAAAGGGTCATATTTTTGAGGATAAAACGGCGGAAGCAAAGTTGTACACCTTGTACAAGTTTCTATACCCAATACTCAAAAAACCTGGATAGTTGCCGTCTACACTGACTGACGAAACACAAAGTCTGTGTCACTTCAGTAAATGCTGTTTCTTTTCAGCAATTTTGTCTGTGACTTTTCCATTGATGTTATTTTAATATTTTCGACGCTATTCATTCTCAGTTGTACAAAACACTTCACAGAAAAACGAACACTCTAACTTCGGTTTTTGAAAAACGCATTAAAAAGTAGCCTCCTACATACGTTTACACAATACATTTTGGTTTTCACATGCTTAGGAATAGGCAACTCCCTTTAAAATCTGCAAATAACATTCGATTAACACAATACTTGTGAATGCAACACTGCACAGCAATGCGTTTGCGTTTCGCGCGCTACCGATGAATTGCTTTGGAAGGGGTGAGAGCTCATTTAAGTGGAGAGATATCTCACCCTTTCTTCCATCAATGGCACACTTCTCTTAAAAACTTCTGCTAGCCGAGTGTTATATCTTCACGACATGTCAAGGCACTTCCAGAGGTCGCGCCTGCGCAGTTATATCCGCACGGTCCGGAGTGTGCTCCCACCTCCCGTAAGCCACCATGTTCCCCCTCTTTCGCCTTCAGCCCCGCGGGAGCCGCCGACCCCGGCTGCTCGCTCGCATTTCCCGAGTGTGCTCTAGTCTGCAGCCACGAAGGGCATTGGCGGCGGACTGTCAATCGCAGCTTCCGAACGGCGCGTGTTTTGAAATACCATGTTTCGGAAACGATCTGAGAGGTCTTGTATTCCCCTCATGTTAAGAAATGTTTAAGAAACATTGCACTGCAGTTATTTGGGTGTGCACATGCGAACGTGCGATTACCCACGAGCCGCCACTGATTACATATAAGCATAAGAAGACTCGGTTATAGTGAACCTGAACGTCGGCTATAGTAAACGTAGGAAATACAACATACTGGAAATTAATTCCCACCTGGAAGATAATTGTAGCAGATGCAGCACTGGAAGGTGCCGTGCTGCGAGTGCGACTACATACGGGGATCAGAACGGGTTTCAGGGGATTGTTTGCCTTTAGGGGAATGATAAACAATATGCAATGAGAATAAATAAATTTAATTGCATAACAACTTCGTAAATACAACTGGTTTTGATTAATGGTGAGCCGGAGGACCTTTGAAAGTTTATAGTTTTACTGACTGCTCTTCTTTCTTGAAGTACACTTGGGTTTAGCTTACAGTTTTGTAGCAAGGCACCAACCCAAATCACTCGGCTGAGTGTGTCGATGTCTGGGCTGAGGTTGGCTCCAGGCAGTTCGGTGGTGCGAATTGGCATTGGCGCGGACTCAGATGACCGGAGCTGGTGGTGGAGTTTGCCGTGAATTCGGCCAGGGGGCGGCTGCGGCCCGCGAGTGGCACGAATTTGAGGCAGGCTTGATTTGGCCGTACTAATCGCCTTGATAGGCGAAGCAGGAACAGCTGACTCTGTTGAGTTTTGTTGGTCAGCCTGTTATGTCGATTGTTTTCCGTCTATTCTCTCAATTCTCTGTCTAGTCTGTCTATTCTCTCATGTGGGAGCGAAGTCGCAGTATTTATTTAATTTGGGGGTGTGATTGAGGCCGTGGAGGGGAGAGTCACGTGGCTATGACTTGGGCCTATGGTAAGGCGGGAAAGTTTTACGTGCCCGCGATCGGCTCCCTATTCGTGATGCGCCTTCGGGCCCGGGGAGAGGAGTGTCACGTGACATTGGCGGCGATCGGAAGCGAAGGCGGTGTCACGTGAGGTGCCCGCGATGGCGGCCCGTTTGTATTTGAGATTTCCTTCCCACGGGAATTGAGGTATCCGGCTTGCAGGTGGCCAAGGAGCGGGGTGGCGCGTCGGTAGTGCACTTGAAAATCTCTTTGTCGGCGAGATGCATTAACGGGGTTGTATTTGCGAGGGAGGCCCGAAGCGATTCCCAGAAATATTTGTATAAATTTCTGGGTGGCTTGTCAGGTAGCGAGCGATGGAGGTGTGATGGGCGCCGCGCGCCGGGGAGGCCCAGCCCTAGGCTAATGAGGGCTTAATCCCCAGCTGTGGCGGCGCCGAGAAGCGGCGGTCAATGTTCTCGGCGGGCGTGGGCCCTTGGGAACGAAGGTTTACGCGGAAGACACTGGGCAAATGCTTTTATTGCCCTTTTGTTCTGAGAAGGTTGGCGAAAGTATTTTTAATGGTGTGTGGCCGCGCGAGAAGAAAGCTTTTAGGGGCTGCGCCTTGGTGGCAAATTGATTGCGAGATTGAACAATAATATATCACCTGAGTGCCACAAATTCCAGTTCTAGGCAGCTTGAAAAAAATGCCGTCGGCCAAAGGCCACAATCGAAGAAGTCTCCTCTGAGATGAAGGTAGGGAACCGGGAATGGGCACCTTACTGATGACCTTATGCCACAGTTTCACTTCGGAAACAAATACCGTGTCCTTTGTGGGCTACAACTGGCGGCGATGCGCGATTGCTTGCTTGCTTTAGTTTGAATCTTGGCGTTACTTGGCGCGGTACGAAGCGCGTTGAATTCTACGTAGGCGATAGGAAGCACGCGACTGCCAGTCTGGTGGTATCCACCGTGCCGCGCGGAAAAGCGAACAGTTTCATTAGCCGCTTGCGCCATCTCGCTACCGAAAGGGTCTCATATTATTAGGCGAGTAAACGTGCCTTCGGAGAGATGGACGGTTCCAACAGTGCAAGGGGCATTGAATGGTGTCAAGACTGCATTACGATACCTACTTAGACACAGAGGATAATGCACAATCAATAATGGAGAGAGCACGAACTCTGGAGAAGGGGAGGAGGATCTAGAGAACTTACTAATAAAAAAGTACGAAGCAAACAATTGAAAAATGTTTTAATGACAAATAAAGATATTGAAATTTCCAGTTCGTTCTGTATCTCAATATTAATAAAATTAATCGTTATATAGAAGTTCTGTTTAATTTTGACATCATCGAATATAGTGAGCGAAACATATTAGTCCCCAGAAGTTCACAACAGGAATCGACTGTATATTTCATACTATCAAGAAAAGAACGTACATAGTTACTACCTTCAACTGTCCACTGCGCCGGGGGAGCACAACAATATCCGGACTTCATTGAGTAACATCTCATCAGATACGGAGCCCAGCAAAGAACGTAAGGAAAGAGAAACCCCCAGCTCGCCGGCGGGAAGTAGTAAACAGGGAGAGGAAAGAGAACAGAGAGGAAGCTGAGGACGAAGTGGAGGTTATAGCAGGAGTTGATGAGCAAGACTGGGTAACTCCGAAAGAACATAAAAGAAAGGAATAAAGCAGGCAAGACCAAAGAGGAACCGTGCCGTCAACCAGGAAGTTAAAGCATCTGCAAAAGAAATCCAAACTTATGTTGATATACTTAAGAAAATGAGGACTGGGGTAAACCCGAAGGATCACGGTACTGAGATCTTAAAAATCCGCAAGACGCAAAAGCAGAAAATACTGTTCATTGTAGATAATGATGGCGATATTGCTCCACAGAAGGAAGCAGAAACCAAGGCAGTAGGCACACGGCGCACAAACTGAAATTAACTCGCTGATCCCAAAATAGAGATATTGATGAGACTAAGAAAAAGATGTGAATGTGGTCACACACGGGATAGGGTTACAGACAGCAGATAGATACTGCGGAGAGGATACGGAAATGTGCAAGTGTCGTCAATGTTACTGCCCGCAGAACTAGCCCAAAAACTTTTGAGAATAGAAAAAATCGAAATCGGGTTGGTAAACTGTAGAATCAGAGAAAAACAACAGATAAGCTATACGCCTAGACTTTGGACACTTCTCAACGGCTTGCAGAGGTCCTGACCGAAGTAAAGCATGTTATAAATGTGGCAGAACCGGTCATGCTGTCAAGGACTGTACTGATAAAACACAATGTAAATGTGCTTTATGTAATATGTTAAAAAACAAAGATGATAATTATGTTTTAGGAAGTAACAAGTGTACTTCATCATGGCGTTTAATAATTCCACAAAGATCAAGTATGCTCCGATTCCTACAGATTAATTTGGGAAAGAAGTAAACAGGCGCAAATTGGTGCTACAAGTCTGTGTTGGAGGTGAACGTGCTACTCGTCGGCGAGCAACCTCACTGCGAGGACACGTGGTATCAAGGTACTACTAGAAGGGCCGGCGTAATACACAAGGACGAAGTACGGGTTGTACGGCTGGAAGTGGGTAGCGTGAGAATTTATAGTTGCTATTTCCAGTGCCTGACAGCGCCCTTTTAATTTGCTTTTTTAACCATTAAAGCAATTTATTATATTTTGAATAAGAAAAAGGTTGTACGATATTTGTTACCGACGCAAATAGTGTGTACGTAAAAATAATTATGCGTATAAGTGTAAATAATTCTCACCACGAAATTGATTTAATAAATATACAATATTTTTGTATTCATTTTATCTCTATATCAATGGATATATTTGATTCATTAACACTTTCTTTTGTTACAAACATGAAAAGAAAGATTTCTATAAAAAAACATTCAACAGTTTGCCTTATGAAATTTTAAATCTGCTGAAATTTGTTCGCCCCCAAAATTGCGCGCTTCAGGCTTCAGCCTACTCAGCCTGTTCGGTAATCTGGCCCTGGCTATTTCTCACCGAACGAAACACTGGGAACATTTCAGAAAGATATTGATGAACTGGAGGCTAGACTGAAAATGACTAAAGGAGAGGTGTTGGTAGCAGGCGATTTCAGTGGTAAGTAGTCGGAATGGGACGAAACGCGTTTCAATAAAAAATGATCTGTTATGTGTGTTTGTAGCAAAGAATCTTAACTTGAATACTGGGGACGTCAACACCTTCCAACGTGGAGACTCTTCGTTTATTTTGGATTTGAGAAGTTCTACGAAGCTACCTAAAGGCATCACTGATTGGATAGTGATGGACGAGGCAAGCCTGAACGAGTGTGTAGGGTATTCTGCTCTATTAACGGAGGAGCCGCGATATGACAAGGCAGGATATAAAAGACCTCGTAGAACCCCGGAAAACTGAATGAGAATAAAGCAAAACGCTTGGAAGAATCCAGGTTATTGACAAGCAGGGGTTGAACAAAAGCGGAAACTCTTGAAGATAGTAAAGGCAACAGAGAAAACAGTGATAGCAGCTTGCGATGCATCCATGCCTAGACGTAGATGCCCTAGGAATAAACAGCAAATGTATTGGTGGAGTCCGGAAATAGCGGAACTGCGCACTAACTGTAGGCGTTAATGCAACAAGAATAGCGACAAGGTCCCAGGTGAACCTACACCTCAGTATAGATATGGTGTAAATGGCTTAAAAGAGAAATAAAAAGAAGTAAAGACATGTTGGAAGGTGCTCCTACAACAGATCGAAAACGTCCCGGGGGCGTGGCCTACAAAATAGTGACGAAGGGGCGGACTAGAAGACACCTGGATTAGACGACCCACCCGCGGTGAAGAAAGTAATAGGTGATCTCTTCCCTCCTAGGGATCGCTGGGAAAGACAAAGACCGAACGGCTTTTCTTTTGACGTAAGAGATCTGTTTACGCTGGAAGAACTGCAAAGTGCCAGGACGACCATCAAATGTGGGAAAGCGACGGGCCTCGACGGGATCCCGAACGAGATGCTGAAAATCGTGACAGAGCAGTACCCGGAATACTTATCTTTATTCAACTGCTGCTTTAAGAATGGCGCAGTGAAAGAAACAGAAACTCGTTCTTCTCAGGAAGGTCAATAAGCTCGTAAATCAGACTTTGTCTTTCAGACCGCTTTGCCTTTTGAATACTACGAGCAAACTACTTGAGGGTCTGATTCTATCAAGACTTTTGGAACATCTAGGGGCAAATTTATCTCCCAGACAATACGACTTCCGGAAGGGACATTCGACAACGGATGCCATCCTGAAGGTGGTCGGTATTGCAGACAGTCAAGCGCGGTGATGGGAAGAAGAAAGGATTCTGTGCGCTAGTAGCTATAGACATAAGAAACGCCTTCAATTCTGCCAGATGGAGGGACATCATTGAAGCATTGGTAGACAAAGTTCCGGAATACCTCTTGAGGATAAATGAAGATTACCTTCTCGAGAGAATGGTGTACTCAGACTCCTACTCGAAGACGTAACTTGTGACCAAGGCCCGAGGCTGGACCCACTATTATGGAATGTCATGTACAGTGGCGAAGCGTGAGGTTAATTTTTGGATAAGCTGAGTCACGAATATACTGTAAACATATATACTACTTAATTTGTGAAATATCGAAATTTCGAAGATGGAGATCAGAAGACTAAAATTTTAAAATAATAATAATTATTATTATTATTATTATTCAATCATGCAACAATACTCAAATCAAGAATAAGCCTACTGCAGAATTGAAAAAAGAATTGTAAATGGAACTGCTTACTTATAATTGATGTATACTCCTTGTTTTCAAAAGTACGCCACTACCTAAATTGTTTGAAATTTTTTAAAAATCTGTTTGATCTTTCCACAATACAATACTTTTGGAGGATTCACACTCTCGCCACGGTACCAACCCATAAATACTTAAAATTATTTTTTTTAAATGACCATGTTTAATTAACACAAAGCTAAATAATGTAGGAGAAAAAAGTGAACATTCTCAATATTATACTTAATGAATTAGCGACGTAGGAATTCTAATAATGAAATTTGGAATAAATAAATGTTTTACTCATGATGTTTGTGACACTTGAAGTTGCCCAATGACATCTAGCGGTCATTTCCGGAAGTTTCACGCAAGCTTGTGGTGAAGAGAGCGCCTGCTGGCAAGAGTTTAAATTATTTATAAACATGTAAGGCCAGCCTAAACTTCTGCCCAAACACCGAGCCAGCCTACTCAATGCGCATGCGCGCTCACTTCCTCGCGCCCGTCCCTGGCCGACAGCTATCTGACGGCGTTAGGCGGACCGGGCGGCGCGGCGGCAGAGACACATCATATTGAATATGCATAAGAACAGAAAAATTAACTTGGTGCGTGTACGTACCGTATTCATTAGCTAAAAAACGACATTATGAATTTACAATTTTATTTTTGTTTAGTGAAGATATATTTCTTCAAGATTCTTAGGGATAGCTCAGCTTACTCTGCCTACCCTGACACTTCGCCACTGGTCGTGTACTACAGTTTATTGCAAATTGGCTCCCCAACGGACATCCAGCTTATAGACTACGCAGATGGATCATGCTATGGCCTCATCTTTCACAGCTACGATATCTATTTGGTGAAGATGAAAGCAGTCGAGGCTCGTGGTTTTGTAAATGGGGAAGGCTGCAAATGCATTGCATCACATTGCATGCATTGTATTTGTAAACATTTTTTTTTTCGATACACGCATAACAGAGTAGCGCTCCTTGCGCATATGGAGAAAACTAGTTGAAGCTCAATGCTACTCGCTGAGCTGCACAGCAATGCTATCTGGTGAGCATGCCCTTCTTCAGACCCTACGCCCCACCCTTGAAGGCTGCTTGTCCACAGTCTTCGCCCGCCCGTTTAGAACGTGCAGTGAATGCATGACATCACGCCTCGTCGTTTTACACAGGCCTTATGGCGGAATGAAGTGGGAGCCTAACGCTTTTGTCTTCCCTTGTCGCAGCTTCAAAAGCGTTATGGACGACAGTAATAGAACTCGTAAACAAAAATTTCGATATGATTGTTATATACTACAACTCAGCAATCCATTATTAATACAAAAATACATTTGTAAATATATTTTTAAATTTCTTTTGGGGGAGATTTCTATAGAAGAGGCTCCGCCTTTCAGCCTTAAATGACGAGCCGTGCCTGGATGAAAGTAAATGAAACTTTTCTTAGGGTAAAAAGTTGGCGTGACAGGAGACTCGTACACATGGCTGTGGAGAAATGTGAAGCAGTTTTAATTACGGACCAGACAGCATTCCCTCCCCCAATTATTCGACCGGGAGACGAGAACATTAACAGGAGTCGCCAAATAACTTATTTGGGAGTCGAGATCGATCACAGACCCAACTTTGGTCCGCACATTAGCAAGGCTGCGGACAAGGTAGCGAAGACATGCTTCGACCTCGCCAGATTAATGCCAAATGTGGGGATCCAAAAGAGGCGAAGCGTCGAATGATCTCTTGTGCAGTTCACTCTCAACTACTGAATGGCGGGATAACAAACTCCGTAAAGCCTGCGTGAAATCAAAGTACATGCTAGTACAAAGGAGATTGGTGCTGAGAATAGCGTCAGCCTACCGTAGTCCCTGACAGCGCAGTAGGGGTACTGGCTAGTGTACTTCCTGGAGATCTGTTGGCGAGAGAATAAAAAGCGATCTACGACGAAGTAAAGGTATCTGATCCCGTTCGTGACGGACATCTGAGCAGGATAGAAGAGGGCACGGACGTCTGTCCTAGCAGAGTGGCAAGTGTGGTGGGATAGATATACCAAAGGAAGATGGACCTACGTGATACCACATGTCGAACCGTGGTTCAGCAGAAGTCATGGGGAGATAAATTACTACATATCCCAAGTGCTCAGGACACGGCTGCTTTAAATCTCACCTGTTTAGATGTAAAAGAGCAGCCGACCCCAATTGTGAATTTTGTGGAGACTGTGACGTCGTCGTGATGTGAGTGGAACACAGACACGGATATTTTATGTACAGGTTTATTTACATTTATTATACAATATTTACACTTCTCTGGAAACTACCGCTGCACTCCACAGCACTGCAATTCCGGAGGCAAGCCGCCCCAACTTGACACCAGAGTACCTAGCATGCTAAACATTAGCGCCGCTTCTGGCGTCCGTCCCGTGACAAAACGCCACATCTCGCAAGCCAGCGATAACCTCTCACGGGTGACAGAAGTGTCTCCGCACCGCGATTCGCCTGCAATTCGAATGAAGCTTTTTCCTCTACTAGCCCCTATCGCGAGGAATCGCGCGACAGACCTCCCACGCTGAAGACCCGCGGACCGCGTCTCCTCATGACTGAGTTTTGGGGCTGGTGGCAAAATGAGGCCCGCCGCCAGCTGCATGCCAAGCTGTCCTCACACATCATTCTGCGCTAGCTGACCGCAGTTCCCATACACGCTCCCGGCGGCCTACACCCTCTCAAGGCGACAGAGCTTGCCCTCCAGCCCGGCGCCTGGACCAGTCCTTCCCCCTCGCCGGCCATACGCCTTGTGCGGTCTGATGAGCGAAATGCTATGACGTTACAATACGAAGACAATGCTATGCATAATATATTTATTTATATGCGTAGCATGGGATACTCAGAGAAGTGAACTTCATGAAGCCTTGGACGTGGATATCTCCCCATCTAACATTGTGTAACATGCTCAAAACGAGTAAAGAGTGGAGCATAATACAAGATTTCGTCACTTTCATCATGAAAAGGAAAGAAGAAAGGCTCAGTAATTAACTTACGGTTACAGCCCAGCTACCCGCCTGTAATGTCTAGCGACGGTTGCCGTGGAAAGAGGCATGGGCACCAGACGAGATTTTTACTGGGTTGGACTTCACTGCGTCTTACTGGCAGATAGGATTACATCCCGAGTCGAGGAAATTTGTTTTTTACATTCGAAGGTAGTACGTATAGTTTCCAGAGGATGGCTTTTGGACCGAAGAATAATGGCGCGGCCCTAATCAGATACCTGAACGATGTAATTTCGAACGACCTGAAATAAACGATTGTCATGTACGTTGACAATGTAGTGTTATATTCAAGCAATATGGCGGAACATTTGGAAAGGTTAAGACAACTGTTTGAAACATTTCGGAAATATAATCTAAAATTAAACATTGGGAAATGCCAGTTTGGAAGAAATAAGAGTTCATGGGTCACCTAATATCGGACAGAGGAATGTCTATTCAGGACCGAAAACGGGAATTTATCAAGGGATTGCAACGTCCCAGAAATGTTAGAGAAGTTAGAAGATTGATAGGACTGAAGATACACGCGGAAATTAGTGGAATTCTTGACAGTGACCAAGATGTACGTGTAGTATACGAAAATTTAAAGGAAGCGGCTGCGAAGAGGAAAAGAAAACAGAAACAGCACTTTATGGGAACGTACCAGGAAAATGATTAGGGTGCCACAAGTGTCATCGGTAGATAAAGAACTACTTTATAAGTTTTTTCCCCTATATAAAGGACCCTATAAGATAGAGAAGGTTCTTAGTAAGAACGCGGTAATTCTGAAAAATGTAAACGGAGAACAGATCGGCACATATAATTATCCTAACGTCAAACCCTATAAGCGGGGCGATTCATACGACTAGATAAACGATAAATATTTTGCCATAAAGATGTGTCTTATTTTGTAAATAGTAGTGTATGTTATTTTTATTTTGTGTTTTTCTGTAATATGCTATGTTGTAAATAGTAGGGTAATGGTAGGCAATTGGTTGTTTTGAACCAAGGACCCAATGAAATGGATGATAACGAGGACCGTCGCTAGGTTATTTGCGCCTCAGGCAAAATTAGATGTTTGCGCCCCCCCCCATAATAATAATGTTTAGAAATATTTTTTTAAAGTAAAATATGGTTTATATATATATATATATATATATATATATATATATATAATAAAACACAAATTATTTTAAATTACATATTTAGGTGTACCACAAATATAAGACAAATGATATTTGGAAGTATAAAAGCAATCGTAATAAGTGTAAGACAAACTATTTTACAAAACTTTCAATGAAACATATTAAAATTTAACTTAACGCGCTTTTTGTTTCGCGAATTGTTTGATTAATTCAGCTAGCTCAAGTACTGATGCTTCAGCATGTTCGATAGATATAGTAGCTAAGCTAACGAGTCTCTCTTGAGACATTGTGGAGCGTAAAAATGTTTTTATGAGTTTGAGTTTCGAAAAACTACGTTCTCCACTTGTCACAGATACTGGTACTGTTAGAAGAATCCTCAGAGCGATGAAGACATTCGGTACATTATCCTGCAAATTTTGCTGCAGTATAAATGTAAGCACTTCTTGTGCTTATATTTATACTGGGGTAAAGATTTTGGAAGTCTTCGAGCTACTGCCAAAAGTTCGTAGCAAAGGTCTTCACCGACAATATCTTTGTCTTCATTATGTGTAAAAAAATGCTCCAAATTCTTACAGTCTTGAAGAAGCTCTTGAGATGTCTTTTGTTTCAAACTATATATGTCATACAGGAACCCAAACATAATAGTATATTGTTTCAGTAATTGAAATCGCTGTTCAACCGACTGTAAGGCTGTATCTAAAACGGCATAGTAGAAATCCGCACGGAATTTTTGTTTCGGATCTTGTAGTGTCTCATCTTGGCTTTCATAATCAAAATGACGTTTCTTCCTTCTGCTTCTAACATTTTCTGTTTCGAAGTTCAATGAAATCTCTAGATTCTTTGCAATGTCCGTAGCATCTTGCAAAATCTGTTCAAAACCCTTCTCACTCCTACAGTCAACAAGGTAGTCCTTAGTAGATTCTAACTGCTTTATAGCTGAAGATAAATCAGAGTCCTTGGATTGCAGTAGCTTACTTGTTAGGTTGACTTCAAAAAAAATGTTGTACCACGTTACAAGGGATGCTATAAACTTAAAATTGCTAATAGCATCTGCAAGGCTTTTGGCTTCAATTCGACAGGTATTTCCCGATGAACCTGTTAGGTTTGTGTCATTGTAAATTGACATTAAAGCATCATATATATTTCCAAGCTGATATCTTAGTGGCTTTAAAGCATCGATGCGTCTCTCCCATCTGGTTTCACTCAGCGGTTTGACAGTTCTACCTGGAGTCCGGTATATGACTAATTAATACTTGCCAACGCTTAGTTGATCCGGAAAAAAATTGAACACCTGTTGAACCAAATAAGAAAAACGAGTTGCTTCCAAGCAACAGCTAGCAGCATCATTGACTACTAAGTTCAAAGAATGCGCATTGCAAGGGACAAAAAATGCCCGTGGATTAACGTTCAAAACTTTCTTTTGTACTCCATTTTCTTTACCTTTCATATTACTACCATTGTCATATCCCTGTACGCGCAAATTTTCAATTGCTAATCCCAGTTCCTCCAACTGTTTAAAAAGTGTGTCTGCTATAAAGGCACCTGTAGTCTCTTGCAATGGTACGAACCCTACAAAATGTTCTCTTATGACGATTTTAGAGTCTGGTTGAATCACTTCAACGAAACGTAATATCATCGTCATTTGTTCAGCATGGTTAACATCGGGGGTACAATCCAATATAATTGAATAATATTTTGCTGAATTCGCGCGAATTAAAATCTGCTCCTTTTTATTCCTGGCTAGAAGATGAATAAGTTCATTTTGGATTTCTTTTCCAAGGTAGTGGACCATTATCTCCATATTTTGAGCTCTACGCACATGCTGTTTCATGATTGGATCGAAAAGAGCCAAGTACTCTATGAACTTTAAAAAATGTCCATTATTAGAACTGTATAAATTTTCGTCCGTCCCGCGAAATGCTAAATTTTGCACCGCAAGAACTCTAACCAAAGCAATCAACCGTTCCAAAACTTGACGCCAATAGTGTTCCTCTTGAAAACATACTTGTTGAGTAGAATCATCTATTGTTTTTCTTTCAGTTAAGCGCATTTCGAATTCGCGCCAAGTTTGATAGTTCTCCAAATGGTGAATATTTCGCTCTTGTGAAGAAAGAATAGCTCCAATGTTCTTCCAGTCTTTAGAGCCTGTGTCTTGTAAAATAGATCCACAAGTTTTGTTACTAAACAATTTGCAGCAAAAGCAAAAAACTGCATCAGCTGACAAGGAGGAAAGAATACCACTTTGAGCAGCGTCAGCTGGTTATTTACCGTCATCCAAAGGGCAAATCAAGCTGAGAAATTTGCAAAATGCGAATAATGAAGAAAGTACAGTGAGAGACAATCTCACGACACATCAATGCAGAGAGGATTGATCTACAACCTGATAATATGTGTATATACAACAAAAATTAATAACTTTCACAAAAAATAGAACAATAATATTTATTATAAAAAATGTACCAAATTTGCGCCCCCCTGAGGTTTGCGCCCTAGGCGGGCGCCTAGTTTGCCCATAGGTAGCGCCGGGAGTGATGATAACTATGTCGACAACAAAACTGTAATTAGTTATAAGGCCGCAAGAATGAAGAAGGTGTGTACAGTGTAGTGAGTACCAATGCAACGAAGATACGAAGAAAATTAGTGTCAGTGATTCTGGTCTTGTCATTTATTTGAGTCTAGACAAATAAGATGACGCTTAGGAGAAGGGAAGTTATGACATACCAATATGTAGAACATTTTATTAAATGTTATTTGTCGTAAATGGGTGGAAATGCTAGGGTAATTAAATAGGAATATGGCGCCTTAGCAACGGCGCCCAAATTGCTGTCAAGACAAATAAATATTCATCTGGCATTGAAAGTGACGGCGTGGCTAGTCAGATTTGAAAACAATTTGGGGATTGGTTGGAGAGAGCAACGATAGTCTACTACTGCGGAAGTATGTCTGATTTTTTGAGAAGAAAACAGTAGAAAGGGGGAATCCAAGGTTTGGACGGCTGAGCAGTAATAAGAAAACGGACATTCTGTCATATGTGGTGACGCTGTGCGGGTCGCTCGCGGATAGATAATTTGTGTAATTGGAACTTGTAATTTTTCATGAGATTGAGGAACGTTGGACACTTCGAATAATTTACAGTGTGTAGTAATTTACATAGCTCACGAACAGTTTGGACTTTAATTATTTGTACAACACGCGGAAATTAGAACTTGTGAGAAGTCGTATATAATAGGACTCGGAAATATTCTGGACGAGTAATTAATTTGTGGAACTTTAAAACATTTCCGCTGTGTAATCATAAAGAACGACTATTTATTCCTCTATGTAGTAAATTACTTCCTCTAACAGGTGGTGTATCCAGAATCCATTATATCGAAAATCGATTGGCGGCAAAACGTCTGTCTGTCCGACTACTCGTCTGTCCGTCCGCGTTCAACACTAGCGCCCTAAACCGTTCAGACGATATTCTCCAAAATTTATATTTCCCGACGAACGAATTCGTGTCTTTCGAGGTTTAAAACGGATATTTTCATTTTTGAGGGTACTTTTCATGAAGCCTCAAATGCGTTTTCAAAATGTTCTCAAAAGTGGCTTCAAATTTTTTGATTAAACTTTGTCCACGGATAGCGTAAGGGGGGCGCTTAAGAGAATGGTGCAGATCTCATATTCGTTGAAATCCCCGATTTTTCAAAAAACTGCAAAAGTGCAATTTTTTTTGGGGGGGGGGTGTCTTCCTACAACTTCAATATTGAAGATAGAGATTTTTGTTTATTTTCCCCCTCCTGTTTACTTAGTCTTAGTAAATATTGTATGCTGCGGGGAAGACGGCGAATTTTCGAGAGCAAAACTTGGTGCCGGGCGCTGGTAACGAAAAGGTGGATAAATTTTGTATATATTTATGTGTGTGCACCCAGCTAGTGATGCGAAATTTTAACAAAACATCAATACATCGCTAAAGGATTTTCGATGTCGATGAAAAACATCGACGAAATAATCGATGTTTAAAACATCAATGTTTTAATTATAGACCAATAAACA
Source organism: Teleogryllus occipitalis (assembly GCA_011170035.1). Taxonomy (NCBI): domain Eukaryota; kingdom Metazoa; phylum Arthropoda; class Insecta; order Orthoptera; family Gryllidae; genus Teleogryllus; species Teleogryllus occipitalis. The sequence continues at coordinate 641,432 of BLKR01000003.1, read as the reverse complement.
TTCTTTTTTTCTATCCATATTTAATTAAAATATGTAAAAGGGATATATTTTATTGTTTGGTTACGAGCTTCTTAGTAGCATGTTAACAAAAATTATTATTGAATGAAAGAATAAAATTAACAATAAAGAACATCATGTTTCGCTATTTTACCATTCAATCACTTACATTCATACACCATCAAAGTAATACTCCTGGATCGTATGTGATACATTTTATAAACATTTTAGTAGTTTTTTGTATTATTGTATTATACATTATATTTTGTCTTAGATTTGACATCCTAATCTTCTAATCAATATTCTACATATACCATAAAAATAACATAATAATTCTTTAAAAAGCGTAATAAAGAATTGGATGTATAATAAACTTATTGATGATTTAGCTAAATTCCACAAGAAACGAAGGTCTGTGTCGTTTGTACTGTTCGTGCTCCACTATGAACTAACAAAAATATGAGAAAGTCAGTATTGCCAGATAAACTCAAACGCTTCATCTCTATTAGCACTGTAAAAACTACTAAATGACAAAGAAAAGACTCAAATAATTTGGTGATAAATGTTGAACAAATATAAGTTTACTCGCACGTACAAAACATATATTTTATTTATAAATATATTGTGAAAGACGTGCCAGTTTGGTCGCTCATCATGTTACCATGGGACATCCCAGAATGGAGTGTCTGGTTCATGACTTGTCAAAACATCTGAAGGCCATTTCTAACACTGCTGTGGATTAAGGCAATGACACGCCTGGTGACAACATACATTTATAACAAGAGCAGCTCCCAAACTTCCTCAGATTGCACAGACGAAATGTGCAGCGTGATAAAGAGGATGACGCAAAACAACGATATTGCTGTGGATTGCTGCTACCCTACTATGTGCTTAAACCCCTTTATTTCAAAAAATATTTTAAATAATTAAAAATTACAAAAACATCGATGTTTTTGCAACATGTTTTAAAAACATCAATCTTTTTTGCCATCCCTAGACTCGGCAATCCTTCGCTATTGAAGTGCATTACACATCACACTACTGGTCAAGTGATTGTTAATCATGATTTTCATTAAGCTGTGCAAAAATTCTAATGGATTGAAGACTTTCTCGCAAGTATGGGTTTATTCTTTATCCTGGTTTAGACATGGTTGTCTAGTATCCTATTGTTAAAACATTCTCCCTCAAATTCAGTAAATCATTCAGTACTCAGTAAAGTGCAGAATTCAACTCAGTGCATGATAATGGTGAGTGTTAAAATCGAAGTATGTATGAGAAGTGTCGCAAGTTTTCTTGAGGATTGCGCATTTCTTGACTCACGCATAACACAACTTCAAATACTGCCGCTTATATAAGTTCAACATGGATAGAGTACCGAGCACCCCATAGCACCCATAGTTGTCTGTAGGTTGCATGAGCATGGCTGAGATATTTGTCGAACAATCATCTTGCTGGGTACTCTATAACTGAGTACATGTAAGTTTGAATTTCGATTAGTGTCGCGCCTATTCTTTGATGACATCGGCGGTACTACTTTGCTATTTGTTCGATCAAAACAACCATGTTATTATGTCCATCATATTCAGCGGGAATTTGAACTTCTTTTGTAGAATAGCGCAGTTGAAGCTATCTTTGAAGTTGCGATGTCTTCACGGAGATTAAGAGTGACAGTGTCCTAATTGACAGGGAGCACGAAAAAATGAAAATGTGCAGATCTTGATGGGGGTGTGCACCAGGAACTACAAGTAGACCCTATTTCTGTTGCTGCATTGTTTCCCAAGGCAGCGCAGGTAATAATATGAAATTAAAGTTAAAATGTTGGTACAAATTTATGGTACTCAATTTTTTCAATTTTTCTTCCATGTAAAGTTTTAGAAATAATGCTAATATAATCCAAACCCAACCAATTCAAACAAAGCTCTTGTGGTGCATACCAGCATATATTTCGAGACCCAGGAATAGTAATTTCAAACTTTTACAAATGAAACATATCATAATCAACGATCAAAGTTTCTTGAAGTAAAGAAGTAATTTGTTAGTTCGAAGTTAATTTTATTACCTTCCATCGATCTATTACTTTAAGAACAGCAATAGCTTCCAAAAACATCTCAAATTATGTTTGCGAAGTGCAGTAAATTCGGAGTGGGTGACTATGTTTATTGCCAAATTACACAAAAAATACTCAAATTTTTCGAAAAATTCAACATGATCTTTATTGAAGATATGTTTTTGATGAACTTATTTTATTTAAAAAAATTGTATCTTCACAATTGAAGTTGTTAGAAGAAGCAGAAAATTTTTTATTGTTTTCAGATTTTTGAAAGAACTGGCTAATCAACCAACATGAGACCTGCACCATTGTCCTAAGCTTCCTTTACGCTTCCTAAGGTCCAAATTTCATCAAAACAAATTGTGCTGTTTTTAAGAAAACTTGTTTAAAAAAATCAATGGTTGACATAAAATTTCGCAAAAAATACTCATATTTTCGAACAATTGAACATGACATTATTTAAACATCTGTTTTTGATGAACACATTTCAATAAGAAAAATGTCTTCATAATTGTAGTTGTAAGAAGACGGCGAAAAAAAAAAAAATTGAATTTTTACAATTTTCAGAAATCAAAATTTTCTACGAACTTGAGACCTGCACTCCTAAACGTTTTATTCACTATCCAAGGTGACAATTGAATAAAAATTGTTGATGCCGTCTTTGAGAAAAAAATTGTTTAAACAAAATTAAATGTTGCCTATATTTGATTTTATTTCAAAATCTAATTTTTATGGAACAGATTTTACTAAGAGAAAAATCTCTGTTTATAATTGTAGTTGTAGGAAGACATCGAAAAAAATGAACTTTTTGTTCTTTTGAAAAATCAGGATTTTCAATGAACATGAGACCTGCCCTATTCTCTTAAACAGTCTTCACACTATCCAACCACAAATAATAATTAATAAAAACAATGGAGCAATTTCTTTGAAAATTTGTGAAATGTCCCAGCAGTTCATGTAAAGTACCCTCCAAAAAAAAAAAATCAATTTCAAATTTAAGGGGCCGCGACATTGCCAGATCGATTAAGAAATATCAATTTTCAAGGAAATTGGTTGAACGGTTTACCCGATACCCTTGTTCACTGTCAGACGAACAGACTTTTTGCCGTCAACCTAGATTTCGGTATCGAGAACCCAATAAACATGGATTCTGGCTACACCGCATATTAGAGGATTTCTTTTTTAATTTTAGCAAGTGGATTTATCCACCTTTTCGTTACCAGGGCCTGGCAATAAGAGTTTTTCTGCCGAAAATTCAGCGCTTTTCCCCCCGCAACATTACATAACTTCCACTCTGCTGCATAAGTGATAGAATGTAAAAATATGTTGTAATGTGGGAAAAATAAACTGGAAAATTTATATTGCCAGACCTGGAAAACCGGGAAAAAACCTTGAATTCCAAAAAGCCAGATCACTGGTCACCCTGAATAAGATCAGGTTCAATTTTTCGAATGTATGAGTATTTTTTGCATTATTTTATGTTGAATATAGGCAATTTTTAAATTTTAAACAAATATTTTCTCAAAAACATCTTTTAATTAGAATGAAAGTGACAAATTTGGAATACTTATTGCTTTGAATATTTATTGCTCATTTAGAGACCATTCTGATTTCTATCCATCAAAATTTATAGCCATAACAAAATATTCTCAGAGAACAGGAATGGGCCAAAAGAACAAGAAAAATAATTAATGTAATTTTAATTATAATTTCATATTGTTAATCCTAAAATCAATTCGATTTTTACTCTATTCTACAATTTGTATTCTCAATGTATTGATGATTCTTTCAAAAAATCTGCAAACCTTAATTGAAATTGACCCAATTAGATTGTCTCTGTTAAAATTACAATTTAAATGTAATATGAAAGAGAAATGGAAAAAAAATTGATGACCATAATTTTGTATGGAGTTTTATGATGATAATTTGATGTTACTACTGTATGCCGCATTGCCATACAATGCAGAAGTGGATATTTGGGATGTTATTCCACGAATTTTATTGTTGGGCAGAGAGATAAGTTAAGGTGGCTTTATTTACTTAATGTTAACCTAACATTTCTGTGTTCAATAAAATGGTACATTCAACTTTATTAAACTCAGGAAGTATATACACACAGATATACATAAGCTGGACATTACGTAAAGATATCGTAGTGTTGTATGCATTCATAAAGCAATATTTTGGATGGCCTTTAGTTCTGGATGTTCATTTTATATTGAAATTCACCTTCCTTATCTGCATAATGTGATGCAAATAATGTGAGCAGTTACAAATAATGCACGAAAGTATTTGTTGTTGTGGTGCCATGAGTCAGTCCCATTTTCAGCAAACTTTCCATATTTTCAAAAATTACAAAAAGTAGCATGTTAAAACTACAAGCTCAAGTTTGAAACTCACTGCATTTCAATAGTGTCGGTAAGGCTCTTGGCAAGTAAACTTGGAGGACCTCAGATTGATTCTACGTGCGTGGAAAAAAAAATTGTTGTTGGAAAAAACGCTTTTGCATGTTTATGTAGCTGTATAATATAGCAGATCAGTTAGGAATAACACGAGAAAGTATGTGTTGTTGTAGCTCCACTAGTCTGAATATTTGAGGCGCCCATCCTTTGGACCACCTCACCTTTTTCTGCTCAATGTACCAAACTTAGTACAGGTTTCTCAATGAGAAGTTTAGTTGGTTTCATAGTGTTATCAAAATTATCCATATATAATCCGTGCTCTTTATCAAGTGATGAACAACTCCTGTGATATGACTTATTCTGCCCATTGTGCTTTGATTTACTGTGATAAACTGTATTTTTACAATTAATACATTAGATACACGAAGTTGATAAAATTTTATTCTGTATTTGTGTCATAACTCTTAATGAACTTTCAGAAAGACATTCTGCCAGAATATCATTCATTCATCAATACAAAGATTTTGAATTGATAGATCATTATTTTACATCACAATATTGAAATGATGTAGAACTGGCATTTTCACCATCACTTTGCACCAGATTATCTGAAAAGTGAGAATATATCAACAAAAGTTGCAATTTATCTCATTACTTATTGACAGAATGGAATGTTGTAAAATTTACTTTTGCTCCAATAATATTCTACTGAAGATAAAGAAAATTATCTCATAAGCCCCCAAAACACTTTGATTTCTGTTAGATCTGTATCTTTCCATTTTGAAAATCTAGCTGATTTTCTCACTTCTTGTACTTGTTGAATGCTTTGCAGTACAAATTGCTTTGCACATACAAATTGGTTGGATATATTAACATTGTTAAAACAATCTTTTGAAATAAATAAATTCATCAATTTTTCAATTTTCAAATCCAAACAATCAATTTTGAATTCTGTATTCTTTGTAAAGTCGAATTGAGGTGGATTTTGTGCTATATTGCACTAAACGTCACTTGAACATCCTTGTACAGGACTTGAATACCATTGAGGATCACTCGCATCACTCTCACTTGAAGATTCATCTGAATCATCACTAAGCATAAAATCATCTTCAGAATCAAGATCTTAAGGATCCAGCTCTTCTAAATCTGATTTTTCCATCTTTCAACATTGCGCTAAATCTTTTTTAGAAAGTTTTCTTTTAGCCATTTTATTGATGTCTTCCACTAAACACAGCCTACTATGCCCAAAATGTCTGCATAACAAAGTAATGATATGTCATCACATGTGAGTTACTCATAAAAGACTGATGTGAATTATCTTGTAGTTGGCTCTCAACAACAATTTTCAGTTTCATAAACCAATTACGAGATAAATTGTACCCTTTTAAATCTTGAAAAATTTAATCTCATTTAAAAATTAATTTAAAAATGTGTTATTATTAAAAATCTTATGCTATGTTGTTATGGGTTGAATTATTTCACAATCCTTGTATGAGTGTCTGGTAGAAAATTGTGTAATTTGTAAGAAATGTTTTGTAATGATCTCATTTTGCACAGATGAAGCAAGAACTGCATTTATTGCGCAACAACTTCCTCCAAAACGGCTTGGTGCTCGATTTACTCCTGCTTGTTGGCGTTGTCGAGAATGTGGAGCAAAGGAAGAAAGTGTTATTAGTTACGCACGACATCTAATGCGACATTTGAAGCCACATTCAAAAAAACTTGCTTTCTCAGCCAGAAACTATTCTTGTTCTATATGTAAACAGAAATTCTTCTCACAAGGAGTAAGTAACTTGATTTTTTATTTTTTAGTTTAAGTCCTCTCCTTCTTACGAAGAGAATATAACAATGTGATGATTATAAATTGTGTGATGCAATGTGTACTACAAAATAAGAAACAAAACTAACAGGATAACAAGACAACAAGCTGTTTCAAACAACATTCTGGTTTCAGTTAATAAAATATTTTGATTCCTTATAACAAAACATTCCATTTTTAATTTTGAAACTCTCCCAAACGGTTTCCATAACTTTTTTCCAAATATTTTTTCTACCTTTTTATAAAACATAATTTGGAGTAATTAATTGAAAGTGTCTGGGCAACATAATGATGACCCACATTTCACAAGCCACAAATAAAGATCTAATTATTAGATTTTATCCAAAAAACGCATAGTTATCCAAAAGAACAAGAAAAAAAGTAAAGTGGATATGTTACGACTAAAGCCCAAAATATGATTATTTATGTATTGGGAATTCTTACAGTAGTCAGTCATGTGGATAAAACTGTACAAATGACAACAAACAGATCATTTCAGACTTCCTCCGGCTAAAGTTTGTATTAATTACAGGGTGCTGGCTAAAGTAAAGTGATTGTTGGAGGTGTCTTGTGTATTCGCTTGAAATATTTTGGCATAAAAGAAATTATGCTTTGCACAGACTCAAGGATGTTTTATGTAAATCACAAAGGCTATAGGGTGGAGTCTCTTTGCCTACTCATAAATCATAGAGAAGTGTAATTTGAGGTTTATAATGAGGTTCAGTTAGGAGGCGTCATGAACATATACATTTATGACTAATTCAGTGGAACTCGACCTTGCCTTTCTCTATCTTTAGAATTTTCTCACCAGCAGTATGATCTCTGGTTATCTCAAATTCACTGTTGCTTGTCCCCATAATATACTTCACCTGTCCTAGCTACCTCATCTTGGCTAAAGTCAGCTTAATATGGGGAAGGTTCAAAGAATGGTTTGAAGCTGATATTACTTTGGGCTTAATTTACCAATTTAGATTGATGTGAACATTACCGGGTAATTTGGAAAGTAACCAGATTCAGATTTAAGCCATTTATGTATTATTTATAATAAATAGAATAAATAAATACATAAATAAGTAAAACCGAAACTGTTTTGATCAGTTACTATTCCAGCTAAAGTATAATTTGAAAAGTTATGCTTTTGGTCTTACTATTTTATTTATTTATTACACAAGTTGCTTTATTTTTCATATTTTTTTAACTGTCTTAATATAGTTGCCTGGGCTGTAGAGCCACACAGTACAGGAGTACTCTGGCAGTTTTCCTCTACCCTTGCTGGAGACTGGTACTGAGTGCAAAAGTCCTTGGGGTGGATAAACGGGAAGCTCCTTACATAAATACAATTATCATTTCACTATACATTCCTGATAAAAATTGAGGTATTTCTGAAAGAAAGAATGCGTAGGCGTAATTTAAATATTACACAGTACTTAACAATATTTTTGCTGGATATATCATAAATGACATAAGCCCCTACAATGTTTTTAGTTACTGCTAGTAACTCAAGTTTTTTGTCGAGGGTGACCCTTGGGAGCTTACTGGAACAGAAGTCGAAACTGGTGCAATGGCTGTTCTTTGTTTTTGCTTTAAGTGCTATTGCATTAATTAGAATAATTGCTATTCTTTTGTTTTGGATGATTTTTTTAATTTATAAAATTTATTTTGAATTTTTATAATATGCAACTTTTTATTTACTGAATTTCAATACATGTTCTTAAATGATTTTAATATAATATTCCTTCAGAGTAGTTTATGGTTTTGGTTTTGGTGATTATGGTTATTTTAATAGTATACTTCCCACGGTGTTTTTACATATGGTATAATATTATTTAATGTGCAGTAATTAAAAGGATTATAAATTGTGTATTTTTCATTTAAGTTTAATTTCTAGATGTGTTGAGACTTTTTTTGTTCATTTGATATGGTGGAGTTTCTCCCTGACGAAATGCAGTTATTGCTTTTTGACTTTTGTGTGATTTTGTTTTGTTTCCAATTTAAACCAATGTAAAACAATGCCTAATCTGCTCTCTTATTATTAATATTATTATTTAGGAGTTCAATATAAGTTTTTGTTCCCAATCCGCCCTGTAGATTTCTGCCCTTCTTGAGATTTTTAAGCATCACAAACTTTTTTTGATCTGCAGCATTTGAAACAGTCCCTTTGGGGGAAATTTACTTTTATTTGTTTATTTATTTATTTAAACGTCAAAAAACAGTTAAAACTGTGTATGACATGCTATGGGGAGAAGTGAATTCTGTGCATGTTTCCAAAATTCTGTGATTCCTACTCTTAAGACCTATACTACTTGAATTTTGAGTTAATTAAAAAAACAAAAAACAAACAAACAACAACAACAACGCTCCCATGTAATAAAATATATTTTCAAAAATAAATCAGCAATACATTTTGGGTTCTTATCCATTATGTCCTTCGTCAAGGAATAATACTTCCTGCCACGATAACATGGACACGATAATTGGAATAACTATATTTCCCACTGAATTCTAGAAGTCGTGCACAGATAATGAAGTTACATTTATGTCCAGAAGCAAAACAAGGGGCCATCGCAGCATTTGCTCAATGGATGAGCAAATGGGAATTATGAGTCCAAACTGGACAAAAAACCCTATCGAAATGGGAATTATGAGTCCACCTTGGGTGCGCGCAAGTGTGACGAATGGAAAACGTTATTAGAGAAGAGAAGGATGAAGAAATCTCTTCCAAAAATCCTTCAAAGCAAAATTACATTGATGCTGAGGAAAAAGGAAGGTCAATAATCCACAGATCCTGGCCCATGAGAATTGTGCTTTTTGCCATTACAAGAAAATGGACGAGGCACTAAAGATAATTTTTAATTTTCCTGCAAATAAAATTTATTTATGCAAATATTTTTGAGGATTTTATACTTATTGGTGTAATAAATAGCCTTCTAAATATGAAGGGACATGCCTCTGATAATTAAAAAAAATTTGGAGCAGGTTTTGGAAACAAAAATTTGAATTTGCTTTTACTTCAAGTATTACTTCAAGCACTTGGAAGCAGGGAAATACGTAATAACAATATTTAACTACAAACAATTGAAAAATGATGAATGCAAAATATAGCTTTACCATTCACCGAGAAATTTCAATTACTTTACTTAACTACTATGTACTATGTTACTGTACTACTAACTTTACGTACCGTATAACAGTTTGATATGATACACAGGAGTAATGGGTACAATTTTTGCAACCACAAACAGCATACGATTTCAGTAATAAAATGCTTCCAATGGATGCACATGAAAAAAATCACTGCATAAGTAATACACTATGATGATAGTCAAAACCAGAACATGAATATGTATTATGACTGACACACACACACTTACTCCTAATATTCTTTCAATATTCCACTGGTCAAATTGCAATCATGTTCAATTTCAGAATATATCAAAACAAATACATTGTTTAATAAAAACATTATTGTCATGGTAATGAATTTATCCCCAAACTACCGGCGAATTTCCTAGGTGAGTGAATGCAGAAAAATTACATTTGCGGTAATATTTACAATAATTTGAGAAAATGTAATAAAACAAAATATTTTAAAAATTTTTCAATTGACACAATGGTTAACTTTTCATTTTTCTGCAATAGATACTTTTTATTCTATTTGTGTTCTAAAAATGCCTTCATTTTTCAACATTATTTTGATTTTGGGGCCTCAGATAATTTGGCCCAAATCAAGATTTTGAAGAATTGAAAGTCAGAAAGAATTGGAACTCTTTTACATTGTGGAGAATTTCGGCCCAAAATTTTCCATAGTTTTTGTGAAAATTTGGTTCAAATGTTTCAGAAAATTGGCTGTATAGGGTTTGTTTAGCACTAACCCTACCAAAAATTTAAAGAAAAAATTTGAAGTTGTTTTTGAGAATTTTTTTTTTTTTTTTTTAATTTCAAATATTGCACGAAAACTGCTAGAATTTTCAAAAAATGTACTTGACCTTTGTGAAAGAACCATTTGTGGGCAACAAATTCCCTTGGAAGGAAAATCTCTGTCTTCAATTTTGTTGTAGGAAGATGCCGAAAAAATCAAACTTTTGCAATTTTTGAAAATTCAGAGATAACCGTGAAAATTGGACTTAAGCCATCTTTATTAGTGTATTTTACTATATTCTTTAAAGAAGTTTCTAGAAAAAATTTGGAGCTGTTTTTCAGAAAATTTTGAAAATGTCTGGGGGGCTTCAGGTAATATACCCCCAAATTTTAAAGAATGTTTTTCAAAATTTCAAAGCTTCAACTAGAGCCAGATAGACAAAGGTTTCTTCAATTTGATCTATGATGACATAAATATCATATTGCTCTACACTTTTGTTTTTTCAAAAAATTCTAAAATGTAAATTTTTTTAAACTTATCTCTCACGTTGGTAATATTTACAATAAAGGCAATTTCTTCTCATTATTATACTTATGAGTACATGTGCTTTAAAGAATGTCAAATAAAGTTTCTTGAAAACTCGACAGTTTTTTGTTAAAATGAGCTCAAAATTCCGTATTTCCAGAAATGCTCAAACGCCATTTTCTCAAAAATGGCTCCAAATTTTTTTCAAATTTTTCCAATGCGTAGTGTTAATTAAACTGTTTAATATGTCATAAAGTTTATTTTCATGTATTCTTCTGTTTTTTAAAAAATTACACAAATGTAACTTCTTTTAAATATCTCTCGTACCGTTATTATGCTTGTTTTCACCGAATTGTATACATTATTGAATTTGCGTGTTGAAGTTCTTCAAATTTCTTCAATTGAAGTTTTTCGAAAACTCAATAGATTCTCATAGACTCAATAGTGAAAAAGAGCTTCAAATTTCACATTTACAGTAATGTTTAATGCCATTTTCTTATATACGGCTTCAAATTTTTCAATGAAAATTGCTATTTAGAATGAGGTTTTAACCTTTTTTAATATTCATAAAATAATATTTCAGTCATATTATTTGGAAATTGAAAAGATCAAAAAAATGTACTTGGGTGGTGATAATGGTAGCAGGCAAGAAGGAGGGGCAAGACTGTACCCAGCCCACACCAAAAAAATTAGAAAACTTTTCTGCGAGAGAGAGTGTGCCACTCTGTAGCACCTCTAGTTCACTTTTTCCTTGTCATGGCCCGGCAATGAATTTTTTTGTGCCAAGGTACCAGGCTTTCCCCGCAGCATTTCATAACTTTCTCTATATTACGTATATTACTCTGAAAATACATACGTATACGAGAAAGTAAGAAGTAAAAAGTACTACTAGAATGAAGGAGATCAAGGATTGTCTAAAGCAAGTACATCCAGACTTAAAAAATTTAAAACAAATTAATTAAAGAACTTAATGAAAAAAGCAACAAAGTAAGATTAATAACTGCTAGTTTAAGAAAGACTGAGAAAAGACTGGAAAAGACTTCAAAGAGTCAAGAAATGGGCTAAAACTTCAGTATAATAAAATACATAAGTGGACGTCACGCATGACGGTGCGCTAAGTGTTTACGTTGTAGAATCTTTATCACAATTCTATTTATAATACGAGTGTGCGAGCCAGCGGATGCGCGAGATGATCGCGCGGAAGCCCTGAACACGGGATATTGTGGGTGAGGTTTTTCTTTCTGTTTATTGCTGATGATTCGTATATAGAAAATTCCTTCTAAACATAACCTATATTTATCAATCGGAGCGGCGAACCGCGGTGCCGGAGGACATTTGCTACCGCACCCCGCCAGAGGGCGACACATGGATAGAGAGGGAAATTCGAATTTGAAACTGAATCTGAATTGTCAGTATTGCAGAAAAAAGGTGGTAAACAAACTCGTTATTTGTTCAAATTGCAACTGTCGTTACCACGAGAGCTGTGGAGGGCGAGTTAATGTAAACCCAGAGGGAGACTTCAGTTGCTGTCAAATTGATCAAAGTGATATATCAACTATTGTCAATCTCCCCTCAAATTCTCTGACACATCAGTTATAGAAACCGAGGAATCACTGATAGAGGATAACATGGCAGCAACAGAATTCGCGAAACTTCTTAAAGAAGAACTTGGCAAACTCCGGAAGGAAATGAAAGATGAATTTGCTACCTCGAGAAGAAATTTTGATGAAATTCATAAAGAAATTAGAAATGATATTTCCGGAATTGCCAAGAAGGTGGAAGATCTTACGACTGATATGAAGAAATGTCAAAACGGTCTGAAAGATATTTCGAGTAAAATGAAGTCTATTCAAGAGGATAATGTCAAGTTATCGGCAAGATGTGACGCAATTGAGTCCAAACAACACGATATCAGTTTGGAAATGGAAACCATGATAAATACCAAAATTGGAAAACTTGGGACAGCGCTTGAGACTAAACATACCACCGAGATCACGCGTGCAGCTACAGAAGAGATAGAGGAAAGGAACCATAGATCGAAAAATCTTATCATATATGGAATTAGAGAAAGTAATTCAGATACCCCTACTGAGAGGAAGAGAGAAGACATCCGCGAATTCAGAGAGATACTTCGAGGCCTCAACTCTAGAAAAGAGTTACCCGCAGAAACTGAAACCAACATTTTGCAAGCCATTCGTCTAGGGAAGTCAGACCCGGATAAATCTCGACCATTGAAGATCACACTGAAAACGCTCGCACACGAATTACTACGAAGGAACAAAGATCTACCTCAGAACATTTCATTTAATAAGGATCAAACACCTCTACAACGCGAGGAAATCAAGGAATTGAGAGTGGAGCTGGCAAGAAGACAGAAGAACGACCCGAAAGCAACCATTAAATATATTAAAGGTACACCGAAAATCATCAGTGGTCGTCAAGCCTCCCAGCAGGGAAACTAGCGCAGGCAACAGTACGTTATCCTACAATTTACTATACCAATATAGCAAGCCTTTTACCCAAATTTGATCTGCTCTTATTGGATATCCAAGAATACAAACCGACCATTATAGTACTGACGGAAACATGGTTGAAACCGGACATTCCGGATCAAATGATTCATATAGTGGGCTATAACATGTTTCGTAGAGACAGAACTGGAAGGCGCAGGGGAGGAGTTTTGATATATGTAGCGAAGGAATTTGATGGAAATCCTCTTATAGCCATCCCTCAATCAGATTTGCAAAACGATTTATTGGAATCGCTATGGCTGCAAATTAGACTACATCATTTGAATTTCAAAGTTTGTGCGTTATATAGACCTCCTTCGCCATCACATAGAATTTCAGATGTAGACAACGCCGTTTTTGACATATTCCGTCAGGCGAACGATTTGGAAGACCTCACTATTATCCTAGGAGACTTCAATTTTCCGTCGCTTCACTGGCCCCAGCCCAGCACGGATTACATCCCACTTGTAGAAAGAGAGTTTCTTGAGATATTTGGAAATTCTTGTTTCTCTCAGTTGGTAACCGGTGGAACCAGGTTTCGGGACAGACAGAGATCAGCAACGCTCGATCTGATTTTCACAAATGATGAATCTGCTTTATCGAATCCAGTCGCGCGAAGCCCTGTCGGTAATAGTGATCATGTTGTTCTATGCTTTGATATGCAAACTGAATTCCGCAATGTAGACTACCCCACACAGAACCGCAAGGTATACTGGCGTGCAAACTTCGAGGACGTGAAGAGGGACCTTCGACAACTCCTTCTCACTTCGGAACGTGTCGAGGAACTGGAAAGTAATTGGATGATACTCAGATCTGGAATAACCAACGCCTTAGAAGCTCATTCGCCTACTCAAAAAGAAGTCCCAAACAAAAACAAACCATGGATTACTAAAATGATACAACGACAGATACGCAAAAAGAAACGACTATGGACTAAATTTAAATTCACCAATCATCAATCACAATACAGGAAATACAAAGAGTTACGCAACACAATAACAAATGAGATTCGCACTCGTAGGAGAAATTATGAACAAAATATTGCCAAAGCCAAGGGCAAACACCTGTACTCGTACATCCGTAAACAAATTTCTTCCAAAGTTTCTGTTCCACATAATCTCCGAAGAGACGACGGGGAAATTGTTTCAAATCCTAGTGATGTTGCTGAGGTCTTTGCAGAGAGCTTTCAAAGCTTCTACACATTGGAACCTAACGATTCTCTCCCACCTATATCCTCACCTCCTTCTGAGGAGACACTGGAAGATGTCGATTTTCATGCTGCAGATGTTTACAAAGTCCTCGCAACGATAGACCCTAACTCTTCTGCTGGTCCTGATGGTATTCCGCCCCTTGTACTGAGAGAATGCGCACAAGAACTAGCTCCAGCTCTATGTAAAATCTTTCGTGACTCCCTTGACTCCGGAATATTACCGACGGATTGGAAAACAGCTAACATTACACCAGTTTTCAAGAAAGGCAGTAAGCTAGATCCCGCTAACTACAGGCCCATTAGCTTGACCAGCTCGATATGTAAGGTCTTTGAGCGGATTCTAGCAAGCAGGATACTCAACTTCACTTTGAGAACTGGACGCATACCGCTACACCAACACGGTTTCGTACCAGGGAGATCGATAATAACAAATTTACTATCTTCACTACAAGACTGGACAAAAAATTTAGATAACGGCAACCCTACAGATGTCATCTACTTAGACTTCTCCAAAGCTTTCGATAAGGTACCGCACCGAAGGTTGCTTTACAAACTTGCTCACTTTGGCATAAAGGGTAAGCTTCTGCACTGGATCCAAACTTTCCTTGAAGATCGTCATTTCTGCGTGAGAATTGGAGAGAAAAAGTCATCACCGAAGAGAATCTACAGTGGAGTTCCCCAAGGCTCGGTACTGGGACCAATCCTATTCATCTTGTATACTAGCGACTTGCCGAACGGTATGCTTTCCCATTTCAAGATGTATGCAGATGATACTAAATTCTATGCAAACCCTCTGGAGAATTATCCCCACCTTCAAGGCGACTTGAACAGTGTCTATGAATGGTCTAAAATTTGGAAATTACCCTTAAACGACACGAAATGTACGGTTATGCATATTGGAAGATCCAACCCAAAACGAAATTACCAATTGGGAGGAAAAAATTTGTCTGAGACCAAGATCATGAAAGATCTGGGGATCATGATCTCTAACGACCTCAAATGGGCAAACCATGTGAGTTACATCGCAAAAAGGGCTAACAAAGCTATATTTACATTGCGTAAAGCCTTTAATACAATAAGAAGCGATGCGTTTACAACACTATATAAAACCTACATTCTCCCGATTGTTGAATTTGGCACTGCAATTTGGAATCCTTATTTCCTCAAAGATATGAATTTGCTAGAAATGTACAAAGGAGAGCCACACGCATCCCCACAGACCTCAAGAACATGGCTTATGATCAACGACTGGCGAGACTCGGACTTCAGACTCTAACTGCTAGGAGACAACGTAGCGATATGTTTGAAACATTCAAGATTTTGCAAGGGCAATACAACTCCGATCTTACTAGTATTTTTCAGCGCTCTGGAAATCCACAATTACGAGGTCACGGTATGAAGCTTGTAAAATCTAGATGTAATCTAGTGCAGTACAAAAACTTCATCGGCAACCGAGCTGTCGACACCTGGAACACACTGCCCCAGGACGTGGTGTCGGCTCCTAGTCTACAGATCTTCAAAGGAGCTTATGATGATCTCTTCAACGAGGAAGACCATAGACTCCATTGATATGTGGACTTTGTTCCCCCCCGTCCAAGAATTGTGTCAAACTTGTTAAATTACTATTATTGTGATATTATGTGATATTACATTTATATTTACATGTGATGTTAATTATTATGATGTGATATATCTTCAATGAATTGTAATAGCGCCGATTCAGGCCTCATCAGTTTGTACTGTTGCCTGTATATTACTTTAAATAAATAAATAAATAAATAAAAAAAAAATATTTTTACATATTTTACCTGAAAGATCATATATTTATATGTTTTACCTAAAAGAAATATTTTTGTATATTACTGCAATTTTTTAATTTAATTATTCATTTTTCCTATATGTTTTGACAAGGGATATCCAGACCAACAATTCAGCATAGTCAAACCTTTTTCTGTTGCCTCCTCTCTAAAATGCCATCATTGCATTGCAATGAAATAAGTCAGTCCATAAATACCAGATGTAGAAGGCATAGGACTTCTAAGAAGGTGAATGTTTTAATTTCATTGTCTTGCTCAACGCAGATTTGCATAAGGGTAATGGGGGTGAATCAGCAGTAATTTTTATTCATTTTCATCTTGTGTTTGACATACTACAGAATGATTGTTTTGAGAATTTCTGTTTACCTGGTCATTTGTGATATGTGATATTACATTTATATTTACATGTGATGTTAATTATTATGATGTGATATATCTTCAATGAATTGTAATAGCGCCGATTCAGGCCTCATCAGTTTGTACTGTTGCCTGTATATTACTTTAAATAAAATAAATAAATAAAAATATTTTTACATATTTTACCTGAAAGACCATATATTTATATATTTTACCCAAAAGAACATATTTTTGTATATTACTGCAATTTTTTAATTTAATTATTCGTTTTTCCTATATGTTTTTGACAAGGGATATCCCAGACCAACAATTCAGCATAGTCGAACCTTTTTCTGTTGCCTCCTCTCTAAAATGCCACTATTGCATTGCAATGAAATAAGTCAGTCCATAAATACCTGGATGTAGAAGGCATAGGACTTCTAAGAAGGTGAATGTTTTAATTTCATTGTCTTGCTCAACGCAGATTTGCATAAGGGTAATGGGGGGGGGGGGTGAATCAGCAGTAATTTTTATTCATTTTCATCTTGTGTTTGACATACTACAGAATGATTGTTTTGAGAATTTCTGTTTACCTGGTCATTCAAAATATCAGTCTGAATTGCCCAGCAAATCCACAGTGGATGCCAAAAATACATCTGTGAAAATAATTATGTATGTCAGGTTTGCGAGGTATTTAACACCTTTGCACATTAATGTTCATCAACATTTCAAATTCAAATGTTCATCAACATTTGAATTTCTTGACATGGTAGCCAATTTAAAAACAAAGATCTCCAACTTGGTCTGGGAAAAAACCTAGTCTTATATTATGGGAATACATATTGAGGTTCAAGGAAAAACTATTTCGGTCTGTAGTTTTCTTCTAATTTAAAATATTAAAGAAATTTATGACATTGTTCTTGTAATATAAATCATAAAAAGTGTTATTTGAGTTCATTACTTTTTATTTATTTATAAAGAGGCACTTGCCCAATAATACATAATATGTACATACTAAATGTATTGCAGAGAAGCCATTACTCATAGAAAACTTAATTCAAGAAATCAGTGGATGCTTGAAAATTTCACAAAAATTGATCTCTTTGTTCTTTTTGTGCTTTGATGAATGTTTTTGCCTTTTGAAGGAGGTACATTTTATTTTTCTTCTGTTTTGCAGAACTCTTGACAGCACCTCAAGTTGGCAACATGTTGGTTGTGACTCAACAGGAAGCAGAAGAGGTAAAAATGAGTCTTAGATATAGAGGTGTATGAAATTTTAACTCTCAGATTGCAGAAGTTTTTAATAAAACCTTCCTGTCCAATTTGTTTCTTTGAAGTACTACAAATATAATAGATTCATGAAATTCTAATGATCATTCGCTTGGCTTATATTCAGAATTTATTTTTGTTTACATTCAGAGTTTTTATAACTACAATTGAACAAGTGATTTATTCAATACAATTGCTGCTAGTTTCCACATGCCTTGACAAGTCCTCCTGTCCATTTTGCTATAAGCCACAACTTACAATACTGGCATCCAAGCTTAGCATGGCACTTCACTTATTTTTTTATTTGTCTGAGTCTCAGAATAGTACAGAAATCTGTCATGATAGCAGTAAACCCTGGGCAAGGTCCCTTTGCAACCCCAGTCCCAAATAGAATCTGTTAGATCCTTGAAACAAGCGAGAACACAAAAGAATGAACTGTGCTTGGGTGTGGGTCACTAGACAGTGGAGGCAGCACAATAAAATTAGAAAAAAGCTTAGCTCAGGCTTGAAATCATGACCTCGAATTTCTGGTTAGAATCCAAAACTTTTCATTTATATTCTATACAGAAGAGGAAAAGTAATAAAGATAAGTACTGGGAGGGGGAGTGAAAAGTTGGGGAAAGCATGTTTGTTTCAGGAAAAGTATGACCACCCTATCTTGTTGGTTGCTAAAGAAGATTTGTGTTAAAGTATTTATGAAGAACTGTTTTGTTGTAGGGAGAGGCTTGTTTGCAAGATGATACAACCGCAGGAACCAGGGTACTGTTGACTTCCAGCACTTCAACCAATGCAACAGCACCAGATCCAGATAGAGAGCTGCATCTTGCTACAGAGTCCATTAGTGACCCTCTTCTTGCAGTAAGTTCACTTTATTTTTTAAGTGAAAATGTATTTTTTGGATAATTCCTTTTGTAAGGAAATATACTGGAACATACATTTTGGGTATTGTGAGTCGCTTAATCAGTTATCTGCCAGTGTTCCCATTTGGGGACAAATATTGAAGTTAAAATTTTGTTATTTCTTTTTTATTCAAGGACTTTTCACTTCAAAAGTTTAAATCAAACTCTGCACTATTATTTAAGATTACCCATGAGCGGAGAAATATATCTGCTTCAGAAATTAACTTTTTTTATTTGAAGAAAACATATTAGAATTAAAAAATTCTTCTGTACAAGTTGTGATTCAGAAAATACTACTTCAAAAATTGAACATCTTTAAAAAATCAAATGAAATCTTGATGAAAGAGCTCAAAGAATTAAGCAAGTCATATGAATTGCCTCTTGTTTCAAAGTCTCCATCTCTTCAAATACAATCGCTTTGTTCTGAAGTTCTTGAATGAAACACAAATCGAAATATATCATGTTTGAGAAAACCTTCGTTTATCAACAAAAGACTTTTGACTTCAGACAAACTATACTGCAGGAGATAGAACTTTGAGCTCAACAGCTACTGAACATAGGGTGCGCTGCTGCAAAACCATTATTCAAAGTAAATAAGTGAGCTTTTCTTTAATTTATTCATTGCAACATTTCTATATACAGTTCATACAGGAGAAAAGATGCCACGACATAGTAGAAAATTGAGGTACTTGTAGTTGATGTTTGCGAAGGAAACGTAGTGTTTTCTTAGGTGATGAGGTTCAAACAATTATTCTTTTAAAAGATACTGTATGTTACTTTCACAATCATTGTTTAGAGCAGAACTAGTATCTTCATTATCACTTTCACCGGAATCCTGTAATGAAATTATGAAATCTTCAATAACATATCCTGATTAAAACAGCTTTGATATTTTTTTTATATTCAACAACTTATATCTAGGTATCAGAAGTGATCTATCAAATAGCTTCTGATACAACTTTCTGAACCTTAGAAATCATGAACATCTTGTTGCTATCTGCTTTGTACCTCTTCATAGGAACCCAAGGATTTTCATTAAGGTGAGAATGATATGGAGATAAACTTCAAAACATATAAACCACAGAAGAAAGAGTGCAAGAATTTACTTGAACAAAAATATTTCAGCTCTTTTACTGTAACTTAGAAAAACAGGGTACCCATGCACATTACTGAAGAATATGAACTGAGCTTTTGCCAAACTGTATGGTTAAATGAGTTTCCTGTTAGAAAAGATAAGCTTCATTGGGAATCCTAATCGTTGTTTATAATCTATCAGGGCTCATATGTTGGCTGATGCTGATGTGACCGACATCTTGATTGGCCGAGTGCGTACCGGTGCCAAGGAAACGTAGAGACGCCACCAAACTGTCAATACCAAACTCTCATCTCCCACGATATAGTAGTTGAATCAATATTTTGCAAAATTACAAATACAAATACTGAAGACATTAAAATTTAAAAATTAGAAAACCCACAAAATCAAAAAAATCACAAAGTGCAGACACATAAGTCATATTTTCTGACTCAAAATGAGCTCTTGAATCAATAATAAAATATACTACTTGCTTTTATCAGTTGATTGTTACATAAGTCTGGATGTCTTATGCACCCTGAGAAAAACATTGGTTCGCGTATCTTGATATATTTTTTTTCTCATTTCAGGATAATTACGGGCAGTCTCGAGTGATTTCCTTCAACCTTGATCATTTAAGTGATACTGAAGTTGATGAAATCGCCGATGACCCTACATGCCAAGCTGCTCGCACGCATTTAACTTACCAGGATGTGGTCCAGAGAAAACGACAGCAGTACACTAATAGTGATACTGCTGCGTGTACTGATAACAAAGTTATTAGTAGTGGCTGTGATAATAATGTTGCTACAATTGGAAGTAGCAACGTAGGTACATGCGGAACAGAATCTGCACTCACAGATGCCATAGTGGGGCTGCGAGATCCTGTGACTGCCCTGTGTATTCCTCCAGAAATGGCTGGACTGGTGGCGCCTACTACTGATCTCAATTTGCTATTACAGGTATGTTTAATAATAATAATATGTTGTTGTCTATGCCCACTTCATTTGGTCTGTTCAGACATATGAGCAGTTTTTTCACACTCATTAATGCCAAATCAAATTGGTGGGAAGGGGGCATGCTTTAAAAATTATTTGCATTTATTTCATAAACGACTATTGCCAACTTATGCTGAAGCTGTTTTACTTCTTATCATTTTTGATATTGCACCATCGGGAGAAACTGGTGTGCATGAAATCAGTGCATTTATTCAGCTAGAAAGCAAGAAAAGCACACTTTAAAACTTCATTTTTAAAAAGTATTATTTAAATGCATAATTCAGTAATTAAAATTTAGTTGTTTAAGGGGGGGTTAACCAAGGGCAGCACAGAAATGGAGAGTGATGATAAAATATATGAAACATAAGATGTATATCAATGATAATGAAAATTTTATATTGCAATAACTAAATGTTAATAACTAATTAGCCAATTTCAGAGTTCGAAAAAGTTTATTTTTACTCAACAATAATTTTTTTTTTTAATACAACAATTTTCCACTGTCTGATATTCAGTGAACCTTTTCTCAGAATGTTTCACAAGTACAACTTTCATATTTTACATTATGACTGACACAATATATACGGTCAGTCTTAATCAATTACATTTTTTTTACAAAAGTTTTAACAAAAGAGTTTTTACAAAAGACCTATAACGTTTTAAATCCAAAACTTGTTTTTTGCAACAAAAAAAAATGGATCACTTCCTTTTTTTTTCTAAAAATATAAGAATAAAATGAAATCGATTAAGATTGTAACTTTTTTGAAATAAAGAGAGAGAAAGAATCACACCAATCCCTTGGATAGTTTCTTAGAAATGATACATTGAATAGTGAAAAATAAAATATACAGTAAATGGCAAAAATGTATAACCCTGCATCCTGTTTCTAGGTTATAATTTTCCGCAGGAAGTATACAAATGTTTGCTGGAGTTTTCGACACCCTTGTCAGAACTTTTCCATAAAATTTGGACTATAAACTTCAAAAATAAACAAACTAACAAACAAACAAAACAAAACAAAAAAAAGGGGGGGAAACTAACAAAAATCGATTTTTTTTTTTTTCATTTTTCCCAGTTCTCCCTCCTTAAATAAATTACGAAAATGATGAAAGTGAAGAAGCCAGATCTTTGAAATGCGGTATGTAGGGCCTGCCCCTTTACATTTGATAGCTGTTTTAATTCACACACACATACACAGTCTGTTCAAAAATTTCGCGGGGTGTTTGAATTGTTCCCAATTGTTGATATCTTGATTTGTTTATTAGCTATGTGATTTTTTTGTCTGGCGGATTTCAAAATGAATGACCAGAAGAGCAACGAATTGCTGTGAAATTTTGTGTTAAACTTGGAAAATCTGCCACAGAAACTTTCGCTGTGCTTAACACGGCTTACAATGATGTTGCTATGAAGCATACAGCCTGTTTCAAGTGGCATGAACTAATTAAAAGTGGTTGACAGTCCATTGAATATGATGAAGTTCTGGACGTCCACCCACATCAACTCACGACCATACGTTGCCAAAATCATTTCCCTGGTGTGAGCAAATTGACATCTGACTGTCAGGGAGTTTGAAGCATGTGAGATGTCAGTTGTATGTTGTCATGAGATTTTGCCTGAAAACACGGAAATGCACCTTGTTGCTGCGAAATTTGTGCCATGCCTGATGACAGAGGAACAAAAAGCTTTGTGTCCAGCTTTGACATGAACTGCTTGATCGTTCAGAAGAAGATAAAAACTTCTTGTCAAGGATCGTATCAGGTGATAAATCATGAGTTTATGGTTATGACATTGAAACAAAGGTCTGATCGTCCCAGTGGATGGATGGTCCCCAAACTCAAAAGACCCTTGAAAGAAAGAATATTTTAGTTGATTCCTGAGATAATGGCAAATGCGAA
The DNA here is from genome assembly GCA_011170035.1 of Teleogryllus occipitalis. NCBI lineage: Eukaryota > Metazoa > Arthropoda > Insecta > Orthoptera > Gryllidae > Teleogryllus > Teleogryllus occipitalis. Next base: position 618,774 of record BLKR01000003.1, on the reverse strand, counting down.
GAAGGAGCTGAAGGACATTACAAAAAAAGGGTACTAGGACTGTTGCACCAAGTGGAAACACTGTTGGGATAAGTGTGCCTTGGGGAGGAAAGTACTTTGAAGGAGGCCCAGACATCTAACTTATAGAGAACATTTTTTTTATAATGTCAGCCTGTGTATTTTTTTAACAGCCCTCGTATTTTCATATTTCTCAATGTGATATCCAGCTCATATGATTGGTAGAAGACTACATTTTAAAGTATAATGCAGTCTTTGGTGATGTTTAATTTTTCCGAACCTGTCAAAAGTTGATTTCTGGCTTTCCGTGACCAGACCATTAGTTTCCTCTTGTCAGAAATCATTCAAAACCATGAGTACATACTTAAATGAAATATTTCTTATTTAGCAAGTTATATTTTATTTTTTTATTGTTTGTTTACAAGTGTGTGTTTGTATTTCCTGTTACAAATTGCTGACTTCTCACTCAGTTTGAACACATCCAAAATTGTTGAAATAATTCTTTTGAAAGTTTCTTCTTACTTTTCAATTATAGCACAAATAAATAATAATCTATATATTTAAAACACTTCAGTGTTTTCATTTAGAAATAAATTTGAGCTTTCTTCTCAACAAAATTTTGTGATTTCTATCTTTAAATAAAAGGTAGTAGTAAAGACGTGTTATAGCATGCTCATATGAACCGTTTTTATAGTACATTCTCAGTTGCCGACTCTGCACGCACTACTTTTGGCCACACGCGCTCAGTATAGTCTGTGGTCGCTTAAAAAGAGAACCTGACATTTGCAGATCACCAGACGAATATTAACATTTCTAATAGCTCCGCAAACACATGTTTACAAACATTAACAGAAACTACGTAATAGTAAAACTAATAAAATCATCCTTAACATTCAGTTTGCAAAGTTAAATTTAAAAAAAAATCTTTATGATAATGAAGTGAACAAGTGAATGTCAATATCAAATTTACATTATTTCGACTGTATTAACTAATATTCACCCTTTAATCTCATGCACACAATTTACTTATGATCACTCTGCTTCAGGAAGAGGTTAAATTCCTTCCATGTCTGAAGCAGATGACTCGGTGTAGGAAGAGGAACCTTCGGTGATGACTATCTTGTTCACGACACTGTCACTGAAGCCATCTATCTTCCACATTCTCTGTTCCTCTTTAATAGTATGCCCTACACCAGCGTTCTGGCGTCACTTAAGAAATACCTTGCTCGAGAAGTGCTGAAAAGTGCTAAAAATGTATTTAAAATGTTCGTTACCACACATTTTAACCACTCCGTAATAGTTTACCACTGTAGTGTTTCATTACAGAAGGACCTGCACCACTCTCTGATATCTTCAAGCGAACATTTCGAACTGCTTGGCAAAAATTTCTAACTCATCTGCTTCGCTTCGCACGAGTATACCGCCTCCCACCGTGCATGACCGAATCTGCGTCTGTCATCAGTTTTAATGAAATCAACAGCTCCAGTTACTCCTATGTGTACGTGGGGCACAGTTTGGCAAGCATCCCAAAACACATGCTATTGTTTACATCCACTTTTTTCTTAGGGTGAACAGAGAATAGTGAAGATGGCAAGATTTTAAAGTTCCAAGTTAGAATGTTTTTAAATGCAGAGATTAGTGAGTGGCTAAAATTCCAGCAATTGTTTGGCAAGTGTTTCTTTACAAAACAATTTCAATGATTGTAGTAATCCTTTAGAGTAGAATTAAGAACTTGACACTACACATATTTATTCATACAGTTTAGTAATTCTTGACACTAAACCTTTTGACATGACACTAAAACTAATTTTTATCATAAATTTAAACTGGTAAGGAAAGAAAAGATATATTTTATATTTTGTCATATGACACCCTCCCGACTCCTGACAAGAACATTAATACAAGTTTGTTTAATTAATTACTGATGAAAACATTATATCAGTGTGTGCAAAATTCCAAACACTGATCCCATTAATTCAGTATAAGAGAAACTGTAAGCTTATGTTAAATATCTCGAAGATGGTGGAAAATCAATACGCACATACTCTTTAGTCTTTGTGTTCAAGAATAGAGTCGTATTGAAACTCCGTGAATGGTTTAATTCATTGGTGTTGTCCTGCTTTGATCCTCACGTCTTCTTGCTGCTGAAATTGTATTACAGTAGAGTGTGTGTGAGGGGCATGGGTGTGTGCGCACGTTTGTATGTGTTTGTATTCCTGTTATGTTTTTTTGGGGGTACTTTTGTTGAACTTTTGCATAATTCAATCAATGTTAATGCATCTTTCTGTTATTGCAATTTAAGTTAAGGATTGGTGAGGCATGACAAAGGTATATAATTAGTGAAATTTTTACAAACCTTTTCTGCCGAGGTAGCAATACTAGGACACAGATTTAGATACACAGTAATTTTCATTTACAGTAAAGATTTGTTATTGCTCGAGACTATTGTATTGAATAGGTCCTTGAAAAGTATATGTTTCTTTGTTCCAGGAGGAATCCGGCTTGCAAGTTTTATTGCTAGACGGAGGTGATTCGCAATTCTACACAGAATCTACAATCAATCTTAGGGATCTTGAGTAATGATTGGAAACAGAATCGAAAATAACTCCTGTGCAATCAACTCTTTTTCAAATGCATTTGATCAATTAGTGAATTTGTTGATAACAGTTGTACATTTTGTGTTGTGCTGTGGCTATTTCATTATTTATGTTCGATTATTGTTCTTGATAGAGAAAGAAGACCAGAAATATATAATTTTTTTTAAATATATCTGTATCTCCTTTTACCATTCTATTTTTCCTTTTCAAGTTTTTTTTTTGTAAGGGGGGGATTACTTTCTCCAGTTACGTCCACACGTCACAATATCTTCACCAAGAAGAATCTACATTGGTGAGGTTGATTTTAAATTGGATTTTAGATTGGAAATGATTTTAATGGTAAGGATTGTATCTCAGTTGTCGAGTTATTGTATTCAGGGTTGTGTTTCGTGTGTGCATGCGCGTGTGTGCGTGTCAAAATATGTTCCCAGACCAAACTAGTTTTGTTTTATATTTCCCATATTATTTATTTATATACATTATATATTTTGATCTAGAGACAAGCTACTGAACTATTGGTCAAGACTTCATTTGAAAGAACAGGAGGGTTGCAAAGTCCAGGGTGCACACTGATTACCCAGTCGGTCTGATATGACTCGTCTGAATTCAGTTCTTAGCAAGCAGTGTTTTACATAAAATTAAAGTACAAATTTTTTAATTAATAGGAATGAAAGATCCATATTTAATATTTAAAGGAAGGTAAGTAATAAAAAACAAACATTTTCATAAAATGCAGTATTTATAATTAATATCATAATAAGCAACAAAAGTTATTATTTACATTTATATAAAAAGATTATAAATAAGACAAAAATATAATGAATATTACTCATGGTCATATACTGCAGGATGAAAGACCAGGAGGGGCCTGTTGCTGGTAAAGCAGTAGACCTGAAATACTTCAGTCTTCCAAGTGTTTCTGTATGATCCACTTCTTACTTGGTCTTCCTATATCTCTCGGTCCAAGTGGCTTACATTTTAGAGCAGCTTTTAGGAATCTTTCTTCTTTCATTCTTTTAATATGTTCCAGCCATTTTTCTCCTTTTTAACTTTCTCTGTTATGGTTGTCGTCTTCATTCTTTTGTTGTGTGTCAACTGTATGTCTTTATTTCTCTGTCGATCCAGTACAGTATAACCAAGTCTTAGGAACCTCATTTCAGCTGCTTCTAGTCTCTAGTTGTCTCTTTGTTTGAGGATCCAGGTTTCTGATTTGTACAGGGCCGGTTTCACCAACAGTCGAGTAAAATTACGAGTAGTTACTCAAGAGTGTGGATTTACTCTTAGATTGTTACTTTCAAGTAGAATAAAAGTGTTTTACCACTCTTCTGGAGGGTCATTTGGCTCGAGTACATACTCCTCGATTTATTCCACAAACCTGCTGAACGAGCAATTTTTCATAAACAGTGGAAAGTGATTCAAACGGCTGTGAGCGAGTGTGTCGCAGTAAACAAATTCGAACCAACACGAACCTCTGGTTATTTCCTTGTTCCATCATTCATTTCAGTTTCGGAGTTCTTGGACATGTCTCGTGTGGTGTTTTAGTTTTGTGGAGTGTTTTAGTCTTGGGTGGTGTGGTAATTTCAGTTAGCATAGCTTATTTTTTAGTTTTTGTTTTAGTATTTCTTAGTACTAGTAGTATTTGTTGTTTTTACTATCTTTATTTCGGAGTATTTACTTTGTTTATTGAGTTCTTGTTATATTTTATTGTTACCATAAACTTCTCATTAATTTTATTGAATCTTTATTTCACTGTATGGTTAGTTTTATTATTACTTGTTGCTTCTAGTTGTAGTTATTTTAATTTTTTTATTGTGTTCTTCCTATTATTAATTTTTCATTGTTATGTAATACCCCCCCCACACACACACACACAAAATGTTTGTAGTGTAATTTTAGTTAGTTTTTTCCCCTCATTTTTATGAATTTCGTTTTCTATATTCTATTAGATTAGTTATACCAGGTGATCACTTTAAAACGCAACCCTGCTATTCAAGGCACTGAGAGAAAAGTGAAAGCTTTGCAACATTACTTCTGGGACAGCTCTTTCAACTGCATTTCAGCGACATTCAATTCACCACCTCCCCCTTCGTTTCACTCACCCCCTTCCTGTGGTGTGGATCATACCTGCTCAAAACATAACAGGCCACTTCTTCATTGATAGTTTCCTTCTTTCACCTTTAACTTACGATGCGCCTCAGCGTAGAGCATCGCAGTTTTGTGGTGGAGGAGTATTTCTGAACGCAATCTTTCAAAGAGTGTCAAGCAGCTTCAGAGAAAAATTTTCATCCGAGTCTATTCCGAACAAGAGTACCACATTTCGGTTAGTGAAGTGCTATCATGAGACAGGAGGTGTGTTTGATCAGAAACGCTATTGTCGAAATACAGTGCTCATGCAGCGAAAATTAAGAGGAAGTTCGGGATGTTCTTTCAACTTCCCGAAAATATTATTAAGGAAACTTCAGCAGTCATGTAACCTTTCTTATGGAAGTGCACACTGTGCCAGTACAAAATTGAAAATGCGTGTGTTTAAACTGCGAATATTTCAGGAGCTTAATGTTCCTGATTGGGCTGCTCACATGAATTATTGTAATTGGCCACATAGATTCGTTTGCGAAGATCTTGAGACACTTGATAAGTTTTTTTTAGTGATGAGCCATGGTTTCATCTGAATGGATATGTTAATCAGCCAAACAGTAGACTCTGGGTTACTGAGAGACCACAGGAAAGTAGAGAGTCCACTGCATTCAAACAAAATTGGAGTATGGTGTGAGATTTCTCATTGAAGAATAATTGGTCCATTGTTTTTCAAAGTGCTGTGATGGCTGGTACATATCAGAGTTTACTGAGAAATTTTGTATCCCTTCTAAAAAAGGATGAGGGAAATTGTTGGTTTCAGCAGGATGGGGCGACACCACATACTGCCAAGTCGACAATGCAATTTCTGAAAGAGTTTTTTGGAACAATAATTTCTCGAGGTTTGTGGCCCCCTCTTTCACCTGATTTGTCACCACCAGATTTTTATCTTGGGGATGCTACAAAAGTAAAGTTTATCCAAACAAACTTGCTATTCTCGAAGAGCTCGGAATGTCAAGGAAGCAATTTACATGATTGATGAACAAACTTTACATTGGGTTGCAGCAAATGTTCTTAAGCAAGTTAATAATTGTTTTTAGCAAATGGACATTTTCAACAGTTTTTGAGAGGTTTGCTTGTTTCCGACACCAATGTATAATTCATAATTTCTTTTTCATCATTCGTAATAAATAATTTCCTTTTCTCCTTTACCGATTACTATACTACCTCATTAATTTTGTTGCAGGGAATTTCCAAAACCTTTATGTTAAGGTTAAATAATGGGGATGAAGGGCAAGGTTGTGATGTATCATTAAGCAGTGACTTCTTTCACTGATAATTTCACCCATGTTTATTAGTACAGAGCCCGCTATTTCGAAACTACTTTTATTTTAATATAACTTTATTTCAATAAAAATAGTAATAATAATAAAAATTAAATTTGTTCTGTGGATCTGGAATTAATAATTTTTAATGCATATTTAAAACAGCAAGTATAATATCTGTGGATTTCTGGAGCACATTTGTTGTCATCAAAACACAGTGCTCACGCAGCAAAAAGTTGAAGTTCAGGACATTATTTCGAATTCCCTGAAAAAAAGATTAAGGAAGCGTCAGCAGCAATCTAATCTCTCATATGGAAGTGCGTACTATGCCACAAAAAATTGAAAATGTGCACATTCAAACAGCGCACTTCTCAAAAGCTCAAGGTTCCCGATCAGCCTGTTTGCATGAATTATTGTAATAAGCCATGGTGAATTGTTGGCGAAGGTCTTGATGCACTTGATAAAGTGATTTTTAGTGATGAGACTCGGCTTCATCTAGATGGGTATGTTAACCAGCAAAACAGGAGTCTCTGGGGTACCCAGAGGGGTACCATGGGTAGAGACGGAGCCAAATCGTAGGTGGCTCAGAGGTTGAGGAGGAGATCGACAGATGGCATTGCGCTCTGTGCGTTTGAAGAGAGTTTTGATAGAGCATCGAATGACTAAGCACTCGTTCAAACATATTATTATTAAGAACATATTTCGAAGAAATGATATTTTATTCACACAATTGTGATTTTTTTCTTCCCTTTCTGTTGGTGTTGCCATGGCACAATGGCACTACCCTATAAGCCGCCACTGTTTCATATGTAAATTATATTTGTTTACTATTTTTCTTTTCTGTAGAGTAACCGATGATGGGATATAATTCCCGAAACGTGTATGGCTAATAATTTTTAATATTAAATATATTTTAAATCAACTTTGTGGTTGATACATCGTGAATCCTTAATCATTTATTATAGAATCAATATCTAGATGGGTTCAACAGGAACGTACAAATGAAAAAAAATAGTAAGTGGAAGGAATACGAAATTATAGAGAAAATTGCACAATTTTAATGCTTTTTATTCTCCAATTAATTACAATGACTTGACATTCGATCAGCTGAGACACAATTCTTGGCGAGCTTGAACGAATACCAAAAATGTATACGTAACAAAGCTCCCAATTAGATAACTGTAACCAGCTCATCAAGTGCCAGAAGTCTCTAATGAAATTGGATTATAGCAAATTGTTGATTCCAATTTTCCGAATTGAATTTAAAAAATGTATTTTTACTTTCTCATAAACATACGCATATACGTAGTAATATACATAGTATAGAGAAAGTTACGTAATGCTGTGTGCGTTATGTATTTTTTTTTTTTTTTTTTTTTGTAGAGCTGTAGTTAGTTTCCTAATCTTTTTGGAAATGGCATGCCCCCTCCTTTCTCCATGAAAAGAATCGGAACGTGCTCAGGCTCTACGTAATAAAACATTTTGGTCTATACAACTTTTCGGTTAACCCCATTCTGTTTCCAGCTCCTCTCTAAACAGTTCCGGCGCCAAATTTATTTTATGGGGCAGTGGCGGCCAGAGAGTGCGGCATGTATGTCCGAACTATCACATACATTTTTCCTCTTCAAACTATTTCTTGACCGAGAAAAACTATGACTTGTAATGTACAACCGATTTGCATTTATCGGGATTCTAATCCTTGTCTAAGACAACTTTTATGTTAATAACGGAAGATACAATGGTGCTCATGCGAAAATGAGATTTTTTAAAAATATTGCCAACCAACAAAACAGTAAATTATGAAATCAGATGAAAGGATCGCTATTCTTAGCTTAGTTAATAGCCGCAGACTGCCGAACAAAACCCTAATAGGAGCTCGCTGCCTCCACCAAACTGATGGAACCCCCACTCTTCCTCAAGCTTCCATTGCCTCACATGCACCAGCTATGGACGGACTCTCGGTACTCCACGATGCGACCCATTCCAAAAACATTTATCTTTCGCATAATCGGACTCAAAAACTAAATTTGTCCTCAAAAATTGCGCTGGTGGTATGCACACATTAAACAAGCCGATTTGTTGTAAGTTTAATCACTTTCTGCAACTTTTCCCGGGGTTGGTTTTGCTGGGGAGGGCTTCGCCGTAGAGCCAGAAGAGAAGCTGTCACTGCTAGAGGGTTGACCTTTTTGTCCCGATGGCAGCTTCAAAGCTCGAGGGGTTGGAAGTTCCCTGAGGGTCAGAAGAAACGCTCGTGGTGCATGCAAAGCTTCATGATTATTAGTTCGTTGCTGAACCAAACGAGAATTCGAAACACATTGTGTGTGCGTGATGGAAACCGATTTTGGCGGGTTTTCTTCATCAATGTCATGATGTTTTTTGCGTTTAAAAAAGTGGAAGGTAATGGCGCAATTCTGACCATTCGACTATTGTCTATTGACTATTGCTTAATCGTTGATGGATTGATTTGTTCGTACAAAATGAAAGACTATTGTGGAGTTCCTGCGGAAAAGCTCAAAATGCTACGGACAGTGGTTTCCAGTAAAATCTCGAGAAATAAATGAAAATGTTTATGGAGTATTTGGAAGTTATACAACAGAATGAATATCGGTGTGAATTGCGACGATGAAATGATACTTTTAGGTTATTTGCCTCTATTGCCAACAGTTACTTAGAATATTTCATAACATCGAAAAATAGCTTTGTGAAGATGTTAGCCAATGTGTCTTATACATCTTATTACTACGAGTAGTACTGCTACTCAAAGAGAATGTGAGTCTCTAAAACAATGTGATTCGTAACAGTGAAATATGATGGCAATTATAAATTCTCAGAAACATTCCAAATTTGTTGTGTTGGTATTAGAGCGGGCCAAAAAGCATTCAAATTGTCCGCGCGGGCAAAAAGATTCAGAAAGGCCCGCAAGGGTATTAACAATACCGTTGAGTGTTTTGTTTTGTGTCCGTAAACACACAGCAATGAACTAGTAAATCATAAAATATTATGATTTTTAAGAGAAAATGACGTTTACTTAAAACTGACAATCCGTTAGTACGTACATCTGCACTATTTATTGTGATTATGTGCGTTAATTATTGTGATTATATTATGAATTGGCATTGTTTATACAGATACGAAAAGAAAAGTAGATGTAGATATATTATATGTTTAATCCGTTACCTTCGCGTTCTGGTACCTCGGGAATAATTATTAAATTATATTATAAATATATAATTATTCCTATTAAATTCATAGTTAATATGGGACGCGTTCCAGAACCTAAAATTTAAGAAATTTACTACTGATTAGGCTTATGTGCTTTGTCACATTGTCCATATTTTTGTGTTTGTGTTTTGAATATACTATATTTAACGATTGTCCATTTACCCCTATTAAAAGTATTACATTAAAAGTATTACAAACTTTGACATAAATAAATAAATATTAAAAAATAACAAATGATATATTGTTAAGACATTCCAACATAATTATTAAATTTCTGTTTACTTCGCCGATTTTGTAATTTATTATTATTATTATTATTATTATTATTATTATTATTATTATTATTATTATTATTATTATTATTATTATTATTATTATTACTATTACTATTAAAAACTATAAAAACTATATATGAGGTTTGGGAGTGAGAAAACTTTGAATTGGTCTAACGAAACAAAGTAAGGGCCATCTCAGCATTCGTTCAATCGATCAGAGAAGACAAGAAACTTTTTCGAGATGGGAATTATTGATCCAGCTGATTATAACACTTGTTACAGACACAACCAATCTCTTAGAATTATAGTTCAATACAAAATTAACAAATGCATTGATATCACTGTAAAATAACTTATTTTCGAATTTAATATCGTGTTACAAAACAGCGAAAGGTTGAAATAATTGCAATTCTAGTTATGATTTCAAGAGAGCGCCAATAGTGCAACAATACACAAAAGTAATATTGTCTTTCGGAACACGATTCATTTAGTTTATGAGCTCATCGACAAATTAAAAATAATTTTCTCGCATTCAAGCCTTCTCAAATACGTGTTCACTACACTTTCTTGCGCGCAAAATATTTTCGATGGAGAATTAATGCGAATTAAACATGGATACGAAACAATGTATACCTATGAAAGTGAAAGCGTATTTATTTAATTGTTTATCGTTCTTAATGATTGAAAAAACACTTTTGTAATTTAAATTGTATGTTAAATGAATTTTGTATGTTAAAAATATGATATTGTTTTTTTTAATTTTTATATGTAGTATATTTCGGTTTCCGTCACTTTAGCTTGCGCATGCGCCGTGATGTTTATTGTTGGTTTTGCATTGTTCCTATAAAACTCCTCTGTTGTGAAGAAGTCTTGTTTCAGCTCCTATCCGTACGTGAAGCAGTTTTTACAGGTAAATTACAAAAATATTATAACATAATAAAATTTAATATATTCAAAGCCGCTATTTTTTCTTTATTATAATATATTTTTTTACATTCAAGTATGTTGTGTTAACGTTGCAAGATTCTAACTTTTCAGAAATAAATTTTAGAATGATACTATCTTTGCAATCGATAATAATCCGTTTCAAATATTTGTACGTTTTTGCACGCTGCGGAGAAATCTTGCTTCTTGGTTTTAATCCATTCGATGCTGTGTATTTTTCGGTGAAAACGTTACACGCATTTTGAAGAATTCATAACAATATTATTGAAAGAGGAATTATTCATGTCACATTCAGATATTGTCTTAATTTCTTGGCTTATTCACAAAATAATTTTGTGTAAGAAAATCGATAAATTTAAGTTGAAAGTAGATAATATAAAGCAATAGATTTCTAGTCGATGTTAAAAAATGTTTCAATAATAAAGAACAAATTATAATGCGAATATTTTTCAAAAGGTGTAAGCATGTTCGGATTACAACAATGTACGATGTTCATTTGGCATTTTATTCTTATCCGTTTCCATAATGAATGTAACCTTGTATTTTCTCGACAAAACACATTTTTCATATTAGTATTCTCGCGTTATTTTTTTCAAAAGTTCACATATTTTATGTGTAGAAAACTTCTATGTTTCCGAAACCATTTTCTTAGATCAAAATGTATAAATCTGTAGACTCGTGAAAAGTCTCGTTAAAAAGAAAAACTTACGTTTTAATTTTAAACGATATTTACATATTTGATTTCAAAAGCATTGTTGGTTTACATAGAAATTGTAAAGCGATAGTTATTTTTGATGCGGATGGTAAAATTGTGTAAGTACTACGTTACCTTAAGGATAGTAGTAATTGAGGCGGTCAGACCAAAGTATTTTTACTTTGTTGCATTCACAGTTTTATCTGAATATTTGAGCATCACCTCACTATTAGCACTAGTGTTAAAATTGAACCTTTAGGATGCTGTGCATGCCCTGAAAGAGACGCTTTTGTTAATAGATACCTAAAGTAAGTATATCGGAGCTTATGCGTGCACAGCCTAAAACAAGAGGGGAGGGGCAACTATTTTTTGGGTTCCCTTTTCCCTTGAACTTCTTTATAAATGTCATTTTTTACTAGAAACATGTAAGTACTAAATGAATAAAATATTTTACAACGAACATAAAATTACAATTCGAACAATTCAATTATTTTATAAAATTAATTTTATGTTTTATATAGTTGCATGATTAATTGGAGGCCCGTTCCCCAAATGTAATTTCCCAAATTGTTAGTTTAAAATTGGGAAAATGAGGGATTGAACCTATTGAAAGAATAAAATGAGTTATAGGTCAAACTTTTCAGGGGAGGACGGTCTCTCTGCCCCGTCCTTCGCATGCCTACGACGCGAAGTAATTTTTGAGAGCATGTAACCGAAGATTTTTTCGAGAAAATTTGTAATAGGTGAACCTCTTGAAAGAACTTTCTTTCAACGGTTGATAGACGTGTTATACACCAGATGGAACGAGGGAGATGCTAAAAGTTAAGTTACATATTGACGTAAGATTAACCACATCACGAACGGCCTCCTTTAAAATTAAAAGAAAATTTATTTTCCTTTATTACTGCACCTGTAGTGTTAGTATTTTCTGGTACAATTCCCACCGCTGCTTTTTGTTTAAAGTTTCCAAATCATGTGTTTAGTGACATATTCTTTGCTATAATGGATTTATTTTTGGCCTGGTAACTTTTGAAGAATAGGAAATGTAGAAGGTGAAACATTGTACACAAAGCCATGAAAGCTGAGAAAACACCCAAATGACGTACAACCTTATTCGTGATTAGCTGTAAATAGCAGTAATGTGAGATAAATTACGCGTAAGTTACTTGTACTAAGGCGAAATATGATGCGGTAAATATTACCACGAAGTCTTGATTTAAAATCAGACTAGCAAACATACAGGTTTCCATGTCATTGAGTTGTAAATGAAGACTAAAAGAAGAATTTATCGACAATTGTAAAATGAATGTATCTAACTTCTTTAAATTTCATTGTAATTTTCGATTAAAAATACGTGAAATGTTAATTTATTGATTGTAAAAAAAGTCACATTGAGTAATGGTCACTTATGATAACTTAACGTACATGACTTCAGTCTTTTTATGTGTGAGGAAAGATGTATCAGCCATTAGGTTTCGCCAGCTTGAATCGGAGGCACAACACTAAAAATGATTACACAAAAATGATTAAAAATAAAATGGGAAAAAAGTTACTTATAAATTTTGAAATTTTCAGTTCAAAAGCGTCTGCTTCGTAAAGAAAGTCATGCAGAGTGGTCCCCAAAAAATGAATAGCTAGATTTGGTAGTTTTGCACCAGAGAAAACCCTAGAAATACATTTTAGATAGTGAATTCATCAGCGTCTGTCGAAGTAATTCATTCGTGTTGTAGTAGATGAAGAATGAAAGCTAAATATCATTGTTATAATCGATTGTTATAATGTAGTAATATTTAATTGTTTGTAAGCATTTGTTGGTAAATGTTGAACGTATCCCCGCAACAATTACTTTTCTTCTGAGAATAAAAAGACTCAGATTTGTATTATTGTAGCGTGAATACATGAAAATATATTTGATAATGGTCCCCAAACATTTTATGGCTAGATATTCATTTTTGTCCCAGAGAAAACACTAAAAATGCATCCATTGGCGCCTGCCAGAGTGATTCACTTGTGTAGTAACAATGGAGCTGTCCTGGTGCTTTTTTCGTGGGGGGGGGGAGTATGGTGACATGTGTTGAACTTTGACGGTCTGCTCTTATCCGAAAATAAATCATTCTTCTTGTGGAAAATGTGCGAGTACATCCCTGAACAATAGTCAAGTCTTGGCACAGGAAGTATCACCGTTGGCCGTTGTGTACTGAAAAGCAAACAAACATAACAATGACTGAATGCAGGTTTATTTATGGCGCATGGTCAATGGAAAGCAATAGAACTATTTATTACTCGTTCACTTTGCATTTGCAGACGGAGGGCTGCGATCTTTTTACATGAAGTCACCGCCGACTGAATGAGAATCGCACGTCTACAGTAGGTACTGATCGATTAGATATGATATAGATGGCGGTGAGTGGGCAAGAACATAATTGTCGTGTAATAGATTTGTGCAAATGAGAAATAAGAATATTTTCCGTGCCTTTTGGGAAAAGCGTGTATTGACTTTGACAAAGCATGTTGTCTGCAGTCCTATCCTAGGTCTTTCTAATGGTTTTAATGACCCTTATTTCTTTTCCTTGCGGCAATAATTCGCAACATTACTTCTAATTAATTTACTGCCCGAACCTACTCACATACCGAAGTGGATTTGATTTTCCCGCACACATCACAACTCTTGCGCATAGATCCGACTTCAGCCAATGACCTTCAGACACCAGTTTGCGTCACAATATTAGCGGGAATTTTAAATTCAGCCAGATACCAAAATTATCACTTCGTTAAAAGACATTGAAACAGATTTATGAAGCATTTCTTTTAAAAATTGCATCTCATACACCTTCAACGCGTTATTTTTGGTTGGTTACCGTTGAAAATTGTCACTTTGTACCACTTTCAAAATGTTTCTCAACATTTCTCGCTCGCCAGCGTCTGGACTGGCTTTTCAAACGGTGCCCATGGTCACGTGGTTCGTGACGCAAACTGGTGGTGGGCAGAACGAGCAAAAATCGATGCACCGGTGGAACCCATCCATGTATGGTCTCAGTTGGCGCCAGCATTGCTCCGAGGCTGTTACACTTCCATTTTGTTAACGTGGCGATTGACGTACGTCAGCTGTTGCCGTGTCATCCAATCGGGAGCTTGAACGTCACCATGTTGACGTCACTGGTGACGTTTCAGCTCCCGATATAATGACACCGTCAACAGTTGATTTACGTCAAAGTGCCACGTTAAAAGTATCGAAGGACCGGTACTATTCGTGCATTATCAGATTGTGTTCGGGTCCTCACTTTCAAAACAACAGTAGGTCCTAATTTTGTGGTCTGCAAATGTATAACGAACAAGTAACAGTTGTTTGCGAACGCTTAGGAAAATTTATTTTCATTATCAGAGCTTTAATGTAGAGGATCAAAAACAATGACGTATCCATTAAATCACTCAAGCCTATTTGTTCTCATGTAAACATCAAAACAATCAAATCATGTCAGGAAATAGTAAAATATTAGTACAAAACGTAGCAACAAAAAACCTGAAGCTAACTAATTCTGTAGGTAGTAAACCACAAGTAATGTACGGCACATTGGAAAGGGAATACCACTCCACCATACATGTTTGCTGTTAAGACAGTTGCTGGTAAAATAAAATTGTAAGAGTTCAGGATTTTATATAATATAAGGTACAATTCCACACTTACTAATCAGCTTATCTGCATAGGCCCGTGAGTTCGTTAGTTTCTCGCGATGCAATGTCGCTCCATGCGTCTTGGTCTGCTAATGGGGAAATTGACAATTTTTCGTGACCCATCTCGATCAGGTTTTTCGTCCAGTTTCCTTGATCCTTTGAGCGAATGCTGAGATGGCCCCTTGTTTTGCTTCTGGACATAAACATAACTTCATTATCTGTGCACTTCCTCTAGAATTCAGTGAAAAATATAGTTATTCAAATTATCGTTTTCATGTTGTCGCGGCAGGAAGTAGTATTCTTTGACAAAGGACGTGATGAGGGATAAGAGCCAAAATTAATTGCTGATTTACCCTTGAAAATAGATTTTATTACATTGGAGCGAATATTTTTGTTAACACTTCTTGCAAAAATGCTCCTTTTCTTTCTGTATTCAAAATTCAAGTAGTATATGGCTTAGGGTAGGAATCACAGAATTTTTGAAAACGTGCACAGAATTAATTTCTCCCCATAGCACATCACACACAGTTTTTAATTGTTTTTGACGTAAAATAAATAAATAAATAAATTAATAAATTTTATCTCTACTGAAAATTCTTAGAGTATTCTCGAAAAAAGTTTTGGAAGTCTATTATGTTCAAAGCTTCTTTTTAACATGAACTTACGCAGCACAAATAATGTTTGTAACGTGAAAATACCGATGGCACAGCAAACTAGTTTAATAATGTTAGGTAACTTGTATACTAGAATAATGTAATACTGTATAATAATAATAATAATAATAATAATAATAATAATAATAATAATAATAATAATAATAATAATAATAATTTTAAAAATTGTCTTTATTTGTGGCGAAGCTCAGGTCTTGAGGTCTACTCTTTCGCCTAACCATTTTAATGAATTTAGAATTTTAAAAATTACAGTTGAGGCGTTCGGATGTAATTAATATTAACTGACATTTCATGGCGCAGAGGAAAAAAATCAATTTCTGGGTACCATCTACATTAATTTATCTGTGCGAGCCAAATGAATTTATTGCCATTTTTTGTTTATTCTTGAAATTTTGCAAAATGGAAAGACATGATGTAAGGAACATTCTTAAAAATTGAGATAAATAAAAGCTCCTACTTATTCCACTTAGAATCAATAATTCTAAATTCGCCCGAAATGTCAGTTGTCATTAGCCGATATGCCTCAACTGTGAACAATAAACAAAAAACGGGGTATATTTACATTTACGTCTGGGATGCAACACTAGGGACCATCCCGGCATACGCCTTAAGCGATTGAGTAAACCCAGAAAACCCTTAACCAGGATGGCGGTTTAAGGCCAAAACATTGAGAGCAAGAAATATCAGGGTTGAGAGTGAAAAACAAAAGAAGGGGAAGAAAAGAAAATGGAGGTAGAAAAGGGGAGAGAATAAAGAAATGATAATGAAAAGGACACGGGGGGATCAGAAGGGAAAATATAGTACATATAATTACAATTACAACAGGTAGTTGTACTTGAGGACATATACAATACATAATCTAAAAAGACCAAGGTATATTATCACATTAATTATTAGGTAAAGGCACTTACAAAAGAATATCTTACAATATAAAATACAGAACTTGACAGTAAAGTAATGGGGTGACAGTGCTGATTTTCTTTGTAACAATAATAGCAAGAATAATACAAGTGTTTTTAGTTTGCTTAAATACTTTAAATACTTTGCTTGTCTCATTCTATTGAAATGTTTTAATTTTGAAGAAATATTAGAGAAATATTGAAGAAATATGTGCAGCCTTTCAAATGTTTTCAGTAGAATGCACGTAACATTTATCCTTTACCCTAGAACCACATTGTACGGTTGCCCGCGAAATATAAACACATTGTTTACACAAGTCAAAAGGCATTAGGCAGTTGATATTTCGTCTATCTTCTATGTTTGAAGTAACGTTTGAAACTATAACACTGCTATAGCGTTTTTGTTGGTGTATTGTGAAATGTTTGCACTGTTGGGTTACATACAACCCGGTGAGTTTCGTGCAACAGTATTTCGTGAAATCTTTTAACTTTCTTAACGTAGTTAATGCTACTACGTCTCTGTTACTGGAAAAGTGAATTTTTCATTTTTCTATATGTAATAAATTAATTTCTCGAACGCGTTTTGCCCCCGCTTTGTGAGTCCGTGATACTGAAAAAGTTGTTTCGGCTATTCATCTGTTCGTCCGTCTGTAAACATAAGCGCCTACAGAAATATTGCGTAGTGGTCTGAAACTAATGACGCTTTCTCAAGTGTCATTAGTCATTAGGGGAAGTAGATTTTCAGTTTTTAATTGTGAAATTTTATTTTATTATTTTTATTTACAAAAATTAGTCAACAGTCAGCTGATCGGAAGTTACTTCAGGTTAGGCAATTTTCGCCCACTGAAAGCCGTAAGAAATATCTTTTATACCGAACACTGCATTTTTAATAATATTGATATTCCCTATTTCCGACTGCCTAATGTCGTGATCCATCAAATTTAAAAGGTTATTTTAGGAGTAGTTTACAGAAAATTTTCGAAATTTCCCTGAAATGAATCTAATTACTTTTAAATTTTTTACACTTTTTACACTTAAAAACTATAAAAGTTTTAAAGTTTTGGGACTCTCTCAAAGAACCTTACAAAAAGGAAATTCGTAGTTTTAATTTTGACATTATTGTATGCGAGCAATCTATCCATGAGATACAATCTGTAAGAGGAAGACTGAAAGATGTGATTTCTATTCTCGAAACAAAGGCAGAAATGAGCAAATATTGTGAATGATATGTCCTTGCACATGCACGGAGCACGATCAAGAAATTTGCACTGAATGCGAAGGTGATATGCCAAGACCTAATATGAATAAACATAAAATTGATAAATGTTTGGTGTATTCATGTGCAAAAGTTGATATTACTTGTTTTCAGCCACTCTTAATGGACAATTATGGTGTCTAATATAATAATTGTGCATACATGCAAATTATATATTGTTGTATGTGAAGTTGCAGAGAATCATAGAATTAATAATGGTAAATTGTAATAATAACACAAATAATACTGATGAGTAAATTTGTTTATGTTTCAATGAAACAGAAATGGGTTATTAAAATTCAAATTTGGTCATAAATAATTTTGTTTGCTTTGGTCGTCCTCAACTTCTCAGTGTAAAGAATGTAACAGTGTGGTTATAATATTTTGAACAATAAGGAAAGAAAAATAATTGCTGAGGAGATTCATTGTAGGAATTTGTAACCGTTGATTATAACAGAAAATAATAGTAATCTGATTGTGTTGCAATTACTAGAAATTTTTTAGACATTCACTAGTAAAAGCGTTTCTTTCAGAGCATTCATAGCGTGACAAAGGTTCAATTTTCAGCAATAGAGCTAAAAGTGAAATGATACTCAAGTATTCACATAAATCTGTGAATGTACAAAGAAAACAAAATAATTCCGTCTGGCATCAGCTATTACCGACCTTAATGTATCATTAAATTATTTGTATTCTTCAATTCAAATAAAATGAATCAGTGATGCCGTCTAAACTATAGTGTATGAAACACGTGGTAAAAGTGAGTTTATTTGCTCGTAGAATTGCGCCACCCGCCTATCGACCTTGTATCGCAACCTTTCCCACTCGCAAAATAAAATGTCACTTTTACCTCTCGTACCATATACTTGGGTTTTCATAACGTGGCGCGTGAGGGCCTTATCTTCACGATGGAATATGGCACGGCTTTCTGCATCTTTCTCAGTCGTACCGCCAGATGTCGCTTGATCGCGACCTATGAAGCAGTGCTGCATATTAAGCGACATCTAGCGGCACGATCGAGAAAGACGCGAAACGTCGTGCAATATTCCATCGTGAAGACAAGTCCCTCAGGCGACACGTTATGAAAACCCAAGTATAAATCATTATTAATAAACTAATGGAATATACAAATTACAAAGGTTATAATTAGACATCGGATGTTTAGGCACTAACAAATTGTCTTTTAGGCGCCTAAAAAGGCACTGAAAATGTCAAGAATAAGGAGAAAAAAGGCACTGTCATAAGTTACATACACAATAAAATGGAAAATTTGTAATTTTTGTCTATATTATTTTGTAAACTTACATGCACAAAACCAATTCGTAAAACTAGATTTACATATTTACAACTCTTCTACATTTTATTCTTAATAGTTTCCATTAACCAGTAATATTTACATATTACCAGTAACTTTTCAAGGATCACTATTTCAGATTTGCGACGACTGGGGGACAAAATCAGTTTGAATGCGGAGAAGGAGATCTGAACGATGTGACTGGCATATATTTTAGCAGTCCAACACTAGCAATACTGAAACCTTCTGGGAATTTATATTTATTTCCACTTAAAATTTCGGTTCCCTCGGTGTATTGTCAATCGTCCATGTTCTCAGATCATGGCTGGTATTTATGAGATAGGGAAATGGAGAAAAATCAGTTGGTATACTTTCAGGAATTCTCTCGTAATTGCAAATTTCAAGACGTGAATTGAAGGTTTCGTAATGAATGATCACGTTGGACCATCGCCGATTATCCGATATCTTAGCATTGTATATAAATATAATAAATAAAAGACAAAAAAGTCCTAAAAAAGGTATTTATGCAAAAAATAGGCATTTATGCTAAAATAAGCAAAAATAAGCATTATAAAACTTCGTCATATATCATTTGTCATGATTCGTGGACATATATTATCAGCCTTTAAATAAGTTCTCTAGAAAAAAATAGGCATTTCCCTAAACATCCGATGTCTAGTTATAATAAATAATTTTTAAAAATATGCTGATTTTTGATGTTTTTGTGCCCAGTGCAGCCATGTTCTACTCGTACGATCTGCTGTGCCTGCGCAAGAAGGGGCGGTACAGCATCATCTGGTACGCGGCCACACACGGATTACCGCCCCGCAAGATGGACCTCGCGAGAGTGAGCATTGCCGCCACGTGGTGAGTAATGTATCATCCAGGGTTACCAGATGCCGAATGAGGGAATGAGGAATCGGGACTGTGCAAAACTGGAATTTTCCACATGAACACGGCGAAACCGAAATGAGTATGAAGCCTAACAGTTGAAGTTGAACTACATTGACGATTTCATTAACCAGTGCTGTATATTATTTTCGTTTCTTTCATTGGTGATAAGGAGATATGATGTGAAAAAGTTCTAAAAATATCATTGAGGTTGGTTGATTTTTAATCGACGAAGAAAAATCGCGTAATTTGTGTTCATTGTCGCGGATTGTGGAGTGGTCCTTACATAGGCGGAAAAAAATGCGGAAATTGCGGAAACTGGCAACACTGGTGCAGCGAGTGGCTGGGAGACCCTAGGGTTCCAGTCCCAACATTGGCGCATATTCGACTAAACAGCTGTTGATTTATCGACTAAACAGCTATTGGTTTATTCGACCAAACACATATTGGTTGATTCAACTGTTGACTGGAGGAATATTCTAGCGTTTTCTTGTCTCTCCGATCCATCCCAGGTGACATTTACTACACTACCGCACATTTCGGGAGCGTAGAGCTTGTCCCGGCTGGGGCGGTGCCCGACTAGCGGCCATTGGGAAACTCCCTGCAAACCGACATGTAGGTCGGCGCCGAATCTTACGTTCTGTTGAGGAAGCATCACCGCTCTCTCCCGGGGTATAACGTGTACTGCACTGACGGCACTAATTACCATAGAAATTGACGCGTACAGAAGAAAAATAATCAATCATCTTTTCTCTTCGTGACTCTACTGTCTTTGATACAGTGCAAGGTAAAGGCATACCTTACAACCAGTGTGATCATATGGCTAGAAAAGGGGAGGTCTGATCTTCCTTGCATAGAAGTGGATATGGAATTACCCACATTATTATTTTAAATTACATTAAGTGAATATCATCCACATCCTGATCCATTGAGCAAATGCTGCGATGGCCCCTTGTTTTGCTTCTGGACATAAATGTATCTTCATTATCTGTGCATCATTCCCCATAGCACGTTATACGCAGTTTTTAACTGTTTTTTTGACGTAAAATAAATAAATTAATTAATTAACCATGACTTTACTAAAATAATTTGTCTTTTTTCCTATTTCCAGTGAGGAGCTAATGGATGCAATCAAAATTCCTGCAAAGAAGAAGGACGAACCCCTGCGGTTATCACTATATTTGTCTTCAATGCTGATGCACGGTGCGTGCATTGTTTACAGGGAGCAGATCATCTTGTTTCTTCGTAAGTACTGTATCGTGAGAGTATTATCTTTAGTTTTAGAGTAATCAAAATACACTTCGCACTAATTACATTACATTCATCATTAAAGACACTTTAATTGAAATGAATGGGTTTAGAAGGACCCTTACCAAGCTTAAATCTCATCCACCAAACATTTTTCTCTTACCAAAATGGGCTCTGATCAGTGGTTTTCATTAGTTTTTCCGATTAATGCCAGGTGAATGCCGGAGGAGTATCATGACAACGTCGCAAGATCTTTCCTTCCTCATCCTCTTTCCTTCCTCATCCTCGACCCTTCATCTCTCCTTACACTTTTCTTCCTCTTCTTTGTTCTATCCCCATCCCTTACTTACACATTTACCCTTACATGCACTACACAACTACACATGTCGGCAGACCAGTCGGGAGCTTAGAGCTCGCCCTGGCTGGGGCGGTACGCCGCTGTTGGGAGATACCTGGAAGTAGAGAACTCTGCGAGCCGACTTATAGGTCGACGTCAGATCTCACATCCAGCGGGAAAAGAACACTGCCACCCACCCCCGTGATAAAACTATGCAGTACGCTTTTGGAACTAATGATCAAACACCAGTCAATTAATCGATGGGACCATGGGGTGCCTCAGAACTACAAGCTGCTACAGATTGTAGAACAAAGTGATATTTTCTGTAAAATTATTTTATAAAACGTTTCACACAACGCAAATTTTATACAATTTAACTCTCACACGGTAAAATCCGGAGTGTTATAAAAATATAGAGTCGTAGGCTTCCTCGGCCGGAGTCATTGAATTCTTGGCTGTCCGGGATTAGCCCCGTCATGGTCGATGGAGCTGACGTTTCGGCCATCTTGTTGTGGCCTTCTTCAGAGCTATACTGCTGATGTTATAAAAATTATAAAATACAGCATGTCCTTTTTCGTCAAATAATTTTACGGAACAAACAGTCGGTATTGGCCAATGCTGTCGAGAGCAACGTAAACTCAAGAGAGAATCTCGAAGCTCAAATGACAACAAACTGCGCCTTACTTGCGTCTGATGTAGAAGAGGTTAAATTCCTCGAAAGAGGATAGAGTAAAGAAGCATTGAAACCACGAAAGGTGTTGGCTCTGAGTGCGTGAAAGAAGCGCGCTTCCAGGTGAGTATCAGAAGTACCCTCACTTGTGTACTGTCAAATAACCTGTGTATTATAATTAGAGACCGGATTTTTATGTTTTTACATATTTTTTGTGCCGACCTGGATGGCCGAGGTGGCTAAGAGCGAGTACCGACTCAGCGCTTCCGTCCGAAGGGTCGCGGGTTCGAGTCCCGCCTTGGGCATGGTTGTTTGTCCCTTGACTTTGTATGTGTTGTCGCGGAGGGCCTCGCGTTCTGCTGACCCCAGATCAGAGGAGCCCACAAGTGTGTTGGTGTCTAGTGTATGGTCGAATATGCGTCCCATCGGGGCGTAAAGGGTAACCGGCTGTTTGCTGGATAAAAGCCCTAGATAAAAAAACAAACATATTTTTTGTCTTTCTGCTTACCGTTGTAAAAATTGTAATCTTACCAAATCGACGCCGTTCTAACACAATATCAAAATTTTTCATTACATATTTTACATTTTTAGTACTATATTACATATTTTGCTATTTTCACAAAATATTTTCTTATTCTATCAATTTTCTTCAAATGTATTGCATATTTTGTGTGAAAAGAAGTATTTTCAACCAAATCACGCTTTTTCCTACATTATTACTGCGTGCTGTCTACACGAGGTACTCCACATAAAGACGCGGGCGGATGTTCTCACAGTCTGATTCGCCTGCTTCAGTTAGTAGCTTCTTTATTTAGTCATGAAGGTTTCGCTACTGGCGGGAAAGTTGTATGATACAAAGCGTGCATAAATTTGTGCTTTCCAAATAATTTTTTTAGGTATTTTTTATACATGTAATTTCGCATTACGTAAATGTTCGTTTTATAATTATTGTATTTTAATATTTCATATTATATCCATTTTTACATATTTATTACATATTCTCACTGTTTTCATTACACATTTATGTACATATTTTGGCGTTTCATGCTACATATTTTTCCGGTCTCTAATTATATTCGTAAGACAAGACGGGAGGTGAAAAGTTTGTACGGCCATCTGTTAGAGATAACGTTGGCTCAAATAGTGTGGAATAGATAATTAGATACGCACTCTGTTTATCTGATGCCATTTTGTCAACTGATGATTACATTGCGTCTTTTCACTTTTGATGTCAGATAAATTTAAAGATTCTTAATTAAAAACTAATGAATTATTATCTATACGATATGTTGTAGGACAGTAGTATCCTCAGTATTTTTGAAGACAATCAATACACTCATTTATTTAAAACATAAATATTTTATTATAATTAAATACACTAAAACCACAAAGGTTTGCATCACAATATGGTCGTATCATCAGATAAAAACAAAAATATTTATAAGAAAAACACTTGAATTAAGAAAGTAACAAAGTGGAAGCCTGGTCAAGAAAAACTAAAGAATAGACTCAAATAAGGGTCATGTCTAAAGGTCGACATCATCCTCGGAACTAGAAAGCCAAAATTCTCTTTTTTATTTTTAACAAAATAAGTAACACAACATTAACTACGTTGTTTCAATTGCATAACACTTACCTACAACAGTGAAATAATATTACAACGTGTGTTGCGCAGGCATGGCTGAAAGGAAATGCAGTTGTTTCTACGAAGTGATGACGTATGGTGACGGGGGATACAGAAATGTTCTAATAAGACTTAAAAGATGAAACAGCAACTTCTTAGCCAAACTATTGTATCATATATAAATAAAAGAGAATGTTGGCACGTGTGTCGCACATAGACGCAAAAACTACAGGCGCGATTTTCATGAAATGTTTACACTTTGTTCTGATTAGTAATGGGGGTGTTTAAAGAGTGATTTGAATTAAATCGGTCAGAAGGGGGCGTTGTTGACGATGATTTATTCGTTTATGACGACTCAAGCGACCCTGAACCCTACGCAACCCGTCGCACAGTCAAGTATTAAGAGTGTCTTCACTGCATGCAAGTATTTTGCCCCTGCAATTGTGAAATATTGGCCGGAATTATCCCCAAGAGAGTGTCATAGCGAACGCATACCCCAATTTGAGTGAGAGTGTTTTAACAATAGAACTTGACAACCATGTTCAAATCAGGAATAAAACAAATTCACATGTAGCATACTTGCGAGAAAGTCTTTCATCTATTAGAATTTTTACACAGCGTAGTGTAAAACTTGATTAACAATTACGTGACCAATGTGTAATACTCTGCAACAGCAAAGCATTACCGGGTCCACAAGTACTAAATGAAACGTTAGATGCAAAGTATGAAATACAACAATTTTATTTTCCAAGTCCAACAGGATAAAACTTTTTCGTAGCAACGGTTCCAATATCTTGAAGATGCATTACAAAGCACAGTCGTCGTAGAGTGAATTTTACAAAAGCCAGAGAGAATAACCTAATTACGAAGCTTGATCTCTTCAATACAACGTGAACTACTTCTGACTGATTAATCTACTGAACTATACTTCGATTTTTTTTAACGTGGCGTCTCAAGGTCACGCACGAAAAAAGGAGAGGAAAGATAGACTCCAATAGGGAGCTACATCGTCACTAGTGTTCTCACTTTTACGGCTTCCTATTGGAGTCTGCCTTCCCTCTCTCTTTTTCGTGCGTGACCTTGAGAGGTCACGTTTAAAATATAAGTCGCCCGGAATCACTAATCAACCAATCATGTATCTGGTAGATTGTTCTCACCGTCTTAGCGTTACCGGACTTGCGGAAGCAAATTATTTCCTACACCATTACATGTTAGCGACTAAACGTTTTCAATATTTGCTACCAGACTCGTCACATAATTTATACAACTTGCAGATGCTAGTAGGTATGTTGTGTTTCAGATCGTAAAACTCTCTTAGAGAATATTCATATTGTATCGGTAATCAGCAGGTCTCCATTCGTGTACGGTGTTTTAAAGACTGGTCGACTGCGTTGAGATTTTGGCTGCGAAACTACGGCAATTGTGTAATAAATAAAGTTTGTAGTCTACAATGTTCAGGATACTTTTAGTAGTGATATTTTTAAATTATATTTACCCTTCTATTGCCTGATTTGAATTTTTTCTTGTAGATGACATAATGCATTTCATGGAGAAGTTTTACCAAAGTGCAGCATCCAAAATTGCAATCTCAATGAGGTAAGTTTTTTTTTGTTTTAATCTTACTTTTTAGTGTCGATAACTTTTGCATCATAACCAGAGGCACAAGTAGGAAATTTGTTCGTGATGTGTATAATGTCTAGCAGACCTGGTATTTTCATATAAAATTTTTTTCACTTGTGCAGAATTTAAAATGTATTTTTATTTTTGTTGCCTTATAGTTCATATTTATAACCATGTCAATATATATATGGAATAACTGTAGTTTGAATCGAAAATTAGTAAAAGCTAATTTTTGGAATCAGTATCAACCCGTTCTCGTGAAACTGAAATGAAAACTAAAATATTCACAGATTGAAATAATCTGAAATTGATTAGTTCCTGAAAATAATATATAGAGTGTCCGGGGAGGAAACGTCACAACTTCGAAAATAAGCTCTTAAGACAATTTTAAGCACATTTTGTCTAAAAAATTGCATTTCAGAAGCATATAAACACTCCAGAAACGTGTAAATTGTTTATTATTAACAAAATAAACGAATATATTAGTCCACAAAGAAAAATTAACCGAGAAATAAAAAAAGTAGTCGAACTGTGTAAATTAGGTGCTTTTTTATTTTTCGGTTAATTTATCTTTCTGAACAAATATATTAATTTATTTTGTTAATAATAAACAATTTACATACTTCTGGAGTGATTATATGCTTCTACAATGCAACTTTTTGCCTAGAAAGCATATTCACAAACCAACTTTTGAGTGGTTATTGCGGCTCAGGCATTCCGAATATACATGTAGTGTATTCGACAAAATATGCTTAAAATTGTCTTAAGATTTCATTTTCAAAGTTTAGACGTTTTCTCCCCGGACACCCTGTATAGCGTTACGAAATCAATGCAAATAAAACGTACTTCAACATTACGTTCTACACATTTCACGTTTTCTAGTTAAGATACTTTCTGATCCTGAGAATTACAATTCTCGTAAATAACAGAAAGTAGTTTAAAATCATTTTCCTATCTAATTGAATCCCTTGTAATGTCAGAAATGATTCATGTTTGGGAAAAATTGTAATAAAAACAGATTTTGAATATTCTTTTCATTCCAGAAATATGGACAAAAGTGAAGGTGTCATGACCGAAGATGGTGAGTTATTAAGTCACTTCAGATTATATTTTCATGATAGAGTTTTATATAATTTAAACACGAAATAATGAAACTTTTGAAAACTTAATTTCTCATTTTCAAATTGCGAAACTTTTGAGAATAACCCTCGTAGATGTTTTCCCATTCATTGAATTTGATACAAATTTTCTTCAACAACTCAGCCTTAGTACGTTGCTGCATGTTGTACACACAACACTGTTCTAGTCCTAATCGATTGATTACTCACGAAATAGAGATAATATCATCAAAAAGTATATAAAGTGATCTATTAATAGTTATTTTTGTAACAACCGCTAAATTAGGCTTTAAGGAAAAGCTGTCGCTCCGCCTCGCCGAGCCGCTAGAAGACATATTACATACCATGGTTTTTGTTATTTCTAGTTATTCAAAATAACCGTGTCACACTGTCATAAGTTAAGAGTTGCCATCACTCTCGATTGTTGGTACAGGGTCTTGGTAACATTTTAAATAACAATCGAAGTGCGAAGAAGGACCAAAAACAAAAAGGGGACAAGTGGGACAAAACGTGAAAAGGAGGGTGAAGTCGCCAAAGGGACAATGGGGACACATTGGGCAAAGTACGAAAAGAGGAAGAAAGAGACAAAATGGGAAAAGGCGGACAACTTAGACATTGGGGACAAAGGAACAAATGGGCCAGAGGAAGGACACAATGGGAGAGAAGGAGAAAATGATCAATGGGAATAATGGTGGTACAGAATGACACAGACTTTCTGGTATTAAAGTTTTCTAATTTCCATGGTGTGGACAGCCTTAACGGTCTTGCCTCATCCTGTTGCCAGCTGTCATCTATCGCCGATGAAAGTACTTTTTTTTTTAATTTTCTCAACGTTTCGGTTTCCTAATAGTAGAACCGAAATATTACTTTAAGAATATTAAATAAAAATAAAACCTCGTTCTAAATGGCAATTTTCATTGAAAAATGTGAAGCCGTTTTCAAGAAAATGGCGTTTAACCGTTACTCTTAAATGCAAAATTTGAAGCTCTTTTCACAGGAATCTATTGAGTTTAAGAAAAACTTCATTTGAAGTCATTTGGAGCACTTCCACTCATAAGTGCAATAATGTATACAAATTGCTGAAAATGTACACATTAACGGCGTGAGATATATTTAAAAAATTACATTTGAGTAATTTTTGAAAAAAAAAAGAATACACTAAAATGAACTTTACGTCATGTAAGGAGTCGTGGAGTAATATACGTAGTATAGAGAAAGTTATGTAATGCTGCGAAAAATCGATTTCGAGATTTCAACAAAAATACACGTTTTGGGGATACCAAAAAGTGTTTTTTTTAAACGTCTGTCTGCCATCCCGGCCGTCTCTCTGTGAACACTGATAGCGCCTAAAAAATAGTATGATCTTTTCAAAGTAGAAGAAACCCCCATGCATTTGGTTCTAGTTAAAGCTCTGAGATTTTGAAAAACATTCTTTAAAATCTGGGGGGTTACTTTACATGAAGCCCTCCGGACATTTTTAAAATTTCTCAAAAACGGCTCGAAATTTTTTCTTTAAATTTCTA
The DNA here is from genome assembly GCA_011170035.1 of Teleogryllus occipitalis. NCBI lineage: Eukaryota > Metazoa > Arthropoda > Insecta > Orthoptera > Gryllidae > Teleogryllus > Teleogryllus occipitalis. Next base: position 590,821 of record BLKR01000003.1, on the reverse strand, counting down.
GTAAGAATAGAGTAAAATACACTGACAAAGGTGGCGTAGGTCCGATTTTAGCGGTTAACTCTAAATTTTCGAAAACTGCAAAAGTTTGAATTTTTTTCGGCGTCTTGCTACAAATATAAAATTGAAGACAGACTTTTCCTTCAAATGAAATTTGTTGTCCATAAATAGTTCTTTTATTAAGGTCATGTACACTTTTTTAAAAATTTTAGTAGTCTTCGTGCGATAGTGCGTGCAATATTAGCAATTTACAAAATATTTAAACAAGCTTTTCTCAAAATTGGCTCCAAATTTTTTCGTTAAGTTTTTGCTAGGGATACTGCCAAATGTGCCCTACACGATGACGATGACATAGACGTCAAATAGCTCTATTCTATGTTTTTTTTTCAAAAATTACAAAAATGTAATTTTTTTGACTTGTCTCTCATGTCGGTAGTACTTACAGTAGAGGTAATTTCTTCACATTATTATATTTACGATACATGTTATTTAAATAATGTCAAGTAAAGTCTCAAAAACTCAACAATTTTCTGTGAAAATGAGCTGAAAATTCCGGATTTTCAGAATTGCTCAAACGGCATTTTCTCAAAAACAGCTCTATTTTTTCTTAAAATTTTTGCAATGGGTAGTGCTAATTGCACTGTTTAATATGACGTAGAGTTAGTTTTGGTGTGCTCTCTTTTCTTTTAAAAAAATTACACAAATGTAGTTGTTTTCAAATATATCTCACGCTGTTTTATGCACCTTTTAATAGATTTGTATCCATTATTAAATTTGTGAGAAAAATTTCTTCAAATGACTAAATGAAGTTTTTCGAAATCTCAATAGATTACTGCGAAAAAAACTTCAAATCTTGCATTTACAGTAATGTTTAATTGCCGTTTTCTTAAAAACGGCTTCAAATTTGTCAGTGAAAATTTGTATTTAGAACGAGGTTTTATTTCTTTAGAACGAGGTTTTATTCTTGAAGTAGTATTTCGGTTCTAGTATTAAGAAACCGAAAAGTTGAGAAAATGTAAAAAAATGAACTTTGGGCGACGATAGATGACAGCTGGCCACAGAAAGGAGCAAGACCTTAAATCCAGTCGGCACCAAGGAAATTGAAAAACTTTACAACGAGGAAGTCTGTGCCATTCTGTAGCACCACTAATTTTCTATTAATTTAGCAAAGGGATTTATCCACTTTTTCGTTATTAGGTAATGAATTTTTTTCTACCAAAAGTCCGCCTTTTTCTCGCACAGCATTTCATACTTTCTCTCTATTACTATATTATTCCGTAAATACGTATAGGAAAAAGTAAAAATTAGACAATATTTGAAAATGATACCATTATTATTTTAATTAAAAAAATTAATTCTAGAATTACAAGCGACCTTTTTTGATAAAAAAGAAATCGTTCATAAAATGACAACTTACGTCACAGATTATGACGTGCTTGTCTTTTATGGCACGAATAATTGCGTCAACACACATTCAATCGTATCGTGGACCGGGAGTGGTAGCTCAGTGCTTCACCTGATGTCACTGCAGTGCCTCTGACCGGAAGGTCGTACGGTCGAGTCCTGGCGGCAGCAGGATTTTCGACATTAGCCTTTCAGCTAGGTCGAATTCAGTCTCTGTCTGGAGGAGAATTGTGGCGGCCGGCTGCTTTGATCGGTAGTTTTCCGTGGTTTCTCCGATCAACACCAGGCAAATGCCGGAGCAGTACCCTACCAAATAGGCCACGGACCGCGCGCGATCTTTCCTTCCTCTTCCTTGTCCTATTCTCTCCCCTTGCACTCACACTTACACTAACATGCACTACACTACCACATAGTCCGGGAGACCAGCCGGGAGCTTAGAGCTTGTCCCGCCTGTGGCGGTTCGTAAGTCCTGCTTAGAGGGAAACACCGCTAACCGACGGTAGGTCGGCACCGGATCTCGCTATCCAGTGAGGAAAGATCACCACCATCTCCCGAGAAAAACATACACTACACTTACGTTACGAATGACCAAAGCAGTTGACGCGCTCGGAAACACAAATCAATCAATCAATCGAATCGTGGAGGTAAACCGACAGCCCATCACCGTTTCGTCGCAAAGATATCAAATACGTGGAACAATAAAGTTATTTTCAAAATTCCACGTCAATTCACTCATAAATTTATTAATGCTGCTACCCAAAAAATACCGTACCCACCTTGTTTCTGCATTGCATTGTTTATTTTTATCTTTATTGCATTGTTATCTTTATTGCGTCCTTTTTCAAAATATGTACTCGTAAAACGAAGCTTAACATTATAAACTAATTTAATAATAAACTAAAATAAGAATAATCTTTTCAAACAAATCATACTTACGTTTTGATTAAAATAAGGGAAATTTGAAAAAAATGCCTTGTTACCGGTAACGCCTGCGAAGAACGCAACCCGACTTGCACTTGTGTACGGCAGCTTGCTGGCACTTCTCTAGAGGCTTTCTGGAGTCACAGAACAAGAGCAATCTAGTCAATTAAGTAATTATATTAATTCCTTGCCGGAATAGTACAGACGGCAGTGACTGCAACTGTTTTTTGCTAGTATTACCTGTTCAAATCCCATTCTAATACAGCGTGGTATTCAGTCTGTTCTCCAGGCGTCTTGGTTGCGGAAGTGAAAGTGAGGCGTTTGCCGTGTTAGAGGTAGTCAATATGTTAGCACTGGCCCACTGATAGGCTTTTTAAGTGAAATATCTTACGACCCGATTTCAAAGGTTGTTAGGTTATTGTGTTAAAAGAGGAACAATTTTAAAAGTAATCAGGAGGATAACAATCTATAAATAAAATATAAATTAGAAGTGGGCAAGGCGACCGATTGAAATGGCTCAGGACAAGAACGGTTGTCACGACAGTGACTCTTATCGGAAAGCCATAATGTTCAAGTCCCCATCGTGGAGGACTTTCGACGCTAGCTCTAGTACTAAGTGAAATTCAGTCGCTGTCTGGAGGAGAATTCTAGAGCCAGGCTGCTCTGATCGGTAGTTCTTCTTTCAACACCCGGCGAATGCCGGAGCACTACCCTAACAAATGGGCCACGGACCTCGTGTGATCTTTCCTTCCTATATCTTGCCGTTTCCTCACCCCTTACTTACGCACACTTACAATGCATTACACTCCCACACATGCCGGGAGACGAGATGGTGGGACGCGCCTAGTGGGCGGGGCCCTGCTGGTGGGAGATACCTGGTTGAGGAAAAAACCTCGCTAGCCTGAAAGCGGGAGCTAGCGTGAAAGTTGGCGCCGGATCTCACCATTGAGCGGGGAAGATCCCCGCCACCTCCCAATGAAAAACATGAACTACTGATCGCACACTTTTTCTTGATACTCCTCAGCAGGGGGTGCGGGAAGAGGCGGATTCTGTCTACATCACGGTAGTGCAGTGCTGTCAACTTTATTGACAGAAAACTCGGCGTTATAACTCGTGTTGGACTAGATAGCTAGGATAAACAACGGAAGATTTGTTTAAATTCTGAAGAAATAATTAATAGTTATATAAATAATTGAGTAACAAGAATGAACATGGTTCGCACAGGTCGATAGAAAGAGAGACCGAAGACTAGGAAGTTCGCGTTTGAAAGGAAGAAGGTGAGCAGCACTGCAAACTGAGCCGTGACGTTCCGAGTAGAGCTCATATTTTCTACCGGGCCGTGCTATGCCGGGCTGAGCGAGGACTAGGGAGCTCGAGGATCAAGAAAATGTGCGAGCATAGTACGTTTACGGAAGTAAACAGTTGGCGCTCAAGGAATCAATAATCAATCAATCAATGAACATTAAAAAATAATTCAGGAATCACTAGATAAACCAAACACTCCAATAAAAAACGATGATTCCTGGCAAGTTTTGGAAGTATATGTTGTAAAGACGTTCTTTTCAACTCAACTTAAGGGTATTACATTTTCTGTTTCTTATACCCCCTCTATTAATTATTTATTTTTATACATGTAGGTTCCTGGTTCCCTTTGTTATTCAAGAGACTCAATTTTCCTGCCACCTTTTGTATAAACTAATTTTTTATATGTGCGATCACATTTCTCCACTAACTTTGACACACTAGGTCCTTCATCGAGTTACTAAAGTGATGTTGGTACCTCTATCATACAAATAGTTTTGGCTGACCTGCGATGGCTACCATGTTTAGCTGCTCTAAACTCATAGATCCAATAAGATTACTTTCTATCACGGATAATTCAAGTTATTTGATGTATCTTAATATTGATGCATTTTATATTTGCATAGATGCATTTACATAGACACATGCATTGATATCTGTTCACCTGCAATATGCATATATTTTCAACATGTGCATGTACCTCACCATACGACAAGTAACTTGCCTCTGTCGCGTCGATGTTTAACATAGATTTTTTTAAAATAATATCTGATCGGCTACGTACTGTGCTCGGAAAACGCTTGAAGATCGGAAGTTTAAACATTATAACACATTTTTATTTCACATAATTTCTATTTTTTCTTACACGTTTTAGAAAAAATAAATACATATACATGTACATATTTTTCTTTTTTTATTACAATAAATTCCGTTCTGTACTAATAAGCAACGAACCTCACCATTGCCAATAACACGAGGATGCCTGCGCAGATCGCCGCGGGAAGCGACCGGGCCCGCCGCGCCGCAACAAGCGCGAGGTGCCGCGAGACGCCGCCGAGCTGGCGCCGCCGCCGCCGCCGCCGCCGGGGCTGGACGAGGAGGCCGTGATGCGGCAGCTGCAGGCGCAGGCCGAAGGCGCGCCCCACAAGGCGCTCCCGCTGGTACCACGCCCCCTCGTGCTTGCTCTTTTAGCTTCTGCCAGAGAAATCCGATCAGCAAGTGTAATACCAATATATATATATATATATATATATATATATATATATATTGTAACTGCACTTTTTCCCTTTAATATATATTATTATAATAAAAGCAGCATATATTTTTCATATCATATTTATATAAGGTTACCCTGCTGTCAGGGTAAATGTATATTATCGTAGGTTGGATAGTCTGCCTCTACAGGAATTCAGTTAAAACAAAAATATTTCGCATTATTTTAAACCACCTTCTGGTATTTATAACAGGAAATATTATGATGTTGCGCCTATCGTGTTGACTACGATATATTAAATTTATATTATTTACCTAGTATTTTATATTTCTCTTGTGATAAACCATCACAAGAGGATATATATATATATATATATATATATATATATATATATATATATATATATATATATTGTAACACACCCACCTACCTACTTTACCTCTTTACCTACTTTACCACACGTGGTGGGTCGTGATAGCATGAATGCTCGTGAAGCGAGCTTACAATTCTCAGGAAGCAGGATCTTTCGGGTATGAGAAAGGTCTGAACCCTTAACACAATGAATCAAATAAAATAATAATAATAATAATAATAATAATAATAATAATAATAATAATATGAACATATATTCAATGAGAAAATTTACAGTGACGCAATTTCACAATAGGTTATTGCACTTTAAGTAGCTGGTCACTGAAAAAATTAAACAAGACAAAAAAACAAAACATAGGCGTCACCTCGACTGCCTGAACACACTTTCGTCAACTACAATTTAGGATTTAATTACTCCTTTCTGAGTTTTTCCCCCACCAAAATTATTTACTCTTTTGGCCTCTAGTTTTCCGTGCACGGCTTCTTTTCAAATGAATTTGATACTTGTTTCAAATAAACCCTTTCACAGGTGCTAAACTTGGGCTTCGCACTCACTATAATACTGAACACAAAAAAATATACGTGGCATTCACGTTACTTAATTCAAACCCTTTTACATGTCACAAAAGCAATTACTTGAAACATAATACAACAAAGTGATCTTTCTGGATAATATTAACTGTACAACATATAAAATTTCTGAATCATTTACGTAAAATTGTACAAGGTATACTTCTTTAAATGAATCTACTGACACGTGCAGTAAATGGCCTGGAAACTGCCCCTCATACAGTTCGAAATACTTCTCCCTCCTATTTTAGACGTTTCACCCACTTTTAACACTGCCTTTACCTCACCAGCTCTGCGTCGCTCGCCTGTAGGTAACCTTGGGGATTTTCTGCCGCTCGCCCCGCGTTGCCGCCTCGTCTCGCGTGCTATGTTGCGACGAAAACAGTTCCTTCCGCTCGAACGCCGCCAAGCCTCCAATTTCCACACCTTTCTCTCGTTCCGAACCCGTGCACTATCCTCGCTTGAGACCAAATCCTTCTCGCCTACGCTTCTTTCTTCCCGGGGTCGTCCGTCTTCCACCACTTCGTGCACGTTCGTTCGCGCTTCCAGCCTCGAAATTATTAATGTTGCAAGAGTTATGCTCACATGCTCGGCCGACCTACCACACTTTAGGCATGTGTGATCTCAGCGTGCAATGTGAGATGCTGGATTAAATTACTGTCCTTCTGCGCGAATTTTACAACTTTTGAAGTTATTCCGATGTCAAAACAGTTACTTGGCTTGCTCTCCGAATTATTGTGACCGCGACGAATGATTTTGCACTCAATCTCCTAATTACTTCACTTTTCTAAGATACGCTTTTCCGAGCTAGTTTTTAACTATCAAGTTAAAGTAAACTCCTATACTATCTATTTGTACTCGCCGTTACAGTTGTAGCAAGAGAGCTTCTTCTGGTCGCCGCCGCAGTCGTCGTAAAAGAGAGTTCCTCCGAGGCGCGCCGCGATACTTATGTTACTCGCGCCTGGGGAAATTGTTGGAGGGGTGCATGTTCTCCTCCTTTCGTAACCTCTCGGAAGAAACATTACCCACTAGTTCGGGCGTCGCAGTTTGAAAAGCTGCGGGCAGATGGCGCGTTTACCGGCCATCGCTCCGCCGCGTACCCTAGTCCTCTCTGTTAGTGAGCTTCTTCACATGGCTGATGGTGGCGTTATGGGGTTGTCTAACCCCGTGACGTAACTATATATATATATATATATATATATATATATATATATATATATAGTGACGTCACGGGGTTAGACAACGCCATAACGCCACCATGGTGGTCCCCGGGTTCGATTCCTTCGAGGCAAAAATATAGTTGTACCATTCCTTTAAATTCGTTCGAGTTTCTGTAGCTGTGTGACGAAGAATAGCTCAAGCAGCCGGATCTTGCTAGTTTCGGTGAAGAAAATAGGTCATATTCGCCTCATGTCGCTCTTACTCTCAAGCAAGGGAATTTAACTAGACCCTGGCAAGGGGGCTGGCTGGCGACGTCAGACTAACGACCCAATAACGCTATATATATATATATATATATATATATATATATATATATATATATATATATATATATATACACAACTCCATTGTAATAACTTAAACCGTTCAAAAACTGCAAGTGTTAAAGTTATGTTACTCATCCTTTATATAAAATAATATCAATAACTTTTCATATTCACTTACATAAAACAAAAGAATTTATCTAAACATAGAAAATGTAATGGTAATCAACAATCAACTTAAAAGTAGACATGGAACATTCCAACTTTTAAAAGATAAAATATTGTTATCAATTCTTCGAAAGCTTCTCTTCTTTTTCGCACATTTCTGCCCCTTTCCCTTTCTTTATTCCTCCTCAGTCTCCGTCTCTTTTGTCCTCTTCCGTACATCCTTTGTGCGAATTCTCTCACTCCTTTTTACGTCATTCCTTTTTCACTCTTGTTTTGTCGATTTCAGTTTATTTCTCTTTTCTTCTCTCTCTTTCTCTACGTTTTCTCTCTCTTCGTCCCTTTTTACCTCAGTCCTATTTCAGTAATTCCCCCCTCTCTCTACATCTGCTCTTTGGCTTCTCTCCTCTTTCACACTTTCCCGTCTCTCTCTCTCCTTCGTTAGGTCTAACTCAACCACTGTCCCTTCTCACCTTCTTAACTCTTTTACGTCTTTCCATCTTTCTCTTTTTCTTTTCTATGCATTATATCCCAGACCGTTTTTCTTCTGCACTCTTTCACTCCTTTTTCCTATATCCCCCCCTTATCTCTCTCTCTCTCTCCCCTTCTCTTTCTCTCTGCGGTGTTCATCAGCTGGTGACTGAGTAGCCGAGAGGCTCCTCTTTTCCGAAGCACCTCTATTCGAAAAAAGCAAAGGAAAATAATGTGAAGTAAAACGCGAAACTGTAAGCAGTGAGCCCTAATTCTTCAGTGGTCCAAGAACCTCAATTTCGGCGATAACTTTATCTAATCTTATCATTAATCTTGATAAAATAATTGCAAATTAGCTTTAATATCGTGCAAATATACTTGTATTTTTTATTAAATATGGTATAAACCATTCTGATATAGATATTTTTATATTTAATTTAGGGGAGCTGACACTATTAGTTTTGCCCCGGGTGACACCAAGCAACTGTTGCAGTTCCTGGAGCCGCTGGAGGACGCGGCGCAGACGCGGGCGCTGGAGCTGGAGCTGGCGCAGGGCGCGCAGGCGCCGCCGGGCGAGCAGCACGAGCTCTTCAGCGCCACCGACCCGCTGCTCCTGTGAGTGCGCAGGCGCTGCGCCCGGCCCTTAAGGCCGCTCCACAGTAGCACGGGAACGCGAACGGAAACGCAAACGGGAACGTAAAGAAAGTTAAAAGATGGACATCTCAGGCAGGTATACACAACACGACGGGAACGGGAACGCGAACGGGAAATTAAAGAAAGTTAAAAGATGGACATCTCAGGCTAGCGTTCACGACACGACGAGAACGGGAAATTAAAGAAAGTTAAAAGATGGACATCTCAGACAGGCGTTCACAACACGACGGGAACAGGAACGCGAACGGGAAATTAAAGAAAGTTAAAAGATGGACTTCTCAAGCTGGCGTTCACTACACGACGAGAACGGGAACGCGAACGGGAACGTAAAGAAAGTTAAAAGATGGACATCTCAGGCAGGCGTTCACAACACGACGGGAACAGGAACGCGAACGGGAAATTAAAGAAAGTTAAAAGATGGACATCTCAGGCAGGCGTTCACAACACGACGGGAACAGGAACGCGAACCGGAAATTAAAGAAAGTTAAAAGATGGACATCTCAGGCTGGCGTTCACGACACGACGAGAACGGGAACGTAAAGAAAGTTAAAAGATGGACATCTCAGACAGGCGTTCACAATACGACGGGAATAGGAACGCGAACGGGAAATTAAAGAAAGTTAAAAGATGGACATCTCAGGCTGGCGTTCACGACACGACGGGAACAGGAACGCGAACGGGAAATTAAAGAAAGTTAAAAGATGGACTTCTCAAGCTGGCGTTCACTACACGACGAGAACGGGAACGCGAACGGGAACGTAAAGACAGTTAAAAGATGGACATCTCAGGCAGGTGTTCACAACACGACGGGAACAGGAACGCGAACCGGAAATTAAAGAAAGTTAAAAGATGGACATCTCAGGCAGGCGTTCACAACACGACGGGAACAGGAACGCGAACGGGAAATTAAAGTTAAAAGATGGACATCTCAGGCTGGCGTTCACGACACGACGAGAACGGGAAATTAAAGAAAGTTAAAAGATGGACATCTCAGGCAGGCGTTCACAACACAACGGGAACGCGAACGCGAACGGCAACGTAAAGAAAGTTAAAAGATGGACATCTCAGGCAGGCGTTCACAACACGACGGGAACAGGAACGCGAACGGGAAATTAAAGAAAGTTAAAAGATGGACATCTCAGGATGGCGTTCACAACACGACGAGAACGGAAACGTAAAGAAAGTTAAAAGATGGACTTCTCAAGCTGGCGTTCACTACACGACGAGAACGGGAACGTAAAGAAAGTTAAAGATGGACTTCTCAGGCAGGCGTTCACAACACGACGGGAATGCGAAGCTTGACGGGAACGGGAAGGATGGTCAACGTTTATCTGAGTCAGGGAACGCGAAGCCTCTCGACCAATGAAAGTGCAGCAAATGGCGGCGAAGCTTTCCAACTGCTCGAGCGCGCGAGAGGCGATACTGGTCTGAAGCGGAATTGAGAGTGTGGGGCGATATTGAGGTTAGAGCGTGGATTTGCAAGGTTAGGGCTTCAGGCGGGTTTTGTTAGTCATTGTTGAATTGTGGGAATTCCACAGTCTACCGACTTTTGACTTCTGATTACCACAGTCTACCGACGTTTGCAAAAAGCAGCGAGACTGATGACGGCAAAGTCGTCGAAGGTCGGCAATCTGAATAAAAATACAATGTTGACGAAGATGACCTCTTTTATTTATTCGCAGTCATTGTTGAGTTGTTTTAATTATTTTTAGTAATTGTAATACAATTGATTTTCTATTCATATTAGTACTAAGAAATAAAATTTCCCACATTTAAAAAAAAATGTTTCGTTAAAGTACATTGGAGCTGTTTGTTTATAGACAAAATTTTAGTTTCTCGTAGTTGTATTTTCCGTAAGTTCGTAGTAGTTTTGGCATTCTTTGTACTTATAGTTATATTTTTCTAATTAATATTCTTTCGTTAAAGTATTTTTTATTCACAGCAGCTCACGCAAACACATCAGACAGATGGCAATGCAAAGAGTAACACTAGTGTAGCTACAAGTGCTTTGGTTTCGGCAACTGTTTCTTGAAGTTCTCGTTTTGGCCGCTACTGTTTCATAGCGCTGTTCCCTCTCCCCGTTGGCGTTTATTGTGAAGCGCACGTACCTCCCGTCCCCATCCTCGCCTTCGCGTTCCCGTTCCCGTGCGCGGGCTATTGTGGATCTTTAAGTGGCGTCAGGATACCGGCTCAGGGCGTCAACTAATGGCATTGCAGTGCCTCTGACCGGAAGGTGCTTGGTGCGAGCCCCGACGGTGGCAGGATTTTCGACTCTAGCCAGATAGCTAGGTCGAATTCAGCCGCGGTCTAGAGGAGAATTCTAGCGGCCGGCTGCTCCGCAGTTTTCCGTTTAGATATCTCCTTCCTCTTCCTTGTCCTATCCTCACCTATTACACTAACATGCACTACACTACCATATATTCCGGGAGACCGGCGGGAGTTTAGAGCTTATCCCGGCTGGGGCGGTGCCCCGCTGATGGAAGATATTTGCTTTAGGAAAACTCTACTGTCCTCGACTGTAGGTCGGCGCCGGATCTCATCAACTAGGGAGACATCACCGCCTCCTCCCTAGAAAAAACATCCACTTCACTTATGGGACTAATTACCTTAGCGGTTGACGTGCTCGGAAACACTAATCAATCAAATCAAATACAAGCAGTGTTTAAATTATCCAGACACTTTGTTTTCGTAACCAGGTATAAATTTTTGAGACATTTTGAGCTCATAAATGCAACTATCAAATTCAATAACAAAAATTGAGTACATTTTAAATCGTGAAAATTCTATATTTTTTATTGTTGAACAGAGTCCGTTTGTTTACCCTTTTTCCGGGAGTAAAAAATGCAGAAAATTACTTATATACTGCATCAAAAAATTGTTTAAGGTATGTTAATGTATAAATTCAGAATGAATACCTAACCTAGATCACATAATATCGTGAGATATAGACAATATCTTAAAATATCCTATTAATATTCTAACTAGTGGCGGATTTTGGGCGAGTTTTGACTTTGGACGGATTTTGATGACCTAAAACATCGCCAACAATAATCAACAAATTGCTCTTAAAGTGTTTTAACAATACCTTAAAAGCAAAGAAAAATGACGTAAAGAATGTGATCAAAACCAGTAGAAATGAACAACTTAAGCTGTTGGATATGTTACTGATGTAATCGAGGCTTTTTCTATTCGTTCAAGTGAACTCAGCTTTCAAACTTATGGTTTGGACTGATCTTTACCAGAACATCTCTGTCTTTAGTTATTCCGAAATCGGCTGAATCGCCACTGACGCTGACAGGCGTCACTTAAATTACATACTTACAATGGATGGGATTACAACTTCTGAGCGAATAAATCGAATAGGATACCAAGTAGGAATTCTGTGGAGAACATTTTTTGCATCTCGTAAATATTATTTCAAACAAGTATCATTAAAATGACATGAAAATCTATAAAATCAGCAAAAAATGCATTAAAAATGATGGAAAACGTTAAAAATAACGGATTAGCCAAAATCGATAAAAAATGCAAAAAGAAGACTTATAAAAATAGGTCATTTTCTTTTGTCATAACATGAAATGAATTTTTATACTAATCATCATTGTTCTACAGTGAAAAGAAAAAATGATATTTCATTAAAATCCCCCCTAGTGACTAACAATCACGTGACTAGTAGCACGTTAAGTGTAATACACTGTAATAGCGAAGCATTGTCGAGCCCACTAGTCTTGAATGACTTGAGCGTGTTCTTGCAACCGGTCTTGGTCGTGGTTATTCCAAGCCATAACAGTTGCCCTTCCTGACAGGGCGCAGATTGTGGGGTTGGGAGGCGCAGCGCTGGGCGTGGAGCGAGAACCGAAGGGAGAGCTGAAGGAGAAGAAGGAAGTGCAGGAGGAGAAGAAGGAAGAGCGGGAGGAGAAGAAGGAAGAGCCTACGGTGGTGGAAGAAGTCGCCGCCGCTCTTCCTGTAGCCATGAGCACACCGCTGCCCCCTCACCCGCCTCTGCCGACCACGGAGCTCCCGGCACTGGAAATGGAGGCTGCTCTCCCACAGTTCCCCGCAGCAGGTGAGAGGGAGAAAGAGAGATGAGGGACTCTCATTTTTACTTTCTTCTTTCTATTTATCAATGCATAGTACAAAAAATTAGGGAATGCTGTAAAATGTCTCGAAATCGAGATTTTCACGAAATTGTGTTTTGGGGTCCCTGATAACGGAACTGTTCTATTATTATTTTATTTTTTTCGAAACATCTGTCCTCCTGGTAGTCAATAACACTAGCGTTTAAACTGTGTACTATGAATATTCATCAATCTAGCTAACGTTGAAGCCTTTGCATTTGCAATATGTTAATTGTGTGCGCTACTTTACGTAAAGTCCCTACGATATTTTCGCAATTTTCTCAAAATGGCTTCAAATGATTTTTCAAATTGTTTCTCTTGCATTGATCAATGTACACTTCACAAATGTCGTAAGTTTAATATTTAGTAGAAATATTGAAACTTCGAAAATGGACGTAAAAGTTTTAATTTTTGGGAGCCCACTTTCAACTAATTATTAAGGAAAAATATTTGTTCACCAATCTTATATGAAGATTAGCACTTACTTATAGATTCGCAAGTGTTACTATGCAATACTCGTACAGCAAAGAAGTAATGATCATGTAAACAATTGGCTGCTGAAAAGAAAACATAACACAAAGGTGACCTGAATCAACATGGCTGCCACTTTTATAAAACTGAAGATAATGCAGCTGACAGATAAAATGTTACAAACTTCTAGGGCATGCAGAGGGCCCGAAATGATATTTTTTCCATTGAACATATAATGGGATGTATTATAACGGAGTTACGTATTTGACATTTTCCCCTGATTTCAAGGTGTCTCCTTATTCTCAAATGATCGGCAGGTCACTTTCTGACGCAGTTTTCATTGACCCGCCGAACACCTGTGTATGACGAATTGCCTATGCATATGGTGCAAATGTTACATAGTAGAATTCACGACCGATAATAAATTGTGGGATATGGATCACGGGATCGGTCAATTAATGAAGTGTGCTTTAGCAAGTCCATATTGAAGTTCGTCTGTAGGCAAACATGAAGTTTGACCAGTTTGTGCATTACATATTCCGAAACGTTGGCAAACTAATGTGTTTCATTAATTGACCGATCCCCTGATTCATATCCCACAGTGAATAAACACGTTCATATCACATGTAATTTCCCATTACAAGTTAATTGACACAAAAAAGTCAATATCGACACCTGTGTCTATTCTAGAACTTTGCAACATTTATTATGTGACACACTAAATACACACTGTCTTACGAAAACTAGTGGAGCTGCAACGGATCACGCTTTCTCGCATGATTTATAACGTTTGCAATTTCTGATAATTCAGAGTGAGAAAGCTTTGTAACTTTTTAGGCGTATTCCTACAACTACAATTATGAAGATACAATTGTTTACTTTTTCGCGCTTAAGAAGGAACTTCTTAAAAAGAGAAAGTTGTGTAATACTGTGCGAAAAAACAGCGAGTTTTCGGCAGAAAAATTCTTATTATAGGGTCCTGGTAACGAAAAGGTGGATAAATAGAGTTGCTAAATTTAATTTTCGCACCAAGTGTTCTACGATTTCAAAATGAGTTTTACAAAAAATGATCAATGAGATGTGTTAATTCTGAGAGAAATTGTATAAATAGTATTACTAAAGCGAGAAAGTACGTGCTATTTTATCACCACTAATTTGTAAGACTATCCGGTAAAAGAATTGGAGCCGTTGTAAAGAAAATATTGTTTTGAAGATTGCTTTTATTTCGCGAAAAATTAAGTGAAAACTGAACGTGAGTATTTTGAAGAAAATTGTACATGATCTTATGCAATGATCTAATTTTGAAGAATATATTTATTCAGAAGAAAAATATCGTATCTTCAGTGTTGTAGTCATAAATGACATCCAAAAAACTTGAAACGTATACAAATTTCGAAAATTCAGTGTTGTTGATTAATTTCTATTTTTGTAACCGTACATTACAGGTTGAGATAAAAAAAATATAATCCAAAAAATTTGAAGCTTTTTTTTTCAATTGAAAATGTTTTAATGGTACATGTGAAGAACTCCCCAAAATAAAAAAAAAAGTCTCTTTCACTTTCAAGGAACCTCAGTTCCATTGGAAAATATCAATTTTTCAGATTCGTGATACAACGGACGGTTAGCGTACCGGACTGTTGTACCCAAGTTTGCGGGTACAAACCCGATCGAAGTCGTGGATTTTTAAGGAGGAAAAATCCTTCGTACGCCTTCGGAGGGAAGTAAAGTCGGTTGTTCCATGTAGTAGATTTACAGCATGCAAAAGATCCTCAAGCCTAAAGGAAGCCTGTGTGCTAACTTCAAATCGCCTGTTTTGTCGCCCAACATAATACCTTCTTCCTCTGCTAGTTGAGAAATTTGCGTAGTCAGACGGAAGAGCGGGCCTGATGGCCCGAGTCTCGCCACGTAAAATGAGAAGCGAATATTCAAAACGTGACATGTCCACTTCACTCTTTTGCAATAAAAATGAAAAATATAGCCCTGATTTTACATTTTTCAATACCGTCTTTAACTCAGTGAATAGAGTTTTATTTAAGTAAAACATCTCCCTATTTTCTGGATATAAAATTCTAGGTAAAAACAACAGAAGAGACCGGGAGCGGTAGCTCAGTGCATCAACTGATGCCACTGCAGCGCCTCTGACCGGCAGGTCCTAGGTTCGAGTCCCAACGGCGGCAGGATTTTCGACACTAGCTTTTCAGCTAGGCCGAATTCAGTCGCTGTCTGGAGGAGAATTCTAGCGGCTAGCTGCTCTGATCGGTAGTTTTTCGTGGTTTCTTCGATCAACACTAGGCGAATGCCGGAGCAGTACCCTAACAAACGGGCCAGGTACCGCGCGCTACCAATCCTTCCTCTTCTTTGTCCTATCCTCACCCCTTACACACACACACTTACACTAACATGCACTACACCACCACACATGCCGGGAGAGCAGTCGAAGACTAGGAACTTGTCCCGGCTGGGGCGGTGCCCCGCTGGTGGGAGAGTCCTGGTTAGGGAGAAACCCCGCTAGCCGACGGTAGGTCGGCCCCGGATCTCACCATCAAGCGGCGGAAGATCACCACCATCTCCCGAGATAAAAACATGCACTACGCTTTCGGGACTAATGACCTAAGCTCTTGACGCGCCCGGAATCACTAACTAACCAACAACAGATACTCATTTTTTGCCAAATGGACGTGTCACCTTTAGAATGTTTGCTCCTGATCGAAGGCAGTAACTAGCTAACTAGACTTGTGTGCGCAGGGGAGGAGACGGAGGTGCCTGCGGCGGCGGTGGAGGTGGAGGTGGACCTTCCCCAGCAGCAGCAGCAGCAGCAGCAGCAGCAGGTGGCGGCGGCGGAGGAGCAGGCGCCCCCGCCCCCCTCGCCCACGAGCCGCCCGGCCCCGCCCCTCGACCACTCGGTACGTGCTCCCCCCCCACCCCACCCCACCCCCGCTGCTGCAAACGATCCCAACTCCAGCACTAGGGGGCGGATTTTGATGACATCTACAAATGGGATTCATGAAATTATCTTGAAATGCTTTTAAAATGCCCTTAAAGCAAAGAATAATAACGGAAAACGTGTGATCAAAACCAGTTTCATCTTAAGCTGTTAGATATGTTACTGATTTAATTGAGGCTTCTTGCATTATTTTGTTAAAGTGAACTCAGCTGGCTAACTTTTGGTTTGGACTGTTGCTTACCAGAAAATCTCTGTCTTTAGTTATCCCGAAATTGACCGAATATTTGAATAAAAATGAAATGAAAGTCGGTAAGTCGGTAAAAAATAATGACACACGTGAACTGATTTTATTTCGCTCAGCCTATCGGCGTCGAGTCGAATTTTTTCCTACTCCCATAATAAAATGCCACTTTTACCATTGTTTTCATAAATAACTATTATGGCGTTCTACCAAATAGCTGATGTTGATGATAATTAAGCTATCGAAAACTGCCATTAGAATAAATAACAAAAAAACGCGGGTCGGTCAGAAAGTAATGCCTCACATGTTTTTCTTCAGAAATATTTATTCGCAGAACCTGGAATTTGAACACAGTAATACATTGTTCTTCTATTTGCTTTATTTTTCCACATAGTTTCCACCGTCTTGTTCAGCCTTGCGCCAGCGAGAAACAAGCGCAAGCATTCCTTGCCCGTTCCAAGTCTTTTCCCGGCGACTTAGTCATTCCTTCATTTCGCCGATCACACTGGCGTCATCTGCAAATTTTCTTCCGCGAATAGCGTTTTTCAGTGGCTTAAAGGGATGGAGATCGGAGGGGGCTAAATACGGACTATATGGTGAGTGGGAAGCACAGTCCGACCCCTTTTTGTCAGTGCTTCTTTTGTTGCAACACGTGTGTAGGCATGCGTTACGCAAGAGCAAACTTTGTGCATCAATCTTCTGGAATCTAACTGGCTAGAAACGCATCTGTAGGGCATTCAAAATATGGATATACGAATTTGAGTCGATGGTTCTGCTTTTGGAAATAACTCCAATATAAATGATACCATTAGTGGCCCAAAAAACCGTGATGAGCATGTCAGGACTCGACGCTGTGGTGGGATGTCTGAAGCGCGGCAAATCATGACGATCGGATTCTTCATTTTCCGAAGCTCTAACTATTAAGCCAAACGTCCAGTCGACAGCAGGGGTGCCATACACTCTACATAAGGTGTTCACAACAGTTTCTTTCTCTGCAACGTGGAACTCAATCACAACACGCTGTTTATGAAGTGGTATATAGCCGCCATTTTAACAGTTCGTTAAGGAACCGCCATCTGAAGGAGAGACTTCACTCGGCAGAGCACGCTGGTGGTATGAGAGACTAGGGAAGCATTTTTTCCCTCTAATATTGAGATTGCCGTTTGGCCACCTGTGACCACTGTTTCCAGGTACCTTTTCCTTTCACAGATGAGTCACACTTCTTTGGAAAAAGCGAGTATTGTTATCCTTTCTAGCGGTGAGACATACGTTGCACGAGTCTCAGAGACCACCTGCGTGCACTCGTGAAACGGTTTTCGTTCAGCGCTTTACGCGACTTCACAAAATATTAGTGCCAAATATGTAAAAACGTTTATTTGTTTGCATTAACTAACAGGCTAAATCATGCAACGAAGGAAAGCTGTCAGATATGTAAAATATACCAAATGCAATAAAAATAATATTTCATTTTTTCAGTTTTGTTAATTTGCATACAAACCACTAAATACAGTAATCAATTATTTAAACATGTATCTCATTATTTAAAATAAAATCCATCTTTTTTCTGGTACACTCCTTTGAACCGAAATACGCCTGCAAAAGTCCTTGTACCAGCTAAATAGAATATGCAAACCATATTGTCTCTCAATATCTGTCTCTAAAACTAAAGTGATGGCATTCAGAGGCAAGTATCCTATCAGAACTAAAATAATAATAGAAGACAAAATAATAGAGCAAGTGAAACATTTTAATTATTTGGGCTGTGATATCACATACGATTACAGTGATGATATAAAAACAAAATTACAACGTTTCCAACATACTTGTGGAACAATAAACAAATATCTTCGCAATAAGACCAGAAAAGAGACGCTGTTAAAATTTTATAAAGTCATGGCAGTACCACAACTGCTTTACGGGTGTGAATCATGGACATTAAGAAAACAAGATAAAATGAAGATACAAGCCTCGGAAATGAAATTTCTCCGGAGAGTAAAACGCTGCACCCTAATGGACAAAATAAGAAACGAAGATATAAGAAAGGAACTTAATATATTTTCTATCAATGAAAAAGTAAATGAATACAGATCACGGTGGGTACAGCACTTAGGAAGAATGTCTCACGAAAGGATCCCCAAACATGCCTTTCTGTACAGACCACGAGGAAGAAGGGACATTGGCCGTCCACGACAGAGATGGTGTAATGAAGCCGGAACAGGGAATTTCCCTAATCCGTGAAGTGAAGAAGAAGAAGAAGAAGAAGAAGACTCCTTTGAACGAAATGATAAGGGGAAATTGAATCAAGGAAAATGCAAGCAGAAGGAGCTGTGAGATCAGGTGCGTGCACTGACGTTACAGAAAGAGGCGCGTGTGCTGCCGCGTCAAAACTTCGTGCACTAACGCTAGAACCTTTGAAGAGTTAATGTGTTGTTCGGTGAACTGCGATTCTCCACGGGCAGCGTCGCCGGACTATAAGAGATTGTAAGAGGTACCTCTGGGGCATAGCGTGGAGAGCGGATTCATCGGGTATAGACATATTGTTTTTTTACGAGACATCTGATGGTATTACAAATAAAATTATCCAAAGTTTTGTATGACAATCATTTATTTCAACAATTACACAACGTTTCGTAACTCGTTTTGTTACATCATCAGGTGCTGAACAAAATGGACACAGAAACTGTTATACTACATATCAATTAATGTAATTTCTAGAATAGTTCACAAACCCTACAATTGTCACACAAGTATAAATTAATTGAATAAAATTAAGTAAAATTATCTCAAAATCAAACATATCTACTATAAAAGAGATCCTTTTAAACTTTTAATTTTGATATACAAAAAGGATCTCTTTTATAGTAGATATGTTTGATTTTGAAATAATTTTACTTCATTTTATTCAATTAATTTATACTTGTGTGACAATTGTAGGGTTTGTGAACTATTCTAGTAATTACATTAATTGATATGTAGTATAACAGTTTCTGTGTCCATTTAGTTCAGCACCTGATGATGTAACAAAACGAGTTACGAAACGTTGTGTAATTGTTGAAATAAATGATTGTCATAAAAAACTTTGGATACTTTTATTTGTAAACATATATTGACAATCAAGAAGAAATATTTATTTATCTGAAGGTATTATCTCCAAGATGGAATATGGCACTGTTTTTCAGGTCTTTCTCGGTCCTGCCGCTAGAGTCGCTTGATCTGCAAGCACTGCTTGATACGGTCGCGATCATGCGGCATCTTGCGGCAGGACCGAGAAAGACGCCATATTCCGTCTTGGAGATAAAACCCTCAGATGTCACGACAGAAAAACCCAAGTAGTGTGTGCGCGCCTCGTGTAGGACGTCAACGGAAGACACGTCGCAGGACTGTGCCCTGTTGTTGGTTGACGACCGAGATACACATGTTGTTATGTACGTGAAAAGACACAAGTCAACAATAACAATTTATTGGTTCAACTTTTACAGGCGTGATCTAGTTTACAAGTATCCAAAAGCGTAGTCCGTAGTACAAAGCAGTGGTGTTCCAAAATCCAGTAGATGTCCCAAAAGTCGCGCACTGTCGTCCAAAAATCACCGGAGAGAGAATACCAATTACGTCGCAGAGTTCGCACTAGGGTCACAGTCACTACTTCGCTTCAGGATCGCACTTCACTACTGAGTGCCCCTCCGGCTGGTGCGGCCCGTTAAGAAGCGCTCCGCGTCGCAGATTCGCCTCGGGCCTGTAGATCCGCTCGCCGGCCGCTCACTCCTCATTGGGCGGTCTTTGCGCCGGTTCGTGGCCCTGCTGCCTTCCGTAGCCGGCGTCCCGCGCTGCCGAATTGGCGCGCGATATAACTTCTCGCATATCGCCGCAACACATGTGTACAGCTTCTATTGGACGGTTCATTCTTTCTGAGCTTGCTTATGCTCTCCTGGAAAAATCTGTTAGTTGACTTTGTTGCCTGAATCCTTCGTTGGATTAATGAAATTCGAAAACCTGAGTTTTTATTAAAACTTGGCATACTGATTTTGATACATTTCAGTTAACAATTCCAACTGTCTACCATTATTATTGGATGCAGAGTGGATATATATAATTTTTCAGACACAAAATACATGTGGCATGCTAGCGGCATCCGGGCTAGGTCAGGGCCATAAGCACCTGGGAGTCGCCCCTATTCTCCTTCCCCCACTTTGACATCGCTTTTAAGTTAATCTACATATCTTTGAGGGAGCTAATATGGGGTGTTACATTCTTTTTCTCTCCTATGGACGGTGGATCATGTGCCTATATTTCCTGAGTGTACATTTTATTTTACTTTGCGAGTAAGTTTTAAATGAAGCACGAAACAGCAAGAAAAATGCATAAATTAATATTTGAAAACAACAAACTAACCTACTATGTCCAAAGTATGTGAGGATAAAAGATTATACTAGACGCAAGGCATATTTACATTTAACTAACATGAATATTTTGGGTAAGTAAAACTGGCCTTCCGGCACATTTACATTCAACTCATTTCTATTCTACTATTTACAAGTTTGTAGCCTCTGGATGACTCATGGGCTTCTCGTGCTGTGGTTCCGGGTTCAATTCCCGGTCGAGGCAAAAATAGTTGTAGCTTTCCTTTAAAAATCGTCCCAGTTTCAGTAGCTGTGACGAAGAGAAGCTCAAGTAGGCGAATCTTGCCAGTTACGGTGAAGAGAACACGTCATGTTTGCCTCATGTCGCACTTACCCCAAGCATGGGAATTTACCTAGACCCAGGCATGGGGGACACCGGTAGCTGGCCTGAAAATCGGACTACTGACCCAATAACGGGAAATACGTACATTTACAAGTTGTCGTACATGAGTAAAAAAATAACATAAAATGATGAAGGGGGAAATGTGCGTTAGGCCTCATTAACAATGCAAACTTAAACGTAAACGTAACGTAGCCGCAAAATCTACAAATGAATTACTAAGAGAGGCCATTCACAATGCTTTGACGTAACAGTAGACGTAAGTCCGTAAACTTAAGAGTTCATAAGCTCCAAGCTTTTACGTTAAATTTACGTCGGATTCTACCCAACACCAATCAGAGACCAGCGTGGAAGCTCGATTTCAGATTGTGTTGAAGTAGTTTGTGGTTATATCATTTTGTTATTGTAATGAAGAAAACTAGTTTGCGAACAGTTTTGATACGTGTTGTGAATTCATAGTAAGAATTTGGACAATTTTTATTGTGACTTTAACTTGACATAGGAATAAACTAATTATATTCGACGAATTACTCGTGTATTTGGTACGAGAGAATCCTTGTTTATACGATGAAGGAAATGCGAGCACTACTACAACAGCTACTCGCATATATATATATATATATATATATATATATATATATAGACAAATCGATAGGAGTGTCGAAGAAAAAGGTAGAAACTATGGTGGAAAGATCTTTCCACCGTGCTAGAAACGAATCGATCAAGTTTCAGTACGTTGAATTCTGATTGGTTCAGGTGCAACTTAAGTTCAAGCTTACGTTGTGAATGCTTGTTTTTACGTGTAAATTTTACGGCTACGTTTGCAGCATTACATGACGTTCACGTTTGCATTGTGAATGAGGGTTTTCTTCGTAATGTG
Organism: Teleogryllus occipitalis; assembly: GCA_011170035.1. Lineage (NCBI taxonomy): Eukaryota > Metazoa > Arthropoda > Insecta > Orthoptera > Gryllidae > Teleogryllus > Teleogryllus occipitalis. The sequence goes on along the minus strand of BLKR01000003.1, from coordinate 568,877 downwards.
GTGTGGTCAATGCCTGCGTGGGTGTTGCTGTTCTCGGCAGGGGGCGCCACCGCGCAAGCGCCAACGTCTGTTCCTGCGCTGCCCCGCCTTCTCTGAGGACGACGAGCCGCGTTGGCACAGACACGTCTTGCTCGAGCAGCCGCCCCCGGCCAGGGTCCCCGTAAGTACACGCCTCGCTTTTCCTTTTTTCTCGTCAGAAAACAGGTGATTGATTAACTGCTGCTGAATTGGTTAGTTGATTGGTTGATTGTTAGTGATTACGGGCGCGTCAGCTACAATGGTCATGAGTCCCGTTAGTGTAGTGCGTGTTTTTGTTTGCTTGGGAGGTGGCGGTAGTCTTCCCCCGCTGGATGGCCAGATCCGGCGCCGTCTTACCGTCGGTTAACGGGGATTTCCCCAACCAGGTGTCTCCCACCAACAAGGGAACCGTCCCAGCCGGGACATGTTCTAAGTTCCCGACCGGTTCCCGGCATGTGTAGTAGTATAGTGCATGTTAGTGTAAGTGTGTGTGTGTGTAAGGGGAGAGGATAGGACAAGGAAGAGGAAGGACAGATCGCGCGCGGTCCGTGGCCCGTTTGTTAGGGTACTGCTCCGGCATTCGCCTGGTGTTGATCGGAGAAAGCACGGAAAACTACCGATCAGAGCATCCGGCTGCTAGAAGTATCCTCCAAACAGAGGCTGGATTCGATCTAGCAAACGTCGAAAATCCTGCCGCCGGCGGGACTTCCGATCAGAGGCATTGTAGTGAAATCATGATGCCCCGAGCACATTAAGCCGGCCAAAAAACAGTCAAAACTATATGTTATGTATGGGGAGCAGAGCCTTTGCGCACGTTTTCTTGCGCTCCAGAATCTCTTCTCCCTTTTTATTACAAGAAGGTAATTGATTCATGCGTATAAAAGAACCAAATAAGTAAGATAGACAACATTTGAAAACTGCGTTTTCGCTCTCGTGTAAAAGAAAATTTATTTGCATCTTTAAACGAGCTGCGGTTTTTATAATAGTATTGCTAGCAAATTAGTTGCCCCTATCCGCTGGTCTACTCATACCACAATCACCTGAGCAAACCAGAACTCAACAAAATATACGCATAGGGAAGCTCCATTTGCGTCTAGAATGAAGTGAAAGGGCCTTTCAGCATTGATTGGTTTCAGCAATGAAGCGCGTAGGTTTGCGACAGTTTTCTTGCCTCAATTAAAACAAAGTATGCTTCAGCAATCTCCATATGTATTTTTCTGTAATGAAATATAAATTAAAAGTGGGCGGTCCGATCGCTTGAGGTAGCTCAGGGTATAACAACTGTTGCCACGACAGTGTTTCAGGAAGGTCTAACATCTTGAGTCACAATGGTGGCAGGCTTTCATCACTAGTTAAACGGCTAGGTCAAATTCAGACTTTGTATGGAGGAGAATTCTAGCGGCCAGCTCCTCTGTTCGGTCGTTTCCTGTGTTTTCCCCGATCAACACCAGGCGAATGTCGGAGCAGTACACTAACAAACGGGCCACGGACCGCGACCGATCTTTCCTAACTCTTCGTTGTCCTATCCCCACCCCTTAGACACAGTTACACTAACATGGACTACACTACCACCCATGCCGGGAGACCGGTCGGAAGTTTAGAGCTTGTCCCTGCTGGGGCGGTGCCCCGCTGGTGGGAGATACGTGATTGTGGGAAACTCCGCTAGCTGATGGTACGTTGGCGCCGGATCCCGCCATCTAGCGGAGGAAGAACGCCGCCATCTCACGAGGTAAAAAACACGCACTACATTTACGTAACAAATTACCATAGCATTTGAAATCACCAAATCAATCAGTCAGCCAATCAGTGGCGAGCGAGAAGGGTGACGTGTTTGCAGGTACCGAACGGCGACATCGCCCCCGCCCCCGCCCCGGCCGACGCCGCCCCCACCGGCGCCGCCGCGTGGAGCCGCCGCTTCGGCGACCTCCGCCGCGCGCAGGAGTACGTGCGAGTGCGCAGGCCGCTCGCCTCGCCCACGCACGCGGTCGACGCCAGCACGGAGGTTAGCGCCACGCCCCTGGCACTCTCTCTCTCTCTCTCACACACACACACATTCTTTTTCTCTCCCTCCAGCTTTTTTGGGCCTGTCTCTCTCTCTCTCTCTCACACGCACACACATACACACATATTCTTTTTCTCTCTCTCCAGCTTTGTTGGGTCTGTCTCTCGCTCTCTCTCTCTCTCTCTCTCTCTCTCTCACACACACACACACACACACACATTATTTTTCTCTCTCTCCAGCTTCGTTGGGCCTGTCTCTCGCTCTCTCTCTCTCTCTCTCTCACGCACACACACACATTCTTTTTCTCTCCCTCCAGCTTCGTTGGGCCGGTCTCTCTCTCTCTCTCTCTCTCTCTCTCTCTCTGCTGTGTTTCACAATTTCCCCTTCCAAGAGTTCTCCCTCCCAAATCTCTCTTTGGGCTGCTCCTCGCATACCACTCTCCCTCACAACTTTGTCTCTCCCTCTCCCTGTCTCTCTTTATTGATGTGGGCTGCTACAGCCAGGCGGATCAACCATTTCTCTCACAACTTTGGGTCTCTCTTTCTCTCCCTCTTATTTTCGTTGGTCTCTCTCTCTCTCTCTCTCTCTCTCTCTCTCTCTCTCTCTCTCTCTGCTGTGTTTTAGTGTTTTACAATTTACAAGTATCCTACCTCCCAAATCTGTCTGTCGCTCCTTCTCTCCTTTTGGGCTGCCACTCGCATATCTCTCTCCCTCTCACTTTTCCTTCTGCTTTGCAGTGTTGTAGAATTTCCACGGGTATATTCTCTCCCCCTCTACTCTTTGCGGTGGTATACAACTTCCAAGCATAATATCTCTCTCTATCTCTCCGTTTTCTGTTATTTGTGGTGGTAAATGACTTTGAAATATAACGCTTCTCTCCCTCTCACTTTTGTCTCTCGCCCCTCCTCTCTTTCATTATTCCTTTCTGCGGTGTGCGGTGTCAATCAAAAAATCTCATTTTTACTCCCTCTTCTAACCTTTCCCTCCCTCAATATTCCCTTTCTGTGCTGTTCTTCAGGATCCAAGGTAACTCGCTTCTGCTTTTCGTGTTCCGGAGCTGATATAGATTGCTCTCTTTTCTCTACATCTCATCTCCCTCTAGGATGATTAACAGCCTTCGACTATAATATTACTTTCCCCCCTCTCAACATCTCATCTCTCTCTAGGATGATTAACAGCCTTCGACTATAATATTACTTTCCCCCCCTCTCAGCATCTCATCTCTCTCTAGGACGATTAACAGCCTTCGACTATAATATTACTTTTCCCCCTCTCAACATCTCATCTCTCTCTAGGATGATTAACAGCCTTCGACTATAATATTACTTTTCTCCACTCTCTACATCTCATCTCTCTCTAGGATGATTAACAGCCTTCGACTATAATATTACTTTTCCCCCCTCTCAACATCTCATCTCTCTCTAGGATGATTAACAGCCTTCGACTATAATATTACTTTTCCCCCTCTCAACATCTCATCTCTCTCTAGGATGATTAACAGCCTTCGACTATAATATTACTTTTCTCCACTCTCTACATCTCATCTCTCTCTAGGATGATTAACAGCCTTCGACTATAATATTACTTTTCCCCCCTCTCAACATCTCATCTCTCTCTAGGATGATTAACAGCCTTCGACTAAATATTACTTTCCCCCCCTCTCAACATCTCATCTCTCTCTAGGATGATTAACAGCCTTCGACTATAATATTACTTTTCTCCCCTCTCTACATCTCATCTCTCTTGAGGATGATTAACAGCCTTCGACTATAATATTACTTTTCTCCCCTCTCTACATCTCATCTCTCTCTAGGATGATTAACAGCCTTCGACTATAATATTACTTTTCTCCCCTCTCTACATCTCATCTCTCTTGAGGATGATTAACAGCCTTCGACTATAATATTACTTTCCCCCCCTCTCAACATCTCATCTCTCTCTAGGACGATTAACAGCCTTCGACTATAATATTACTTTTCCCCCTCTCAACATCTCATCTCTCTCTAGGATGATTAACAGCCTTCGACTATAATATTACTTTTCTCCCCTCTCTACATCTCATCTCTCTTGAGGATGATTAACAGCCTTCGACTATAATATTACTTTTCCCCCTTCTCAACATCTCATCTCTCTCTAGGATGATTAACAGCCTTCGACTATAATATTACTTTTCCCCCTCTCAATATATCATCTCTCTTGAGGATGATTAACAGCCTTCGACTATAATATTACTTTTCCCCCCTCTCAACATCTCATCTCTCTCTAGGATGATTAACAGCCTTCGACTATAATATTACTTTTCTCCCCTCTCTACATCTCATCTCTCTTGAGGATGATTAACAGCCTTCGACTATAATATTACTTTTCCCCCTTCTCAACATCTCATCTCTCTCTAGGATGATTAACAGCCTTCGACTATAATATTACTTTTCTCTCAACATCTCATCTCTCTCTAGGATGATTAACAGCCTTCGACTATAATATTACTTTTTCCCCTCTCTACATCTCATCTCTCTCTAGGATGATTAACAGCCTTCGACTATAATATTACTTTTCTCCCCTCTCTACATCTCATCTCTCTTGAGGATGATTAACAGCCTTCGACTATAATATTACTTTTCTCCCCTCTCTACATCTCATCTCTCTCTAGGATGATTAACAGCCTTCGACTATTATATTACTTTTCCCCTCTCAATATATCATCTCGCTTGAGGAGTGATTAACAGCCTTCATTATATTTCATTAAGCTTAACCATTATTTTATTTATATACTTTTCTCCCCTCTCTACATCTCATCACTCTTGAGGATGATTAACAGCCTTCGACTATAATATTACTTTTCCCCCCTCTCAACATCTCATCTCTCTCTAGGATGATTAACAGCCTTCGACTATAATATTACTTTTCCCCCTCTCAACATCTCATCTCTCTCTAGGATGATTAACAGCCTTCGACTATAATATTACTTTTCTCCCCTCTCTACATCTCATCTCTCTCTAGGATGATTAACAGCCTTCGACTATAATATTACTTTTCTCCCCTCTCTACATCTCATCTCTCTTGAGGATGATTAACAGCCTTCGACTATAATATTACTTTTCTCCCCTCTCTACATCTCATCTCTCTCTAGGATGATTAACAACCTTCGACTATAATATTACTTTTCTCCCCTCTCTACATGTCATCTCTCTTGAGGATGATTAACAGTCTTCGACTATAATATTACTTTTCTCCCCTCTCTACATCTCATCTCTCTTGAGGATGATTAACAGCCTTCGACTATAATATTACTTTCCCCCCTCTCAACATCTCATCTCTCTCTAGGATGATTAACAGCCTTCGACTATAATATTACTTTTCTCCCCTCTCTACATCTCATCTCTCTTGAGGATGATTAACAGCCTTCGACTATAATATTACTTTTCCCCCTTCTCAACATCTCATCTCTCTCTAGGATGATTAACAGCCTTCGACTATAATATTACTTTTCCCCCTCTCAATATATCATCTCTCTTGAGGATGATTAACAGCCTTCGACTATAATATTACTTTTCCCCCCTCTCAACATCTCATCTCTCTCTAGGATGATTAACAGCCTTCGACTATAATATTACTTTTCTCCCCTCTCTACATCTCATCTCTCTCTAGGATGATTAACAGCCTTCGACTATAATATTACTTTTCCCCCCCTCTCAACATCTCATCTCTCTCTAGGATGATTAACAGCCTTCGACTATAATATTACTTTTCTCCCCTCTCTACATCTCATCTCTCTCAAGGATGATTAACAGCCTTCGACTATAATATTACTTTTCTCCCCTTTGTTCTCTTTGTGGTGATCGACTTTACCGAGTGCAATATCACTCACGTTTCAATACTCACCACGGCGTTCTGCAACCGCCCAGAAAAAAGACAGAATCTCTCACTTTTTCACCGTCGAATACGATATCAATCTCGCTTCCTTTTCGTAGTCTACTGATATCGATGGAAATATCTCGCCTTTTCTCCTATTTATCTTTCATGCTCACTCACTATTGTGTTCTATAGCTGCTGAGAAAAATTTCTTTCCCCTTCTAAGGTGTTCAAAAAGTCAGTATTGTGACAAATATTTCTTGTCAAGTTCCGCGGTAGGCTAACTATTTGTGAAATTTTAACACTAAATTATTACATTTACTTCCAACTCAACTGTGGGTTCGATATACATCATCCACTCCTTACATGTTGCATGTGGACGTGTAATTCTAAACAGAATAACGATTCCTGGAAGTTCTATTGATTGAAATCAATTATTAGATTGATGGCAACTACTACAAATTATCAGCCTTTTTAACAATAAAAATTTAACATTTATTCTTATAATCTATACATTACAATTATATTAATTTTATGTGAATTACTTTCATTATAAAACGTTAAAACACTTACTATAATTTGAAAGCTTACTAAAATGTCTGGATCGTTGGCTTCTCTGCTGACTAGCAGAATAATATATCCATGGAATCCTTGGTGTACCAATTTTTAGCCATTTCCTAAGTAAAGAAATGTTCCAGAATGTCCTGAACGACTGCTATAATTGGACTTATTGGTCCTAATAACGCGTATACTTTGACTTCCGAGGAGCAAACAATGCTGGATACTGATTTTATCATTTAAACTAAACCCAGAGTTCTTGGCTTATCACAGTATCTGTCTTCTCTGTTTTTCGATCTCTGCCTTTATGCTCCCCGTGGCCTTTGACAATGGTCAAATGAAATATCCTCTTTATTCTTTTCTCTCCTCTCTTTCTTTTTCTCTCTGCAGCGATCTCCAGCTGACGGGATACATTTCCCTTTCCTATTCTTTAAACCTCTTCCAATGGTGTACACTTTCTGGAATTGTCTAATTAATTAGGTTTCAAAATATTTACAAAATGTACAAAGAGAGGTTGAATTGGTAGCGACTTTGAAAGTACTTGTACAGTTTGTGAAGTTTTAGACCGGAATGTATCTTTCTTTTGTGCTTATAGAAATTGCGGTGACGCACAACTATTTTTTTAATTCCCTAAGACATCAAATGGTCCCTCTTCAAAATGATCAATTGCACGTTACGGTCAAGTTATGGTACGTTAATATAAAATAATTATTTTCCGACTGCCTCGCTATTTTAGTGTCTTGAATGACGTTCTTGCTCTTGTTTTGAAATAAATATATGGTAAAACAAAACCATAAATTTGTAACTGTTAACTACATCCAATATGCAATAACCAGAAGATACCATGCAATAATAAAATATTGCCAAATGTATTTACTTTTTCTTTATGTACTTACATTTTTAAGCTCCTTTACTTCGTGGGACATTCACCTCTTGATGGGTTCCTTAGGTAATCATATTACAATTCGATCCTTTTCCCAATAGGAAGGTTCCTTATTTACATGGTTCACTTGAACTATTTTTAAGACAGTCGGTAATCTTCGAGTTTTATAATTTTGTCAAAATATGTGCCCATACGCTCGCATTATGTTGCAGTTCGCTCTACATGCGTCTTCTAGAACTGGCAGTTTCTCCCTGTCAATGGACCAATCAGAAATTAAAAGGTTTGTAGTTTTCTTCAAAAATTCTGTTTTTTAATACTTACAGAAAAGATGCGTATGTTGGGTAAAAATACCTGTATTATGTGTTTTGTAAGCATTTAATTATGTGCTTTATTTATTGTAAGCTCTATTTACTTTGCATTCACATTTTTCTTTTTCAGAATTCAAGGACAACTGAAAGCAATTCCAGGTAAAGACATGTTTATTTTTAAATATTAAAAGTGGTAGGGGGGTTCGTAAAGACATTTTGGAGAAACAATATAGTTAAATTTTTATTTGGAGTTACTAATGAGAAATTTAAAATAGGTGTAGTGTTTACAAATTTATTTAATTTGGTTCTCATGTATACAAGCATTACTGTAAATTATTTCTAAATATTTTTAAATTCGATTTTTATCTACACAAATATTATGCAAACCTTTAAATATTATTTGGTTTCAGAGCTCGCAGATGCTACCACATCAAGCGTGAGTATACCTAAATTTGTATGTTCAGATTCTAAAATGACCTATTAATTTAACAATTTGAAGACCATTTCAGTGGTTAGTAATGCTTCAAAGCACAGTATTTCCAAACCATCTGACTGAAAACCTCTGCTAGTAACATATTGATACAATTTCTGACGTATAAAGTAACCCCGTAAGATAAGTAATATACTTACTTATCCCTTCTGGTATCCCTCTCGCAAGGCACCAGCCAGGCCGAGAAAAACTCTAAAGTTCTCGATTGGTATCCCAGAAAGTGTAATAGTAAATGTTAGTGCCTTTGTCGGAGGAGAAGATAAGGGTGAAGGAAAAATTACCGACTGAGTGTACCTGAGAGTGTGCATTGCATCATCACTGCAGCGACTCTGTCAAGGTCGCTGAGATCTGGTCGTAGGAGGTCTGGTTCGAGTCCCAACAGTAGCGGATTTTTGACTGTAGCGACATGGCCAGCATTTACGGAACTAACGAACTTGGCAGTTGACGCACCCGAAAAAATATACACTACACTTACGGGACTAATGACCCTGGCAGTTGACACCCCAGAGAAAATTTGCATAACACTTATGAGACTAACGACCTTGACAGTTGATGCCCCCGAAACAATCATACCCAATACTTACGGGAGTAATGGCCTTGGTAGTTGACACCCCCGCAAAAACATACACAACACTTACGGAACTAACGACTTTGACAGTTGACGACCCGAAAAAATTTGCACAACACGTACGGGACTAATGACCTTGGTAGTTGACGCCCGAGAATGAAAACATGGACAACCCTTACGGGACAAATGACCTTGGCCGCCGGCAAGAATCAATGAAAGAAAGACTGGTGACGCGCGATAGCAGTCCAACTCTACCCGCGTGTCCGCGCCCGTGTGGCAGCTGCTGCAGCCGGTGCGCGAGGACGCGGCGGAGGAGGCGGGGGCGGCGGGGGGCGTGGCCGTGGAGCCGCCCCCAGAGGCCCCCGATCTGCCACCGCCAGCTGAGGTCCCCGCCCCCATGGAGGAGGACGAGCCACCGGCCCCTGCCGCGCCCGCCCACATCGCCGAGCTGCTGCCGCCGCCGCCGCCGCAGCCGCTGCCGGAGCAGCAGCCTGTGGTGCTGGACGAGGTGCCGCCCCCACACACCGCCGCGGGCCGGGAATTCGAGGCTTTGGAGCAGTCGCAGCCGCAGCCGCACCTCAGCCCTAGGTTGGTCGTAGGCATTAGAGAGCAAACCGACTGTTAACACATCATCTTAGCCTCAGGTTGGTCTCAGACATTGCACAGGAAAGAGATTATTAACAGATTATCTTAGCCCCAGGTTGGTCTCAGACATTACACAGGAAAGAGATTATTAACAGATTATCTTAGCCCCAGGTTGGTCTCAGACATCAGACAGGAAAGAGATTATTAACAGATTATCTTATCCCCAGGTTGGTTTCAGATATTAGACAGGAAAGAGATTATTAATAGATTATCTTAGCCCCAGGTTGGTCTCAGACATTAGACAGGAAAGAGATTATTAACATTATCTTAGCCCCAGGTTGGTCTCAGACATTAGACAGGAAAGAGATTATTATCAGATTATCTTAGCCCTAGGTTGGTCTCAGACATTTCACAGGAAAGAGATTATTAACAGATTATCTTAGCCCCAGGTTGGTTTCAGATATTAAACAGGAAAGAGATTATTAACAGATTATCTTAGCCCCAGGTTGGTCTCAGACATCAGACAGGAAAGAGATTATTAACAGATTATCTTATCCCCAGGTTGGTTTCAGATATTAGACAGGAAAGAGATTATTAATAGATTATCTTAGCCCCAGGTTGGTCTCAGACATCAGACAGGAAAGAGATTATTAACAGATTATCTTAGCCCCAGGTTGGTTTCAGATATTAGACAGGAAAGAGATTATTAACAGATTATCTTATCCCCAGGTTGGTTTCAGATATTAGACAGGAAAGAGATTATTAATAGATTATCTTAGCCCCAGGTTGGTCTCAGACATTAGACAGGAAAGAGATTATTAACATTATCTTAGCCCCAGGTTGGTCTCAGACATTAGACAGGAAAGAGATTATTAATAGATTATCTTAGCCCCAGGTTGGTCTCAGACATCAGACAGGAAAGAGATTATTAACAGATTATCTTATCCCCAGGTTGGTTTCAGATATTAGACAGGAAAGAGATTATTAATAGATTATCTTAGCCCCAGGTTGGTCTCAGATATTAGACAGGAAAGAGATTATTAACATTATCTTAGCCCCAGGTTGGTCTCAGACATTAGACAGGAAACAGATTATTATCAGATTATCTTAGCCCTAGGTTGGTCTCAGACATTTCACAGGAAAGAGATTATTAACAGATTATCTTAGCCCCAGGTTGGTTTCAGATATTAAACAGGAAAGAGATTATTAACAGATTATCTTAGCCCCAGGTTGGTCTCAGACATCAGACAGGAAAGAGATTATTAACAGATTATCTTATCCCCAGGTTGGTTTCAGATATTAGACAGGAAAGAGATTATTAATAGATTATCTTAGCCCCAGGTTGGTCTCAGACATTAGACAGGAAAGAGATTATTAACAGATTATCTTAGCCCCAGGTTGGTCTCAGATATTAGACAGGAAAGAGATTATTTACAGATTATCTTAGCCCCAGGTTGGTCTCAGACATCAGACAGGAAAGAGATTATTAACAGATTATCTTAGCCCCAGGTTGGTTTCAGATATTAGACAGGAAAGAGATTATTAATAGATTATCTTAGCCCCAGGTTGGTCTCAGACATTAGACAGGAAAGAGATTATTAACAGATTATCTTATCCCCAGGTTGGTTTCAGATATTAAACAGGAAAGAGATTATTAACAGATTATCTTAGCCCCAGGTTGGTCTCAGACATCAGACAGGAAAGAGATTATTAACAGATTATCTTATCCCCAGGTTGGTTTCAGATATTAGACAGGAAAGAGATTATTAATAGATTATCTTAGCCCCAAGTTGATCTCAGACATTAGACAGGAAAGAGATTATTAACAGATTATCTTAGCCCCAGGTTGGTCTCAGATATTAGACAGGAAAGAGATTATTAACAGATTATCTTAGCCCCAGGTTGGTCTCAGACATCAGACAGGAAAGAGATTATTAACAGATTATCTTAGCCCCAGGTTGGTTTCAGATATTAGACAGGAAAGAGATTATTAATAGATTATCTTAGCCCCAGGTTGGTCTCAGACATCAGACAGGAAAGAGATTATTAACAGATTATCTTAGCCCCAGGTTGGTTTCAGATATTAGACAGGAAAGAGATTATTAATAGATTATCTTAGCCCCAGGTTGGTCTCAGACATTAGACAGGAAAGAGATTATTAACAGATTATCTTAGCCCCAGGTTGGTCTCAGTCATTTCACAGGAAAGAGATTATTAACAGATTATCTTAGCCCCAGGTTGGTCTCAGACATTACACAGGAAAGAGATTATTAACAGATTATCTTAGCCCCAGGTTGGTCTCAGACATTACACAGGAAAGAGATTATTAACAGATTATCTTAGCCCCAGGTTGGTCTCAGATATTACACAGGAAAGAGATTATTAACAGATTATCTTAGCCCCAGGTTGGTCTCAGACATTTCACAGGAAAGAGATTATTAACAGATTATCTTAGCCCCAGGTTGGTCTCAGACATTACACAGGAAAGAGATTATTAACAGATTATCTTAGCCCCAGGTTGGTCTCAGACATTACACAGGAATGAGATTATTAACAGATTATCTTAGCCCCAGGTTGGTCTCATATTAGACAGGAAAGAGATTATTAATAGATTATCTTAGCCCCAGGTTGGTCTCAGACATTACACAGGAAAGAGATTATTAACAGATTATCTTAGCCCCAGGTTGGTCTCAGACATTACACAGGAAAGAGATTATTAACAGATTATCTTAGCCCCAGGTTGGTCTAAGACATTTCACAGGAAAGAGATTATTAACAGATTATCTTAGCCCCAGGTTGGTCTCAGACATTTCACAGGAAAAAGATTATTAACAGATTATCTTAGCCCCAGGTTGGTCTCAGACATTACACAGGAAAGAGATTATTAACAGATTATCTTAGCCCCAGGTTGGTCTCAGACATTTCACAGGAAAGAGATTAACAGATTATCTTAGCCCCAGGTTGGTCTCAGACATTACACAAGAAAGAGATTATTAACAGATTATCTTAGCCCCAGGTTGGTCTCAGACATTAGACAGGAAAGAGATTATTAACAGATTATTTTAGCCCCAGGTTGGTCTCAGACATTAGACAGGAAAGAGATTAACAGATTATCTTAGCCCCAGGTTGGTCTCAGACATTAGACAGGAAAGAGATTATTAATAGATTATCTTAGCCCCAGGTTGGTCTCAGACATTACACAGGAAAGAGATTATTAACAGATTATCTTAGCCCCAGGTTGGTCTCAGATATTAGACAGGAAAGAGATTATTAACAGATTATCTTAGCCCCAGGTTGGTCTCAGACATTACACAGGAAAGAGATTATTAACAGATTATCTTAGCCCCAGGTTGGTCTCAGATATTAGACAGGAAGGAGATTATTAACAGATTATCTTAGCCCCAGGTTGGTCTCAGACATTACACAGGAATGAGATTATTAACAGATTATCTTAGCCCCAGGTTGGTCGCATATTAGACAGGAAAGAGATTATTAATAGATTATCTTAGCCCCAGGTTGGTCTCAGACATTACACAGGAAAGAGATTATTAACAGATTATCTTAGCCCCAGGTTGGTCTCAGACATTACACAGGAAAGAGATTATTAACAGATTATCTTAGCCCCAGGTTGGTCTCAGACATTACACAGGAAAGAGATTATTAACAGATTATCTTAGCCCCAGGTTGGTCTCAGACATTACACAGGAATGAGATTATTAACAGATTATCTTAGCCCCAGGTTGGTCTCATATTAGACAGGAAAGAGATTATTAATAGATTATCTTAGCCCCAGGTTGGTCTCAGACATTACACAGGAAAGAGATTATTAACAGATTATCTTAGCCCCAGGTTGGTCTCAGACATTTCACAGGAAAGAGATTATTAACAGATTATCTTAGCCCCAGGTTGGTCTCAGACATTTCACAGGAAAAAGATTATTAACAGATTATCTTAGCCCCAGGTTGGTCTCAGACATTACACAGGAAAGAGATTATTAACAGATTATCTTAGCCCCAGGTTGGTCTCAGACATTTCACAGGAAAGAGATTAACAGATTATCTTAGCCCCAGGTTGGTCTCAGACATTACACAGGAAAGAGATTATTAACAGATTATCTTAGCCCCAGGTTGGTCTCAGACATTACACAGGAAAGAGATTATTAACAGATTATCTTAGCCCCAGGTTGGTCTCAGACATTAGACAGGAAAGAGATTATTAACAGATTATCTTAGCCCCAGGTTGGTCTCAGACATTAGACAGGAAAGAGATTATTAATAGATTATCTTAGCCCCAGGTTGGTCTCAGACATTACACAGGAAAGAGATTATTAACAGATTATCTTAGCCCCAGGTTGGTCTCAGACATTTCACAGGAAAGAGATTATTAACAGATTATCTTAGCCCCAGGTTGGTCTCAGACATTACACAGGAAAGAGATTATTAACAGATTATCTTAGCCCCAGGTTGGTCTCAGACATTACACAGGAAAGAGATTATTAACAGATTATCTTAGCCCCAGGTTGGTCTCAGATATTACACAGGAAAGAGATTATTAACAGATTATCTTAGCCCCAGGTTGGTCTCAGACATTTCACAGGAAAGAGATTATTAACAGATTATCTTAGCCCCAGGTTGGTCTCAGACATTACACAGGAAAGAGATTATTAACAGATTATTTTAGCCCCAGGTTGGTCTCAGACATTAGACAGGAAAGAGATTATTAACAGATTATCTACAATACCCCAGGTTGGTCTTAAGGTGCGTGTCCACTTGAGAGCAACCCTCTCACGAGTTTGTGTCGAGAGCGATTCTCGCCATTGGACACAGTTCTGAGAGTAGACAACGGATTGGCGTGATGCTCGCGGACAGCGGTCGCCATCTTCACTACTCGCCAGTGGACATGCCTGCGCGAGGCCTCGCACTGACTTGCTCTCAGCATTCGAAACGTGCTGGAAGTAACTGCGAGCGCCCGCGACTGTTTGGTGTTTGTTGCCTCGACATGGCTGCTACCGAACAGAAAATTGCACTAGAAATGGAATGAACAATTGAAGAAGTAAACTAGAGATGCTACAAAATGGCACACACTCTCTAGTATTTCACTATAATCTTGCAGGAAATTGGAACCAACAAATTGGAGTTATCTTTGAAGAATATGTTGAAAATGTTCCAAGGGTTTCACGTAAAGTATCTCCAAACTTTAAAGAATGTTTTTCGCAGAGCTTTGAGTCGGGCCAAATCGATCGGGGGATATTAAGTTAGGGAAAAATCGTACGAATAGTTTACGCGCTAACGTTGTTCACAGACGGCCGATCAGACAGAAAAGGCCGGACAGACGGACGTTATGAAATAAATCTAAAATTTTTTCGGTATCAGGGGGCTCTAAAACGTGAATTTAATTCGAAATCTCGAAATCGAATTTTCCGCAGCATTTCATAACTTTCTCTATATTACGTATATACGTAATAGGTCCGTTCATACGAACCTATTCGAGAAAGTATAAAGAAAATTCACAATTTCCGGAACCAGGTAAGAAAAAAACTACTCTCCCTGTTGAGTGATTATTTATATTTGATATTCAAGTAAAACGTGGAAAGAAGTAGCCTACTAATGGAAACGATTGTGTATGATCTTGAAGTTTTGAGGTTAGGTCAAACAATGTGCGTTGCTTAAAATGTATCTAAAATGTTGTGCATCCTCTATTTCAAATACTTTGACAAGTGTTGAGCAATCACTCATATGTGGTCGACGATCAATCCACATTCTCACCCATATAATTTTCTTCTTTCGCAAAGAAGCGTATTAAGTAACGAAAGCCACCGTCGCTGTCTTCTTTGCCTCCATCTTAATCGCGCATCGCCGAGCCTACTGCTCTCCAGTGGACAGGCATGTGAGAGGTAATCGCGAGAGGGCGCGGCGAGGCTCTCTCGAGAGGCAGGTATTTCTGCGAATCGCTCGCAGGTGGACAGGGTATTGCGAGCTTCTGTCGAGACGAGCTCGCGCTAGGTACTCTCTAGTGGACACGCACCTTAGACTTTAGAGAGCACACATACTGTAGAGTGATCATCTCAGCCTCAGGTTGGTCTAAGAGAATAAAAATGAACCACAGTGTTAATAAATCATCTTACTCCATCTTGGACTTAGATATTAGAGAGAAAACAGACTGTTAACACATTATCTTCCCCCAGGTTGGTCTTAGACATTAAAGAGGAAAGAGACTGTTAACAGATTATCTTAGCCTCAGATTGGTCTTACACACTAAAGAGCAGAGTGTTGAGAGATCATCTCAGCCCCAGGTTGGTCTTAGACATTAGAGAGAAAACAGACTGTTAACACATTATCTTAGTCCCAGGTTCGTCTTAGATATTAGAGAGGAAACAGATAGAGAGCGTTAACAGATCATCATAGCCCAAGGTTGGTCTTAGACATTATAAATGAAACAGTTGACAGATCATCTTAGCCCAGGTTGGTCTTAGACATTATAAATGAAACAGTTGACAGATCATATTAGCCCAGGTTGGCCTTCGGCATTAGAGAAGAAACAGACTGTTGAGAGCTCGACGCGAAACCACAACCTGAAGTGGATACAACATTATCTGATGGCATCAGATAATGTTAAGGTGATAGAGGAGAGTGTGTCACTCTAACTCCATCACGTTTTATGGGACCGGGAGCTGTAGCTCAGTGCATCAACTGATGTCCCTGCAGCGCTTCTAACCGGGAGGTCCTAGGTTCGAGTCCTGACGGCGGCAGGATTTTCGACACTAGCTTTTCAGCTAGGTCGAATTCAGTCGCTGTCTGCCGGAGAATTCTAGCGGACGGCTACTCTTATCTGTATTTTACGGTGTTTTTTTCGATCAACAAAAGGCGAATGCCGGAGCAGTACCCTACCAAACGGGCCACGGACCGCGCGCTATCTGCCCTTCCTCTTCCTTGTCCTATCCTCTCCCCTTACACACACACTTACACTAACATGCACTACACTACCACATATTCCGGGAGACCGGTCGGGAGCTTAGAGCTTGTCCCGGCTGGGGCGGTGCCCCGCTGGTGGGAGCCCTGGTTAGAGGGAAACCCCACTAGCTGACGGTAAGTCGGCGCCGGATCTCGCCATCCAACAGAGGAAGATCACCGCCATCTCCTGAGAAAAGCATGCACTACACTTACGGGACCGTTGACGAAAGCCGTTGACGCGCCCGGAAACGAAGAAACCAATCAATCAACGTTATATGCGCGTTGGAAGACTCAAGGCCCAAGTTCCCTAGGTTAAACCAAGTGAAATGAAATCTTCGTTTATTTGCTTTCTAGATAAAATGACAGGGCCATCGGCTGGCCCAAGTTGCCCCATTTGAAGGCCGACGTGATGGCTTAGTTTTAATATCTTAACATAAATTCTTAATGCAGTCGTAAGGAATAATAGAGAATTTTGAACTTTCAGCTGTTTAAATTTTACTTAGCAAATGCTTATTTGATTGTTTAATACATGTAGAAAATCACTTATTAAATGTTGACGACATGTCTTTATGGCGACCGTAATGGCTAATGGTAATTACAATCGACTCCGGTCATAGTGAACTCGGATATAGTGAACCCTCGTTTAAAGTGAACTTAAGTTACTGGCCCCGTTTCATTTATATTACAAATGAGCTTAAGATGATTTGGTTGTAGTGAACCTGAACCTCGGTTATAGTGAACGTAGGTTCGTAAGTCCTGGAAATTAATTGGATCTTGAATGTTGTTAGGCGATTAAATGGACGTTCGAGGAGTGGGACGGTGTTCCAACAGTGCAAGAGGCATTGAAAGGTGTCAAGACTGCATTACGATACTAGTCAGAGGTCAATGCAGAATTACGTATAGAGAGGATATCGTAGGCTTCCGCGGCCAGAGTCATGATCTGGGCTGTCCGGGTGACGCCGCGTCGAAGGCTGGGGTGCCGACGTTTCGACCGACATATCGCGGTCCTCTTCAGTACAGCCCTGAAGACGACCGCGATATGTCGGTCGAAACGTCGGCACCCCAGCCTTCGACGCGGCGTCACCCGGACAACCCAGATCACGTATAGAGAGAACACAAACTCTGAAGAAGAATGTAGAGAAATTACTAAAGAAAAATAAACGAAGCAAACAATTGAAAATAATTGAATATTTTAAGTAGAGATAAATATATTGAAATTTTCAGTTCATGCTGTCAATGATTTTTTCTATACCTTTATATTAATAAAATCTATCATTGAGGAAGAATTCCATTTAATTTTGAAATCGTAGGATATAGTGAACCTCTGATATAGTTAACCAAACATGTTAGTCTCTAGAAGTTCACTACAACCGGAATCGACTGTATAAACTCGACCAAACAAAAAAATAAATTTGTGTGTATTATATCATTAAATTTGTGTACATTTATAGTGTATTTTTTATTTTGTCAGTAGACCTGAATACCGAAAGCCAACTTCTTCCAAAACACCGAGAAAACTAATTGTTCTTTCTTTATTTATATGAAAATGTAATGAATCACATTACTTTTATTTTTTAAATAAATACGTAACTTAAATAATTTAATACACTTAAATTTAAAAAAATATTTAGAAAACATTTTTACACTGATTTCTCATCTATTTATTTATTCTCATATTTGCCACGCATTTTTATACGCATTTATGACATGGCTACTATTCGCTATACACTTTTTACTCTGTACACTCTCAAAGCCGACCTTCTGAAAGCCTTCACACACATAAACAATAATTTAGATAAACGTATCCGAAGGCTCGAAGAGGTCGTCGAAAACTCAGACGGTTGGACAACAATAGACAACACCGCAGAAACGTTCAACCGTCCATCCGCAAAAGCAAAAACACAATCATCACTACCAATGATGATTTGAAAACAGATTTGCTCTGTTAGATTATGACAATGATTTTCCTTGCCTTCCCAATCCTCACTACCCCCTCCCATCATCGACACGTCCACCCAGAAACCGACGCAAACAGGCTAGCAAGCGCAAAGAAACAAAGACACGTAGAGTTGCGCAACCTGGCCCACAAGTAAACAAGGACATTCCCACTGAGCCCACCAAAAAGGTACTAATATTAGCAGACAGACATGGGCGTCAAATCTCCTCCCTGCGCAGTGGAAACCTCCCATCCAATTTCTCTGTCACGTGTGTGTTTAAACCTAACGGGAGGTTTGTCGACGCGATCAGTGAGTTGGACACCCACACAAAAACTCTCACCAAACGGGATACAGTCATCATCATAGGAGGGCAGAATGACATCAATTTGGGTGGTCACTTTACTCCTAAGTAACATGTTGACAAACTACAACGTGTCGCCCAAAACACGAACAATGTAATCTCGACACTGCCCTTCTGGTACAACACACCAACACTGTGCAAAGAAAGTAGACACTCAATCAACCAATTAGAACTACATCTGAGAGGCACACATGTTAAATTATTTGAGCTTAACTTTCTCTCAGAAAAACACTTCACCCGGCATGGTCTTCACTTGAACCTTGTCGGAAAACATGCACTGCGTAGCGAACTTGCAAAACACATCCATACACCTCAGCAGTATTCTACCCACCAGTATCCTACATCTCCTAGTTCTCATCCATCCTCCGGAACCCCTTTGGACCCAATTACCTTATCCCTGAACCTAATCCTTGTACTACCTCTCCCATTATTCATTCCTCTACATCTGTAACCCCTCCTTCCTCACCTCCTAACACTGCTAGGACACAATACTTCCTTTGACCACACACTCGAGGTAAAAATAAGATAAATTGCAACTACAGTCAATGCAGCAGAGAAACATTCCTGCAGGTACATGCAAAAGATTCAAATAGTGCAATCCCTTTCAAATGAACATAAATTTTTCGAGGCAGCATTACAGTGTGATCTGAGTCAAATAGATATTTTTTGCTCGAGTTTATCTCATAATGATCATTGGCTATCTCATAATGATCTAAACACACTCCAAATTCCTAGTTTTTACCTTGCAGGATCTTATTGAGGGAATCAAATAAGGGCCCTGATTACGGAGGTTTGTGTATTTACGTAAGAAATAATATTGATTCTACCTTCTTGTCAGAATTAAATTTATATGCAGTTGAAAAAGTTTTTGAAATAACAATTGTACATCTTACTACGGTCCAAATTATCTTACTTTGCATCTACAGATCTCCAACACAGCGAGCATTAGATTATTTTAATCTCTAAGAAAATCTAGAGATAATTCTGAACAAAATTAGTAATCTCTCTTTTAAATCCATTGTTGTACGTGGAGATTTCAATATTGATTCTCTGACCGAATACCACGAAAAAGAGCAGTTTCTCAATTTAATTCCTTCTTTTAATTTAGATATTACAGTGAACGTACCTACACGGAATACACTTAAATCACAAACAGCAATAGATCAAATTATAATTAACAAAACCACAACTAGATATGAAATGATAACGAATAATCTAGGTTACAGTGATCACGATGGACAAATTCTCACAATTACGTACTAATAACATGAATACTGACACAATAAATCAAACACGCATGTGCAGAGCATTTACTAAAGTTAACATAAAAATATTTACGAACTACTTGCTGAAGCAATCATGGGAGGCAGTTTATAACGCTATTGACACAAATGAAAAATATAATTTATTTTTCTCGAAGCTCTCATTTTACTTTAACGCGTGTTTTCCTATTAAAAAGTGAAAACTAAACATTTCACGAAAAGTAATACTTGAATCACACAAGGAATTAGAACATCGTGTAAAAACAAACGTACGTTCTACTTTATTTCTAAACATCATAATGTATCACCCGGTTTCCATATCTACTTCCGAGAATATAAAAGAATTTTATGAAAATAATATTTCAGGCAAAAATAATGAGGATATTTTGAACGCTAGAAACAAAACTAAAGCAATGTGAAATATCGTAAAAAATACGACCACGTCACCACGATATTTCGTAGAGCATGTTGTTTTAAAGGATAATGAAAGAGAAACAAGTAATCCAGAAAAAGTTGCGAATCTCTTCAATCAACACTTTTCTAGAATTGCGGTTGATCTCACGAAGGGACTAAAAGCACAAAATTAAATATCAAATTGTTCTCAAAAAAATATCGACACGATGTTTATTTACGAAACTTCTTCCAACGAAATCCTTAGAATACTAATATATCCTTAGAATACTAATACGAAATCCTCAGTACACTAAAAAATAAATAATCATCTCGTTTAGATGAATTTCTGGATTGTTCATTAAAAATGTGTGCACCTGCCATTATACACCCATTAACTCACATTTTCAATGCTTCCTTGTGCACAGGAATATTTCCAGAAATTTTCAAAACAGCAGAAATTAAGCTACTTTTTAAAAAAGGAAACAAAAATGAAATTCAAAATTACCGGCCAATTTCTCTTTTGTCAGTTTTCTCAAAAATATTAGATACCTTTCTATACGCGAATGGAAACTTTTCTCGAAAAAAACGAAGCGTTTTCAGACTCACAACACGATTTTTGGAAATCAAAATCTACGGAAACTGCCATTTTTTCTTTCTTTAAAGATGTTGTTTCATCAATGGACCAAAATAAAGAACCCATTGGGATATTTTTAGATCTTCGAAAGCTTTTGACGTTATTAACCACGACATCTTGCTCTCAAAATTGCCTTCTAATGGAATTCGTGATATTGCCCTAGATTGGATAATCTCGTTCCTTAAACATCGATCTCAAAGAGAAGAAATACCGTACTGTCAAGAAAGGACATTATTTACTTATCTTTTCAATTCTTTGCCAATTGAACATGGGGTCCCACAAGGTTCGATATTAGGTCCTATCCTCTTTCTGTTGTACGTAAACGATATGCCCTCATCTATTAAAACTGGAAGAACAGTTGTGTTTGCCGATGACCCGTATGTTCTTTGCAAAAAAGAAACAATAGTACAATTTCAGAAGTTTCAAATAGTGTTTTGTAATAACAGATTATTAGTTAACAAAGGAAAAACTGTCTCAATGCAACTTTGTGTTTCAAATCGGCAATCGTATGCTCCATTGAAAATGAACAATATGCAATTAACTGATGTTAAGGTAACAAAATTTCTAGGTCTCTCAATTCAATCAAACCTCAAATGGAATGTACATATAACAGAATTAAACACTAAATTAAGCTCATTATGTTATGCATTCAGAATTCTTTCTAATTATATCAGACTTCATGCAGCTCGTTGCGTATTTTTTGCAAATGTATATTCCCGCCTGAGATATGGCATAATATTCTGGGGAAGCTCATCCTTTACTGCTCAGACATTTAGATTGCAAAAGAAAATTATCCGAATAATGAGAAAATTCCATCGACGTCATTCTTGCAAGCCTCTTTTCATTGAGCTTGGAATCTTACCATTGCCTGGCCTATTTATTTACGAATCTGTAGTATTTGTCAAAACTGACTTACTTAACGGTGGAAACATATTTTCATGTAATACTGATATTTATAGTTACAACACACGACGTAGAAATCATGTTCATCAAGTGTCAGTATCAACAACTCACTACAAGAAATCCACATGCACGTTACTTTACAACACATTGCCAGATGAAATTAAACAATTAAAATTGGTACACAAATTTAAGTTAAAAGTAAAATCTTTTCTGCTGCAAAACTGTTTCTATACAAATAGAGACAGTATACTTATCGTCAAAAAGAAAAATGTTTACTTTAAAAAAACAATGATATAGTATAATGAATTAGTTTACATTTGCATTATATAATTTTTAAAAAAGACTTAAATGCCTGTAACAAGTAATGTACTTCAGCTTCCGGGTCGATAACCCCCATCTCGATCGGGTTTTTGTCCAATCCCTGATCCATTGAGCAAATGCTGAGGTGGCCCCTTGATTTGCTTCTGGGCGTAAATGTAGCTTCACTATGCGCACGTTTCGTTGAGCTTTTCTTTTGCTTGTAGTGGTAGTGGAGCTTAGGGTGAGTTTCTATTTTTAGTAATATAGAAAAATCAAATCTCTTCGTTCGTTTACCGTTACAAATAAGTTTTCTATAATTCGACAACGAAAATATCTAGTTTTTGAAATGTTAATCTCTCGCGTTTTAAATTTATTATTATTATTATTATTATTATTATTATTATTATTATTATTATTATTATTATTATTATTACTATTTTTCATCTTTGAATTATTAATAGTTAAATTGTTGGGAAAGGATTCTGAAACTCAAGAAAGCGTGCGCAGATGATTTTCTCCTCCATACGTCACATCCAGTTTTTTACTGTTTTTGACTAAATAAATAAATGATGTAAAATATTTACTGTCTGTAATATAAAAAACTTTTTTATTTAAAAATAAAAAGTAAATAACCTAGAGTTCAAAGCCATTTCATAATGAAATTATAACAATATCTGTTTATTCAATAAAAATATTCTTGCCATTACAGGCATTTTTCATTTCTTGAAACATATTTTCGTACGGAAAAATGGATGTCTTTTCGATTATTTTTATTGAAATATTATAGTGACGCAAAAAAGTGAATCTGAGTAAAGTAAAAGCACACTAAAACACTGAGAGATAGTAATTTGAAACAAAAAGTCGAACGTTTAAAAATCTCAAGCACTAGCTGACGTCATTGCAATTAGTATTTCTTTTACGTTTATCGAACTAATCTGAACTGCAACGATGCCAACTAATTCTTTAAAATTGTTAATATTCGTCTTTACACAATTCGTGTTCAAATTTTCTGAATTTAAGTACTTTAATATTTTTATTGCGTGTTTCATCGTCACCAGTCACCACATGAATATGATCCAATAAAAAGAATCAAAACTTTGCTTAATTAACATTTGTAAAAATTATTCAAGCAAATTTCGATAGGTGCATTAAGCATGTCATTTTTGTTATAACTTTGTAGTAAAATATGCACAACTTTTGTTTTAGAACCAATTGGGAACTAAGTCGACAAACTATTCTGGAAAAACTACATGAATTATGGCTGAGTGGAAACGGAGCAACAACTTTCGACCTTCTGTGTCCACGAGCAGTTCCAAGAGTGCGAGTAGCTGTCACATTCAATATTCTTTTACGTAAGTGCAACTTTTCTTATTTATTTTCTTCTTAAACAATGAGTGATTAACATTGCCAAAATGCGTGATAACACAGTTGGAACTTTCTCGAAAATGAAATACGCCTTTAATCTTACCTGGCGGTCTCTTGCCGACGGTATAGAGTCTTATAGCGTTTTCCATACGTTGCACTGAAACCCACCCTAGTGCATGGCAAAAACGTCAACAGTGCTGACCCACACGCGTGAAGGGCAGCTACGAATGAAACGGATTCCGGAACTGAGTCAGTGCGTGTGCGCTATGCAGTGAGATTATAGATAGCTGTCCTTGATTTGTCACGCTGATGGAACGCGAAAAATAATAATTTTGAATTATGATCGTTGTTATAATTTTTATGAAGTCTTTCACTTGGTAATTCTTACTTCTTAATTCATAAAATATTAACGTGTGATTTCTTTATTTAAAAAACACGAAAACTTCAAATGCGTATGTGCCGAAATTTCATTTTTCGAGATTTGCCAGTGATCGAAATAGTACACAAGATTTTGAACCGAAGGGCTTCTGTAGAATTGTTTGGTTATTGAAAACCACAAAAATATTAACATGAGCGTTTCCGCTGGCATATGTATGAGCGTGCGAAAAACATTTCTTGGCACATATATTTGAATGATTTTGAAAGGGTAACTATTTTTTTTTACTTTATTAGCGTTTCGAAATTTAGGCGTACCTGCACTTTGGTTTCTAAATAGCACTGGATTTGTTAGCATGAAGTTATTTAAGGTTAAATTGTAGGAAAACACAAACTGATTTTCCGAACTTCGCGTAAGTTACAAAAATTATTTTAAGACATTTCTTGCAAAACATAATATACTCATCATTCGAAGTATCCCTACGTGACAGAAGATCCTCAATTGCCTTCACAATTTCACCACGAATCGAAATCAGCAAGGATAACTTCCGTACCTAACCTTACAAATGGCCCAGTGCACTGGACTGCACTGACGCGATCGTCAGTGCAGTTTAGGGCGCCCCGAGTGCGCCCTGCTTCCATGCCATTGAGCGAATGGAACATGCGCTTCTTTGCACTGGTGCGCCCTAGCGGTCGAATGGAACACGAAAGCTGCCCTGGGTGCGCAGCAGTGCGGGGAATGGAAAACGCTATTACACGAGGTGATTTAGCTCGACCGGCTGAGGTGGTTCAGAGCATCACTGATGTCACTGCAATACCTCTGGCCTGGAGGTCATAGGGTTCGAGTCCCGACGGGGCAAGATTTTCCTCACTATACTTGGATTTATTCGCAGCTGCTTCTGAAGTAAATCACTTATATCGGTGTCATCCAATCGGAAGGTTGAACGCCACCCAAGGCCAGCTGGCCTTGAACGCCACCATAGTGACATCACTGTAGTGACGTGTAAGGTCCCGATTGGATGGCAACGTAACAGATGATCGAATGTCAGACGCAGCAAAGTAAATACCGCAGTATAGCCAGGTAGCAAGGTCGAAATCAGCCGCTGTCTGAAGGAGACTTCTAGCAGCTCTGATTCGTAGTTTTCTGTGGCTGGGAGATCAGTCTGGAAGACCAGTTGGGAGTTTAGAGCTTGTCTCGGTTGTGGCGGTCCGCTGGTGGGAGATATCTGGTAAGGAAAACCTCTTAACCCGACGAGTAGGTCAGCGCCGGATCTCTCCATCCAGCGGGAGATTACTTTCTTATGGATTATAGCGGGAGATTACGCTTATGGATTACTTTCATGTACTAAGCTTACAGAATGAAGGGCCTTAGCAGTTGAAATACGAATCAACGATACACCCGTACTGCGTATAATGTTTTGCAAAGGTTTTCAAGACATAAGCTGAAGACAAAAATGTTCTCACCCACCCAGGATTCAAACTTTCAGTTTCATGTTGCGATTCTTAACACTTACTACAAAGCACATAATACGGGTTAAAAAAGTTTAGAAAACCGAAAAGGTGGAAATCAAATTATTAATAACAACTAATTGATTTTTTCAACAAGTTTTGTATGTTTTATTCAATGACTTTAGCTTCTAATAAATTACTTGGAAATAAAATGAATGATTGACTAAAGCCGAATACTTTGTTTACACAGTTGCAGTAAAATCTCCAAACTAATTTCACAGCTCAAGCTTTATTTTTTGTTTATGAAATTACAATCTTAATATATCACTTTTTACAACGCTTCTGTTTTATTACATTAGTTTTTATTTCCATTACAGATAATTTGACAATCTATTTTTTTTAAACATTTTTCGTAGTTGCGATTATATTTATTTGTACTTCCGATTTTTGCGATTATATTTATTTGTATTTATTTGTTTTTCTCATGCAGATCTCCACAAGGATAATGTCTTAAAACTGCAACAAGAGCATCCTTTTGAAACAATATGCATTTACAAAGAATAAGAAATATTTTTAAAATGTGATCCTTTAAACTTTTAATACCGATTGAAATTTGTTTTTAAATGTATATATTGTATATACAATTCCCTGACAACAATACTACTTTTCAAACTTGTATTTTTACTGAATAGTGAATATATTTTATTTAATGTTATCAATAATTTGTTTTTAGTAAGATGTGTCATCTAATGCATGAAATGCATAATGCCTTCAATGCATGTTTATTAGAGATAATTTAACTTCTTTACTCTAACTGTTTTAATTTATTACTATCCACATTATACCAAAAATTCATTTTCTGTTTTCATGTTAAACATTGTTGTTGAAGTTTAATTTATGTTAATGTTCTCTGAAAATCACTTAAGGTACTCGCCTGTTTTCTAGTTATGTGTTGTTTTTAATTAAAAAATGTGTTACATTATTCAATTACTCTTTTGTTTTAGAATTATTCCCCATCCTATTCATCGATCCCACTGCCCCAATTTCACATACCATTTTTTTTTAAATTTGTTGCGTCTACAACTTGACGCAACGCGTCTTCAAGCCCCTTAAGGGGCGTTAAGCGCTTTGCGCTGGGGAGTAATCCTCTATTAATATGCGCTATTGCGGAGTAATCCTCCGTTACAAATATGTCATAACCATGCTAGCGGCTTAACTGTTCAGCCCGTTTTCTCCAAAATTGATATTTCCCAATCGATCTGACTGATGTCGCGGCCCCTTGATTTTGAAACCGATATTTTAATTTTGGAGTACTGTACATGAAGCCCCTGTGACATTTTCAAAAGAAAGTCGTTTTTTGATTAAATTTTGTTGTTGGTCAGTGTGTGTGACGTGTAAAAGAATGGTGTAGGACTCATGTTCTTTGAAATCTCAGTTTTCGGAAAATCACAAACGTTCAACATTTTTTGAGTCTTATTACAACTAAAAGAATACAGATAGAGATTTTTTCCCTTAATGAAATCTGTTCCGTAAAGACAGATTTTGAAAGGAGGTCATGTACAATTTTTCGAAAATCTTATTACTTTTCGCGTAATTTTTCGTGAAAGTACGGGCGAAAAAGTGCCGTTTTGGCACTACTAGTTTAAATAGCAATTAAAAAGGCGAGCTCGTGATCCGCGCACAAATCGAAGGAGCAAGAAAATAACATCTATTTTCATCGGTAAGTAGTAATTTCGATTCATATTATGTCATAAAATGCAAGTACCTGATACAGAATATTTTCCGTTTTCTTCATTGCTGCAGGTTGCCTCTGAAAAATAATCAACTGGATAAGCGGTAAGTATTTGACACGAAGACAACAGGCTTTGTACCTATAAAGAACATTTTTTTCATAGTGTGCGTTTTAATAAAAGATATTTTTTGTTGTTGTTCAGATAGGAAAATGTCGTCCCACTTCTTACAATAGACGCAGTTCCTTTTATTTTCAGTTTCCCTGGTCACCTCATTCCACAAAATTTGCCAGTTAGAAGACAAGTTACGAAAACTGAAGTAATCAACCTTGGGATCTCAAAATAGGTACAGTAGAACCATGGATTGCGAGTAACTTGGCTTACGAATGATGGCAAAATGAGCAGAAAAATTTTGAAGATATTGTGACTCAATATACGAGCAATAATTTGAAATACGTGTAAAACCGGTTAGCCTCTCCTCCCTCCTTATTCCCTTCAGCGGAATTGTGCAAACAGCGATTTTCTCACACTTCAGTTTTATAGTTCGATAAACATTGGACTACTCATGCGATAAAAGTATTGGGGGAGAACGTTTTTGAAGAATCTTTGCCGCCTGAGAAATTGTTTCTCCGTCACATTGTCGACGGGAAAGCGCGTGTTGAGTTGCCCGGCACGACCCTTCTCATGTTCTTACAAACAGTGGCGTATTCTGCTTTCATGGTCTGGGCTACCGCTCACTTTAGAAATAATCTTTGACTATATAACTATACATAATTTTCGATAATGTAGTTTTGCTAGTTTGTACTATTTTATTACACAATATTATATATATATATATATATATATATATATATATATAATGAACATATATTGAGACGAACTCGAATATGTGCTCCGACCACGGACCAGATCCGAAACAGAAATTCCCAAAATATCGTCTTGGGCGGTCCGCCAGTTCAAACGTGGCGCGCTGGCAACGTCATCGCCTGAGTTTTGCAGCGACCAGGTCGAGCGGAACGCGCTCCGACCAACGAGAAAATCCGAAGACAAGAGCAGGAACCAAACCTTGCCATTGGCTCCTGTAGAAAAACCGAGGGAAATCTCAACAAGGATCTTTTTCCGTTAGAAGAACGGGAGTCTAGTTGAAATCGTCGATAGAGACGGTTCGTCGAAAGTCGCGTAACAGAAGTGTACTTGAAATCTTCTTGAGAGACGGTTCGATGAGAGTTGCGTAAGAAAAGTACAGTGGAAATTTTCGTACGTAGCGGATCGTTAAAATTCTCGTAGGAGAACGGACTATGATTATGCTTTTAATACCGTACAATGGTTGAAAAACGTGCTGTGGTGAGGACAAATTGCAGTAATTTCCTGTGAGTGATTAAGGGCTCATTTCGGCATACCACGGACAAATTCCATGCAGCCGCTATCGCACAGACGAGAACCCTGGGCTACTTCCAATCTTCAACGTGGTCAGAGAAGTCTTAGTGTTGAAACTGAAAACGTGCGTATGGGCGAGGCCGCTTAGTTTTATCGGCCGAGAAGAATTGGACTTGGACGTGGACGGACGGAGGCAACGTAACGCGGATGTCTTGGCCGCAACCGAGAAGTGGCGAGCACTCCGCGGGATTTACCCGAGGCCGCGCAGAGCTTCGTCGCCACTCTTGCTGCTGGCACGCGTCGCCGAGGCCGTGCCGGGTCGAGTCACTGCCGCCACGAAGCGAGCCCGCCGATACCGCGGCGTTCGTGCTCCGCCTGTAGTATTTGCTGAGGTTATTCTGCACGTCTCCCATTGCAGAAGCGTGAGTACCCGTGCGTGGAAAAGGCATCAAAGACAAAACAGAGCAATAGAACTAATTAATTTGAAATCATAATTGTAATTTAAAAACTAATGAATAATTTGTGTACTTCAAGCAAAGGGTTTTTTGTGAATGAATGCAATGTAAAATTATTTCTTGAACAAGGATTCGTATGGCTGATTTGATTTGTAAATTATTTAAACGGCTTATTTAGTTAATCAGTGAGTAAGAAATGTAAATAGTTTAGTGTAGAATAATTGGAACTTTGTGATTATTTCCTAAACAAGGCGAGGGTATTCTCACACCAGGGGGTTCAGTAGGGCAAAGTTGTGAACTCAATCTTAAAGAAGAGTATTTATTTTTAAAGAATAATTAAGCTTGTACAAATCGAAGAAAGGGCAGTTGCAGTTGCATTGAACGCCCAGTTGAGAACGCGAAGCTCGTGTTCAAGAGTAGATTTTGGAAAAGAGTAATCATTTGACTTGAGTTAAGAATATATGATTATATGTATGCCACAATCGTTTTCTTTTGTATTCTTCCTAAAATGCAATACCAATATACGTCTCCTACAGGCAATTAGATTAGAACAATTCGACAGGTCTGACGTCGGGACGGCAGTGTAACGCCCACGCGGAGCAGGATTCCCTTAGGGCTCACGACACCTGATCAAAATGGAGTTGCAATATGCACGGCAGATCGTATAAGCATTGACGACGTGTGTTCCGTCGCAATATATGTAATACAATAAATATGAAACAATCATGTTTACAATTACTCGTTATAAGAACGATTAAAATGCTTCTCCAATAAACGCTGCACAATACACTCATTGTCAACAGATAAACTTCCCGAAGTTTGCTTTTTCAAAATATCTTACCAACTTGACAATAGTCAACTTTGACACTATCACGTATTTAATATGTTTCAATTTTGACACTTAGAACCCGCGTAATATAATCTACTAGCTGAAGTACCCGGCGTTGCTCGGGCATTTATTACAGTAAATTATTATACAGGAAGATGAATTCAATCTTTTCATGCCCTGCGGCGGGACCTATCTCTATATCTTTCATTGTATCCCTTCTCCGCCCTACTCCCTGCCATGCTCTGCCCGACCACGCCACGATAGCTGTCTTCTCGTGACCCCCATTTGGAAATTTACAGATTACCTCGCTCACTTTCCCACGAATAATTACATTTTTCTTATTTGAAGTTCCAACTTCTAAACATTCACTTTATAACTAAAAGCAATAAACAAATCTAAACTACAAAATAAAATACTTGTACTCACATATAAAATTTTTGTGGAGTTTTGTATACCTGTATTCCAACACTATCAAAACTGTCACGTTGTAAAACGTATTCTATTTTTATATTTTTTCTTCTATTGTATTCATAAAAAATGTTTTGACATTGATCTGTCAACTCGTGACCTTGAAGCCACTTACTGTTTTAAGCTGAGTATAACATGCGGAAGTTCATGCACGGGTACGGTAGTAGGTAGATCCGGAGTAATAGTTACAGATGTCATAACGTAATTGATGACTCATAATCATAAAAATTAATGAAAATACTTGTATCTATTCTGAAACATAATTACCAGTTTTTATAATTCTAAAGATGACAAAAATAAATATGTTTAATGTCCTGTGTGATATTAACACCTAGTATAGAACTTATTTCTTCAGGTAAATCAATTCATCATACGACTGATAGAATAGAAAACTAATGATCCCCCAACATTACATTATGTGTAAATAATAAATTGACAATGCACTGAGCCACATAACAAAACAATATTAGCATCATTATTTTATCTCAAGTGATAGAGATTATGGATCCTGAAATATGAATAATAGAAACCAAAGACTCCCAGATATTATTTGCTTAGACAAAAATATTTTTAGACCAATTAATTTTTGCTTATTTTTAAAAAAAATATGTGAATGAACTCATTCATTGGGAGCAATTGATATGCAAAACAACTTTACCGATTAGTTTTAATATGTAAATGATCATTCCTAAATTACATACCACTGCACAGAAATTCATCCCATATTGAAGAAAAACTTTTACTGGGTTTACGAAATCATAAATTACTTCCCATTTTTCCAATTTGTGTAGGAGAGCTGAATAATAGAAACCAAAAACTCCCAGATTTATTTATTTTCTGAGACAAACTTTCTGTTAGATAAATTAATTTCTACCTATTTTTTATAGAAAATTATGGATGAATTTCAATTATTGGGAGCAATTGATATGCAAAACTAAAGCACATATTAGTCTTAATAAATAAATGATCATTCTATAATTATCATCCACTGCACTAAACTTCTTCACATAGAGAAGAAAAAAGTACAACAGCAATTTATATGCAAACAACTCAACAGATTAGTCTTAATATGTGAATGGTCATTCCGAAAATACATACCACTGCACAAAACTCCTTCAAATGTTGAAGAAAAACTTTTACTGGGTGGACTGAAGACATATAAACATTTTCCATTGTACCAATTTTAACATGAGCTGAATAATAGAAACCAAGAGCTCCCAGATTTATATATTTGCTCAAACTTTTTTAGATAAATTAAGTTTTTCTTATATTTTATGGAACAATATGAATGAAATCATTCATTGGCAGCCATTGATATGCAAAACAAGAGAGCATATTAGTCTTAATATGTAAGTGAAGTTATTGAAGAAAAAATTTTACTGGGTGGGCTGAAAGCATACAAACATTTTCCATTTTACCAATATGAACATAAATACTGAAAACTAGAAACAAGACTCCCAGATTTGCTTAGACAAAATATTTTTAGATAAATTAATTTTTTCCAATTATTTATTGAAAAATATATATGAAGTCATTCATTCATTCATTCATTAGGAGCCAGTGACATGCAAAGCAACTGCACATATTAGTCTTAATATTGTAATGACCATTGCTTAATTACCAACCACTGCACTAAATTTCTTCACATGTAGAAGAAAAAAGTACAACTGCAATTAATATGACAAACAACTGTACAGATTAGTCTTAATATGTAAATGATCATTCCTAAATTACACACCACTGTTCAAACTGCCTTCACATATTGAAGAAAAAATTACTGAATGGACTGAAAACATATACACATTTTCCATTTTACCATTTTGAATCTAAGAACTGTGTAAATAGTCAAATTGAGAGTCCTAATGAACAGCTGCCCTACTACTCAGAGAATTATTCACATTTCTCCCCTTCTTGCAGTATTGTTTTCAATGGGGCGAGTAAGTACTTCAGCAAGTCGATCTTCCCTCTGAGTAACCAATACAAAATTTTAGTAGACAGCCCATCTCTTGGCATTTGTAATATGTTTTGACAATTGTGACAGTCGTTTAGTCAAACAATTCAGTTGTCACAAATTTCTGTAAAAGAAGACGTTTAGATTGTATACGATATGAGTATATTGTACATTGTACATTACTGTAAATTCTGTACTGCATATGATTGTACTTTTTATTCCCTCAACCTTAGATTAAAGTAGATTATCTTCCGAGTCTGCTGGGATAACCTGGTCATCTGCAAATAGTAATGTATTCAAGGCAATTTTTCGGATAAAATTTGTTTTAAACTGGCTTTCCCATCGCCTAATCACGTCATCAAAATATAAATTAAAAAGAATGGGTGACATGGGACACGCCTGTCTTACGCCTTGATTTATTATTATGTATTCATTACTTGGTCCATCTCCTGTATTTACTCTTATAGTAGTATTCACATACATACTACGAATGACTATTACTAGATGTTGTGGAATTCCTCTTCTTAGCAACACCTCCCATAATTTTGTTCGATAAACAGTGTCGAATGCCTTTTCTAAATCTACAAATGCTAAGAACGTGGGAACATTATACTCTCTATGCTTTTCTATTATCTGTGAGACTGTAAATATGCAGTCAATACAAGATCTGCCTTTCCTAAACCCATTTTGCTCCTCTAATAAGAGCACTTCTGAAATAGGCGCTAGCCTTTGATTTATAATTTTGGCGTATACTTTGTATCCGGAATTCAGAAGGCTTATCCCTCTGTAATTAGAGCAGTTCTTCCTATCACCCTTTTTATATAAGGGGACAACAACAGTCCTCCATTCTTCTGGGATGTGACCATATACCCAGCAAGTATTACGAAAGTCCAGCAGCTCTAGGGAAAATCTTTCAGATGCGTAGTTGAAGAGTTCATTGTTGATGTTGTCTGAACCAGGTGCTTTTCTATTTTTAATGTGTTTAAGAACCCACTTCAAATCTATTGTTATCGGGTCAACTATTTATTCCTTGAAAGCTATTTCTCCTTGCTGGTCCTTGCTTGTCCATGGATTTGCAAAATAATGAAGCCACTTGTCATCTGGAATCAAATTAAGTTTTATATTGTCTTTATAGATCTTTATAGGTCTTTATAGATCTCAACAGAACAGATTATACAGAATCGAGAAAAATGTATGTCGCTGAAAAAGAATGTGGCCAATTTTTTAAAATATTATATAACATGACATATTTTGGCTCTCGTAATTATTGCCGCCGGTAGTCCCGGTAGGCCACAGTATACGCCACTGCTTCTCAAATATCGATGAGGGATTGTTGCGGAAATTTCAATTAAGTTTTATGGATTGCTTTAAACGAAATACATCAATACACTGAGAATTCAAATTGAGTAAAAAGTAAAAGTGTAAAAAAGTAAAAATATAATTAATATTGGCATTTTCAATAGTAAATTATAATTAAAATTAAATTAAATATTTTTCATATCATTCATTCAATTTTTATCGTAACCCGTAGTTGGTGTGAAACATGTATACATTTAATTAATTTCAAGCAGAAATTACGCAAAAACTACTTGTTTTTTTCAAAAAATTGTACATGACCTTTTTTTAAAGAGCTAATTGTCTACAACATACTTTGTTAAACAATTCAAATATGAGGAAAACATCTCTATCTTCAATTTTGTAGTTTTTTTGCAATTTTGTGATTTTTTTTGCAATTTTCGAAAAAAAAACAGATATACCCGAAAATAGTGCTAGTACCATATTGATTACCGTCTCTTATTACATATAAGGAGAAAATTTTAAGAAAAAATTTGGAGCGGTTTTGGAGAAAAAGAATCGTAAATTTCAAGCGTAAATTACGCGAAAATTACTCAGTTTTAAAAACATTGTACATGATCATTTTAAAGAGGTAAAATTTTACAACATACTGTCTGAGAGAAAAAACCTCCTACTTTAATTTTGTAGTTTTAAAAATTATTTCTTGCAATTTTTTTTAAGCAATACCCGAAAATGAGACTAGCATATTTTTACCGTCCCTTATTACATAAGTGGAGAAACTTTAAAGAAAAAATGTATTGCTGTATTTAAAAATACGTAAATTTCAAGCATAAATTAAGCCAACTTTACTCGTTTTTCAAAAGAAAATTGTGCTTGTAAAAAATATTTTCTTAAAAAAAATTTAAAGAGATAATTTTGTACAACAGATTGTCTGAGGCATAAATCTCTATTTACATTTTTGAAGTTTTAATTTTTTTCCAGTTTTCGAAAAATCGGGAATTTCAAAGAAAATGCACCATCCGTTCTTCGCATACTCTACAACAAAATTTATTAACAACTTGGAGCCAAACTTTGGAAAATTTTGAAAATGTCCCAGGAGCTCCATGTGAAGTACCCCAAAATTAAAATATCGGTTTCAAATTCAATGGGCCGCGACATCAGCCAGACGGTGTAAGTCTCATTTTCATTGAATCCTTGATTATTCGAAAATTGCAAAAACAATCATCGTCTTCCAACAACTAAAATATTAAAGAAGAGATTTTTCCCCTTAATGAAATCTCTTCCTTAAAGATGGATTTTAAAATAAGGCGTGTTCAATTTTTCGGAAATTTGTTTATTTTTCGCGTAATTTTCGTGAAACATACGCAATTTTTAATTTTTGTTTAAACAATTTTTTCTCAAAAAACCATTTTCTCAACCTTTTTGATCAAATTTCATTGGTGGATAGTCTGAAAGATGTTTAAAAGGTTGGTATAGGTTTCATGTTAGTTAATGTTTCGAAAATGGAAAAATTCAAAATTTTTTCGGCGTCATCCGACAACTACAATTATGAAAATACAATTTTCTTCTATGAAATGTATTCAATAAAGACATGTCTTCCAATAAGAACATGCTGAATTTTTTGAAAAAGTATTTTTTGTGTAATTTGGTGACAAACATAGTCGTCCGTTCTCAATTTACTGCGCTTCGTAAACGTAAAATGATTAGTAATGGTAGGAATAGTAGACAGTTGGAGGCTACGTAAATTAGAATTTGTACATTGTTTCATATTACTTTGTTCGTTTCTTCATCGAGCTTTTGTGATAAGTTTTAATCTTTTAGAAATTACATAAAACTATTTTCAATGCGTTTAATTGTGTTAAATGTGAAAATTATTAGATGATTTTGCTTCGCTTAGTAAAATGTGGGAATTAAAAGTAATGCGTGTAAAAACGAAGTGATTTTGATGAATATTTGGGTGCCTCTGACCGGGAGATTCTAGGGTTCCGATCCTAACGGTGACAGGATTTTCGACATTAGCAAGATAGCTTGGTCGAATGCAGTTGCTATTTGGAGGAGAACTCTAGCGGCCAGCTGCTCTGATCGGTATTTTCCGTGGTTTCTCCGAACCATACCAGGCTATTGTCTGGCCCTTCCTTGTCCTGTTCTCACTGCATACACTAACACGCACTAGCACAGATACCGGGAGACCGGTCGGGCACTTAGAACTTGTCCCAGCTGGGGCGGTGCCCCGCTGGTGGGAAATACCTGGTCAGGGAAAACCTCGCAAGCCGAGGGTAGGTCGGCGCCGGATCTCGCCATCCAGCGGGGGAATACCACCGCCACCTCCCGCGCTAAAACATGCTCTACACTTACGGAACTAATGACCTTAGCAGTCGACGCGCTCGGAATCACTAATCAATCTTTCTTGTACCCTCCACACCTGCGCGGGTTAAAATTTTACAGTTTATTTCTCGCGCTAATAAAGGTGTTGTTCATTGTGATGATGAGGAGAAGGAATGACAATGGCTTGAATTTCTGATGAGAAAGGAAGAAGATGAAAGGAAATTGAGAAGATATACAAGGTGGTTGAGAGAACTCCAACTTGCCACAACAAACAATCAAACATCCATGCCTGAGACGACATCCAAACTCACGACCGAACGAACAGAGACTAATAAGGCACCTCGGCACGTGGAGTTGATATTTTCTCATGCACGGAAGTATACATTTAGTCTAAAGGATCAAAATGTTAATTTGGGATTGTGTAAGAAGTCCAAGTTTCCAAAATAATCTTAATCGAGGTAAAGAATAAAGAATACCCATAACAAATTGCATTTCCGTTAAAAATTTGCGAGTTCGATATTTCGCATTATTTCAAAACGATCTCTATAATACGTACACGAAACAGTAAGATATTTATGCTTCATACAGCAAACAATAATTATTTTCAGTAGCAATTGATATCTCCCGCCAGCGGGGCACCACACCAAACGCGACAAGGTCTAAACTCACGACCGGTCTCCCAGCATGTGTAGTAGTGTAGTGGAAGTGTGTGTAAATAACGAGTGAGGATAGGTCAAGGAAGAGGAAGGAAAGTTCGCGCGCGGTCCGCGGCCCGTTTGTTTAGCTTACTGCTCCGGCATTCATCTGCTTTTATGGGAGAAACCACGGAACCGTTCAGAGCAGCCGGTCGCTAGAATTCGACTCCAGACACCGACTGAATTCGACCTAGCTAACTCGTTTGTGTCGAAAATCCTGCCATCGTCGAGAGTGGTTCTCGAGGACTTTCCTGTCAGAGGTAAATGAGTGACATCAGTTGATGCTCTGAGCCACATCTCCCGGGACACAGTTGCAATAAAAGGGGCAATAACAAACAATCAAGACGGTGGTTATGAGATTGTTGTCCACCAATACTGCAAACATCTACAATGTGGGGAGGGCTGGAGAACAAAGAACCTTGGGTGAATACTGTGTTTTGCGCAAGAATCTGTCAGCAGATTGTCATGGATCACATTCATTGGCCTTGCAGACCTCCCGAGCTTACGACGCCATCCAATATAGGATGATATCTGTTATTGCGAGACACCATTTCAAATCCGCCACGCGATAACTAAATGACATCAATGGGTCATGGACGCATCATGACCCTCATCACCCGGAGATGACCCTTTCTGGCGCAATGCAACGGAGAAGGCGCGTGTGTGCACCGATAGTGCAGATACAGAGCGACATCTGCGTCATGAGCCCGCTATATAAACCGGTCGGCGTCCCAGGCAGTGTAGCAAAATGGCTGTGCAGCAGGTGTGGCCGCGTCTTCTGGCGTTGGCCATGGCGCTGACGCTCGCTCTGGCCGCACAGCCGAGTTGCTCGTCTGGGAAGGAGCTTGCCCTCTTCATGTACTCTACGAACGCCACTGGGCACCGCGCCGTCAGCGCCACCTTGGAACAGCCACTGGGGTCTTCCGGGTGGCTGCTGGAGGTGGAAGTCAGGAAATCAGGGTGCGGGCCCGACGACGTCCCACGGCGGTCGGTGACAATGAAGCTGAACGGGCCCCCGGAGGAGGGGTTTGTGGCCCCACCGCCCGCACCCCCCACGCCCCGACCCGCGCCGCCTGGCTACCTCACGCTGCCAGGCCTGGGGCACTACCGCGCGCCGCCCGAGGCCAAAGACTGGGCTGCAGCTCGCGACATCTGCCGGGAGGAGGGCGCGGGACTGTGGACGCCGACGTCGCGGGGCGAGGTGGAGCAGGTGGTCCAACACTTCTCACCAAACGCAACCGGCACCACTCTGGGTGGATGTTTTTGGCACAGCGCCAACGACATCGAGCAGGAGGACAAATTCGTCACCGACGTCGGGGTGCCCCTGGAGGACACAGGCTTTGCTGACTTCGCATCTGGAAACCCCCACAGTTCAAGAACGTACAATTGCCTCGTGATAAATAGAGATAACAAATTATTATACGACACTAGGTGTTCTGTAAAAGTCTCATTTATCTGCAAAGTGCCTCTGTGATTTCCATTTTCATCTTAGTATTCCACTTCGTCTTTACAAGGAACCTACGAACTAATCTGATGTATTTTCGGAAGGAATGTACTAATCTATTCCGTATTCATTGCTTTTCATTTGTTATTGATAAATTTTAGCCATCTTCAACACCCTTACTCTAAGGAAAATGTTTCACATGGGAAATAAATAAAACAGAAAATGTACACGAAATATGGTGTATGTAATGTCCTGAACACTGTCTAATCATACCGTGTTCCAGTTTGTGAAATCAGACTTCAAGAATACACGATATCCCTAATCCTTCTATTCTATAAAAGATTCTATATTCAAAACGATGACGTTAACTGAGATAAGAGTTTTCTATAGAGAATTCGCATTTTTCCGTCGCACGATTACTATACTCTTCTTACATAGTGCGAGAAAATAAAAATTAGTGTCAGATTATTAACTTCGCGACTGAGAATACACTGCGTTTTTTTATTTCTAAACAAACCATTCAATAATAACAAATAAACGTAATACAAAATTGTTTTCTATCTATACATAATTTCGTTAATTTGCCCGAGAAATTAACTCTTCGTTTGGTCTTGCAAGCACAAGCATTTTCCATGTTCCCCTCAAATAATATTAAGTGTATTTTAGCTACACAGCAATTTAATCATATTACTATCGTTAATAGAGATATTCTGAATAGACAGTGTAAATAAACGGATATTTCTTTTTCCATACTACTTTTTAAAAGTTTTCGACTTCCAAAGTAGTAAAATTGTACTTAATATGTAGACACACTAATACTGACATTGAAAATGAAAAGGAGCGCCATCATAAGTATTTTTCAACAATAGGTAACGAATTTTTAATCATTGTATGTAAAGTTATCCCCATTCAACAGTTTCGTCGAAATTGTAGAGAAAAGACGCAACACCCAACCCTTTTGCAAATACTGTGCCAATGTGGCACGGCAGCCGGTTTGAATTTCGTGCCGGGAAGTAAAATTTATACTAAACTTTCTCGAAAACATTTTTTTTATTCGAAAGAAATTGATCTGCCATTATTCGTGCAATTGAACATAGATTCTGGTTTGTTTTTTTAACGTGAGATTATGGTTCCCTGTTTAACAAGCATATTCCAAAGAGGAGATGCAATCGTCTGCAATGTTTTGACAAAGTCCCATCTTCAGTTACACCTAGTTCTCTTACTCTCTCCCTCTTACTTCCAAGAAGAGAAAGTATCGTAATCGTGCGCTGGAAAGCCACGAATTTTCTCCAGAATAACTCATTGCCAGACCCTGGCAACAAAGGGTAAATCTTGTTCCTATATGTAGTATATATGTCCTATATGTAGCCGGCGGCGCTAGCCGAATTCGTTTACTACGCTCCGTGAAGTCACGAAGGTTAAGCGAATTCGAGACTAGCGGGTTCCTGGTTGGGTGACCGGCCAGGAACCCCGGGATCTAACGGCGTCGAGCCCCTGGCCGAAGGAATAAAAGGCACTGACTGACTACGACGTGACGAGACTTGACAAATATAGTAATTATTCAGTGTAATAATTACACAGTAATGGAGGATTACTCCAGAAATAAAGCACATTAATGGAGGATTACTCCCCAGTGCAAAGCGCTCAACGCCCCTTAAGGGGCTTGGAGACGCGTTGCGTCAAGGTGTAGTAAATTTTCACAATTGTCACCTTACCCGTCACCTTGTTGGATGCACTTACGATCGGAGAATTCGCAGACGTACAGCTATCCAAATTGTGAGCATGTTACTGAGTAACAATGCATTTTAATAATTAAATTAATTCAATGAATTGGTCGCCCCGTCCGTAAATTACTTCCTCTATCATGTTGTGTAGTCAGAATTCACGTGTCGTGGGTCCTTGAAACAGCAAAACTTTGTTTAAGACAGACGTTTTGCCTTAATCCATCATGACTTTTACCAGGTAAGGTACATTTAACTTTAAGTCTGTATACACAAATAGCCAGAATCCATGTTTTGTGGGTCCTTGAAACGGAAAACTGATTGGCGGCAAAATGCTTGTCCGTCTTATTGCCGCTCTGGCTGTGAACAACGCTACCGGCTAAATCGTTCAGCCGATTATCTCCACAATTGACATTTCTCAATCGATTTGGATGGTGTCGAGGCGTCTGGAATTTGAAACCTAAATTTTAAGTTTGGGAGGTACTTTACATGAAGCCCCTGGGACATTTTCCAAATAAAAAAAGGAAAATGAGCTCCAACGTTTTTGATTACATTTATTTTGTTGGATAGTGTGAAGGACATTTAAGAAAATGGTGCAAGTCTCATGTTCGTTGAAAACCCAGAATTTTCGAAAATGCAAATATTCAATTTTTTTTCGGAAGCTTCCTACAATTAAAATATTAAAAAGAGAGATATTTCCTTTAAATCTGTTCCTTAAAGATAGATTTTGAAATAAGATGATGTACAATTTTTCGAGAATTTGTTTAGTTTTCTGGTAATGTTGCATCAAATAGAGGCAATTTGAAATTTTTTAAACATTTTTCTTTTCAGAAACCGCACGAAACGTTTTGATTAAATTTTAACCTAGGTTAGCGTATAGAACACTCAAGAGAATACTGCAAAAGAATAGTACTTAATATGTAATTCATCAAATAAACCCATAAGTTATCGTAACGTGAATTTATATTTGTTCATATTTGTACTGTATTAATCGTTACTTGTAGAGTTTAACCTTGACTTTAACAATGCAGACGGCCTTGCGGAAATTTTCCGCGAGTCGGGGATTTATCGATAATTTCCAAAGCACTCATGGTGTAACTTATAATAATTTTTTTTCATAATAAAATATGTTCATCAGAAACAGATCATCAAATAAGATCACGTTCAATTTTTCGAAAATATGTTTTGGGCGTGAAATATTGGCAATCTTTGATTTTTATACAATTAATTTCTCAGAAACGACTCCAAATTTTTTCTTTAAATTTTTTCCTCGTATGTAGGAAGATATTAATGGTCCAATTTTCGGCGCATGTATTTCACGAAAATTTTAGGAATTATAAATTCGAATATCGCGCGTTTCGTTTGGTGTTGTCAATTCATAAAATATTAATAAAAAATTCATAAAGTGCTTTCAATTTTCTTCGAATTCATCCAATTGTTGTGAGTCGCAATTATAGAACATATTTTTGTAAGAGGAAGTAGACTGAAGGAGGGTAATAAGTTTTAGTTACAACTAACAAACACACTTCCTTACATTAAGAAGTTTTGATGGATTAATATGGTATTCAAAAATTAAAAACTATTTGCAATTTGATCAATGCAGGTGAGAAATTATTCTTGCTCCTCTATATTACGTGCTGCCAACATAGCGAGCCAAGAAAGTCCCTCCGCAGTGGCACCTTGCTGATGAGAGAACAGAAATTATGTTGGTAGCAAGAGTTTTAGCTTGAAAATGTAGATTGCGTACTCACCACAATCATAATAGATGCTGGATGTGTTGTCCACTTCATTTGTTTCCCAGTGGTCTGGTTGATACCAACATACACGAATTTTTTTTTATTGGTTTATTTAAGGTCGCATCAACATCTAAGGTCATTAGCGACCACTATTGCTGTTAACGGTATGGTAACTATGTGGATGAAACGATATGGTGATTGATGATAAAGGATGAAAGGACGAACACAAATACAACCATGCCCGAGGCGGGACTCGAACCCGCGACCCTTCGGTCCGAGATCACTACGACACTACTGCCTTAGCGATCTCGGCCACCGGGCCGGCCACACGAAAT
The DNA here is from genome assembly GCA_011170035.1 of Teleogryllus occipitalis. Classification (NCBI taxonomy): domain Eukaryota; kingdom Metazoa; phylum Arthropoda; class Insecta; order Orthoptera; family Gryllidae; genus Teleogryllus; species Teleogryllus occipitalis. Next base: position 527,322 of record BLKR01000003.1, on the reverse strand, counting down.
TTTACTTTATCGTATACGTACGCATATACGGAGTAATATACATAATATAGAAAAAGTTATGTAATGCTGCGCGAAAAAAACTCGGATGTTCGCCAGAAAAAAATCATTGCTGGGCCCTGATAACGGAGAAGTGGATACATTCAGTTACTAAATTAAGAGAAAAAATCCTCTAACACGTGGTTTAGCCATAATCCCTGTTTTGTGGATCGTTCGTCAGCACTACTAGAGCCTAAACCATGCGTAGGATTTTTTTCAAATAGAAACTCTTGTCCATCTGGCTCTAGTTGAAACATTGAAATTTTGAAAAATATCCTTTAAAATTTACTTAAAATTTCTTTAAAAATTTTACTCAAATTTTTTAAATTTTACTTAAAATTTTTTTTAAAATTTAATATTTTACATGAAGCCCCCCCCCCCGGAATTTTCAATTTTTTTCTTTAATTTTATGGTAATGATAGAGTTAAATACACTTATAAAGATGGCAATGGTCCTATTTTCACAGTTAACTCTGAATTTTCGAAAATTGCAGAAGTTTCCATTTTTTTCGGCGTCTTCCTTCAACTACAAAATTGAAGACAGATTTTCCTTCCAATGACATTTGTTGTCCGTAAATAGTTCTTTCATAAAGGTCATGTAGATTTTTTTGACAGTTTTATTAGTTTTCGTGAAATAGTGCTTGCAATATTTGCAATTTTAAAATATAACAGAAACAAGATTTCCTCAAAATGTCTAAAAAAAACTTTAAATTTTTAGTAGGAGTAGTGCCAAATGCACCCTATACGAAGACATAAACACCATATTGCGCAATTCTTTGTTGTTTTTTCAAAAATTACAAAAATGTATTATTTTACTTGTCTCTCACGTCGGTAATATTTATATTAATGGCGATTTCTTTACATTATTACATTATGGCCCTTCTCACCTATCATTAGGAACTGAAACATGGATAGATCACGCGATCGTGTCAGATAATTCGAAAGTATTAACGTACGGCCAGATATCTGTTCCGGGAGTATCAAAGCATGATTTGCTATTTATGGTGTACTCTATAAAATGTCCTAAATATAAACATAAAATTATCCGCTACCGTGACTACAAAAATATCAATTCTGAGGCTATGTGCGACGACAGTACCAAAGCTCCCTGGCATGAGGTTTATAATCAAACATCCCTTAATTGTAAAGTAGAAGCCTTCAACGAAATTATGTCAGACCTTTTCGATAAGCATGCACCATGGAAAACGCGCCGAGTGACACGTCCCGTGACCCCGTGGCTTACAAGTGAATTAAAGCAGTTCATGCAGGAACGCGACTCAGCTTACCGTCGCTTCAAGGCTAATAAAACCATTGATAATGAAAGAGCGTACAAGAAGTTACGAAATTCCGTAAAACAGAAAATTAGAAACGCGAAAATTCGATATTATTATGACATATTGTAATTGAAAACGAACACTAAAGAAGTTTGGAACTCTCTGAGACCTCGGGATTACGAAAGCAAATTCTTCTGAAATTCCTGTCGACATGTCCTTGAATGACATTAATGACTACTTTGTAAATGTTTCAAAACCAATACCACCCTGTGTCAAGCGTAACACATTACAGACTCTTGCAGCCAATTCACCTGCGGTCAGGGATAAATTTTATTTCCATAACGTAGATTATCACGAATTTAGTATGGTTGTTCGCTCACTAAAATCAAATGCTAATGGCTCCTATTGAATTACAGCCAAACAATTGAAACTTGTCTTACCATTTGCCCTTCCGGCACTTACGCATTTTATTAATTTCTCACTTACAATGGGAACCTTTCCTCAAGCGTGGAAGCTTGCACATGTTCGACCCTTGCCAAAATCTGAACTGACTTCGGTGGCTTGCAGTTATCGTCCAATTAGTATATTACCGACAGTGTCAAAAGTTCTTGAAAAAATTGTTTCAAAAGATTTTAAAACACTTAACTGATTCAGATCTTCTCAATAACTTTCAATCCGGCTTTAGAGGAGGTAGAAGCACCCAAACAGCTTTACTAAAAGTAACTGAAGATATAAGGAAAGCGCTAGGTGATGGCCTCGTAACTGTATTAACACTGTTAGATTTTAGTAAAGCTTTCGACTCTGTAGATTACGATATACTAATTGCTAAATGCAAAAATCTAAATTTCTCTGATTCCACTATCTCTTGGATTGCAAACTATCTTCACAATAGGCAACAAATTATAGTAGTTGACGATCTCCATTCCGATCCAAAACTTCTCCACCGCGGAGTACCTCAGGGATCCGTGTTAGGGCCGCTGTTCATCTTAATTTATGTGAATGACTTATCACGCGAACTTAGAGAATGTAGTCATCATATGTACGCGGATGATCTGCAAATTTACATCTCCGGGAAACCGTCACAGGTAGCAATGCTAATAAATAAATTAAATAATGAGCTCTCATCTGTAGTAAAATGGTCAATGAAAAACGGATTCAATTTAAATCCTACAAAATCACAAACTATCATAATTGGCTCTTCCCAAATGCACAAGAAACTTGAATGTTTATCTATTCCTGATGTGCTTATAGGCAATGTTGTAGTTCCTCGTCATTCACAATTGAAAAACTTGGGCTTAATTTTTGATGATCATCTAAGCTGGGAATAGCAGATCCGAAATGTCTGTCGCAAGGTTTATGCATCTTTGCAATCCCTTAGATGTATCGATAAATGTCTTCCTACAAATACGAAGGAAATGTTAGTAAAAACTCTGTTGTGTCCTCATTTCGACTACGGTGATATTGTGTATAACAATTTAAAAGATACACTCGCTCAAACTCTGCAAAGAGCTCAAAATGCCTGTATTCGTTTCATTTATAATATAAAAAAATACGATCATATCTCCAGAGTTTATAAAGTGAAAAAAATACTAACACTCAAGGATAGGCGTTTGTATCACAGCCTTTGTCTTTTATTTAAGATGCTAAAAATGGATTCCCCGTCATATTTACAAATTATTTCGTATATCTTAAATCCTCTAGATTTTAGAAATCTCAGTTACTCTATTCCAAAAAGTAAAATAAACTACTACAATAAATCATTTGCAATTACGGTAGCCCGAGAGTGGAATAAATTGCCTTTCAACATTAAAAACTGCTCCTCATTAACATCTTTAAGAAACACCTGAATGACTTTCTTACAAAATAGAATATATCATTATACAATTTACAGCACTGAAGATATTCGGGTGTCAAATCCAATGTCAGTTTTACCTCCTTTTAGGAATGTTAAAAAGTGACTAATATGTTTAGAAATAACCGTAATGTACTTGTTGAATTTTTTTTTTGCGCGATTTGTTTGATACTGCCGGAAATGTATTTTCATCCATAGGAGCAGAGGAGGATTAGAGCAAGAAGACGATTCCCTTGCAGCAAGGCCAGCAGCTGAGGAAAACATCGCAAAATCCTGTCACTTCATTTTAGCTTAGTTACTATTGTATTAGGACGCAGCCTGCCTGGTGGGTTTTCCCCGACTAGCGGGTTTTCCTCCAGGGTCGAGCGGCGAGTGAGGTGGTGTGTTTCTGTATTAAAAGATTACAGTCGCTCGGGGTGAATACCAGGCTGCCGCGTAGCGCGAAAACGTTTGGAGCAATGCTATTCAACTCAACTTGGTTTTAACTTCCGTCTATGAATTTATAATTCGTCAAACAAAATTTGCCACATTTCTGTGTCCATTTTAATATTTCATTTATCTTTTTAAAAGCTGCATTTAAATTATACTTAGTTTCTACTAACTACTTGCAACAAATATATTTTTTACATTTGTATATAATATTACATGTTTGATCTTTGTATGCATCTGACATGTGGTTAGGTGGAAGAGCGGGCCGGATGGCCCGAGCCTCGCCATATCAATAAAGGCATTTATTATTATTATTATTATTATTATTATTATTATATTAATGAATACATATGCTTTATAGAATGTCATATAAAGTTTCTTGAAAACTCAATAGTTTTCTGTTAATATGAGCTCAAAATTCCGCATTTTGAAAATCGCTCAAACGCCGATTTTCTCAAAAATTACTCCAATTTTTTTCTTCAAACTTTTCCAAAGGTTAGTGCTAATTGCACTATTTAATATCACGTAAAATTCATTTAAGTGTATTCTTTCGTTTGTTGCAAAAATTTCGCAAATGAAATATTTTGAAATATGTCTCACGGCGTTAATATGAAAATTTCCATCGTATTGTATACATTACTGCATTTGTAAGTGGAATTGCTTCAAATGACTTCAAAAGAAGTTTTTCAAAAACTCAATAGAATCCAGTGAAAAAGAGCTTCCAATTTTGCGTTTACAGAAATAATTAATTCAATTTTCTCAAAAATTGATCCAAATTTTTCAATGAAAATTTATATTCAGGGTCGCCAGCGAACCTGGAATCCTTGAAAACCGGAAAAAACGGGAATTTGAAGGAGCCTGGAAGAACCGGGAATTTGATTTGAAAACCGGGATTTTTCGTTATTTTCAGATTTTGCCCCCAACATTTAGCACAAATTCACATACGTCATCGTGTTCAGTAAAGTGCAGAATTCAACTCAGTACATGATAACGGCTAACGAGTGTTTAAATCGAAGTATATATGAGAAGTGTTACATGTTTGCTTGAGGATCGCGAAGTTCTTGACTCGCGCACTACTTCAAACTCTGCCATTTGTGTAGGTGCAACATTGGTGGAGTACCTAGCAACTCAGAGCACCTATAGGTTGCCTGTGGGTTTCATGTGCATGGACGAGATATTTGCGGAACAAACGTTTCACTGGGAACTCAATCGCTGAGTTTCGATTAGTGTCGCACCTTTTTTTTATGACATGGGCGGTACCACATTGCTATTTTTCCGATCGAAACGGCCATGTTATCTCGTCCATGATATTCAAAGGGAATTTTAACTTCTTTTTTTAGAAGAACGCAGTCAAAGCTGTCTTTGCTTATAGCCTACCTACAAGGAGATTCAGAACGACAGTGCCCGAATTGACAGGGAGCACGAAGAAAATGAGCATACGGTGATCTTGACGGGGCTGCGCAAGGAAATATGAGTAGAGCCTATTTCCTTCGCTGCATTGTTCTTCAAGGCAGCGAAGGTAGTAATATGAAATTAAATTTAAAATGTTGCTACACATTTTGGTACTCGATTTTTTCAATTTTTCTGTCATGTTAAGTTTTAGAAATAATGCTAATATAATCCAAACCCAACCAATTCAAACGAAGCGCCTGTGGTGCACGCTAGCGTTCATTTTGATAGCCAGAAACAGAAGTCATTTCAAACTTTTACAAACGAAACACACCATAATTAGCAATCAAAATTTCTTGAAGTAAAGAAGTAATTTGTTAGTTTGAAGTTAATTGTACGACCTTCCATCAACCTACTTTCTTTTATAAGAATAACGATAGTTTCCAAAAGCCTCATTATGTTTACGAAGCCCAGGAAATTCGAAACGCGGGACTATGATGCTAAATTACACAAAAAATACTCGTATTTTTGAAAAATTCATCAGGACCTTCTTTGAAAATCTGTTTTTCATGAACATATTTCATTAAGAAAAATTTGTATCTTCTCATTGAAGTTATATGAAGACCCAGAAAAATTTTTAATATTTTTCATTTGTCGAAAAATCGAGCATGTCAACCAACATGAGACCTTTCAAGCGCCCTTTACGGAATTTAAGATCAGAATTTAATAAAAAAAATTTACCGATTTTTAAGAAATATTGTTTAAAAAATGTCAATGTTTGACATAAGATATCGCATAAATTACTCATAGTTTTGAAATATAGAACATGACATTATACAACGATGTTTTTGATGAACACATTTCACCAAGAAATCTAGTGGTGTTAAAACAGTACGTACTTTCTCGCAAATAGTAATTGATATTAAATCGTTTCAATGACAGCTCATCTATTCGTTTTGACATTTAACACAAAGGACGCAATTTAAAGAGGAATAACACAAATATAATATAAATATAATAAATGATAATAAAATGAAATAATATTCAAATCCTCACTTACGTATCATCCAACTGCGTAAGTTGGGAGCGGCTGATTGAAGGCTAGCAATCTTCATTTCATATTTATTTCGAATAGCTTTATATAATTTCTAAAATATTAATTTGTAAACGTATAACAAAATCTCCAATTAAAAAAAACGAAGAAATATAAAATAACATACATATGGCTCAAAACATATCTAAAATTACGATCACGGGACGCAGGATTTTCAGAGCGGCCGATTAAATTTGACGCCTATTTACTAAACAAAATACTCATATTTTCGAACATGGCCTTATTTGAAGATCTGTTTTTGATAAACAAATTTCGTTATGAAAAATTGTATTTCATAATTCTAGTTGAAGGAAGACGCCGAAAAAATTTTGAATTTTTTCAATTTTGAAAAGTCAGGGTTTTCAACCAACATGAGAACTGCGCCATTCCCTTAAAAGTCCTTTAGACTATCCAACAGCAAATTTCATCAAAATCGATGGCGCTATTTTTTTTTTAAATTGTGAAAATGTCCGAGGGTCTTCATGTAAAGTACTCTCCAAAATTAAAATATCGGTTTCGAATTCAAGAGGCAGCGACATCAACCAGATCGATTGGGAAATATTAACTTTGGAGAAAATTGGTAGAACGGTTTAGCCGCTAGCGTTGTTCAGACATATTTTGCCGTCAATCGATTTTTCGGTATCAAGGACACACATAACATGGATTCTGGCTACTCCGTGTTAGAGAATTTTTTCTGCATTTAGCAAATAAATTTATCCACATTTTCGTTAAGAGTTTTTCTGCCGAAAATTCACCATTTTTCGCGTAGCATTACATAACTTCCTCTTCTTAAGAAGTTCCTTCTTAAGTGCGACAAAGTAAAATTCATCATAATTGTAAGTGTAGAAAGACGGCGAAAAATTTTTGAATTTTTCCAATTTTCAACGAACATGAGCTCTACACTCTTGAACCTTATACGCTATCCGAGGCGAAAATTGAATAAAAATTGTTTATGCCGTTTCTGAGAAAAAAATTGCCTATTTTTTCACAAAGTTATGCGGAAACTACTCAAATGTTCGAAAAATTAAACATTTCCTTATTTCAAAATTTATCTTTAAGGAGCAGATTTCATTAAGGGAAAAAATTATCTTTATAATTGTAATTGTAGAAAGGCTCCGAAAAAATGTCGATTTTTTTCAATTTTCGAAAAATCACAATACTTTTCAACGAATGTGAGATCTATACTAGTCTGAAAATCTTGAAAATGCCGAGGGGGTTCAAGTACCCCCCCCCCAATTAAAATAACGGTTTCAAATTTAAGGGGCCGTGACATCGCCGGATCAATTACGGAATAAAAGTTTTGAAGAAATCGGTTGAACGGTTTAGCCGCTAGCGTTGTTCACTGGACAGACACGCACAGACAGACGGACGGACGTTTTGCCGTATACCAAGTTTCCGGTATCAAGGACCCACAAAACATTGATTCTACACCACGTGTTAGAAGATTTTTTCCTAAGTTTAGTAACTGGATTTATCCACTTTTTCGTTTCCAGGGTCCGACACTTTTTTCGGCAAAAAATTCGCCGCTTTTCCCGCCATATTACATGACTTTCTGTTTATTAGTGCGTAAGCGGTAGAAGGTAAGAACGTGTTGTAATGGGCGAAAAAGAACCTGGAAAATTTGTATTCTCAGACCTGGAAAATCGGGAAAAAAAACTTGAATTCCAAAAAGCCAGATCGCTGGCCACCCTGATATTTATGACGACGTTTTACTCTAATTTAATATTCTGAAAGTAATATTAAGGTTATACAATCAGGAAACCGAAATGTTGAAATTATGTCAAAAAATGTACTTTGGGTGACGATAGATGGCAGACGGCCAGAGAATGTAGCAAGACCTTAAAGACAGTCCACTTCAAGGAAATTAGAGCAATTTGCTACGAGAAAGTCTGAACGCTTCTGTAGCACCTGTAGTTACTTTTTCCAAAACCGTCCGTCTGTCCGCCTCTGCTTGTCCATCTGTGGACACTTCTAGCGCCTAAACCAAACGTAAGTTTTTTTCCAAATTATAATAACCCCTGTCCATCTAGCTCTAGTTGGAGCTTGACATTTTCAAAAACATTCTTTAAAATTTGGGAATACTTTAGATGAAGCCCCCGGACATTTTCAAAATTTTCTCGAAAACGTCTCCAATTTTTTTTCTTTAAATTACTTGTAACAATAGAGTAAAATACACTTATAAAGGTGGCATAAGTCCGATTTTTACGGTTAGCTCTGAATTTTTCGAAATTCCAAAAGTTCGAATTCTTTACGGCGTCTTCCTACAACTATAAAATTGAAGAGTCTTTTCCTACAATGAAATTTGTTGCTCATAAATAGTTCATATAGGATTTTTTTAAAAATTTTAGTAGTTTTCGTACATATTTTAAAAATAACAAAGCAATAATTTCTCAAAAACGTCGAAATTTTTTAAAATTTTGTTTTATATTAATTTTGTTAAATGAACTGTCTCAGATGACATAAACACCATATTCCTCTATTCTTTTGTTTTTCAAAAAGTAAAAAATATAATTATTTTTACTTGTTTCTCAAGTCACTAATATTAACATTAGAGGCATTTTCATCACATTATTGTACTTATGAGTAGATGTGCTTTAAATAATGTCAAATAACGTTTCTCGAAAACTCAAAAGCTTTCTGTTAAAATGAGCACAAACTTACGCATTTTCAGAAACGCTCAAACGAGATTTCCTCAAAAATTGCTCCAAATTTTTTCTTCAAAATGTTCCAACGGATAGTTCTAATTGCAGTGTTTAAAACGACGTAAAGTTTATTTTGGTGTATTCTTTTCTTTTCCAAAAATTACATAAATGTAATTTTTACCATATCTCTCACGCCGTTAATATGCACATTTCCATCGATTTGTATACATTGTTAAATTTGTGAGTGGAAGTTCTTCAAATAACTTCCGATGAAGTTTTTTGAAAGCGCAATAGATTTCTATGAGAAATAGCTTCATATTTCGCATTTACAGTAACACTTATCGCCGTTTTCCTAAAGACGACTCCAAATACTTGAATGAAAATTGCTGATTAGGACCAGGTTTTAGTCCTCTTTAATATGCTTTATGTAATATTTTGATTCTACTATGAAACCGAAAAGTTAAGAAAATTTCAAAACAGCATACTTCGGGCGGCGATAGATGGAGGCTGGCAACAAACAAGGGCAAGAGTGTACAGTACCCGTCCACACCAAGGGAATTAGAAAACTTTATTACGAGAAAGTCTGTGCCATTCCGTAGCACCTCTAGTTACTTTATCGTATACACACATATATACGGGAGTAATATACGTAGTATAGAGAAAGTTACGTAATGCTGCGAAAAATCGAAATCGAGATTTCAACGGAAATCCCCTTTCTGGGGTCGGTCCGGTCCCCTGATACCGAAAACGTGTTGTTTTTTTTCTTTCTTTTTTTTTTTTTTTTTTCTTCAAAACATGTGTCCGTCCGTCGTACGTGAACAAACCTAGCGCCTAAACAACACGTACGATCTTTTCCAAATTGAAGAAACCGTTGTCCATCTGGCTCTAGTTGATGCTTTGAAATTTTGTAACATTCTTTAAAATTTGGGGGTACTTTACATGAAGATGCCCGGACATTTTCAAAATTTTCTCAAAATCGGCTCTAAATTTTTTCTTTAAATTTCTTCTAAGAACAGAGTAAAATACACTTATAAAAGTGGCATAGGCCCGATTTCCACGGTTTACTCTGAATTTTCCAAAATTACAAAAGTTTGAATTTTGTTCGGCGTCGTCCTACAACTATAAAATTGAAGATAGAGATTTTCCATAAAAATGAAATTTGTTGTTCAAAAATATCTCTTTCAATAAGGTCATGTAGATTTTTTGGAAAATTTTAGTATTTTTCACGTAATATTACATTAATATTTGCAATTTAAAAAAATAACAAAAACAATATATTCTCAAAAACGTCTCCAAATTGTCTGCAAAAACAGTAATGCTTAATCGCCATTTTCTTAAAAACTTAACCATTTTCGATTTTTTCAATGAAAATATTTATTTAGAACGAGATTTTACTCTTCTTTAATATTCTTGAAGTAATATTTCGGTTCCACTATTAAAAATGCAGAAAGACGTGAAAATTTAAAAAAAAGTTCTTTGTGCGACGATAGATGGTAGCTGGAATGCGGATGGGGCAAGACCATAAAGCCAGTCTACACCAAGGAAATTAGAAACCTTTACTACGAGAAAGTCTGTGCCATTCTGTAGCACCTCTAGTTTCTTTCTCATATACATACGTATATACGGGAGTAATACACGTAGTATAGAGAAAGTTGTGTAATGCTGCGGAATATCGATTTTGAGATTTCAATGGAAATACACGTTTTGGGGTCCCCTAATACCGAAAAGTTTTTTTTTTTTTTTTTTTTTTTTTTTTTTTTTTTTTTTTTTTTTTTTTCGTCTGTCATTTGTGAAGAAACCTAGCGCCTAAATCACACGTACGATCTCTTCCCAATTGAAGAAATCCTTGTCCAGTTGAAGCTTTGAAATTTTAAAATACATTCTTTAAAATTTGGAGGTACTTTACTTGAAGCCCCCTGGACATTTTAAAAATTTTCTCAGAAACGGTTCCAAATTTTTTCTTTTAATTTTTTGTAAGAATAAAGTAATATACACTTATAAAAGTGGCATAGGTTCGATTTTTATCGTTAACTCTGAACTTTCGAAAATTACAAAAGTCTGAATTTTTTTCGGTGTCTTCCTACAATTACAAATTGAAGATAGAAATTTTTTTAAATGAAATATGTGTATTAATTGTTCTTTCCAAAGGTCATATAGATTGTATTGGAAATTTCTGTCGTTTTTGTGCAATATTTGTAATTTTAAAATATTGCAAAAACAAGATTTTTTCAAAAACGGCTCCATATTTTTTCTTAACATTTTTGGTTTGGATAGTTCTAAAAGCACTGTATAAGATGACATAACCGTCTTAATGCTCTATTCTTTAGTTTTTTCAAAAATGGATTTTTTTGTCTCTCACGTTGGTTATATTTACATTATAGGCGATTTCTTCACATTATTAGATTCATAACTACATGTGCTTTAAATAATGTCAAATAAAGTTTCTTGAAAACTCAACCATTTTCTGTAAAAATGAGCTCTAAATTACGCATTTTCAGAAAATCTCAAACGCCATTTTCTCAAAAATGACTCCAAATTTTTCTAACGGATAGTGCTAAGTGCCCTGTCAATACGATGTTACAATACACTTTGGTGTATTCTTTTGTTTTTTCAAAAATTACACAAATGTAATGTCTTAGAAATACCTCTCATGCCATTAATATGGACATCTCCATCACTTTGTATGCATTATTACATTTGTGAGTTAAAGTGCTTGAAATTACTTCAAGTGATGGTTTTCGAAAACTCCTGTGAAAACTTCCTGTTAAACAGAGCTACAAATTTCGCATTTACAGTAATGCTTAATCGCCGTTTTCTCAAAGACGTCTCCAAATTTTTCAATGAAAATTTCTATTTAGGGCGAGTTTTTACTCTTCTTTAATATTCTTGAAGTAATTATTTGGTTGTACTACTAGGAAAGCAAAAAGTTGAAAAAATGTACTTTCGGCGACAATAGATGGCAGCTGGCCAGAGAATGGAGCAAGACCTTAAAGCCAGACCACACTAAGGAAATTAGAAAACATTACTACGAGAAAGTCTGTGCCATTCTATAGCAATTCTCGTATATACGTACGTACGTATTGTCAACGCCCCACCTTATTTGGTTATGAGAGACGCCGGCCCGGACGTAGCTCAATCGGTTGCTAGACATCAGTTCCTTTCGAATTGGATGGTGGAAGGGAGTTGATGAGATTTGTTCCGTAAGATTAAAGACATTCTGAATTAATAAATGCAAGATTTATTTCTGAGAGATGTCAGAGAAGTTACACAGGAAATTTAACGGAAAATTAGTCCTACCTAATGAGCTCATTTAAAGGAAAAAAATTTAAATAAAATTAAGACAAACAAATTTAGTTCTTATACCTAAGTTACATTAGTGCCAGTGCGCGGCAACGCTTACATAAAATGTTGGTCTTCATTCAATAGTCCACATAACTAGGGCCCGGATTTTAATGACCAGTCATATATTTTTTCTGAACCTTCGGGTGAATTTTAAAATAATTTATTCACGAATCCAGGTATTGTCGATCAGGAAAACGTATTTTTATTGTGCATATAATGTCATATTTACAGAGATTTTAGTGAAAGGTCATATGTGGGCCAAATTCTGCCATAAATGCACATATGTCATATTTTTAAGGACCGATTTGTTTACCGTCAACTTGCACATTTCCTTTTTCCAATATTTTATAAATAAACACAAAATTTACCTCATGCTAAATCATTATGAATATGTACTCCCATATTTTGCTTGAATTGCTATATCTTCACATGTCTCACGAGGGAACATTTCTTATACAGGCATTTACGTACTTTTGACAAGAAATAATGGCTGATGCTTCTATCAGAATATGAAAACATCTCAGTTTAGAACAACATGAACAGGAAAGTGGCTTTGTGTACTTTTGATGAGAAATAATCGTTCACCCTGCTATCGAAAAGATTATTAATATGTCAACAACAGTGCACTAAACACTGAATAACACACTGACTCAGGTGATATGAGATAAATAAACATCAGTTCTTCTATTCATTTTATCATAGAATACAGGAAAAAATAAACAAAATTTTCAAACATTTATCATCTTATATGAGTGAAAGTTTCCGGGCTGGTAGGCCGTGGTCCAGTTGGCATTCAAGAACCTCTATGGCTCTGGCTTCTAGCTTTGGCTCTTCAATGCCAACTGGACCACGGCCTACCAGCCCGGAAACTTTCACTCATATTGACTCTGGCCGTGAAAGCCTACGATGCTATTTATCATCTTAATTAACTGATTACTACTACTCGCAATTAATTTAACTGATTTACATTAATACAAACAATTTTAAACAAAACCTCAAATATTGAAAACAAATTTTGACAATAAAATATTTTCAATGTTTGATGCTTATGACAAATCAAGAAAAAAATTGAAAGTCAGTTTTGTTGAAATTAACACATTCAATGCTTAGCAGTTGATTAATTTAATGAAATAAAAAATCATCCCAGAGCTGTTGTAAATAAAGCTTTGAAAGTTGCCCATTACTGGCTTCATTTACGTTTTGTGTACTTCTGATGAGAAATAATAGTTCATCCTTCTATCGAAAAGATTATTAATACGTCAACAATTGTGTACTAAACACTGAATAACACGCACGCACGCGCACGTGTGATATTATGAGATAAATAGACATCAGTTCGTATATTCTTTTAATCCTAGAATACAGGAAATAGTAAACAAAATTTTCAAACATTTATAATTTTAATGAACTGATTACTACTACTTACAACAAACTTAACTGACTTACATTGTTACAAACAATTTTAAACAGTGCCCCAAATATTGATAATAAATTTTAACAATAAAATATTTTCAATGCTTGATGCTTATGACAAATCAGTAAAAAATTGAAAGTCGTTTTTGTTGAAATAAACACATTCAATGCCTAGCGGTCGACTAATTTAATGAAATAAAAAAATATCCCAGAGATGTAAATAAAGTTTTGAAAGATGACGATTACTTATAACATCGTAAGGTGGTCCAAATAAACCTTGTTTCTTTAATAACTATTATCTGTCTGTGACTATTCATGAGACCAGAATAAATTTTTCAGGCAAGTCAAAGATCAAAGAATGTTGCCGGAAACAGTTCTTAAAAGCTTCTAGATGGAAGAATATTGTAGTAATATGTGGAGCATTCCCAAGACCCATGATGATGGAGCTTACTGGATAGCAGAAGAGAAAGAGAAGTGTTGTGATATACCACAAATGTGTTCGCCTAATATTACACGGTAAGATATCTTCAATTCAATCAGGAAGACGCAGAATTGGAAAGCACCAGGTACTGATGGGATACAAAACTTTTGGTGAAAGTATTTCCTATGTACTCACGTGGTCTCGCCCAGATGGTTTCAAGCCCCATTCAACGATCCAGCTATCATTCTGGCGTGTTTTACTGAAGGAGTTACGTTTATGATAAGCAAGTTAGCAATCCTAAGGCTCCGAGTAACTATTGACCCATCACTTGTCTCCCCACAGTATATAAGATTTTTACATCTGTGTTGGCTAGTATGCTGAATACGAATCTGAAAGCCAACAATCGTCTGGCACCAGAGCAAAATTATTGCAGAAAGGGTGCTCAAGGTTGCAAAGAATTATTGATAGTAGACAGTGTTGTAGTTAATCAAGCCAAAAAAAGACACCGCAACATTTGTTGGATGAATCGACTATAACACGGCCTTCGACTCAATACCTCATTCATGGCGTTTGTATGCATTTCGCCTCTACAAAGTAAATGCCCAGTATGTGAATCTAATCCAACACTGCATGGCAACTTGGCGTACAAAGATAAGTCTCCTTTTCTAATGGCAGCTATACCACCAAGAAACTGAGGATTAAACGAGGAATTTTCGAGGGAGATAGTCTAAGTCTCTGATTCTCCCTAGCTCTAAACCCTCTCAGCAGAATGTTAAGAGATTCGGGTATGGGATATGAAATCACCAAATATCCCCATATCCTCATTAATCATCAGTTCTACATGGACGATCTCAAGTTATAGCCAAAGATAAGAACCAGCTTTTCTCGCTGCTTGAACTTGTGAAGACCTTCAGTGACTCTATTTGTATGAAGTTTGGCATTGATAAATGCGCTGCAGTGCACGTGAAAAGGGGAAAAATCCTTGACCCGGACAAACGCATCCTGATTTGTGGCACTAATATCCAAGAACTTGGGCAAGAGGATACATACACATATTTAGGTTGCATCAACTTTTGAGTACAAGTGAAGCAAAGATGAGGCATGATATTCAAAATAAAGACTTGTAAAGAGCCGCCAAATTTGTAAAACTCTTTTAAGTGGAAAGAACCTCATGCCAGCTATCAACACTAGGGCAGTACATGTGGTTGTCTGTATATTTGGTGTTCTTCACTGGACAACTGCACTGGAGGAGCTTAATCAAAACGTTAGGACCACTCTTACCAAGTACCGCATGCACCATCCCAACAGTTCAGTGGTAAGACTGTACATACCTCGGAAAGCAGGAGGTAGAGGTCTTCTGGATTTTAGGTTCCTTTGCGCGAAGCAAATAAAAAATCTTCGCAAATACTCCCAGCAGAAAATTACGGTTTTGCATGAAGCAATTTGTGCAACGGACAAGAAGTTTACTCCATTGAACCTCAATGAAGCGGACTCTGAGAGTCTGTGGATCACCAAAGAAGATAGGGTGAGTGAATGGGTTCAGAAGCGTTTGCATGGAAGGTTTCCTGCTGAGCTCAAAGGGAACGCTATGAACTTTGCATCGTCAGTCTCCTGGCTAACAAAATCTGGCCTCTTTGCTGAGACAGAAGGCTTCGTCATTTCTATTCAGAACGAAGTAACCTCCACTCGGAATTGCCAAAGGTATGTGATTGGGGATATGAGTGTAAAGGACCGCTGCCGACCTTGCAATCAACCCGGCGAAACCCAACACATAATTGGCGGGTCTTCTGCATTGGCACAAACAGAATATCTGAGTCGGCACAATGACGCTGCTGTGGTTGTCCATCAGGCCCTGGTTGCAAAATCAGAGATGGTAGATATCCCATACTACAAGTTCAAGCCGGATTCAGTTCTGGAGACGAAGCGATGGAAGCTCTTGTTGCAATCACCATTGATAGCAAGATCAAAGCCAACAGTTCTGATGGGTCGCCAAGTTTTCACGCAAAGGGATTATAGTCGACATAGCTATCCCTCTAGACCGAAATATAGCTGTCTCCATTGCTGAGAAGAAGCGAAAATATCAGGTCTTGGCTATTGAACTGAGCGACATGTGGCGGTTAGTATCTGTTGAAGTAATTCCTGTGGTTATCTCTGCAAATGGACTGGTCTCTGAAGAACTTCATCGTCTGCAAGGCTTGGCCTTAACAACTGGCACATTCATACAATGCAAAAGGCTGTTCTCTTTAGTACTGCACGCATCGTGAGGACGTTTTTATTGATATAACATCACCTGACCTCACCGTCGAATCCTGACAACCCGAGTTTGCAAGCGAAGCAGGCACCTTGGTTCTCGAAAGGTCCCGGTGTCGGCTGTATGGTACCTCGTGTTTTGTACCAAGCGAAAAATCTAACTTTAACTTATCACGGTCGCTAGCTGAATTAACAGCGAAAAAGGAATGATGACCATGTATGGTCCTAATGGAGAAGAGCGGAGTTTACACAAAAATTCCTAGAAATCGAACGTTCGTGAAGGTGCTATTCTAAGGAAAAGGCACATGGTTCGAAAATATCCAACTATGGGGTCTGAGCTATAGAGACACAATCCAACTTCACTTAGGAACAACATTATTACAATGATAAATTACAGAATAATAATTTAAACTCCTCTTGCTGCACAAAACAAGCTGAAAGAGGAATAACACAGGAAAGAGGAATTACTAATATTAAACAATCTTAACGTAAATTTAGAAAAAATAGGAGACCACAATTGCCTTTGGAAACATTTGTTTATACATAATTACTACGTCAAAACCTGGAATTTGCCAATTAATCCAATTTAGGATTGCAACCGGCTGACATAAATTTATAACATGATAAAAGCCCCGTATTCGGAAGCCTTTCTTTACAAAAAATACACAAATGCGAATTGTAAGCTGCAAGATATGGATTTATCTGACTTACACTTTAAAACCATGGAAAAATTTGAAACATTAAAACAAGGTTAAACAGAGACTCCAACATTCAAAATGCCACAAACATTAAACGTAAATGATGGAATTGGATTGATTATACCAAATTAGCCTTTTACCATAATATCAGTTACAGTGCCACCATTGTGAAAGCCGTTTGAACACTGTAGTGCCAACTGCGGCTTGATACCCGAGCGACTTTGTATCGCCGCTCTCGGGGCCAATATACGAAGTACTTTAATTAGGCCACGGCTTCAACTGCCATACAGATCATTCCTCCGTCAAATTGATGCTCTAAAGGTCCAATGCGCTGTGTCGTCTTACTCAAGACTTGGAGCCGTATGCTGCAACATTCAATCAAACAATATTAGAATAAGCAGAATCCATTAACATATTAGACTGCGCCGCCATTACGCCCTACGCAGCTCGGTGCGGAAAACGCCGCTTGTTAGGCTCGACGCGAGTTCCTACAATGTGCTTTCGCACCATGAACAAACATAACAAAAACGACACTGCATAAGAAGGCGACAATAAATTACAACAATTTAAACATTAAAATACTACATTTAAATTAACCAATCCAATTCATCACAATGTGGCATATTAAGCCACTCCAAATATTTAAATATTACATGGAGCCCTGTGAAAGAAAACAAAGAGAAAACGTGTCGGCAAAATGCCGAGGCACACCCGTCGCAGGCAAGAAGTTGTAGCTAACGTTCGTGGCTGAGGCGGATGGCAAGAAATGCCAAGCGGAGAGCCCTTATATAGCTTCTCCGGAGAGGTGGGGGTGCCAACAGACGTCACTGGGGCGCGACGCAGTACCAATCGATTGTAAAGGGGTTGTATGCTCATTTCCTTACAAAGAGTAACCTCTAGCGCCTTGTTACTAGGCAAAATGCCAAACACGCACACCTGGCAGGTTGCCTATACACAGGCGTTTACAGCTCAGTGCACTCTAGCGGGCGCCAGTGGAAACAGCATTAACATGGAAACATTTTTATTTTGCCTAAAAATGGCTTTTTAAACCTTTTCAAAGGCAAACGAAGGTACCTTTCCTTTCCTAGGGCTTGTATCCAGCCGACAGCCGGTTGCCCTTTACGTCCCGAAGGGACGCATATTTGACCATACCCTAGACAAACACTCTTGCGGGCTCCTCTGATCTGGGGTCAGCAGAACGCGAGGCCCTCCGCGACAATACACACAAAGTCAAGAGACAAACAGCCATGCCCAAGGCGGGACTCGAACCCGCGAACCTTCGGACCGAAGCGCTGAGTCGGTACTCGCTCTTAGCCACCTCGGCCATCCAGGTCGGCAACGAAGGTACCAATGATCTAAATTTGAGATTTTGATAGAAGCAATTTCTATGGCTGGTTTCTTTACAATGAGCATAAACCTGTTTTTAAATACCTGAATTTTATGTCATAAATTATGAATTTTGACTATTCACCAAATAATTGTTGTGCACAGCTTACTGTACCATCACATAGCTTTTTTAACACTTTTCTATGGCCACAGAATTACATGATTAGGCTTTTAACCTCCAGATCTTGATTTATAAGTGCTTAAAAAATAAATTACATGAAGTGCTTATCTTAAATTTAAAAACTAAGCCTTACATCTAGAATCTATAATGATTAGCTCTTCAAGTGATGGATGAGCTGGCTTCTCGGCTGAATGTTGAGCAAACACAAGTTCAACACAGTTTTTAAATTTAACACTTGAGACTTGAAAATGATGATAATGATAATAATAATAATAATAATAATAATAATAATAATAATAATAATAATAATAATAATAATAATAATAATAATAATAATACAAGGGAAATCAAAAATGATTGTCTATCTGCTGAATGTGCAGTGGTATCCTCTTACTTAAAGACAATCAAGTCAATTTATACTTTAAAAAGTTATTTTATTTGCATCTATGCACTAATCACAATGACTCACAAACCAATTGATCACATTATCAGGTGTTCAGCATTGCAGTTTTAAACAATTACAAACGTTTCTGTCATCATAAAGTTTAAAATTTGGAATAATATTGTAAACAAAGAAAAAATTAAAAATAGAATTACAATTGAAATTATAAATATATTATCAAAGAAAAAAGAAAAACTATATTCGTAACTACACCTCTAATGGTACAAAATTTTAAAAATACAAGTATGAAGTACAAGTCTTATCTGTGACAAAATTGTGTCTTTTGTCTTGGGCAAGACATTTGTCTGTCTACAAGGTAATTTAATGTAATGCCAAAGCAGTGACTTGTTATAATTGTTTGAATAACAAACATTATTGTATTGTACAATATTACAAGTACAATTATGCATTATGTATACGATAATGACATATTCTTCATTATAAATAATATACATTCTTCATAACAATAATAATAATAACATACAAATAACATATAATAATAACATTACATTATTCATTATACATAATTCAAAAACATTACATTATTCTTAATTATACAGGGAAACATAATTACCACATAATAACCATATAATAGTATATTACTACATTAATACTGTATAATAGTGTTACATAGTGTAATGTAAAAAGATATATTATGTATGTAAATTACTGTTTCATATTTAAAATACTAAATATATTGCCATGAGTGTGTGAAAGTATCAGTGTGATCATTAATTGTATGTTCAATCAATGTAAATCTACACAAGATTTATTGAATAGGAATTGTTAGAGGAAAGTGTCTTGTGATATATTGTAACAATTCTCATTTACAAATTTTATTATTGTTATTATTTTTACTATTGATATTATTATTAGTACCAATAAGACTGACAAAAAATAATGCCTCTTAATAATTTACATCTTCTTTTGCCCTACAAACAACATACTTATATCCGATTTTCCAAACAAAATTCATTTCTTTCAGAATTATGTACAAAGAAGGTTAAGAACCTTGAGAAAAGTATGT
The DNA here is from genome assembly GCA_011170035.1 of Teleogryllus occipitalis. NCBI lineage: Eukaryota > Metazoa > Arthropoda > Insecta > Orthoptera > Gryllidae > Teleogryllus > Teleogryllus occipitalis. The sequence continues at coordinate 507,508 of BLKR01000003.1, read as the reverse complement.
ATCATAATTGCCTCTAATATTCTCCGAAATTTCTTTTCCTGAAAAAACTTTTCCTGTAATAAAAGTTTCCTATTATAATATCTTCTTTGCCAACTATATCCAATGCAAAGTACAATTGTATACACAATTGTATGTTGCAAGTTACCTTCATGAGCTTTTTGAAAGATGAATATTGCAATTGCTTCCTTCCCGAAGTCATTTATCTGATCTGATTCAGTACTGACTTCACAGTATTACAAGAATATTGTGAAGTCGATATAAATTGTTTACTTTAACAAAACGATGATGTAGTATAATGAATTAATTCACATTTGCATTGTATAATTTTTTAAAAAGACCTAATATGCCTGTAACAAGTAATGTACGTCAGCTTCATGGTCAATGACGCCCAGCTCGGTCGGGTTTTTGTCCAGTTTCCCTGATCCATTGAGCAAATGCTGAGATGGCCCTTTCATTTGCTTCTGGACGTAAATGTAGCTTCACTATGCGCATGTTTTGTTGAGCTTTCCTTTTGCTTGCAGTGGTAGTAGAGCTTAGGGAGAGTTTCTATTTTGTTAGAAATATAGAAAAATCAAATCTGTTCGTTCATTAATCGTTACAAATAAGTTTTTTCTATAATTCGGCAACGAAAATATCTAGTTTTCAAAATGTTAATCTCTCGCTTTTTTAAATTTATTATTATTATTATTATTTCCATCTTTCAACTATTAATAGTTAAATTGTTGGGAAGGTATTCTGAAACTTAAGAAAGCGTGCGCAGACGATTTTCTCCCCCACACTTCACATACAGTTTTTGACTAAATAAATAAATAAACTGCATTTTAGAAGTTCACATATATTTGTAATATTAATTTACTCACATGGCGACACTATTACACCAAATAATATGAATTAAAATATGTTCAATTACCAGTGTATACTTAAATTCATAATTTAAAAATATTAATAAACATACAAAATACATGCAAGTAATAATGCAAAAATATCTCCCTTAGTGCGAAAATTTAATATTTGTTATATTTCACAAACATCTTACCTCAAATAAATATGCCACTTTACATATTCGTTCAGAATCCATCCTCATTATCCGTTTTTTTTCATACTTAGCTTTCGAGTTCGCAAATAGAGTAATAACATTGTATCTTGCAGTACAATTTAATAATCGTAATTTAAAACGGTTTTTATGCGTATTTTTAACTCGCTTGCCTGGTATTGTTCCAAATGTCTGGTTTAAAAATTCAAAAACAAATAAAGCGATGAGAATATCACGCCAATCTGCGAAATTCAATAAAAAATTGTCAATATCCCTCAGAAGTTAAAAAGTGCAGCTTTGAACATGTTGGTATAAAATAAAAAAATGAAAAGATGCCAACCGCAGCTAAACAAATGTTAAAACGGCTTGAATGTGACAACAATATACTCTACGGTGCCCATACATGGGGAGTTTCATTCACGGTTGTCTCCTCTGAACAGCGCCTCCTTTACTAAACAGAACGAAACGCAACGAAAAGCCCGAAGCAATGAGGTGCAACGAAGTGCAACGAAAAGCCCGAAGCAATGAGGTGCAACGAAAAGCCCTTAAAGCAATGAGGTTAGAATGGCGGGTGATTTACGTGAAGTTGATACGATCCACTTTTTCTGGGACCATTTGAGCCTGAAAACTCGTATACCAGGAGTTTAGTATCGCCTTCTCTCTGCCTGAACCGTCAAGCTAACGACATGGGTGACGCTGCGGGCCTCAGGGTCAGGGTAGTCGTCTACGACACCACCAGAAACCACGTCAACCAAAGCCATCTTGATTCCCCCCCCCCCCTGCGGGGCCGGCCAATGAACAGCGGTACTCTTGTTCCCTTTCCTTCCCTTCCTTTGTCTTCGCATCAGCACTGACCGCGCCCCGACCCATTCAATTCTTCGCCAATGCCACTTCCACACAGGGTTGCCAATCGTCCCTTTGAGACGACAATCCTGCATAGACTTCAATTTCGTCTCGTCCTCCTTTGTATATTATCGGCCGGTTTCACCAACGCTGATCAGTAGCTTTGACGGACGTCAAACTATTGACGGCGCGTCAAACGCCTTTTTTACGTTTCACCAAGGTCGTTTCCCTTCACGATTGTCAAACTATTCGTCAAATTTTGACGGACCCGGACCCCACCATCAACGTCTTTGACGACTCGTTAAACAGCTGTTGTGAGGTTAGGGTGAATCAAACGCATGCATTGTTTTTCTTTAACTTAATTATTTTACTTTTTTGTTGTTCGAGTGCGGCGTGTGATAACATGGGAGATAATTTTGATGATAACATGGGAGATAAACGTGCCAGTTTGTTTAAATCGCAGTATAAAAACGAGGTATGTGGAAGTAGGGTTGTCAACAATGGGAGATAAGCGTGTGATAACATGGGAGATGAACTTTTGTTTATTTACAAACCATGAGTCCAGAATACGTTATTACTAAAAAATACCTACTTTTCATTAACTGAAAGATCCTCAATTCGTAACGAGAGAATGTCGAAGCCGGTGTTCTGGAAATATTTAGAAGAAATAAAATCGCGTCTGTAATATCCCTCAACCAGAAATAAGCCTCTAACGCTCATGTCCCAAAGTAGTAGATAGCTTTGAAGATTTTATTTTGTTAGATATTTCCTCCGGCCATTGCAATGGTATTTTGTCATCCACATGCGATTGTGTAAATAAAAAGATCGTTTCTTTCGCAAATCCTTGTACGCCTACAATATGTGGTATTTCCACGGGGTGTCCAAGCCTAACCAATAAGGCGAGACTTTTTAGAATAGCAAACTTTCCTGGAGATACAGAAATGATAGATTGCTCACACGTGCCAATTTTGTCTTCGGAAAAAGAATTAGAACGATTCAGAAATCGATAAATGTATTTCTTCGTAAATGTGCAAATATGTGATTTTCATTGTGTGCCAACCCACTTGGAATATGTCTTCCGTTGTCAGCAGGCTCAATAGCCAGTGCGGTACCGCGTTATAGCCTGACATTGTAGCCAACCTCTGTACGAGGAGAAAAAATCAACACACGTTACTTGACGAATCGTCAAAGCTAACGGAGCGTCATTCCTGACGGAAAAGTATTGGTGAAATCTAAGGATGCGTCAATATTTTGACGTTCGTCAAGACAGATTTGACGAGTGTTGGTGAAATCCACCGTATATGTCCTACTTTCAGTACATAACAATTGTCATTTATTTCATCATATGACTAACACCTGTTACGTTGTATCGTTTATTGTTTAATTTAAAATAGAGAACATGGAACGCATGCATGAAAGTGTCTGTCTAGCGACTAAAATGTAAAAAGAAAACGCTCAGACTATCTTCATCCCCATTTTGAGAACGAATCTTTTCACTTAAATCGCAAATGGAGAAAAGAAAGAAATATAGCTGGTATTATTCTAAATTAAATATTTATAAAAAGAAAAGTGTTGATGCTTTTTTTTCTTTCTCTCTTATCGTGTGCCCTCCCTTTTACATGAACATTGTTGGCAACCCTTCTTCCACATCCCCTCGTTTTTATACTGCGATTTAAACAAACTGGCACTTGGAAAAAACCTGAGTTGGATGGAGAAGAGGAGAGAGTCATCCAATCGAGAACTTCTTTGTGGCCTAACATTTTGTTATGGGAGCTCCCCTTTGGATGACAATGCCCTCCTCTCCTTGCAGCTCATGACCTCGAAGGGCCACTATCTTTTAATCGGAGTATAGACAGCGGCAGAAGGTGTGTGCACTGGTATGCACACTCCTCCGAATCCCTCTCCCCTCTTTCGGCGAGACATATCGGCACAGTAACTTAGAAACCCGTTTGATGTCTCCACAAATATTTTCAATGCAACCTAACAGTGAATAAAGAAATGGGACACAACAGTGCCGCTGAGAGGCGGTTCGGTAACCCTAGATTACAAAGGTGGCCTGTGCCAAGCGTTATTACAAAGTAGCCTGACAGACTACTTTAGGTAAAAAAAACAACTCATTTTTACAATCAAACACTAGATTTAATGGATTGATCATGTATGAAGTTACAAAATCCTTTTTAAAGGTTTTATAGTGTAACGATACCGAATATTATACCCAGGCTAATCGAAAACAAAGAGTTGCGTAATCACGCACTGGCGCTTTTGCGTCTTTTCTGAGCCGTCGGGCGGCTGATTCGTTACGCACAACTGCTGTCGCGACATCTCGGCGCCAAGCAAAAAAGGGGGGAAACTGTGTTTGTTTTCGCCAACGCCGACGCGGGTCTATCCTTATGTACCTAGAAATAAAATATTAGAATAACATTAAAATATTTATTTAGTAAAGTAAAATGTGTAATTTATAACATAATTCACAATAGAATGGAATGTATTCACATACACTTAATTGCTAACAAGTGATAATAACATTAATGTACACACTTAATCATTTATTTGTTCAGGTGGATTAAATACACAAGGAGACTAAGAGCGTGTTTAGAAGCATCATTAATTATTTCAAAAAAGCTACTTTAAAACTGTTTCACAAATACATATAAATAGCAAATATTTTTACTGATCCCAAAACAAATTTAATTCAATTTTTTTATAATAACGCCGAGATGTATTTAAAGTATGACTAAATATGTAGCTGAAAATTATTTTCAAATGTATTTTTTGTTTATTACTTCTAACCTTTCATTTTACAAATTTAATATTCTTGTTTTACATTTATATTAATTTTAGTTACAAAAGATTCAATTCTGTTAGTCCCTTCATTATACTTAGGGTTCTTGCATTCACTAGCACAAAATTCATCTACTTAAAATTAACACAGTACACAATTACAATGAGTTCATAAATAGTTTACATACTATTAAAATCAAAAAAGTATATGGAAGAAATCACCAACATAAATCATATTGTAATGGGTTCCCTCTCCTCCTTACTTCTTTTATCTATTCTCTTTGCCCTGCTCTAGCCCTTCTTACAAACAAACCAATAAACATTAGCCTCGCGTTGGGTTGCCACATATGATAACTTTCCCCCTTTTTCTACTCACAATTGCCCTGCCCCCCTGCTAGCTTACCTGGTCCTTTCACTCACCTGGGCGTGGTCTGCGGTGCGTCTGTACAGACGCGAGCAAGGTACTGCGCTCACGCGCGTGGATCAGTCTAATACTACGTAAATGATGGTGAAAAACACATTGATTTTCCGAATCATGACCCCCCCCAAAATGGCCATGAAGTTTATTCAATTGCCTTCGTTATCAAGTTCTTTTCAATTTCCACTATTTAGTGCCGCAACGGCAATGGTACCTCTGACGGCACACATCAATACAACCCAGCGTCAAAAACAACAACAAAATAAACACTTCTCCTCCCTCAATAAACAATACATAGATATATAAATACTCTTTCGTTCACACAAACTATTTACAACAAAAAAAAAAACAAATACCATTCACGCATATACATAAACCCCAGAATGCATTCTGTCGAGATTTTCCGTCTTAAAATCTACCAATTACACGGCTTGGTCTTCGACAGAGCTTTCTTCCATCAAAACTAAACAAACAAATGTCAAAATGCTTTGGCTCACGTATACTGTTGCCTCCGCGATGAATCTGCGTGTCTGGAGGTGATTACTCACGCCCAACAGCGCCTTCCGTTGTCGCCATCATATCCGGGACACTCACACACGCACCACAGTTGACTCATGCTGTCGGAGTTCACGCTGCCATCTTATTTTTTTATAAACCCTCCAAATTGTTAAATTTCACCGAGTTCCGAATTAAATTTCGCGCCTCTTATTATTCATGCAACGTCGCGCTCCCCACCGTTGCAAAACTTCTCGTACCGCCGCTCGCTCTCGCAAGTCCAGCGGGCGTTGCCGAATTTCGGAATAGTTCCAAAAATTTCCCTTTTCTTTTACGAAATTCTCCTTCCACGACTGTTACACACCGTACTTAAAATATTTCCGGTTACTATATCGGATGATGCTCGTAACTTCCGCACTTTACAAAATTTTTTTTGAGAATCGCCTACGCGAACATACATCCTACTCTCACCGAGTCCAGACACATTCTGACGAATCTTGTTCAACCTAGCATTGTTATCCTTGCTTCAGCACTTTTCCCGATCGCTCGATAACTGACGATCGCGTGACCTTGGTTCTCTTAAAATATTTAATTTCTAACGCTTTCCGAAACACATTATTCTCGTTTTGGTTTTGATAAAATTCTCCCGGCAATTTCCTAAAATTTGATGTTCTCCTCTTGTTTTCTTTTTGTCAAAATCCTTTTATTTTCCCTGTTTTCCGTTTTTGACTGTGAAATGGAACGCACTGCATTTGTTCGCTAATCGCTTCGTCTTGCTTGAATTAATTTACCTGTGTTATTAAAATTTCGATACTTCCCGTCAAGATATTTAAATGGGGTAAATTTTATCTGATGCAGCTAATTTTCTTGTTTTACCTCCCGAAAGTCTGAATTCGATATGTTATCGCGTTTTCTTGCAGTATACGAAAAACCTCTTCTTTATATGCGTTTCATCGCTCCAACAATGGACTCCATTAATATTTTTCCTTAATACAAACATGCAAAATATGAAAATTTCAATAACTTTTTATTGCCTGACGCGATTTCACTGGGATAACTTTCAAAATGTTTCTAAATCACGGCCGGATCTAATGTTTATAGTCCAAACTCGCACAAGTCTCGGGTTCGCTTTATTCTCTTCTTTACTCGGTTTTATTTTTTTTTACTATGGCGTTTTTGCTGTAAATGTTTTGAACCGTTTATCATGCAAATGCATACCATTGGGGATCGTGTAAATCATTACAATATTTATATTTTTTACTTATGTTATTTCAATTTCTGTAATCTAAATGTACAAACACAATAAAAATCAGATCAAATTAATTAAATTAATTTTAAAACTGAAAATAAAATGTATAATTCTGCCCAGCATTGATTTACCTGGTGGTCTGCAATTTGAATCATTCTCATTGCTTAGAAACCTCTTTGCCCATTTGACAATGTAAAAGTTCATTAGCCTGCATTTACAAATCCTACACTCCCAACATGTTAATGTCATACCTTAACTATTGTTATTATCAACTGAATGCTTCTTCCTCTTGAGGTAAAGATGAACTTGTAGCAGTTAAGTGTGGCGAAAAGTCTGCTTTGTGACGCTATTGTTATGTAGAGTCCCTTGGTGTCCGCGGCTTTGCAGATTGTTGCAAAATTTTGTTCTGTAGCGACTTGGATATAATCTTCCGGATCATCATCATCATCATCATCATCATCATCATCAAATTGTATATCAGATATGTTCGGTTCGAAAGATTGCTTCACAAGTTCGGTAATCTCCGAATCAGTAAGAGCTGAAAATTAAAACATATGATTAGGCCTACGTTTACAGCTCAGAATGCAATTAAATAATTTAAAGAAAATAATAATAATAATAATAATAATAATAATAATAATAATAATAATAATAATAATAATGCACAAGAACCTTATTAACTTATATATTTTAATTTGATTAAAAAACCAAACATTCACATTTTTCTACTAGGAAAAAATATAAACTTCACGGGAGTTTTTGGTCAAATGTAGTCACACACACCTGGTGAATCGTTATTGATACATCACATTCAAAACAATACTGCCACTACAAAATATATTAACATTAACATGTAATACTTGAAATTACTTAATTTATGCTTCTACTAAATATTTTCTACATTTACAGTTTTTAAACATTAATATTTACGTTACGAGAATTTGGTCCCGACATGGTGTTTGCCTCCAAAACAGTTTTGAACGTGTACTGCCATCTAGAGAAGAGTACTGTAATAATCCAGAATCCCTCCAAAACAGTTTTGGTTTAAAATGTAAACATAGCAGAAAATAACAAGAGTGGGAGGTGAGAAGACAAGAGAGGGCGGCATCGCGTATGAACAATTTTTATAAATTAAAAGAATGCACGATGAAAAACCGAAATAGACGGTATTCATCGGTAGTACACAATTTTATGAACCAGTTAAAAGTTTTTTCAAGTAAATCGCGTTAGGGGTTCGGAAAATATAAGCAAATTTAGAATTGCACTTTTGGCGAAGAAACTGGAAATCAAGAGCCATTGTTACTATGGGAAGCTTAATGTGAAAGAGCGATCTTTTCAAATATTAAGAAAACGCGTGAAGTTATCGCGACGAAACTTTTAGAATTGATAAAGGAAATTTTGCAAAAAATTACGGTATTACTCGCAGCTTTGAGAAATATCGAGGAGCCGCAGTAGAAATTAAAATCCAAATTATGTAATTAGAATTAATACAAGAATAATGACGCATCGCGATGACGTCATAGTTACGTCTCGACGCAACAAGACCAAAATTAAGCTAATTTAGCGTTATTAGACATCGCGAAGCAATAAAATAAATAACACAGATTAAAAATAATAAGAGGAATTAATAATGAAGTGAAATGACGTTGAAAGACAGAATTCAATGAAAAAGTTATGATATTATTTGTGGAGACATGCAAGAGATCGGTAAATGTTCGTTGGAAAATAGATGAAGGATCTTGACAACAATGAGAAGGGGATGGTGTGTAAAGACGCTGATGGTCAGACGTGTCATGTAGTGCTCCGCGTAAGACAGTGTTTAGTATGAAAATACTCGAGGAACAGTTAACATTTTTACTTAATATTGTTATCGGACAGTAAACATTCGTAGTGAGAATGTGCGTTAGAATATTAGCAGTTTTGCGTATAATATTATGCTTCGCGTAATGGAGTGTTTTAAAGAAATATAAATACGCGATGCACAGGCAATAGTTTTATTTATATTATAACTAAAGTGAGATGTTAGAATGGCAGAATAGGCGCACGACGAAGATACCATTGTGTCGGTGGAATTTCGGAAGTGCAACGTGGTAAAGAGGAGCAGTCGCAGCATTATTTGGAAAATACTGCGTGGTATGCGGTATTGGTCGAGGGCAACAATGGTGTATCGCGGGTCGCAGTAGCCAGCCAGCAAAAAGGGAAGTGACTGATAACTTTATTTATGTTTCACGTGTTTTGAAAGAAAAGAAAGCCAAGTACGCATTTGTTGAAGACAAAGTTCTGTCGTAAAATAAGTAATTTTAAAATTGAGCCGACAGAATGCGCATTCAGTGTGAATGAGTTTGTGTATGTATATATAGTGACATACCAATATGTGACTGAATATGGTACAATATTTATTATAAATATATGTGAATATGCTAGCATAGTAACGGGAAGCGAGCCGTCGTCAGGATCAACATATTCACGCAGTGACAATCGCGGAGATGGCTAGTTCATTTTGTACAGAATTCAGGGATTGGCCGAAAAAGCAGTGACAGTCGTGAAGACGGCTAGTTCGTTTTGCAAGAAATTTAGGGATTGGCTAGGTACGAAATTACATCAAGTGTTATCTGCAAATAAACAATCGCAAGATGGACCGAGTTTTGCAGGGCTGAAAGAATACGATAGGCATTCATTCTGACTGATGCCGTGGTCTTGAACGGATCGTGCTCCAATTAATGTTAGGAGTTTTTTGGGGACTTGTAAGCATCTACAAGGGAATAGATATTGATAGAACATCGAATTTGAATACTAAGTGTGACAGTAAAACTTAAAATATTTCAAGTGAACGAGTTAGAAGGACATTGAGGGCTTAGGCGAAGTTATCAGTAATTGGACTGGAATGCTAGCAGCAGATAGTTTATTGATCTGATGAACGGTGATTGAAGTGTGCTTCCGAGAAGAGAAGAGAAAAGATGGTATCTGGACCTGAGGACGGCGACGTCGGAGAAGAATGAAGATGGTCCAAAAGCGCGCGAAGACGAATACATTATAAGGTTGGAACAGGCCATGACCAAGGTTTTTTTTCATATTGAGTAAAATTATAAAATACCAAAATTGTTTAATAAATTTCCATGTTTTGTGAAATGAATACATGATTCTCATTGAGCCAATTCTAGTAACTAAGTAGCAAGATAGAAATATATTTGCTTTTCAGGTTCTTAGACCACTCTATATAGATGGCAGATCGGATAATCATCTATTAGCATACAATATGATTATTTCTATGAAACCCATCGACCCAGGCAGCCGGAAACTTAATTTATTATAATTAGAGTTGAAGGTTGACGTGTATAATAGTATTGGCGTAATCTTTTCCTGGCGCCCATTTATACAAATTCGGAACGGATTACGTTGAAATAAATCATCAATATATTCAGTTTATTTCAAATGGCGCACCAACTGGGGCTGAATTTCTTTTCAATCAGTCAAATTATTTCAATGTATTTGTCAGTGTGAATGAATAGTATTTTTGTTTTATTATGGTGATTTATGGTATGTTATTGTATTGTTTATGTGTTTTGTTTTGTGGGGTAATTTCATGTGTCGTCAGAGGGCAGCAACCCCATTCATGTATAAAGTAGCCAAAAACAATAATTCAGAATTTGATTAAGGAAAGAATAAATAATGACGGACATCATTAGGTTCGTCAGCGAATTGACAGAATGTATTCTGATTTTTGAGTAGTTAGATGCAGACCTACGCCCACGTGCCCACATCCTTTGTTTTAGGTCCTGTATAGGGCAGCCACAGCCTCACGCCCATATAAGAAAGTTCAAGTAAATAAAAATAGGAGGTTCTCTGAAAGCAGCTAGCGGACGGGCATCATTAAGGGTGAAAGCTGGGCATAAAGAAATGGTGTGATGGTTACTTGGTGAAGATAAGTAGTAAGAAGTGGTAGTATTTCCGGGCACTTATAAGGTTACTAGGTGAGTGCGGGTGATCCATTACAAGGTAGGAAGAGTGATACGTTACAGGTGGCACCACAACGTCGGGCCATCATAGATGAGGTTAGAGAGTAACGTTACAGTACTAGAAACTGGAAAAAATGACTGTCGCAAATCACGGAGCGTGTAGTACACGATATTATCGGGCGCGTAGTTCAAAAACACAATTCAAGCAAAAAATAAAAACAAAAACCGATAGTATCACCATTGATAACCATGGTCGCTAGAGACATTCAAATTATCCTTTTTATTTTGGTTTCGCTGTTTAGATTTCAATTCAAGTTTTTTCCTTGATTTTGATGCAGTTTCGGCATTGGCTATGCATGGCTAATAAAATTTAATATACTTAATAAAATACAAAAAACATTAAGTGAACAAAAGCTTTTAACCTGGCCAGTTCCGGGCCAAAGCCCCAATCACGACAGCACGTGCTGAGTGCACGACCTCTGGGCGGCCTGGAAGTATTCATGCGTAGCAGTCAAAGGTTTAATATGGATATTTTCGGATAATGTAAATTAATTGGATTTTTGAAGTCGTGGAAAAGCCTACTAGCCAATAAAACCAAGACTTTTTTTCCAAGCTTGAATTTTACAGATTTGTTAAAGAAGCTTGTGACGATCAGTATTTATTGTTGAAGGTTAGTTTTTAACTCACGAAAATGTAATCTCTTAGACTTACGATATATCCAAATTTTCTTTCTTTCTTTCTTTCTCAAACTGTAATGATAAGGGAGTTGCTGGTGGATGTGATTACTATAAGCCCGAAGGATTACTTTAATATCGTCCTGTTGTTAGTTTAATCCCGGAGGGATTAAATATCACTAATCCGTGGAGGAGTAAAGACACATTTTAACATAGAAAAAGTTATTAAAGCTGCGTTTTAACCGGTTTAAAATAAATGTAATTATTATTACATGTAATACTTTTATTTATCTGATTCTCGGTGTAAACATATGAACCGATTGCCCAAAATATTAATGTACAAAAAAGTGATGAATATGGATATGAGTATGTTTATGTTCCAGCTAAACTCATTAACGCGAGAACAATGCTATTTCAGCGAAACTTTGTATACATTATTACTGGGGAATTACAATGGTAAAAAGAATACACTGGGGGTAAGACACCCCTAAACGCGTTAGTGGGAAAGGAGTATTTGAACAACATCGATAAGAGCCCAAAATTTATTGCTTATTTATCCTTGAAAATAGATATTATTACATGGGAGTTTTCTTAAATTCAAAATTCAAGTAGTATATGACTTAGTGTAGGGTTCACAGAATTTTGAAAATGTGCACACAATTTACTTTTCCCCATGGCACGTCAGACGCAGTTTTAACTTTTTTTTGGCGTAAAATAAATAAATAAATAAATAAATAAATAAAAAGAGTAAAATTTTGAAACAAAATGATGCAACCCGCAATACACACAGCAACCGAACACGCCATCACCCGCTACGCGGAATGCACCATAAATTTCTGAATGAGCCGGGCGTCATTCATCCTAAGTAAAAATTACGCGTGGGTGATACCTCCGGCGCCCGACGCCTTCACCACCAATTCACCCTCAGGCCCGTCGAATTGGTTATTACCGGATTTTAATGGCCTAAAAATCAGCGAAATCTGCAAGCATTTATGACCTAAAACCTATACAAATATGACTTTAAAAAATAAAATATGACGTTATACAAGTTTATTTTTCAAAAATTCCTGTTGATTTTTTGTGTATAACAAATTCACTCAAGAACCGATTGTGAGTACAGTACATACGGTTTGCAGTTTTTTGGTACCAACTATTATTTGTAAAAAATTGCTTGTGTCTGTAAAACAAATCAAGTACAGTACAATAAAATGAAATGTCTTGCTTTACTACTGCATACTTCTTGTTCAATGTTTTCTAATTTCCTCTCATTCTTCAGTTTCTAGAGAGTTGCATTGGATCACATGGTGTATTTTCAGGTTTTCCATCTTAGAAGACCTACGGTTGACGCTGAGGATAGATTAAAAATATGACATATGTATGCATTTTGGGCAAAAGTTGGACAAAATATGACCTTTTACTAAAAGCGGTGTAAATATGAGTTTGTATGCACAATAAAAATACGTTTTTCTAATCGACAATACCTGGATTCGTACATAAATTGTTTTAAAATTCACCCGAAAGTTCAGAAAAATATGATTTGTCATTAAAATCCGGGCCCTATTTATTACTAATTCCCCGCAGGATGCTCTGTCTTGGAATATGATTTATAGGTTAACATACAAGTACGCCACAAGTTTAGATGGTAAAATTGAATCAAAAATATTATATTCTTCAATGTAATTTTTTAACAAAAAAATACAGATACATATGAATGAACGTAATTTTCGACTCATCCACGCTCACGAATTGTTCTTAACGAAGATGTAAACGCAGTTAAATTAACCGGCATCAAAATTTACACTTAAAACAATTTTTGCTTCTTTTGTACCCTAGGCTTCCTATAGAGTGCAGTCTTTTACGTTGGATTTTAAGCCCCTAATAACAGTTATTGTTACCAGCTGGCGCAGTTTTCATTACCAATACCATCGGTATTGACATTCACCTATTACTAGCAGATTTACATTAACCAAGGAGCACTCTTAGGAATTATGAATTATATACAATTAGGAAATTTAACCATTAATAAACGAAGCAACCCATACAGTTTTCTTGGAAATTAACTATTACAAAAAGAAAATCGCTAAATTTTTCATCCTTCACTACGTTTACAAAATTCACATTTATTTTACTTCAGATTCTATCGCTTCTTTACTTTAAAAAATGATTATATGTTATTAGCAATTTGCTTTAGATAACTTTTCTTTCTCTTACCGTCTTGTTCGCACAAGTACTCACTTCATTGATTGATTTTTTCGTGTTTCCGGGCGCGTCAACTGCTTTGGTCATTAGTCCCGTTAGTGCATGTTTTTTCTCGGGAGATGGCGGTGATCTTCCCCCGCTGGATGGCGAGATCCGGCGCCGACCTACCGTCGGCTAGTGGGGTTTCCCCCTAACCAGGACTCTCCCGCCAACGGAGCACTGCCCCAACCGGGACAAGCTCTAAGCTCCCGACCGGTCTCCCGGAATATGTGGTAGTGTAGTGCATGTTAGTGAAAGTGTGTGTGTGTAAGGGGAGAGGATAGGACAAGGAAGACGAAGGACAGATCGCGCGCGATCCGTGACCCGTTTGTTAGGGTACTGCTCCGGCATTCGCCTGGTGTTGATCGGGGAAACCACGGAAAACTACCGATCAGAGCAGCCGGCCGCTAGAATTCTCCTCCAGAGGTACTGACTTCAGCATTCGGGACGGTCGAACGAACCTCGCGTCTCTCCGGGCGCTGATGCAGTGGGACTGCGATGCAGGCGGTGGCCTCCCTCGATGACCTCCGCATGCAATACATGTACATGCGGAGTAATAACATGTAATATTTATTGTTAAAGATTAGTTTTTAACTTACGTATATGTAATTTCTTAGACTTAAGGTATATCCAAATTATTTTTTCTCAAACTGTAATGAAATGTGTCTGTTTAAAATGTGCTTTTTAAAAAGGTCATGAACACTTTTTTCAAAAAACTAGTTTTTGCATAATTTGAGTTTGAAATTAATGCAATTTCTAAAAGAAATATTTCCTTAAACTTCGATCCAATTTTTGTTTCACGGATAGAGGATGGGACGCTTAAAAGAATGGCTCAATTATCATTTTCGTTGATCTCCCTGTTTTCGAAAATAGCAAAAACTTTCGAAAACTACTAATCTAAATTGAAATTATACCTATAAGGATTTCTCTATAAAAATACGATTTAAATGTAATATCAAAGAAAATTGAAAAAATTGAGTGTTATAAATTTGTGAGAACTTTTATTTAACTTCAATATTATATTACCACCGTACGGCGCCTTGGGCAACAATGCAGCGATGGATATTTGAGAAGTTCATAATTGAACGGCGATCTAGCTAGTCCCAGAGGGTTCTGGGCGTATCGCAAAGTCCAGAAAATTCTCGACGGCGCCCTTCGAGTATAAATACGCGGGGGCCGGCGACCGCGAGTCAGTCTTAAGTGTGCAGTGGAAGCTGAGCTGTGAAGTGTGTGCATCGCGGTGAATAGCAGTGCAGTGATTGTGCTCAGTGCAGTGGACCGTGGTCAGTGCAGTTGACTGTGACCAGTGTATCGAACTGTGGTTCATGCAGTGGACTGTGACCAGTGCATCGAACTGTGGTCAGTGCAGTGGACAGTGGCCATAGCATCGAACTGTGGTCAGTGCTTAGAACTGTGTGACAGTGTAAGAGAAGTGAACGGTGTAAATAAATAATCAAGAGAAGTGTAGTGTAAATAAATAATCAAGTGTTTTCAGTGATTGAGTTAAGAAACCAGATAAACGTTTTTGTTAATATAATATCAGTTTTAATTCACCACCTAGAATTGTAACAATATATACTGATAAGGTAATGATATTTCGAATGCAATCACAATGCGATGTATTCGATGGCTTTTAGTTCTGGAAATTTAATTTATATGTGAAATTATCCTTGCTTGCCTGTATGATGTGCTGGAAACAATGCGAGAAAGTATGTGCTGTTGTAGCCCAACTAGTTTTGTTCTGTTCTTAGGCTGTAGTTTGCTTAGTGTTACGTTAAAAAACATTCAGAAGTAAGAAATTTTATTTCCTTTAAAAATTTGTACGTATTTGTCACAATAATGTATTTAACAGCTCTGCCTGCCACGGTTACTGCACTCGCATATTGCACATTGCACATAGTTGTGAATTGAGGGTGCATAGTAATTTTGTTTGTAAGTATCGCACCCTTCCCACCAAACTTTCCAGGGGTGTCTTGTCCTGTGTATTATGTCCTTGTCTTGTGTATTTTTCCCATTGTAATTCCCCAGTAATAATGCATACCAAGTTTTGTTGAAATGACATTGTGCCCGCGTTGAAGAGTTAAGCTGGAACACGAACACACATTTACATATCTATCAATTTTCTTGTATATTAATATTTTTGGCAATTGGTACATTTATTGGGCATTATTTACACAGACGATGAAATAAATGAAATGACGATGAAATGTATTATAGTAATAATTATATTGTAGATTATAATATCACAAGAATATGTATTTTTGCAACGATTTTTATGAATTAAAAAAATTGCGTTTGTTTTAAAGTTGTTACACGCTCGTTAATTGCTTTCAAAAAATAATTTATACTAAAGTTGTAGAAAATTTTATCCGTTTTAATCTTGATTTGAATTATGTTTCTACAAGACTTAAAGAGCAATAGAGAAAAACCGTAACAAGTCAGAAAAATTATGGTTTTTAGGGCCTCCCGGAGTTAGTACAGGGTCTGGGAGGTCGAAAACCTGGAGTTTTAACTAGTGCCTGCATACATACAACATACTCAAAGAAAAAGTTTTACCTAATATACACAAAGAAAGACCTTTTTCCAGGTTACCCTTCCTTTCTCAGTAACTACCGACTGCACTATACATTTAGACACACCATTGCATGCTGCGGCATGACGAAATGGCCAAAAGGAAAGTGAAGGGCAAAAGGAAGAAATGGCCAAAAGGAACGTGAAGTGAAGGGCAAAAGGAAGAAATGGCCAAAAGGAAAGTGAAGGGCAAAAGGAAGAAATGGCCAAAAGGAAAGTGAAGGGCAAAAGGAAGAAATGGCCAAAAGGAAAGTGAAGGGCAAAAGGAAGAAATGGCCAAAAGGAAAGTGAAGGGCAAAAGGAAGAAATGGCCAAAAGGAAAGTGAAGGGCAAAAGGAAGAAATGGCCAAAAGGACATCGCTGTCCGCCGGCACTGTCATCGATCGCCGCGAGATGTTTAACTTTCTTCCTTTGCACTATGCTTCTGGAGAGGGGCAAATAAAATTGGTGAGATATCTTTTGTCAAAGGGTGCTTACATTTTAGTGAAAGGAGAAGAAAATCAAATGTCACTACATCTTGCTGCAAAAAATGGTCACAAAGGAGCAGTGAAGTTGTTTATAAAAAGACTTAAAACAAATTACCCATTACGTGTAAATTTGTCCGATAAAAATAAATATGCACCATTACATTGGGCAGCCAATTGCGGCCACAAGGATTTGGTAGAAACCCTGTTAGAAAACGTAGCTACCATCTGTGCAAAAACGGCAAACCAAGACATGGCCTTACATTTATCAGCACCTTATGGTCACGAAGAGGTGACGGAGGTCCTCCTTCAAAATGGCGCAGAAATTGAATGCTGTGGGCTTACTTCCTTACACTACGCTTCAGAAAGAGGGCAAGTGAATGTGGTGCAACTTCTCTTGTCAAAGGGTGCTGATGTTTTCAAGAAAAGACATCAAAATCTGATGCCAATACATATTGCTGCAAGAAATGGTCATAAAGAAGTAGTGGAGTTACTAATACAATCATGTACAGCAAAGGCATATATACAAGTAAATTCACGAAATGAATGTAATTACACAACGTTACATTATGCAACAGGCAATCGTCAGAAAGAAGTGGTATACATCTTGATAAGAAACGGAGCTAACATCAGAGCCGAATTGGGAGAGAGACTTACACCCTTACATTAGTCGGCATTAAATGGTGACGAAGAAATTACGGAGGTCCTTTTACGATGCGGTGCTGACACCAATTGCCACGGACAGCATGAATCTACTCCCTTGCATTGCGCTTGTCAAAATGCCCACACAGCTGTGGTGGAACTGCTTTTGAAGGCAGGAGTCATCGTGGTCAGTTTCGAATCATTTGGACGCACTTCACTGTTTAATGCCAAACAAGACGGACACGTGAGCATCGTAGTCGTTTGAGCAGAGGGGCAGATGTGGCGAGAACTGACAAAGCTGGGGGTACCCCGTTGCACATTGCATCTGCTCATGGGAGCACACTTATTGCGATTTTGCTGCACAACGGTGATCGTGTGAACACAAATATTGACGGGAAATCAGCTCTCCGTTTTGCGGTTCAAAAAGGTCATAAGTAGACATCGGATGTTTTGGGAAATGCCTATTTTATTCTAGCGAACTTATTTAAAGGCTGATAATGTGTGTGTTAAATCTAAAACCTTGGCAGAATCGTAATTTAGGAAATTAACAATTGACAAGTTCGAAGTTAAGGTCGCCAGCTGTTTCAAACAGCACAAATTAATTTTTGAACAAAACCTTGCTTTAGAATAAAAATAAGGCGAGGTGACCATGCAATTACCTAATGAAATGTTTTGCGGCTAACACAGAGGACCCCTAAGCCATCGGAATCGGGAAGACTGTCGTCACAATCGAAACTTTTCGAAAGGACGCTCCAGATTAGGAAAGAAACAGGAACATAGATTCTAAAGGATCTCGGTAGTGGAGATATAACAATCCAAATAACTTACAACATTTATATTTATTGTAAACTATAAAACCATACAAAATAAATTTCTCTTGCTGAACAGACTTAAATTGCTGCAAGAGAAATAACACAGAACTACGAGAAAGGGTTACAAACTTGTCAGACGGAAAAAGGTCGTCTCTATACAAAAGCTGTGAAAAAACACAGGAACACTATTGAAAGGCGCTTCCAAACAATACGCCTGAACTTTAAACAGAATTACTGTATTCAAAACATTCCCGTCGAAGTCCACTTTAGGACAAGGAAGTTAAATACACAATTAACAAAATGACAAAGAAACCGAATTCGGCTATCTTTCAATACAAAAAAGTGATATGCTGCGACTATTGCAAAACGAGCCATTCAAACATTAAAACCAAAGTTTTTGTATGAGTGCACATTAAAACAAACTTGTATGGAAATGGATCATTTACCAATTTTACGCCTTTTTTACCCAAGTTATCGAAAAAGCAGGAATACTCTGAAACGAAAGCCGGGCGGCCAGAGCCCATGCCCTGGCCTCGTTACGGTGATCGTAACCTTGAAGAGAACCGGTGGCCTCTCCACGTCGGCTTCGCAGAGCTAGACACCAGCCGGCTTCTTGCCCGAGCGACAGAGAAATCGCTCACGGGGCGAGAGCGGCGCAGCTAACAATGGATCACGGCCGATGCCGTACGGACCCAGCTGACGCCTATTAACGAAGCTCCACAATGTCGAATGCGACCAATGTCGTCTTACTCACGACGGGAGCAGGAAACTGTAACATTTTCACAACAAATTAGTAATGCACAGCCCTTACATGGCACACCACACAAATTTTGGGGCCCAACGAATGCCTAAACGCTGCCAAACAACTGCAACGTGAGCTACGAAAACGAACAGAGTAAACCTGCAATAGAACAAAGGCGAGTTCACACAAACATTACGAAATCGTAAGAAACACCAAAATTCAGATCCAATTCCATACCAGTAAAAACCAATATTGCCTAAATCAGGCTGAAAGCACTCATACACATACATAAAAATACAATACAACGACTCAGAAGGAGCCGGGTCTTATGAAACATGAATAATGGCTTGTAACATGACTATAAAAAGCGTGCGCTCAACACGAACAACCAAACGAGAGAGAAGCAAATGGCTAAAGGCAAAAGGCAGTTATAACGACTCAGAAGGAGCCGGGCAGAAAGGCGCGAGGCGCGTTTGCCCCTTAGAGGGTAGGCAACTGGCGGGCCATGACTGCTATACAGAACAGAAGGGGCAATCCGACGGTGAAGTCCCCTGGCAATAATGCCAGAAATAAAAGCTGATGGATATGAAATAATATTTGTTTTGCCATAAAAAAATTAATTCTGCAGCTACAAATCCAAACAAGGTGTCTGTACAACCCTAAATTTACTCTAAATTTCAGATTTTGTTGGTAGAACCCGCTACAACAAGTCATTTTCTTATAATAAACAAAAACCTGTTTTGAAATCAATAAAAAATGTTGCACCAAGTACCAATTTTTTCTCCGAGTCAAACCAACCGAAAAATTAGATGTTCATAATAATTTCTTAGGTTTTTAAAACCTTCTCATGGCCATGAGATCACAGTTAGAATTTTTCAATTTACCATTTTTGAGAAAATTGATGTCAAACGTTACTCATATGTTACCATGCTTAACTTAATTACAGAATAAATTCTTATAAGCTAAGAGTACAAAATCTTCTCAGATGAACGTTGGCTTCAAGATGTTGTTGTAGCACAAGTTTCACTCACTATGATCACTAAAATTTTTCAAATTTAACAGTGTGCACGAATCATGACAAATGATGACATATTACAAAGTTTTATAATACTTATTTTTGCTTATTTTAGCATGAATGCCTTTTTTTGGCATAAATACCTTTTTTATGACATTTTTGACTTTTTATTTATTATTTTTATACACAATGCTAAGATATCGAAAAATCAACGATGGTCCAAAGTGATCATTCATAACGAAATCTTCAATTTACGTCTTGGTATTTAAAATTACGAGAGAATTCCTGAAAGTATACTAACTGATTTTTCTCCATTTCCGTATTTCATTTATACAAGACATGATCTGAGAACATGGTCAATTGACAGTACATCGAATGCACCTAATTTTAAGTGGAAATAAATATAAATTCCCAGATGGATTCAGTGTTGCTAGTCTTGAACTTCAAAAATATATACCATTCACATCGTTCAGATATCCTTCTCCGCATTCAAACTGACTAGGTCTCCCAGTCGTCGCAAATGTTGAATTCTGATCCTTGAAAAGTTACTGGTAATATGCAAATAACACTGGTTAATGCAAACTATTAAGAATTAAATGTAGAAGAGTTGCAAATATGTAGTTTTACATTAAACTATACATTAAAATAATTTTTTTATTTAAATTATCTTAAAATATTTTACATCCCATAAGTTTTTCTTAAATGTATAAAGTTATGTTTTTAATGCTCCTTTTCTAAAATTACAATCACGAAGCGCAGGATTTTCAGATTGGACGATTAATTTTGACACCCAATTACTAAAAATATACTCATTATTTCGAAATATTTAACGTGATCTTATTTCAAAATCTGTTTTTGATGAACACTTTTTAATAATAAAATAATTGTATCTTCATATCAGTAGTTATAGGAAGACACCGAAAAAGTTTGAATTTTTTCAATGTTCAAAAAAATCAGGATTTTTAACCAACGTGACACTTTCGCCATTCCTTTAAACGTCCTTCACTCTATCCCCCCAAAAACTTTAATCAAAAGCTATGGCGCCATTTTAAAAAAAAATTGAAAATGTACCAGAGCCCTCAAGTAAAGTATCCCCCAAAATTAAAATATCGATCCCAAATTCAAGGGACCTCCACATCAGCCAGATCTATTGCATAATATCAATTTTGGAGAAATCGGCTAAACGTTTAGCGGACTGACTAAGTTTTACCATCAATCGTTTTTTCAGTATCAATGATCCACAAAATATGGTTTCTGGATACACCACGTGTTAGAGGAGTTTTTTCCTTTAAAATTTCGCTACTGGATTTATCTATTTTTTCGTTGCCATGACCGTGTAAAAAGGGGATTTCTGCCGAAAATTCGCAGTTTTTTCGCACAGCATTACATAATTCTCTCTCTACCGCGGGAGCGAGAAAGTAATAACTAATGGTGCTACAGAACGGCAGAGGCTTTTTGTGCCATACGAATGTGTAAAGTGTGGTGTGGACCGGCCTTTCCGGTCTTGCCCCATCCTCTTGCCAGCTGCCATCTATCGATATTTTTACGTTTTCTCAATTTTTCGGTTTCCTAATTTTAGAACCGAAATATTACTTTAAGAATATTAAAGAACAGTAAATCCTCGTCCAAAATAAAAATTTTCATTGAAAAATGTGAAGCCGTTTTTAAGAAAATGGCTGTTAAGCATTACTTATGTAATGCTGCTAATTATGCATTACTGTAAATGCGAAATTTGAAGCTCTTTTTCACAGGAAGTGAGTTGAGTTTTTGATAAACTTCATTTACAGTCACTTCCACTCCTAATTGCATTAATGTATACAAATTGATGGATATGTGCATGTTAACGGCGTGAGAGGTATTAAAAAAAATTGTGTATTTTTTGAAAGAACAAATGAATGCAGCAAAATGATCATTACGTCATATTAAAAGTGCATTTAGCACCATCCGTTGGAAGAGTTTGAAGAAAAAATTTCAAACTATTTTTAAGAAAATGGGATTAGAGCGTTTTCCAAAATGCGGAAATTTGAATTCATTTTCACAGAAAACAGTTGAGTTTTCCAGAAATTTTATGACATTATTTAAAGCACATGAACTTATTAATACCATAATATGAACAAATTTTCGGTTTTATAAATATTAACGACGTGAAACGAGTCAAAATATTACATTTTTGTAATTTTGAAAAAAGAACAAAGCACTATGGAGCTAAAGTCATCTTAACAGTGAATTTAACATTTTCCATACCAAAACTTTATAAACAATTTGGAGAAATTTAAAAAATTTAAAGAAAAATCTTGTTTGTACTTTTTTAAAATTGCAAATATTGAAAGCAATAATTCGCAAAAACTACTAGAATTGACAAAAAAGGTTTCATGACCTTATTAAATGAACTGATTATGAGCAACAAATTTCATTTAAAGGAAAAATATCTTTAATTTTGTACTTGCAGGAAGACGTGGGAAATAATTGAAACTTTTAAAATTTTCGAAAATTTAGAGTTAACCCTGAAAATCGGACCTATGCCACGTTAAAAAATGCATTTTACTCTATTTCTACAAGAAATTCAAAGAAAAAATTTGGAGCGGTTTTTGAGAAAATTTTCCAAATTGCCAGGGGTCTTCATGTGCTCCCAAATTTCAAAGAATGATTTTCAAAATCTCAAAGCTTCAACTAGAGCCAGATAGACAGAGGTTTTTTCAATTAGGAAAAAAAATCGTTCACACGGTTTAGGCGCTCAGAGGGACGGACGGACATTTTGCTTTCAATTCGCTTTTTGGCATCAAGGACCCACAAAACAGGGATTCTGGCTATACAAAGTGTTAAAGGATTTTTTTTTAATTGAGCAATTGGATTTATCCACTTTTTCTTTGTCAGGACCCAGCAATGAAATTTTTTGTGCCGAATATTCGCCGTTTCATCGCGCAACATTACATATCTTTCTTTCTACAACATCCATTACTCCGTATATACTGCGTACGTATACGAGAGAATAACTAGAGGTGCTACAGAATGGCACAGACTTTCTCATAGCAATTTTTTTAAATTTCCTTAGTGTGGACTGGTACTGTACACTCTTCCCCTCCTCCTTGCCTGCTACCATCTATCACCGCCCACAGTACATTTTTTGACCTTTTCCAAATTGCAGAACCGAAATATTATTTTAAGAATATTAAAGGCTAAAAGCTAATCCGAAATATCTTTTATTGAAAAATTTGGAGCCGTCTTTAACAAAACGGCATTAAGCGTTTCTGTGAATGCAAAATTTGAAGCTCTTTTCACAGGAATCTATTGTTTTCGAAAAACTTCATTTGAAGAACATCAACTCGCTAATTAAATACTTGTATACAAATTCATTCAAATATTCATATCAACGGCGAGAGAGATATTTCAAAAAAACATTTATTTCCACTATCCGTTGTAAAAGTTTAAAGAAAAAATTGGGATCTATTTTTGAGAAAATGGCGATTGAGCGTTTCTGAAAATGCGGAATTTTGAGCTCATTTTTACAAAAAACTGCTGAGTTTTTGAGAAACTTTATTTAAAGCACATGTACTCATAAATGTAATAACGTGAAGAGACCGCCTCTAATTTAGATGTTACTGACGTGAGAAACAAGTCAATTTTTTTTTGCAAAAACAAAAGAATAGAGTAATATGGCGTTTATGTCATTGTGTAGGGTTTTTGACACTAATATTACAAAAATTTAAAGTAAAAATTGGAAACGTTTTTTGAGAAAATCTTTTTTTTTTGTATTTTGTTTTTAAAAATTGCAAACAGCGTGCACTATTGCACGAAAACTACTAAAATTTTTAAAAAAATGTACATGACCTTAATGAAAGTACTATTTATGGACACCAAATTTCATTCAAAGGAGAAATCTCTATCTTCAATTTTATAGTTGTAGGAAGACCCAAAAAATCAAACTTAGGCAATTTTCGAAAATTCAGAGTAAACCGCGAAAATCAGTCTTATGCCTCCTTTATGAGTGTATTTTACCAATTCTCACAAGAAATTTAAAGATAAAATTTGGAGCCGTTTTGAGAAAATTTTGAAAATGACCGGGGAGCTTCATGTAAAATACCCTTAACTTTTAAATAATGTTTTTCAAAATTTCAAATCTTCAACTAGAGCGAGATGGACAGGTTATTCATTTTGGAAAAGATCGTACGTGTGGTTTAGGCGCTTGCAATGTCCACAGACGGACGCACGGACGTTTTGAAAAAAACTTTTTCGGTATCAGGGGACCCCAAAACGTCAATTTCCGTTTAAATCTCGAAATCGATTTTCCGAAGCACTACATAACTCTATACTACGTATATTACTCCGTATATATTACATATGAATACGAGAAAATAACTAGAGGTGCTACAGAATGGCACAGACTTTCTCGATGTAAAATATTCTAATTTCCTTGGTACTGGTACTGTACAGTCTTGTCCCAAAGAAAATTGTTTTGAAATATTCCCAAATTTTCGGTTTCGAAATAGTAGAACCTAAATTCAGTTTTAAGAATATTAAAGAAGGCTTTAAACGCCGTCCTAAATAGCAATTTTAATTGAAAACGTTGAAGCCGTTTTTAAGAAAATGACGATTAAGCATAACTGTAAATGCGAAATTTTAAGCTCTTTTTCATAGGAATCTATTGAGTTTTCGGAAAACTTCATTCGAAATCATTTGAAGTACTTCCACTCACAAATGCAATACTGTATACAAATCAATGGAAATGTGCGTATTAATGGCGTGAGAGATATTTAAAAAAATTACATTTGTGTAAGTTTTGAAGAAAAAAACAACTAAAGAATGCAACAAAATGAAATTTACGTCCTATTAAACAGTGCAATTATTTCTATCCATTGGAAAAGTTTCAAGAAAAAATTTGGAGCTATTTTTGAGAAAAGAACGTTTGAGCATTTCTGAAAATGCGGAATTTTGAGCTCATTTTTACAGAAAACTGGAGGGTGTTAGAGAAACTTTATTTGACATTACTTAAAACACAGGTACTCATAAATATAATAATGTGAAGAAATCGCGTTTAATGTAAATATTACCGACTTGAGAGAAAAATAAAAAAGATTACATTTTTGTAATTTTTGAAAAAAATACATATATTTCATATTTTACCCCACAGAACATACTATTACATTTTACTGATTTTTTTTGCGTTTTTCTGGAAGTTTTTTTAAATTTAATTCTTCATATTTCATGTGTGTTTTTGAAAAGGAATCACCCAAACAAACAATTAGCATTGCCAAACATTTTTATCTGCAGTGTCCTCTCTAAATGGCGCTACCACATCGCGTTGAAATGAGTCTATCTATAAATACCAACTGTATTACAAGGGTTAGGCGACGATGCAATCCATAGCTTCAGGTACGTAAATTTTCAGTGGGAGAAAGGCATAGAACAGAAAGGAAGTTTCGCGATATCGCAGACGATTTCGCGCACCTACTTCGCATCTTTCAGAGGTCTCCTTTGACCTTGTACTCTTCATGTCCTGACCGGCCGCGCGAAAGAGCCGCCGCCGAGTGACGTCAGCGGGGCGTTACCGCCCCATGCGACAGAAGGAGACAACCGGTGCGAGCCGGCCGAGCCCGGCTGCGCGCGGCCGTCACGCTCGAGCAGGCGGTTAGAGACTCGGTCCCGCCCCTACTCCGCAGCTAGTCGGCGGGCCCACAGCCCCGCCGGGCTATAAGAAGGGCTCCGACTCAACGCCAAAGCAGACAGCGAGAGGCCGTGTTAGCGAGTGTATCCTGGCGAGTGTTTTGGTGTTAGAAGTGTGGAGTGCGACTACTACGACGACTGGTGCTACGAACTTGGAACTCTCCTACGGATATTCGGTGACTTGGTTGATGTTGGGACTTCCTCTGGTTTATGACAACACGGCTTCGCTTACGGTACATTCTACTTGTGATTCGGCGCTTCAGCAATTGTACCTAGTCTTGAATAAAATCATTTTAAGAATCCTTGTCTTTTATTGGATACTTCACTTCACCAGAAACCGTACGCACTAGCTCAGGAGGTGCCATTTTTCTTTCTCCAAGCGTGAACCTCCGCCATTGTTTGTAAATTATCTCTTTGAGCCGAAAATCTGAAGTAAAATCACGATGTGGCCGTGAAACGTTTGGATTAATCCTTATGGGGCAGTGGCGACGCTGAGTGAGAATTTGGCACAGGGAAGAACGACTTTTCAGGGCAGTTAGTAAGATCGCTTCGGGTAAGAACATCTTAAGTGGAATTTATATGATCTAAGAGTCAATTGGTTAAATTGGAACCAGCATTGTTTTTATCCCCTAATCGGTGAGAAACATAGAACAGTGACATTGTGAATTCACTTTATGTTTTTAGTACGCCTTATTCTAGTTTCACTTCAAAATGTCGAAGGACAAAACCCCTCTGATGAGAGTGTAAGACTCAAGAACTTCACAGAAATATCCAAACCCCCAAACAGTACCTATTAACTGAATCTCATGCTCGCCAAAGTCCTGAGCCTCAGAAATCTCACTTTTGAATTGATTTTTGTTGTGCTATGGTTTGTGCCGACATTCGTATATGTAAATGAATAAATCCAATGCTAAGTGAATTTCTGTAAAAATATCCACGTGAAACAATTTTACACGAATCTCCATAAGAATTGTCCCAAACTTGTGTATGGAAATAATGAATTCCGTTCCTCGATCGGAAACAATGTATTGCATTTATTGGAAATTGGCGATAGTCCCATCTGGATATTCACTGGGGAAACAACGTAGGTGCCCGAAAATCATGTTGGGAACGTTGTCAGGCTTTTAATGTACAGTTAAAAGTGTAAATTTATTTTGTTAATTGTAATTTTGTTATCCAAATGCAACCACCGAATTTCACAAAACTGTTATCTATACCATAGACTTTTTATGGCCTGATGGAGTTAAACACAGTAATGTCTTCCTTCTGGTACTAATGCAGTGCTATACATGTGTATGGCAGCAGAAGGCCTGCAAGTGTTGTACCAGAAATTACATGTATCCTGTCTAGTGCATGCGTTATGTTCCAAAACTGATTATATCTCAGGTTGATAAAGTTGACGTATTGATTTCCGATACAAAACGGATTAACGAGAAGAGGCACCTGGATTGAATCTATGAGCTACAATGATTGAAATTTTGATTTTGGAATACAATTTATGCATCAAATAGATTCTGATGCTGTAGCATCCTTAGGTATGTCAGAGCAATTGCTTGACGCTGAAAAGTTATATTGCTCCATTTTTTAGTAATCACTACAATTAAATATTTGGAGACGTCATCCTTGAAATTTTCCGATAGCCTTGAAATTGCACAAACAGCAGCTTTTTTAAAAATTTAATTTTTCATTCGAGGATCTAGCGAAGAAGAAAGGGTTTTCAGTTCTGGGGAAAAACCCAGGATTCGAAACAGTTTGTGCTATTATTGCAGTGCTGTGAGGGGACAATTCCGTTGCAGTGGATGTTGACTACACGCCAGAGGATCTGTGCAGGTTTAAATACGCTCTAGAGACTTCGTGCAATGTGGAAGGATCTTTTAGTCAGTGCAAGGCCTTCCTACAAGACAAAAGGAAAAGTACTAGTCGCGCGACTTTTCTTGACGTCTGAGCTCCCTAGTGCTCAACACAGCACGACTCGGTACGGTCTGGTCACAACATTGGTCTCACACGGAACGGCACGGCAAGATTGACAGGGCTGCCAAGCTCTGCTTTCGAATGAATTCAGTTCTCGCATTTTCGCTGTTAGTGTTGTGCCCTGTGATTTATTCGATTCGGATTTCGGTAATATCATATCTTCTTAATAAGAAATATGATCGTTATCTAATTATTTTCACTTGTGGTTGCTATTCATTGTGTTATTATTTGTTATATTTCATCGTCTATAATGTCCTGTTGTATTAAGAGCGAAAGAGGCGCGAATAGTATTAACAACGTTACAGTTGGCAACACCCGTTGGATGTGACGTCGGGAGAAGCCTCCTCTCCCCGCACCCCGCGCTGGGAGACGTCAAGAAAAGTCGCGCGACTAATAGCTGTTGCGGCGGTGTCCGCTCAGTCAAAACGCGCGCCAAAGAGGTGGCGCCGAGCGGCGGCTACGAGAATCTACGAGGCAGCTGACTGGCGAGAGGACGGGCCAATGAGCGGCAGCGGCCAGCCCCTGAAGCGAATCTACAGCGCGTCGCGGTGTAAACCCGACCGCCGCCAGCGGAGCAGCAGTGTGGAATGAATGAGTGAGCGAATGTGTCCGTAAATATAATCTAAGTATGAATGAGAGCGTGAATGACCAATGAAAAAAGGAAGAAAAATTAACAATATAAAGAACTTAATTAAACACAACGAAAAGTTTGTACAGTAAATTTTAAACTATTTCTAATTTAAACTATAAATTTTATACTATTAATTTTTAACAAAAACAATTTAAACTATAAATTTAAAAACTAAACGTTCGCCCAAGTGGCAAAATGTAAATAGATTTATTTACTCGTAAGATAGTATTTTTAAGATAATCCCCTCCTCCAAGCTCCAAAAGCAGCAATGCTGGAGCACAATGTATTCCCTAACATTGAATAAATTCCCGCCTCGCCAGGGATACTGGCGGGGGAAAATCAAAAAAGAGCAGCAGAAGAAAGTGAACTGTGACACATTGAGAGTGCCGTGATTAGCTAAGTTGTAAATTGTGTTGACCCGGCAGTGATTTAGGATTCTCGGAAGTTGGTATTGTGTGTTAGCACTTGTTACGGACATCTCCTGGACAATTGGTACTTTGGCTTGGGATTTTGGTTTACTCTTTTTGGTTCACTGGATTTTGTTCACTGCTGTATGAAATTGACTGACTTGTGAATAAAACATTGTTACAGTTATACGACGTGTTTTCTATACATAACAGTATCATTGCTGAAAATTTGAAACAAATGTTTTCTTACTGTTGTGGGGATCGTTGCAAATAATAGGATTATGAGAAGTTTAAAATTTAAGTTTGATCTTTAAATTAATTAAACAGAACAATATATACTAAGATTAAAGTATTTTAGTAAAAAATATTTTATATAATGATAATTAATGTTACATATTTCTTACTTGTTAGTACATATATCTGTACATTATATATATATATATATATATATATATATATATATATATATATATATATATATATATATATATATATTGAGATATACA
The DNA here is from genome assembly GCA_011170035.1 of Teleogryllus occipitalis. Classification (NCBI taxonomy): domain Eukaryota; kingdom Metazoa; phylum Arthropoda; class Insecta; order Orthoptera; family Gryllidae; genus Teleogryllus; species Teleogryllus occipitalis. The sequence goes on along the minus strand of BLKR01000003.1, from coordinate 478,399 downwards.
AATTTTCTCTCTACTTTAATATCTCGCAAAGATCTTAGCGTCCGGCTTGCTGGGTCAATGGTCTTGCGAGCTTGCCGTAGTCCAAAGTTCCAAGAAATCCTCTTCTGCTCCTATCCAAGATGGTGTCAAACTATCAAAATTATCAGTCCGATTACGTCCTATGACATAGTCCCGAAAACCTATAACTCGATTACTCACTCCCGACGAAGTCCCAATTTATGCATCAATATTACTTTCTTACATGCAATATCTGCAATATTATTTGCTGTCCTTCAAATTTCACAATCTGATAACCCGACTCTGATCATCTGCACTACCTCTGGGTCAATGGGTCACGATATATAATCCTTATTACCTTTATAATGGATTATAGGATCCGCAGACTATACAGCGCTGCTGGGAATCTGAAAATTGAATGATTCTAATTCCTAGTTCATTACTGTTTGATTGACTAAATGAAAGATCACTTTCTTTTCTAAAGAACAAAATTTAACAAAGTTTATTGTTACCTTTTTGCAAACAATAAAGTGAATTTAATACATGATTTTAATGTTAGGCCTTTGATCAAGATATCTTTGAATTTAGAATTTTATACCGCGGTTAACTTATCTTTTCTTCGTTGATGTCCCTCGAAGACTTCTCAGTCGAAATATCTTGCGAGCTTGCCGTAGTCCAAAGTTCCAAGAAATCCTCTTCTGCTCCTATCCAAGATGGTGTCAAACTATCAAAATTATCAGTCCTGATTACGTCCTATGACATAGTCCCGAAACCTATAACTCGATTACCACTCCCGACGAAGTCCCAATTTATGCATCAATATTACTTTCACATGCAATATCTGCAATATTATTTGCTGTCCTTCAAATTTCACAATCTGATAACCCGACTCTGACTATCTGCACTACCTCGCTCCCTCTCACGACCCACGATCCGTTCAGACACGCGATGCCGGTCAGAATGAAATCTTCTTGCATGATTCACCCCTCGAAGCTTCGTATTAAACTACCTTCTTTTTTTTCATAACATTTGACCGTCCTTCTCTCACCCAGCCAATCCATGCGTTCGTTATATTTTGATGTAGCTAACCTTTCGATCGTCTAAACTTCTTAATGCATATTCCACCATATTGTCTTCAAATAACTGTTAGTTTATATTCATGTGACATATCGAGAAAGAAACATAATATATATATATATATATATATATATATATATATATATATATATATATATATATATTGAAACGCTCTGCGTTTCTGTCAAATTATTTCTGCAACCGGTCTCCGAATTTATATCATTTTTGGGCGCCAGGAAAGGGTTGCGATTTTAAATTTCCCGCAAACACATCTAAAGGGAAATAATATCCTACTAGCTCTGCCAAATTATTTCTGCAACCGGTCTCCGAATTTATATCATTTTTGGGCGCCAGGAAAGGGTTGCGATTTTAAATTTCCCGCAAACACATCTAAAGGGAAATAATATCCTACTAGCTCTGCCGGTTGGGTTCTTACGAAAATAATCGTCGTCGGTACTTACTTTCTTCCTAGCAAACGATCATTCGATCCGCTCTCCATACGGAATGATGCGAAGAATCTGAAATTTGTTTCTGAAAAGAAATTATTAAACTGTGGATTGCACAAGATGCAAAAGAAATGATAATCAGCTTTTCTTTTTCAGAATGAGAACGTTATAAGTTTATTTCTCGATTGATTCTTTTTAACATGCAATGTCACCCTGGTCATGACCGATTGTAAAAATTGTCTATAGCGCTATTATTCTTACTAATTTAGATATCCATGCGCTCTTGGCCGATGAGACCAGGAAGAATCCATCGCTCCGACCATTCTTCTCCCTTGTATTTTGTTCTCGGTCCGCTGCCGGGTCAATGTCCTCCTCAACTTATTAATTGTCTCGCTTACTTCCCTATTCTTTGCCACGGATGGGCACTAACTCCAAGACGGTCACGTTTTACTCAGTTCACGATACACGAAAGTCTATTTCTTCTAATTAACTTTTCTCGCAAAATTCCACCAAGTCCCGCATCTATCATTTACAATTACCTCCGCAATACGATGTGTACGGTACGCGGTCTAAAGCTCTTCTTCTCAAATATTACTAAGTTCAACCCTCCATAACTTTCATACCTTCTTGTCTCTTGTTTTTCAAAACAATCTCCAGTTTCCTTCTACGTCATACCTCATTACTAGTTTACCACCAATCCTACATGCCCTTATATCACAATCTTCTGTCCGTTACTTGCCGCGCTATGTTTATTTACTTCCGCTTCCCTGGTTGCTAAGGAACGCCCTGTCTGCATGCCTATGCCCTCAACAGTTACACTTTATTCGAAGAATTTATTAAATTCTTGTCCCCAATTCCCATCAAAATATTGTGTGACAGTCTGGTATGTCACAATGTGTGTGTGTGTGTGTGTGTGTGTGTGTGTGTACATATTTTCCCAACTTTTAGTACATAATTATTCGGGCCCTAGTTATTGCAAATGAATATGATTACATGTGTGAATCGTAATAATTTATTTGTTTATATTATTTTATGTGTTTGCTAGTTAATATTATAAGTTTTATTAGGCCAAGATAAAATATGAAAAAAATTTTACTAAAGGAACAATAGTCATTGTTGCACTACTGCAATAAGTTGAAATTAAGTGTTCTTTAAAAACGAAAATATTTAAAAGATCTACGGATAAATATAAATTTGTTTAGTATAAATAATTGTATCAGCCGTAATTTTGTACGAGCGATGGATTTTCTGTCCCATTAAGGAAAGTTAGTTTTATAAATATCAAATAGGAACTTAGCGAGTACTAGTTAAATAGTAATGTAAATAACATTAAAACTGAGCTAGCCAATATAAATTCGAAATAAATATAGCATTATTAGATAAAGATAGAACTTTTATTAAAAATTATATTAAATTAAATTGAATTGAAAGTGGAAGAATCTTTCAATATTTATCATCTCTAAACTTTGGATTTTTAAGCTCTACTTATAAAACGACTGGCGTTTTGTCATTTTCTTTGGGTATTTTAAAAAAATATTCTGATTGGCAAATGCAACTCCTTGCTATGGATGGCCATATCCAAAATGTTATAATATAAAATGTACTGCTTTCAAACTCTTCGAGAGACAGAAATGTCGAACGAGAAGAAATAAATCTAGAAAAAAGAACTTAATCTATAATTAAAAGTTACGTCAAGTACCTAACTTGAATACATACAATTAGAGGATAAGATACAATAGAAATTGTAGGAATGCCATTTTCATGACGAGAGCTATAATTTTGGATCGCTTGTTTTCGTCAAAAGCAATTAAATATCTAAAGATTAATTTAAAAAAAGCAAAGTTATTTTTTCAGTTCAGTGTGATAAAAAAACATTTCATTTTCTTGTATTATTCTGGCTGAAGAACCAGGTGAAATCAACCTAACTATCCAAGAAGGCTTCTGAACAGTAGTAAGTAAATTATGTTCCTCTTTCCTGACGTGCTTATACTTTAAAGGATATCCTCCATATGGAAGCAAAAGGGTTTCAAATAGAAACTCTCGGAACTAGTCATGCTCCGCCGAGAAGTGAGATTGCAGGGCATTGTTGACAGCTTATAGACACGTGTCAGCGCATTTAACGTGGACTCTGATCATTTATAAGACGTGAAAACATTTTTTGTTTGAGAAAGTGAAACATTTCAGTTCATAGTGAAGTTCAGTGTTTCCTCGTTATTGGTTTTGAAAAGAAAGTAGTCAGAAACTAAGATGTAGGGTAATCTGAGACCCTTAGAATACCCAAATTATTTTTCAACAAAATTGTTATGTATGCCATTTATTCAATATATTTTTTTATAGAATTGTTAAAGAAAATTACATGTTTTGGGCTCTTTTTTTTCGCTTACGCGCGAGATAATCAGCAGTCCCGCTGGCTGAGCGGGGAGCCCGCCTGGGGATAGTCACCGACGGGCTCTGCCGCGCATGCGCACAACAGGGCGCGCGCTTGAGGCCCGCTATCTCCTTCTCACTCGCACTCACTGGGCAGAGAGCCTCGGCTCCGAGCTGGCACCAAGCATGCGCAAACAAGCATGCGCGCGCTTGAGGCCCGCTATCTCCTTCTCACTCGCACTCACTGGGCAGAGAGCCTCGGCTCCGAGCTGGCACCAAGCATGCGCAAACAAGCATGCGCGCGCTTGAGGCCCGCTATCTCCTTCTCACTCGCACTCACTGGGCAGAGAGCCTCGGCTCCGAGCTGGCACCAAGCATGCGCAAACAAGCATGCGCGCGCTTGAGCCCGCTATCTCCTTCTCACTCGCACTCACTGGGCAGAGAGCCTCGGCTCCGAGCTGGCACCAAGCATGCGCAAACAAGCATGCGCGCGCTTGAGGCCCGCTATCTCCTTCTCACTCGCACTCACTGGGCAGAGAGCCTCGGCTCCGAGCTGGCACCAAGCATGCGCAAACAAGCATGCGCGCGCTTGAGGCCGCTATCTCCTTCTCACTCACTCACTGGGCAGAGAGCCTCGGCTCCGAGCTGGCACCAAGCATGCGCAAACAAGCATGCGCGCGCTTGAGGCCCGCTATCTCCTTCTCACTCGCACTCACGGGGCAGAGAGCCTCGGCTCCGAGCTGGCACCAAGCATGCGCAAACAAGCATGCGCGCGCTTGAGGCCCGCTATCTCCTTCTCACTCGCACTCACTGGGCAGAGAGCCTCGGCTCCGAGCTGGCACCAAGCATGCGCAAACAAGCATGCGCGCGCTTGAGGCCCGCTATCTCCTTCTCACTCGCACTCACTGGGCAGAGAGCCTCGGCTCCGAGCTGGCACCAAGCATGCGCAAACAAGCATGCGCGCGCTTGAGGCCCGCTATCTCCTTCTCACTCGCACTCACAGGGCAGAGAGCCTCGGCTCCGAGCTGGCACCAAGCATGCGCAAACTTGTACCGCGATGCTAGTCCACTCCCGGCGAGGCAAATTTACCTCTTCACCACGTTGTGGGAACGTAGGGTGAGTTGTTTGTGTGTTTTTTGTTCGTGTTTTCTTTAAGAAACAATTAATGAAGCCAAAGATTTAGTGTTATGGAGAATATCCCACCGACTATGGTCCATTCTCTTAACTTCCAAACGGTTCACGATATCGAAATGCACTATTCGCTCAACTATGCGGATTTATGAGGCAAGTGATGAACCGTAGAGATAGTAGTAAAATGCCGTGTTAGATATGAAGAGACAGTTGAAATCAGCGTTGAAGCCGACAAGACCAGAAACTTTCAGGATCGAATAATTTGAAAAACACAATATTGATTCTTTTAAAATTATTGACATAGTAGTGACTTAGATGGAGTATCGATTTCGAGATTTTGAAATCTATTGAATTTATTGACGAAAAGCAGTTTTCCTCCTACAAAGGGTCCTTTCCTTCAGCAAAGTTTTCTTTCGTAATAAAAAAATAACCATTCTTTGACAGTGAGCAGTTTCGAAATGAACTGACAAATGTATACATTGATAATGCAAAATCATGCCTGCAGATTTGTTGCTGAAATATTTCTTGCACAACTTGGGCTAGAAAAAGAATTATCAAGAGACGGTTCGGTTGATACGTTCTCCTTCCCCGGTCGATTTTTGTACAGTATTATGAGAAAGGTATATAATTACATCAAAGAGAGAGAAGCCATTCCTGAGAAATTCCATGGGAAATTTATGATCAGTAATTTCAGTACATTGGCTATCGAGAAGTGAATTAACGTTGCAGAAACGATTGCCTTAAAGAACAAACTATCGATTCTTTTGCTGAACAAAAAAAACGATGAATGGAGCTAATTTACAAAAACTTGTAAGGTAAGATTTTCAAAATACCCAATTCCATGACTCTAGCTTCTCCGCTGAAGAGTGAAGTGATTTCCTCAAGCGATAGAAGATGAAAGGAACGATGTGAGTAATCAATTGCAGTTCATTGCCGATGAATTGAACTGTGCACCGGCGATTTTAGAAAAGACACAAATCGCTAAAGTGAAAAAGGAAGGACTAGGCCATTGCAACATCAAAATACGAAAGAATATTCGGGAAGACACATGATTCTAAAAGCTTTCTGAAAAAAGCAAAACATGAAATTAATATTAAGGAAAAAACAGACCTAGAGAAACAGGAAACAAGCAGATTAAATTGATAGATTGGGAGAGAAAATTACGGAAAGCTATGTAATATAAATAATTGAAGAGGCCATGCATGCAAACAGCACGCCTTTCTCTAGTGGTTAATCTCATAGCAAAATAATTGCAACGCCTAGTTTTGGTGCAGCAGTATGAAGCTAGCCTTCCTGTTGAGCGGGAAATTCTCAAGAAGACCTTCGCGGCTAATGGGTACAACGAACCCACGATCCAGAAAGCCCTACGACTCACCAACCACCCGACTGCTCACAGAGAAACCAGCACCACCGAAACTGAAGACAAGGCAACAGCGGCACTCCCTTACATTCGGGCATCACAGACCGGATGGCAAAACGATTGAGACGGTTCAGGTTGAAAACAATCTTCAAGGCCCACCATTGTCTCGGCCAAACTCTAGTGCCGCTCAAAGACCAGGTCCCGACACTCCAAACAGCAGTCTGGAGGAGAATTCTAGAGGTCGGCTGCTCTGATCGGCAGTTTTCCGTGGTTTCTCCGATCAACACCAGGCGAATGCCGGAGCAGTACCCTAACAAACGGGCCACGGACCGTGCGCGATCTGTCCTTCCTCTTCCTTGTCCTATCCTCTCCCCTTACACACACACACACACACACTTACACTAACATGCAGTACACTGCCACATATTCCGGGAGACCGGTCGGGGGCTTAGAGATTGTCCCAGCTGGGGCGGTGCCCCGTTGGTGGGAGAGTCCTGGTTAGGGGGAAACCCCACTAGCCGACGGTAGGTCGGCGCCGGATCTCGCCATCCAGCGGGGAAGATCACCGCCATCTCCCGAGAAAAAACATGCACTACACTAACGGGACTAATGACCGAAGCAGTTCACGCGCCCGGAAACACGAAAAATCAATCAATCAATCAATCAATCCAAACAGCAGGCGTATACGCTGTGCCTTGTAGCTGTGGGCGCAATTACATCGGCGAGACGGACAGAACGGCGGAAAAACGGCTACGCTATCACATCCGCCGCTTTAAACATCAGAATGTTCAACGCCCCGCTGTCGCCGAGCACGCTAGGGAAACCGGGCATGATTTCTTGTTTGAAGCCACGAGGGTGCTCGCCAGAGAAGAGCGATGGTGGCCCAGACGAATCAAGGAAGCAATAAGATAGCCAGACACCCCCAAAACATCAATGCCATCACCGTGTCATCAGCAAACATCATGCTTTCATACAAAAGTTCCAGTTTCAAAAGGTCGCCTACATACATTGTAAATAATACGACGAAGTATAGAACCCTGCGGACCGCCATGTTTCAAAATCCGAAATAAAGTAGACATATTGTTTGCAGTTTTAAGAACTTTTGCTTCAGAACGATAAACTAAATCCAAGATCAACCAAAACCAAGAAACCGCAGAATCAGAAAATCCTATGGATCTCAACTTAATAAACGTTCATGATTAATAGTGTCGAAGTCCTTAGAAAAGTCTAAAAGAAGGATGAACGATACCATATTAATATATGCAGTGATAACCAGTTCAGATTAGCAAAATTAGCAAATAGCATAGTATTACTATGATTCTGCCGAAAACTCAGTTGCATTAAGTAACGTTATAACTAGATTTCCGCAGCTTTTCAAGGATTTTTGACAAAAAAGTAACAAAGCTATTGATCTCAAATCAGACAATGCCTTTCTAGAGGACACTTTAGACCGATATAATCATACAGTTACTGGTTACATTTCCAAATACTGGGAAATGATAACTCGAAAGATTTGTTAATAATACATGTAATGTATGAAACACAAAATGGCAAACAGAAGAGCAGCATTTCTCCCGAAACTCCGTCAAAGGCAGCAGAGGTCAATTACAGTCTCTATACAATAGCCTAGAGATCATGTTCAGAAATCAGTTTAAACGAAAACTCTGAAAAAATCTCAACTAGTATCTACCATCTGTTGATTCGCAATCATGATCATAATAATTATTTTAAATATAAAATAATTGTTATTTTCAGGATCAACAGAAGGTGGAGAGACCAGAATTGACTCTTGTGAACTACAAGTAGTTGCAGCCGTAAAGGCGCGTTCTCACGAGTCAATGTTGATAAAAAAGTTGAATACGACTTAAATCAGTTGTCCATACATTTCAATCAACTGATCAGTGATTTCATGGTACAAGTGGCGTCCAATCCTGTTGTGCGTGGGTTCAGATGGTAGCAGTTTTGTTAAAAGAAGTTTATGTAATATGAACAAAAGTCGAAAGAAACGTTTTGGGGGTGAGGCGTCGAATTCGAAGAAGAAATAGATTATGAGCATCAGAAACCTTGCTGAAAGAGCTAGCATTGGAGGGTAAAAAAAATACATAGGAATGATTTAAGAATGTCTAAAGACAAATTTGACGAACTGTTGTGGAAAGTTCAATTCATGCTTATAACAGTTCCAAATATTTCATCATAACACTTTGAAACCATTTGAGACTCATTCGAATTTTCAATAATATCACGCACGAGCACTACTACACAGTTCGACAAAAGTCTGCCTTCACAAGTTTCAAGACACGTTTCAACTTGAAAGCAATTTGTGATGACTTATCACTTGAACAACAAAAGTTTGATTGGGTCAAACCTTTCTTGATCAACTACAACGTTGATCAACTCTATTAAAAGAAACGTTCTCACTACAGTTTTCAATCAACTTTTGTTGATCAACTTAAATTGATCAGATAAACTTGACTCGTGAGAACGCGCCTCAAGTTTCCTCCACATAGTCTCAGCCGCAGGAGAAGCCAGAGGGCCAAAGTAAGCTCTCCACTCGCGACCAAGAAGTTCTAAAACAGAAAGGTCATCTCATAGCTCAGAGCGAAGCTACTCGCCTTTCACCGAGGAGGCCCGGGTTCGATTCCCGTCGATTTCCTGACAATTTCATGTGAAATGTGTTCCAGCCAAACGAGTTTGGCTGCGTTAGAGGGGCTAGTCCAACCCTTGTGAAGTATTCTAAACCCTACCCCTATCCTAATTCCTTCCCAATTCTGGCCACTGGATAGTGAGGCAGGGGCGCGTGGTAGGAGTCGCGTACGCGAAGATGCTACCTGACGGTCCTCTTGATAAGTGGACGAGATGTGAAGGATATGACAATGTTAATGAAGGATTACTCTCGCGCTGTTCGTAATGGAGGATTACTCCCAAAAAGCGCAAAGCGCCCAACGTCCTCTAAGGGGCTTGGAGACGAATTGCGTCAAAGTAGACGCAACAAATTAAAACACGCATTGGTTTATAATTTGCCCTGTAATATGAAATTTTGTCTGGAGATTGAGGTTGCTTACTTTTATTCAACAAGAGATCCCTTTTCTTCATCAAACTTGTGAGATCAACAGTTATCCATAGTGGTGAGCGTCTTTTCGCAGAATACGTGTTGATGGTGCAAAAACATCAATGAAATCAAAAACCAAATTTGATAGCGTCGATACCATTTTATCAATATTGGAACATTTATAAATTAAGTCCCAATCAATAAATGGAGGAGGGTGTGTAATATTTCAAAGGATTAAATAATATTGTGAACCGCTTGAGTATAAAATTTACTCTTTTGATTATCTAGGATACAAAAACCTTACCGATGCTTGTCACACTTTGCAACAGGGTAACGAACCACTTTTTAAATGCTTCATTTCTTTCATTAGAACTGTTTCAGTTAGGTATTTATATCTTCTCATATCGAAAAGAGACCATTCAACTGGCGAGACTGAAGAAGCGTTCAAGATAAATTGTATACATCAAACCGTGGAACATCCTACGTCAATAATGGTGTGGAGCCCTATCATAACACAGTTGTGAGGAAATGTATATTGATGAAAGGAAAATTAAACACTATTAGAATATAAAAGTACTGAAAAAGAACTGATAACGTAAATAGGCCAGTTATATCAGGAAGAGGATCTTTATACAGAATAATGATCCTTGCCAATAGCCAGAAAAATGTTTGGAACAGAAGGGTAAAGAGGTACTGAACTGATCTGGTAGTAACCTTGACATCAATGCTATTAAAATCCAGCGGCCATTTTGAAGAAAAAACTAGAAATATAAAAATAACAAGAGAGATCAGTTCGTTTCTGAGGTCCATCAAGTCTGGTAAGATGACGATGACATAAATATAAGCCAAACCTTAATTAACGGGGTTTCTGGATCATATCAAGTCCCACATTACGTCTAGAGGGTGGGATACACAGTAATGAAATGCGAATTGTCATTATTTGCTAATTTAACGTACAATTAAGTCAATAAATTAAGAAAATTCACTTTTGTTCTAATAATTTGCCCATAACTGTCCGTAGGTAAAATAGTTTTTGAAATATAGGGGTTTGTTTGACCAATTTTGATAATGTTGCATACAGAACAACCATTAGATTTTAAAAACTATATTTCCTACTCGGTTATTGCTGAACAAATGAGACAGCTTACTTGTACACTTTTTCTCTCTATTCAACAGAACTTTTATGAACTTTAAATCGATTAAGAAGAAAAGGAATTGTGAATTAAAGTAAGAGATTTATTTTTCAAATCAATTTATCTCTGAATTGTAGATCTTTTTAACGAGTAGTTCTTGAGGATAGCACTGAGAAGGAATAGTACCGCATATTTCCACTAGTTTTAATTATCAACTTGAAATAACGAGTGGTGCTAATCCAGCACGTACTTTCACGCAAATATTTTTGAAAAATTGTACATGACTTTCTTTCAAAATATATATTTATGGAACAATTTCATTAAAGAAAAAATATCTCTCTTCATCATTGTAAATTTTGAAATTTTCGAGAAATCGCGAGTTTTCAACGAAAATGAGATTTTCACTATTCTCTTAAAAATCCTTTACACTATCCAAAAACGAAATTTAATAAAAAACGATGGAGCCTTTTTTTGAAAATTTTGAAAAGTCCTAGGGGCTTCATGTAAAATACCCCCAAAATTCAAATATCTGTTTGAAATTCAAGGGAAGGGACATCAGCCAGATTCATTGTGGAATATCAATGTTGAAGCCGGCGGCGCTAGCCGAATTCGTTTACTACGCTCCGTGAAGCCACGAAGGGTAAGCAAATTCGAGACATCGCGGGTTCCTGGTTGGGTGACCGGCCAGGAACCTCGGGATTTAACGGCGTCGAGCCCCTGGCCGACGGGATAAAAGACACTGACAGACTGCGACGTGACGAAACGTGACAAACATAGTAATTATTCAGTGTAGTAATTACTCAGTAATGGAGGATTACTCCAGAAGAAAGCGCTCAACGCCCAACAAGGGTTAAGAGACGCGTTGCATCAACAACGACGCGAGATAATCGTCTGAATGGTTTAACCGCTAGCGTTGTTCACTGAAGGAGACACGGACAAACAGTCCTTTTGTAGTCATTCGATTTTTCCGGTATGAAGGTCCCTCAAAACATGAACTCTGGCTACTACACGTGTTAGATGTTTTTTTTCTTCTCGATTTAGCAACTGAGTTTATCCACTTTTCCTTTACCAGGGCCCTGTAGTAAGAGTTTTTCTGCCGAAAATTCGCGCAGTATTACATAACTTTCTCTCGGTTTAGTAGCGAGAAAGTAAAAAACGTAAGAGTTATATTCGTATTAGGCAGTTCCAATAGGAGCTACTTCCTTTTTTCAAGCTCTAAGTACTCTTTTATTTTCACGAAAAACTTACTGCAATCTTATAATTAATCATATAATAATTACCCAATAAACGTTCTCTTTTGCACTATCATTAAAGTTTTCATAAAGAACGATTGTTAGCTAAATAGGAAAGATTATAGTTTACCCGAATTTTATGTAGATGGCGCTTTTACATGTCTACACATTTCTTAAGAGTAGGTAAGGAAATATTTCGTTTCGTATTTTGTAACTTTGTGAATCGTACACGATGTTTTGTTTTTCCTTTTCAATTAATGGTACGTTTATTTTCTCGCGTTAATATGTATTTTCTAATTGGGGCAGTATCTCGAGCTACACTTATCGATTAACAACTCATGTCTTGAAACTAACCGTGTTCAGAAAAAAAATTACCTTCCATATCATGTCACCGTCATGTCATGAGTAACATAAGTTCCAATGTCGTTCTATGAGTCAAGTCTCTTGAAGCATTTAATTATCAGGAGAAACTCACCTTCTTGCCAGAATATTCCAAAGTCGCTCTACGAGACAAGTAACTTCTCAGAAGAAATTCTCCTTTCTGCTAGAATGTTCGAAGGTCACTCTACGACTCAAATATTTTAAACCGAATCGTTGTCAGAAGAAATTCACCTTCTTGCCAGAATATTCCAAAGTCGCTCTCGGAGTCAAGTATTTTCTGAGAAGAAATTCTCCTTCTTGCTATTATGTTCCAAAGTCACTACGTGTCAAATATCTTTAAACGAATCATTGTCAGAAGAAATTTACCGTCTTGGCAGAATATTCCTAAGTCGCTCTATCAATCAAGAAAGAACAGACTTATGCCGCCCAGACGTTCTATTAACGATGACGTGCGGTCCTTGAGACCGCAGAAGCTTTAGGAAGATTATTATCGATTACTTATCTAAGAAAGTGAGAATGGATTTGAAACTATACATATGGGGATAATCAAACCACACTAATAAATTGTTATTATTGTGGTTTGATTATCCATATATATATATATATATATATATATATATATATATATATATATATATATAGGATTACAACAAGATATCGGCTACCACCACGGAATGGATTTGAAATGTTACTCACTACGTTGCAAATCTTCATTTAAATACGATAATTCACTGTAATAGAAAAAAATAAAAATGTGCAATTCATCATTCAACTGTTTCATTCTACATCTTTCAACTGAGACTTGTAGATCCATTTGTTTTTAAAGAAATAAAGTTATGGTATTTATCTAATTTTCTTCTTTGCCTCCTACTTTGCTTCTATTTCTTCTAGTATTTCTACTTGCCATTAATTTCGTGAGTTGGTTCTTTGGGTCATTTCTTCTCGGCATTCGTATCGTCTTTCGCTTTCTAAGGCTAAGTCACTGTTCACTTCAGTAAATACCAGTAGCGATTTCCATCATTGACTGATTAACTGTACCATCGAAAGAAGCCTCTTTGGGGTACACATTCCGAGATCGTCCAGCGCGATCACATATCTTCGCTGTGACAAGAAAAAATCTACTATTGATATGCGGTCTGCGAGACCGCTTCAAAACTTCAACTGACCCGCAAAGTTGAACGGGTGTCGCTGCCCCGAGTGAAATCGCAGTTTAGAAAGAGATTAGAAGGTATTTTAAGCAAAAAGTTACTGCGTCGTGCCAGAAAATAGGGCTATGCGTTTATTTTTCCTCAGCTCTCTCGGAGACCGCACGTCACCGGTTAAGGGTTAAGAGAAAAATTGGGATTGAGAACTCCGGCTCTACCGCATCAATAAGAATGGACGCGCTTCAATTTCATTTGGAGGTGACATTTTTTCAACAGGCCCGTTCATTCAGTTTTGTTACTCGTGTGACAAATACAAATTTACCGTTTCTTTTGCATCGCCCTTTTTGTACAAACAGCTGAACTCGCATTAAATGTGGAAACATTGTTTACATATTTGTACAGGTAATCGCTTATAACTACAATATAGGGAGGAAATGTATTGGAATCATCTCATTGAATGAAATACGATCTCGAATATGAGAAGTAATAAGAAATAATATAGAAAGAATAATGAGAAAGCGTTTGATAGAGATAATCGTGAACTTCTCTGGCAGATTCTTCGAAAAAGGGGCTATCCTTTCCACTTGATAGAAATTATTAAATCCCTCTATCACAAAACAAGTATTAATTTACAAGTTGGGGAAAGAATGTTATAAGAGTTATATATAAACAGAGGTGTAAGATAAGGGTGTAGCTTATCCCCCACTTGGTTTAATATTTACATTGACAGCATGAATGGAAAAGTGTAAGTAAAGTAAGTATTTGGATAAATCCAAGCCCACCTCTACAATCACTTCGGTCTGCTGATCATATAATTATAGAAGAGAACGAAATAAGCCTGCAAAAGTCCTTGTACCTAAATATAATATGCAAACCATATTGTCTCTCAATATGTCTCTAAAACTACAATGATGGTATTCAGAGGCAAATATCCTATCAGAACTAAAATAATTACAGAAGATACAGTAATAGAGCAAGTAAAACATTTCAATTATTTGGGCTGTGGTATCACATACGACTGCAATAATATTATGAAAACAAAATTACATTTCCAACATACTTGCGGAACAATAAACAAATACCTTCGCAATGCGACTAGAAAAGAGACAGTTAAAATTTTATAAAGTCATGGCAGTACAACTGCTTTACGGGTATGAGTCATGGACAATAAGAACACAAGATAAAATGAAGATACAAGCTTCTGAAATAAAATTCCTCCGGAGAGTAAAACGCTGCACCCTAATCGATAAACTAAAAGGCGAAGATATAAGACCGGAACTTAAAATATTTTCTATCAAAGAAAAAATAAATGAATGCAGATCACGGTGGGTACAGCACTTAGGAAGAATATCTCACGAAAGGATCCCCGGGGTGTCTTTATGTACAGACTAAGGGGGAAAAGGGACATTGGCCGTCCACGACAGAGATGACGTTATGGAGCCAGAACAGGGAATCTCCCTAACCGTGAAGTGAAGAAGAAGAAGAAGAAGAAGAAGAAGAAGAAGAAGAAGAAGGTCTCGAATATTTGGTCGTAAAATCCGTTTAATGATTTTTTGAGGTGTTACACCAGAGAAACGTCAGCATTAAAATACATGCTGTTTCAAAGATAGTTCACATCGAGGCAGGTGAAGTATGATGCATGCAATTATGCCCTCGAAAATCGGCATGTATATGAAGGGATGAATGTGTCACGCATAACGGTACGATTAGAACTTTTTGAGCTGATACTTGGTTAATACGTCAGGAGTAAGACCTATTTGGGCCGTTCCGCAGATGAAGTTATTTTAATTTTGGTGATACTTTATATGAAGCCCCTAGGTCATTTTCTGGAAAATAGTGGAATTTTTTCTTGAAACTTTTTGCTCGATTAGAAGAAAGTGCATTTATAAGAAAGGGGAAAATCTTTACATTCAAAACACGAAGGATGAGATGTTATTTAGAAAGAAATTTGGGCTTTTTAACTTAACCAAGTTTCGTGATTTTTGCTATAAATGAAAGGTAGGGGGTCACAAATGTTTTAGCGCGAGCTATTATTTAATCGGTTTTATAGAGTAAATACAAAATTTTACTAAAATCATAAAATTAATTGAATTAACTGCTATCTGCCTTTGTCCATTATTTTATTGTGAGAATTGTACACGATATATCGGGAGCATTCATCATTTCCTCTTCAAAAAAACATGCGAGTGTAAAGTAGTTGTTAGAGAAATTAATGTGACAAATTTTCTTAAGTTCGAAGAGGTTTGTAAAGAGCAAATTTTAAATACAAAGCTTCTTAAATATAATACAAATTAAAGGATTTTAAATTAACGCAGTGTTTTTTAAATTAAAAGATTTATAAGTGTATGTAAAATGTCCAGCCATCGTATGACACTATTTTCTTTCACAAACAATACAGAGATTATAATTTTATGTGGTGCATTACCTTTTTAAGGTATAGTAGGATTTCTTTGCCGTATTTCCCTACCAAATACCTGCATATTGGTAAATATAAAACATTTCCAATACATTTTCAGAAACAAGTTGAGTGTTCACAGTAAATAGTGATTCTATTGTTCCAGAATGTGTAAACCTCCCTTATTTCATTAGTGAACCAAACTTCGTACTCATCGTTACATTTTTGGAGTTTTTTTTTATTTTCCTTAGGGTGAATATGTTGAACTTTCCTAACTGTTCTGCAGTCACATCCCACACATACAAGTATGTAATTTTCGGCCTTGCTACTGGAAATTTTAATATAACCCAACATCTCAAGGCATTTCTAACTGCATTGATACTCGTGGCTTGGAAGTTTACTGCATAACTTCATTCAATTGTAGATATTTAAATGATGAGGCTTTTCTATATGCGAATGGAAACTTTTCTCAGGAAAAACGAATCGTTTTCAGATTCACTACACGGTTTTATAAAATCAAAATATACAGAATTTGCCATTTTTATTCTTTTCTTAAAGATGTTGCTTCATCAGTGGACCAAAATGAAGTACCCACTGGAATATTTTCAATCTTTTGAACCATTGACCATGCTTAAAATTACCTTAAAATGGAATTCGTGCTGTTATCCTAGATTGGATAACCTCGTATCTTACTCATCGATCTCAAAGAGTAGAAATACCATACTGCCACGGAAGAAAATTATTTAATTATCTTCCCTATTCTTTCCCAATTGAGCATAGGATCCCAGAAGGTGTGCTCATAGGTGCTATCCTCTTTCTGTTATGCGTAAACGATATGCCCTCGTCTATTGAAAATGGAAGAACAGTTGTTTGCTCATGACACGAATGCTGATTACAAAAAAGATACATTAAATAGTACGATTTCAGAAGTTTCAAACTGGTTTGGTGATAACAAATTAATAGCTAATGAAAGAAAAACGGTTTCAATGCATTTTTGCACTTCAGATCGGCAATAGCCTGCTTCACTTAAAATGAATAATATGTAATTAGCTGATGTTAAGGTAACAAAATTTTAGGTCTCTCAATTCAGTTCAACCTCAAAATGAATGTACATATAACAGACTTAAGCATTAACTAAGTTCAATATGTTACGCATTCAGAATTCTTTCAAATTGTCAACATTCATGCAGCTCGTTGCGTGTATATTGCAAATGTACATTCCCGCGTGAGTTATGGCATAATATTCTAGGGAAACTCATTCTGTGGTATCCAGACCTTTAAATTGCAAAAGAAAATTATTCGAATGATGAAAAAATTCCATCCATGTGATCCCTGCAAGCCTCTCTTCATTAACTTTTCTCCATTTCTCCGGGGAAATCTGAAAGCCATACGCAATTATACTACATATAATAAGTTTGCGCAATCTAATCGAATTGTTAGTCGCTTGTGAGAATAATTAGGATTAGTATTGTAGCGATTGCATTGCTTATCGGTCCTAGTTCAAAAACACTTCATTATTCACGGCTGTTATAAATCTTCCGGATTTGTATATTATATTTAAGTTTTAATCAGTTCAATGAAAGAATTAGTGTAAAAATAAAAGAAATGTTACTCCTTTTCGAGGTGACAGAAGTAATCTCAAGACGCAATAGAAAAACACACTTCCTATGTGCAAAGTAGCTGACGACGCAAGACAGTCGAAATAAAACAAAATAAAATAGTCCAATCTACTAACGAATTAAACATCTATTTGCAGTACACAGCGCTACGTGAGACATATCAGAAATAAGAGAATTTTATGAATAAAATAACTTATTCTCTTTATTACATAAAAAAGGAATATTCGTATTTTGACATGCTGTTCTCAATTCTGGAGAAGCGTGAGAGAAATAAATGCGAAATCTCATCTAATAGTGCTTAGACTTTTAGATTGCAGAAAAATATTCGAGTAATAAGATGTCATCCGCGTGGTTCCTGCAAGACCTTTTATTGATCTTGGAATCATACCATTGCATTCCCTATTCATTTACGAATCTGTGGTATTGTTAAAACTGACTTAACTGCGGGAACATATTTTCATGCAAAACTGATATTTATAATTACAGCACAAGTCACAGAAATCACTTTCACCATATGTCAGTATCAACAGCAAACGTCGCTAGCGGAATTGCTTAATTACGCCTTGTGAAATGACAGAAATTAAGCAATTGGAGACTCCGCGGATTTCTAGTCAGGTGACCATCTGGGAATCCCGGTTACTAATGATGCCGAGCCCCTGGCCAAAGGGAAACTAATGGTGTTCCAGCAGCCATAATTTCTCACATTATAGGAAATAGTTACGTCATTCTGAAATATTGCAATTTATGCGCTACTAACACCTCAGGTATTATTTGTAAACGGCCAATGGAATCAAAGCGCCTCCTCCCACGGCCTTCTTGGAAAGCAGTTCAAAATTTCAAAGCAGTTCAGTCGTTCCAACGAGTTTCATACGATAAAATGATTTTTTTCTTTCTGAAAGACAGCCCGCCGTTTTTAGAAAAACAATTTATTCGAACGCAGGAAGTTTGAAATGTATACCCTTCCTCGTTAATTAGAGTAAAATAATTGTTATAAATGATTGAATTCCAAGTACGGCGCCCAAATCGAATTAATTTTGGCCGCCTATGTACCAACATGGGCAAATCTGAGTTCGAGTGTCGGTGCGGATACATTTTTTGCTGTTTGAAAATATTTTTGTAGGTTTGTGTAGTTGTAGAAATAATTCGAGAAAGTGTGTGCTGTTGTAGCACTAGTTTTGATTCAATTGGTCTCCCAACACATTTATTATTCTCATTTACGCATTTCGTTTGTCGTCAATCGAGAAATTCAGATAACCTGCATCACCTTCACTGTGTGATAATAGGAGATGAAAAATTGTTTCTTCCTAAATATCACCTTCTTATTGTTACTGTTTAAATTATGTGTACTTTCGCTAGTATAAAGAGCTTCATTTATTTTTACGATTATTTTCAAGAGGTAAAGGCTGGGTAATTGATACGTAATTGGAAATTTCCAAATTCAACAGTATTCATATTATAGAAAATTATTGCGTCATCATTACCTAAATGAATGTATGTGAATAGTGTTCTAATTATTTTCCATGCCCGTTAAAATTTATATTATTCTCTTTGAAATCAATTTTTGTATTTTCGTCTACGACTTATAGTTTCACATATCACCTACTGAATATATTAACAGCTAGAAAACAGGAAAATGTCATAAAAATTTGAATTAACCTTAATTTTAGTATTTTTGCTACCGTTTTGTAACTGAAAAAATTTCGATTTGCTACTCATGAGCTATTTCAGGGGACGGCGAGCCATCGCACTGGCTAATATGTTTTCGGTAAATAACGCTGGTAAGTGATTCTCTTATCGTATTTCGTGCTGCTTTCATTTCGTTCCTCTTTGAATTCTGAACTTATTTGTTTCACATCTGTTATTTTAGGTTGTTGCAGTTCTCGTTTATTAATTTGCCTGCAATGCTTATTTTTAT
Source organism: Teleogryllus occipitalis (assembly GCA_011170035.1). NCBI lineage: Eukaryota > Metazoa > Arthropoda > Insecta > Orthoptera > Gryllidae > Teleogryllus > Teleogryllus occipitalis. Next base: position 459,152 of record BLKR01000003.1, on the reverse strand, counting down.
TTTATATTTTATTTTGAAACAATGGACTTTTTTCACAACATACTTAAGGAACCTGAATATAGCAAGGGCGGTGTCAGGTAAAAAATTGAACAATAATGCTCAGACGTCAAAGGAAGGACCCATGAGGTCTTTTAGGTTTCTCAAGGTTAAAAATATAAAAGTGGAATGGCTGAAATTCTAAGAAAGATAGAATATCAATGTGGAACATGGAAAGGTTGTTGAAGTTTTAATTTTATTAATCACAGAGGTCACTACGTTATTTAATGTGAAAAAGTTCTGTTTTTTTATCCAGAATTTGCTCCACACATTTTCCTCCTGAAGTGTTCAAAATGAGTAGAAAAGCACTGATGGGGAGTTCTCCTGTGAGTAAGGAAAACCAGGACTAATTGTGACAGGAGTAAGTTGTAACATCGTGTTTACTGACCGATCCAACAGAGAACAGCACGTGATATTTTACTTGCACGTTTCATACCTTTGTTTCAGTGTATTCTCTGAGTCGCTTAATTTGCTTATTTACGAACGTTTTGTGTTTTACACGTAGTGAAGTAAAAATCAATCGGATTGTGGCCGTCAACCTTAGCATCAATAAATATGAGGTATGTTCAACGACTCAGCATCATTGAAAAACGTACATTTTAAGTTATAATTCATAATGTTTTGGTTTGTATGGTTTATGCAATTCCTAAAATTGTTTATAAAAACCGCCTTAGGTATTTACTTCTCAAAGAATATATTCACTTCCTCAAGAACGTGAACAGTGTGAATATGCTGTTCAAGCGACAAATATATCATATGGTTAAGTCCTTCAAAATTATGAAGCGTAGCATATGATTTTACTGTGGAGTATAAATTCAAGTGCCAGAAAATTGGATAATAAGGACGTCAGGGGAGTTTCACATTCCTTGACTAGGGAGCAATTGTTATTATCGGAGCTGTTCGACAAATAGTAAAATTGTGTCGCGAGTGAAGTACAGGTCTGGTAATCACTGTTATTAGTGTTGAAAAGTAATTTCTCAATTCCAAGAGTGAAGACAGCCTTGACCGTGGCTGATACGGTTTCCAACATGGGTTTTTCTGACTACAGGGAAACCCTAACCTCCACAACGCAAAACAACAACACCAAATAAGCGGAACTTATGCTAATATTTCCCAGTAAGATACTTTTCCTAGGAACAATCAAGCTATAATCAGTGATGCACAAGACGGATTAAGCATTAAAGAATACATAAACAAGACTGCATCAATTGTTGATTCGAGTAGCATACGATTCATATCTCGTATATTCAATAACAGGATCTGCATTTTTTCTCTAGTCTGAAATAACTAAGAGTATTACAGATGCACACAAATTCATAGAAATAGATAAACATAGACTAAGTGTAAGACCTTTAATTAATAAGCATGTCTGAGGCATCATATCTAATGTTTGCCCAGTAATACCCAAGAAAAAATCCTAAATTTTCTAAATCAACAAGGAATCAAAATATCGACTAAGATTTCCTTCGTCAGAGTAGGCATTTGAGAGCCTGGCTTATGTCATATTTTGAATTTCAGAAGGCAAGGATTTATAGATCCCGATGATGTCATGAAATAACCTGATTCAACTTCAATTTTTTATGAAGATACAACATACAGAATTTATTTTTCTTTTGATACCATTTCTTGTTTCCTATGTAAGCAAGAGGGTCATATTGCCAATCATTGCCCTTGTAAATCTACTGAAAATGAGGCAATGAAAACAACTGAAGTTCCTGAAAGCTCACAAACTGAAAAACAAATAGAACCTGAAATTCCACAATCACAAGACTTAAAATCAGTAATTATGATAACTTTTCTCCTTTAACCAAAAGAAAACTTCCATCTGAGTCCTCCTCTCAGGGCAATGTATTGAATAGTAACAGTCAGACTAAATCTACAGGATACCATTGCACAAGAAAAAAGGAAGATATCACATAAAAAATAAAATACACACATAAAAACACACACACACAAAAGAAAGAAAGCACACCTGTTGAACACACCCAATAAAATCGCTTAATGATCTTATTGCACCAACTGAAGTTTTATAGAGGCTAATCAAGAAATATTTCCCCATAATTTTCAGCAATTTAAGTAATTTAAAGAAAATACATATGGAGCCAAAGATGCGATAGCAAAGGATTATACCAAAGATATTCAAGCATTAATCCTAATGATGAATCAGACATATAAACTCCTTACTGAAAGGTCAATAAAATGTATGTTTACTGGAATCACCAAAAATTTGAAAAGAGCTCTGTAGCAGTATGAAGAAACTGATTCTATTGAAGTTTAGACACCTCAATCATGGATTTTAATTGATACAAGTTTGGCAATGATCAAATCCAATCAAACCAAAATCTGAAAGAACTTTTAAAATAAATAATAATATATACTTATGAAAATTTTACAATGGAATGTAAATGGAATTTACAAAAGACTTGAAAGATTGGACATGTTATCCAAAAATCACTCACCAGACATAATTGGCTTAAGAGACCCCAACCTTAAAACAAAAAGCTCAGGAAGAATAAAATTTCAAATGTTTTAATAGGAACTGGACCTCTTCCAAGATAACCTGTGGTGGAGTTGCTACATTCGTTCAATATTACATTCCATGTTCAAAAGTCAACATTCCAACTGAAATAGAAGTAGTAGCTATTAAAATCCAAGCTCCAATTTCACTGTGTATTTGTAATGTATATCTACCTCATAGTTACACTTTTAATGCAAGAGAAATCCAATCAATCATTAATCATCTACCTCACCCATTTATACTCCTGCATTTTATCGTGTATAAGTACCCCCTTTTTTCCAAAATTTTGAAATCCAAAAAGTAGGGGGTGCTTATACAAGGAAGGTATAAATTATATGCTTGAAAATGGCGTGAAATAATGTAACGTTTGTTAAAACAGGGGATGTCTCTGTCAAGAAGGTTTTCAAGGTGGCGCTAAGAAAAGAATGGAATCAATACATGATGACGACAGCAGGAAACAATCTTACTAAGTCTCGCCGACCGAAGAAACCTTCAAAAGGAGAAGTTTTGGGATGGATAAAGAAAGCTTGGGACAGCGTGAAACCAGAGATTATTGTCAAATCATTTTAAGAAATGTAGAATTTCGAGTTCAATGGATGGTTCAGAAGACCACTTGATATATGAAGATAGTGAGGAGGATGACTAGGAGGAAGATGAGGTTGAACTATTAGCCAAATTCGAGGCTTCTGATACTGAAAGTGATAAGGAGGAATTGAAAGGAGTTATAACTATTCCTGATAAACCAGACATAAGTGATTAGTCATGAATTTTGTTACTACAACCTCATTTTATTAATAAAATGTTTTTCTTAAACTTTACACTCAAAAATCAGGGGGTGCTCATACAAAGAGAGTGCTTATACTCGATAAAATACGGTACTTGGAGATTGTAATAGCCATAACACTCCATGGTGTTCAAAAAAGACAGTCCATAGAGGTATATTGAATCAGTAATAAAAGATATGTATTTGATCTTACTAATCAGTTGTGCTTCAACGCACTTCAACATGAGTTCTAGTACCTCCAGCACAATTGACCTCACTATAGCAATTGAGCTCAGTATAGCACCAATGTGTAACTGGTACACCTTAGATAATCCACATAACAGTGATCACTTTCGTATTTTCACTGATATTAACCTTTTTTCCACTAACATGAGCACTCAACAATCACACGATGGAATTTCAACAAAGCTAACTGGAAGCTCTACCAAGAATTAATAAGTAAATACTTATCAGAGATAAATATTCTTTAATAAAACAATGATATAGACTCAATAATAAATACTTTTCTAGAAATAGTTAATAAGGCAGCATATAAATCAATTAGGATGTCAGAGCCAGCCAACAAAACAAGAAGTGTTCAGAGGTGAAATGATAAGTGCAAAGATGCCATTAAAAATGCTAAGCACGCCTTTAATCGCTATAAAAAACATAATACTGATTATAACAAAATTGAATATAAGAAGGTGAGATCTTTATCGAGAAAGTAAAGAAAGTAAAGCACAATCCAGGTTTCAAGTATTAATCTCCATAACAATTTAAAAGAACCATGAGCCACGATAACTTATATTACAAGTAAGCGAAGAGTTAACCAAATCCACTTTTTTAATTTCAACAATAATACTTAATAACACTTAATATTTAATACTAACAACCTAGCTAGTGTATTTGCAAAAACCCAAAGTTCTCAAAACTACACTGCAAGTTTCCAATATAAAAAACAACAAGAGGAAACATCTGTAATTGAGAAATGTGAAGAATCAACAGCATACTCCTGTATTAATGATCCCTTTTCAAATAAAAACTCGCATCTACCATAGCAGCAACTAAAGATACTGCACCCGGTCCTGACAACATCCCGAATCTCGTCGAATATCTACCTACCGCTGGAATGGAAACACTACTCCAAATTTATAACACAATATGGACAAAAATGTATTCCCCGAAATATGGAAGACCGCTATAGTTATCCCAGTTCCTAAACCTAGAAAAGACCAAACAAAAAGTTTTCATTACAGACCGATTTTCCTAACATAGAATATGTGATCTCTCCTTAGTGTAACATTCCTCCTGTCCATTAATGACGCTGAAGCAGCAAATAAACTTCCGGTGTTCAGGAGGAAATATGCAGATGGCATCACTATCCTGTGTAACAGCACCAACATTAATTCCACACAAGAAACTGCACTAAACTGCACTGTCTATGTCTACACTGCAAACTGCTCTAAACCAACAATCTGAATGGTCTCTTAGATCCGCTTTTAAATTTTCTGCCACGAAAACCTAATGTGTTTAATTTACCAAATACAAAAATGAAAAGACACCCTTTTTAAAACTTGGTAATCAAACTCTCAACTTTTTCAAAAGTATCAAAATACCCGGAATGTATTTTGACTCCAGAATGTCATGGAAAACGCGTATTCAATATTTAACAGATGACTGCAAAAAAAGGTGAACATTCTGAAATGTATTTCACACCAAAACTGGGGTACAGATATTATTAACTTACAAAGCTATAATTCGTTCGAAGATTGATTATGGAGCAGTTATATACGATTCTGCCATGCTTGATGTAATTTATAATTAAGCCCTTCGAATTTGTACGGGATGTTTCCATACAAACCCGTTTGTAAGTATCTTAATTGAATCTAATGAGCCAATCTTATTTCCTCGAAGACTCTTGTAAACCTTAAAATATGCCATCAAAGCAACATCCAACAACCCTATCATATTTTATTATATTTACCCACAATATTACCATAAACATGGTGGAATTCAGAACATGCCTATGCATGCCAAAAATAATTCTCTGGTCTTGATTTTAAAGAAGTTAACTCGGAGAAAAAAGAAGTAACTTGATACCTCCGTGGACACACCCAGAGACCACTACTGATCTATTTAAATGACTTACAAGAACATACATCATCTAAGGAAGATTGGAAACCAAAAGTACAATAATTCATCAATAAATACATCGACTACTATAAAGTATATACTAAGGGTATTAAAAACAATATTGGAACTGTTGCTATTGTAAGTACTCAAGAAATATAAATAAACCACCAATAAATTAATACGCTAATACCTCCGCGGCAGAATTGTGCTCCCTGCTTGCAGCCGTCAAGCCAATTAAATCGCTAAACTCTTAAAAGTTCATTGTCTTCTCCAGTTCCCTCGAACTCGTACTATAAACAATAACCATTCTAAGAATGAAATGGTAATTTTAATCCAAGAACTGTATTATGATCTAACATAGTCAGGAAAAAACATCATTTTATCTGGGATAACACCCCTCAATGGTACGATGAAGAAATGACCACTCCTGTAACGGCTGCAGGGGCTCTTGAAATTTCAAACACATTCGAGGACTGTTGGAACCATTTATCTAAGAAAACTCAAAATATCTGGTTTGAAAGATGGAAATCAATGAAGGCTAATGAAACATACAAGAAAATCTCCAAAACTATAATTCGAAAATATTCAAAGACTTCTCACGGAAAGATCAAATTGTCATTTGAAGTTTGAGAACGGAAAATTCTAAATCAACTCATATTTACCTAATAACTGGAAAAACTCTCCTAAATGAGACCATTGTAAAGTTCTTCTAAATGTAAAACCCATGTTCACTGCCCTCTATACAAAAGAAGCAGGCAAAAACAACAATTAGAAAGCAGACATGATAACATTCTTAACTTGAATGATTATCAGAGGAGAATTATTGATTTTGTTCAGAAAATCAATATTTACAACAGCATTTAGATGAATTATTTATTATTCTTATATTGTATGTATTGTATTAATTAATTGTATCATTGATTCGTTTATATTGTATTCTCTTATTCTCTTTTTAATCATGAAAATGGTTCAGAAACTTCACATTGTAATTGTAAAATTCATTTATCTGTTTAGTTGCTAATGGCCTTGATGTCATTGCCTCCATAAATAAATAAATAATGACGTCTGCAAGTGTTGTAGAGAAACTTTTAAAGGAAAGCTACAACTCATTTTCGCGCCGACCGAGATTCGAACCCGGGTCCACACCACGGGAAGCTAATACGCTCTAAGCCACCTTAGGGCCCAATATTCTAAGTGGCGGTATTATTCGATTGTCGTAATAATATTGAACGAGGAAGTTTCATTAGCAAAGTGTAAAATTTGTCAGTAATCGAAACTTCATTTAAAGGCTTACATATTAGGAAATTCAGAACTTCTATTTCTGACTGTCTTGTTTTCACGAATGTTTCGAAAACCTATCGGTAAGTAAGGTTACACAAACTGTTCTTCTTAGAATAGTATATTAGTGACATTCAGAGAATTAACGTATTTGAGTTTGCTGTTGAACAAGCTTTGGGAAGAAACAATATCGTTAGTGGTAGCAAATCATCCAATTCTTTCATGAATACGAAGCCCATAAAATGGGGACGAATGTAGAATTAGCCGAACTCCGTCGAAATTCTTAAACCATCAATTCAAATAAAGCAGCCCGTATTATCCGATTTAATTTTAGTCACTCTCTAAGGTCATGAGCAGGAAGGAGAGGCAGACTCAAGTGCTTTGTTAGACAAATGGTTGGAATTGAATCTTCCGATTGGTGTGCAATGTTCCCTTCTCCTTCCAGCTTCTGATCTTAGGGAGTCACTATATATAAATCGTACAATAGTTCTGTCACTCTCGTTGCCATAATCCAAAAGGGGAAGGGAATTTTCAGCGATATTTTTATGAAACCGCTGGCCTGATACATTAATTGAGTCTCGAAAATCCTGTGATTATATATATTTCCAGTACAAAGTTGAATTGAAGTCGACCATATATTATTCATCTTTGAATTAGTTCTTGATGTAAACGTGAGTACGACCTTACTTTTCCTGAATGACTTGGACAAACGTGACGCGGGATTTGAATCAAGTGACAACAAACTCATTCAGCAAGTGTTAAACCAAAATATCCTTTAAGAGAAAAACTGAACAGGGAATCCAAGGAACCCACAAGAAACATCACAATGCTCAAGAAGAACGCATTTATTCCAAATGCACAAGAATTAGATAAGCGAACCAAAGCAGAAGGCGATCGTGGCACAGAGCGAAGTCGCTCGCCTTTCACCTAGGACGGTCGTATTCGTTTCCCAGACAAGCTCATTTTAAATTTGCTCCAACAAAACGAGTCTGCCTGTTTCAATGGGGCTAGTCTAACCCCTGTGAAGCATCCTTCCTTGCATCATTCCTTGAGCAAATGCTGAGATGGCCCCTTGTTTTGCTTCTGGACATAAATGTAACTTCATTTTCTGTGCACGTCTTCTAGAATTCAGTGGGAAATACAATTATTCAAATTATCGTTTCCATGTTGTCGCGGCAGGAAGTAATAAGAGCCAAAATTTATTGCTTATTTATCCTTGAAAATAGATTTTATTACATGGGAGGTTTTTTTTCTCCCTTTCAAAATTCAAAATTTATTGCTTACTTATCCTTGAAAATAGATTTTATTGCATGGGAGTTTTTTTGTTTTTTTTCTCCCTTTCAAAATTCAAAATTTAAGTAGTATATGGCTTAGTGTAGGGATCACAGAATTTTGAAAATGTGCACACAATTCACTTTTCCCCATAGCACGTCATACGCAGTTTTAACTGTTTTTTGACGTAAAATAAATAAATCCTAAATCCTACCCCTACCAAAGTGCTTCACAATTCTGGACGCTGGTTAGTGACGCAGGAGCGCGAGAAGGAAGAGGAGCATACGCAAAGATGCTACCCGGCGGTCCTATTGACAACTGACTGCGAGGAGACATGGCAGGTATAATGACAGATGTTAATGGAGGATTACTCCCTAGCGCAAAGCGTAACTCCGTAGATGGAAGAATTCTTCAATCAGTAACTGCATATAGCCAGTCCTGAGTGTTTCATACCAAACAGATAGTGAAAGTCGCGACCGCATATTAATTTTGTGGAAAATATTAAGTACTATTAATAGCAAATCGTTGAGGACATTCTGGAACATATTTAATTTAGGTAAGATGGCGAAAATTGGTATAACAAGGATTCCACATTCAACATTCTGCTAGTCAGCCGAGAAAAGCCATCTATCAAGATATTATGGTAACCTTACGAACGTATATTCAAACCCGTACGGTGTTTATATATACACATACATACATATAAGGGTGGCCCTTATTTTTTGATGTTTTAATTTGAGTTCGCACCCCCCCCCACTTTTTTCCTTTTATTTCAAGGAAGAATTTAAGACCTCATTTGTTTAAATCAGAGGTTGGTAACCCGTGCCCCATCGCCGCTGAAGTGGGAAGTAACACCGGGGCATGCAACAACTTGTTCATTCACGTTGCGCTTCACCCTCGAAGGGCCACGACCAGATCTAGACGCTGTCCGAGTGAACTGCGAGTGTAATTAGGGCTTCTAATTTGAGAAGTGGCGATCAAAACATTTATTTAATTGGCAGTGAGTGACACTAAATTGCAGGAAGTAAACTACCATGAAACCGGCAAGTACTATCTGTGCTTTTTTATAATTTACGTTAGGTAAAACTGCCCCTGCGAGAAAGTGAAAATTTAGTAGTGCAAGAATGCCTCTTTTTTTGGGAGAAGGCCAGTATTCTTCCAAGAACAACTCTTCATTGTGTATAAAGAATTATAAAGATGTACTATTAATGGCGCATTCTTCAAAAAATTGCAATCGTTCGTCTGACACGCAGAAAGAACATGAACGTAAGTTTTTTCAGACTTAAATAATTTATTTGACATTGCTCACACGAATGCTTTAGAAATTATAAAAATTGAAGAAGATAAAACATTCTTACAGAGACAAAGAGAGCCAGGGTGAAGGGGATGTCTTGGGGAAGTCGATATGAAGCTAGCAAAGCGTGAAGAAAGGGCATTATTGAGACTTAGGGAAAATGGGACTTAGGGAAAATGAGAACAGATGGGCTAAGGCTCAGTGTACTTCTGATGCTGGTGGTATTTGTGTAGATTCTTCCGAAGATTCGTCAAATGTTGAAGATATTTCTGATCAATCTGGGTCGTCATCACAAATTAACCAGACTTCCCTGGTAGAAAACCTAAATGGCCAGACGAGTTTAGGAATGAAAAATGTTGATACTTTGAAAAAACGTGTCAGGAAATGTTTTTGAAGTGAAAAATTGATGGCCACAGTAGCCAGAGAAATGTCGTTTTTATTTTCGAAGCCGCAGCTGAGTCTTTAGGACATAACGTAGATGAACTGGCATCCAATCGAAATACGAGCCAAAGATACTAAGATAAAAGAATTATTTAAAGAAAATGAATCTAGATATGTGTCTGTTCATAGGGATGGTAAATTGCTACCTGCTTTACATGTGGGAGATTTAAAAACTGAAATACCTAACATTGTTTCGAATAGTAGTCACGAAAAGCTGCTTGGAGTGCCTAAATTAGAAAATTCTTCCGGAAAGGAGCAAGCTATGGCTGTCTGGAATGTTCTAAAAGATTGTGAATTAGAAGATAAGGTTCAAATTCTTTGTTGTAACACAAGCAGTTCCAACACTGCTCGTTTCATCGATGAGATAACATTTCTAGAGCAGTTTACAAAACTAGAGATGACCTTTTCCATGTCGTCACCTCGTTTATGAATTAGTGCTACGAAGCGTTTTCAAACATGAGTTACGTCAAGTGAATTGTGGTCCAGATGTTGTTTTCTTTAAAAAAAAATCAGAGAAAAATGGAATAATTTGGAAGAAGAAAATTATGTAGGTAGGTACAAATACTTGAACAAAATTTGTTGTGAAAGCGCAATACTGTGTAATGTGAATTATCTTTTTTATGCCCTGAAAAATTAAAAATTAAAAAACAATTATCGGGAACTTGTTGAATTATGTATAGTTTTTATTGGAAGGAACTCGGACTCGACCATCAAAATTAGGCTACCGCCATTCTCGGTGGGTGGTAAAAGCAATTTATTGCTTTAAAATGTTTTTGTTTAGAGAGCAATTGGATTTAAAAGTGTGTAGAGAGAAGTCTGAAAAACGTTTGTTTCTTGTGACAGTGTATGTTCAAGGTGGGATGGAGAGTTCATCAGCAGTGAGAGCTCCATTTAATGATAAATATGAAAAAGAAATAAGGGAATTTCGTCAAGTGCTTTAAAAAATTTGTAATCTATGGTATTTAAACGAAGAGTCAAGTATTTTAGCAATTTTTGCAAAAACTGTTAGTATTACATCCAAAAAGGGCATCATAGAATATTTGAAATGGGAAAGTCTTTTCAAATAGCATACGAAAACGGACTCCCAAGGGATGGGGTAACGATGGTCTAAGTGCATATGAAGTCAAGTGAGTTGGATCGAGGACCGCTTGGCGTGAAGAGGTATCAACATTAGATAATTTCGCGCCATATAAGGCAATCAAAATATCCCGCCTTCGCCTCAGAGATGGTTCTCCAGCCTCGACCATGAGGCATTCGATGCGACTCGCGCGGTAGGCGCCAGTACTAATCCTTATACCAGCATTATGTATGGTATTTAATGGCCGGAGGGTTGATGGAGACGCTGACCCATACACTATGCATCCGTAATCCAAGATAGGGCGGATGAGAGTTCTATACAAACGCAGAAGACAAACACGGTCTGCGCCCCAAGAGCTACCAGTAAGAGTGCGAAGGAGATTTATAGGTGATACACATCGTCCCTGTAGTTTACGGATGTGTTTTCGCCAGGTTAGGCTCTTGTCGAATGTGAGTCCAAGGAAGGTTGCGGATTCAACGAATGGAAGCTGCTGTCCTCCAAGAAAAAGGTCGGGGTGATTATGGAGGTGATGGATTCTGCAAAAGTGCATGCAGTTGGTTTTTGAGGTAGAGAACTTGAATCCTGATTCATCGCTCCATTCCTGCAGTTTGTTGAGCACAAGTTGTCTCAAGTAGCTGCCTCTAAATAACTTGCACGCTCTTGGAGGAGCAAAACATTGCAAATTCGTCAAAGAACAGTGATGCCTTCACAGGCTCCCGGATAACTGATGCAATACTATTGATTGCAATGGCATACAGAGTAACGCTCAGAATCGGTCCCTGGGGAACACCGTTTTCTAACTGGTGACTAGAGGATAAAGCGTCACCAAGGTGGACGCGGAAAGATCTTGATGAAAGAAAACCTACTAGAAACAAAGGGAGCCGTCCCCTAAGGCCCCAAGTATGCAAGGTGCGAAGAATACCGTACCTCCAGGTGGTGTCATACGCTTTCTCTATATCGAAGAAAATTGCTATCGGGTGCTGCCGTAGCACGAAAGAATTGGGAATCTGCGTAGCAAGGGTGACTAGGTGGTCCATGCTTCCTTAAGCCACATTGGTGAGGTGTAAATAGGTTTTGTTCCAGGGGGCAGACCAGACGTGAATTTACCATTCGCTCTAAAAGCTTGCACACACAGATTGTGAGCGAGATTGGGCGGTAACTTGAGGAGGGTGTTCTGTCTTTTCCTTCTTTCGGGATTGGGAGAACAATGGCTTCATCCAAATTCTTAATACGGCATGTTCAGCCCAAATCTTATTGATAATGCCGAGGAGAAAGGAACGAGCGTTTTCAGGTAGGTGTTTCAACATTTGATTATGTATCTTGTTTGGTCCTGGAGTAGAATCTTTCGCACAAACGAGGGCACAGGAGAGTTCGTCCATGGAGAAAAGGGCATTGTAATCTTCCTCCACGCGACTCGAGAAGTCTAATTTACAGTTTTCCATTTTTCTTTTCGTTTTTTGAAAGCCAGAATGATAGTGTATGGAGCTGGAGATGTGTTAGTAGTGAGAGGCCATTTCTTCAGCAATTTCCTGTGGAGAGGTTAGGAGATTGCCATTTACCCGAAGCCCTGAGATAGACGGCGAAGGGAGTCTTCCACCGATCTGTCGGACCTTTCTCCACACTAGTTTAGAGGATGTACGGGAAGAGAGTGACGAGATGTAAGCTCTCCAGGACGCAGCCTTACTTTCCCGTATCGTTAATCTACTTCTGGCTCGGGATCTTTTATAATTTATTAGGTTTTCCATGGTTGGGAACCTACTAAGTTTTGCCAATGCCCTCTTCCGATCCAGGACCGTAGTGGCACAATCTGCGTTCCACCATGGCACAAGGGGATGTCGTGCATGGCCCGACGACTTCGGCATGGCAAATGAGGCCGCACGAAGGACGGCGTTATTAAATAGACAACCATATCATCGATATCGTTTGAGCAGTTTTCCGATATTCGCAATTCTTTCTTGAATGTTTCCCACTCAGCTCGGTGGATTAGCCAGCGAGGAGGGCGGGCAACGTTCAGATCGGGAATATCGAGGTTGACCCGAATGGAAAAATGGTCACTGCCATGCAGGTCGCCAAGGACAGTCCACTCGAAGATTGTAGAAACAGAGGGACTATAGAGAGCTAGGTCCACGGACGAGAAAGTCTTAGAAGCTACGGAAAAGTGTGTGCTTTTGCCAGAATTTAGGAATATTAGGTTTTGGTTATCTATAATATTTTCAAGTAACTTGCCTCTCGTGTACGACCTTGTGCAACCCCAGGCAGGGTTGTGGGCGTTGAAGTCCCCCAGAATAAGAAAAGGTGCGGGCACCTGAGAGAGCACGTCTTCCAGTTCTTTTTGTGACACGACTTGTCCAGGCGGGATATAAACGTTGCAAATGGTAACAGAAATAGTGCGGAAATTCACGCGAACGCAAGATATCCGGAGAGTGGTTCGTATGTGTATTTCTTTATATACCAGAGAGTCTGTGACAAAAGTGGCGACTTCGCCATGGGCGCGGAGGCCATCGTCTACGTCTTGCCTGTAGCAACAAAAGCCGCGTAGAGAGAGGGAGTGCTCAGAATGGAGATGTTTCCTACAGGCAGACAACCACGGGTCTATGCATAGACATTAACTTTATTTCGTCCAAACGGGTACGAAAGTCTTTTAAGTTCCATGAGAGGAGTATCGGATTTCTTTTTCTTCTTTTTCCTTCTCTGTTGGAGAGTTGGAGACTGGTTCGTGCGGAGTTCCTCGTTCCCTGCAGAGTCATCTTGACTACTGCTAGCTACATGTATTGGAAGACCACGGTCCCTTGAGACAGGCAACCTAGATCTAGCAATAGGGTCTGTCGGCCTCGGCTTCTCTGGATGCGTTTGAGTGTTTGTTGAAATATTTATGCTTTTTGTTTCCGTTTTTGTTACAGACTGGACAAGAGATTTGGGATAGGCATCTCCGCCGATGTCATCAAAGGACATCTGACAGGCAGCATCGCGCAAAGAGGAGGCTTTAGGCGTTTGGGTTTCAGAATTTACTTTCTTCTGTTGACCCACGGTATCAGCGAAACTTCGGGCCATGTCCACGGGGTTTCTCGTCTGGTAACGGCGTTGTGCCTCCGGAAAGGAAACTTTCTCATAGGCCCTGATCTTCTGGATCTCTCTTTCTCTTAAGAAAATGGGGCACTGGTTAGAATTTGATGGGTGTTTTCCACAACAGTTCACACACTTTGTCTCTGCGGAGCAGTTAGAGTCGTTACAAGCCTCCCTTCCACAGTGCACGCAGACTGCGGCGCTCATGCAGCGAGGTTGCGTATGGCCAAACCTCTGGCATTTAATACAGCACAGAGGGTTTGGAACATACTGCCTGACACGCAGATTATAGAAACTACACGTTATCTTTTCTGGTAGAGATGGAGATGGACGGTCAAAGGTCGGTATCAGAGTTGAGGTAGGAGTGAGTACCCCATTTACTCTCCGCTGAATCCTGTAAATCTCGGACACGCCATATGGTTCGAAGAAAGCTTTCAAGTTTTCTTCCGATTCGGTTGAAAAGTCTCCATGGTTTACCACACCCTTGCAAAGGTTTAAGGTCGGGTTGGCAGACACATGCACCTGGAGGCCAGCTATTTCTTTTAGGTCAGTGATGTTGCTGATATGTTCGTCGGAACGACATTCGAAAAGGATTGTGCCGTTTCTTTGACTAACCACTGACTGAAAGTTGCCAAACTTTTCGATTTCTCTGGCCAGTTTGATCGGGCTGACACTCTTCATTGTTTCATTATCACTTTTACATGGCATGACGAGAAAGCGAGGCTTAGTAGGTCTATCAGAGTCATTACAAAAAAATCTCTCAAGATTTACCGTTTCACCAACAAATCTCTTCCTTATGGAAGAGGGCGGGGGAAATGTTTTTTATCCATTAACAGGACCTCGGATTCATCCCCGTGGTCCCCACCCACCACGGAGCCCAACAAGGGGACACTCCGTCGGGAGTGCCAGGGTTGCCACGGGGATATAGTGGGGGGTTACCACAGCGCCGCACCGCCGTGGATCCTCCGAGAGTTTCGCGATCTTCCTGGAGTTCAGTACAAGACCTAGTCCAAGCCGATTAATCGGGAGTGGGTGAGCTCCCAACTGCCCGTCTAGAAGAGTCCGTAGCCAAAGCAAGTGTATTGAGACCTACAAGGAATGTTCCCCAAATACGTAGAAGCACGTATCCCTGAATGCCAAGAAAAAAGTAGCACGAGGAGAGTAATTGGGAAACAGACAGGATCCTCAACCGCCAGGGCACACATTCCCTCCGACACGGGTCGCCATGCACGGCAAACACATGGGTGGGCGTTCAGCATACAGAGGGAGCCAGTGAAATAGAAGAGGGAGAAACTATCTTCATTAACAATTACTTTAATTCCTTATCATTTTTTAGTGTTTCAAATAAAAGCGTCTTACCTGTATAGGAAACATTCGAGGCGAAAGGATTGAAAAGCTCCGCTTCATGATTTAACAAAGGAAAAAAGTGGCGGTTATGATGTACAAGAGTCAAGTAATGATATTACATCTGTCTGATGGCACGACAATAGACAAGTGACAGTGGCTTCAAATTGTGGGAATTCTGATTCGGTGTTGTTGACGTTCTTATGCGAAGAAATAAAGGTCATCTTCGTCAACATAGTATTTTTATTCAGATAGTCGGCTTTCGACGGCTTTGCTGTCATCATCAGTCTCGCCGCTTTCGGCAAAAGTCGGTAGACTGTGCCATGAAAGTGTCTTCAAATCTCACAGGAGGTGGAACACTAGGAGAAGGACATAGCCGCTGGTTTTTCACTTCTCCTTACGACCCGTAAGGAGAAGGGAAAATCTATACAACAGCCTGCACTAATCTAATAAACGCAACATGGATGGTGTTGACCTTTGCGATAAGCTTCGAGCACATCGGCGAAAATTCGAAGCAAGAATAGGTAGATGGTGTCACATTAGATTCTGCTACAGTGAACGCCTGGCTTTTGTACTGTCAAATTGAAAAGGACTTACCACTTCTGAAAGTCTCTAAGTCTAGTGTTCTAGTTTTACTACGTAATAGGGCCCGTAATTGCCTTTCCAAAAACAAGGCGACCCAGTAGATTATCACTTGTTCAACAAGATATTCGGTATGAGGAATAATCATCTTGTAGATGCAACAGATTGAGCACAATGTTGACGGAAAGTGTACTAATGTGTGAAATGTGACGTCGGACTTTACCCTAAGAAGTGTTTTGTTCAGTTTCGCGTGAAAAAGTCATTGTTTAGAGACTTGTTTGAAATTATTTTTATAA
Organism: Teleogryllus occipitalis; assembly: GCA_011170035.1. NCBI lineage: Eukaryota > Metazoa > Arthropoda > Insecta > Orthoptera > Gryllidae > Teleogryllus > Teleogryllus occipitalis. The sequence continues at coordinate 443,054 of BLKR01000003.1, read as the reverse complement.
CTTCCAAATTTTCTTGCTTTTGTTAGAGACTCGTAAAAGCTCAAATATATTGGCTTCTGGCTCAAAGCGAGAAATATGAAGAGAAGGTTTAACTCCAAACCGGAAAATGTGTTAGCAATATTAAACATACAAAGTTTAAAGTATACTTTCTTTCAGGCAACTGTCAAGGTTTTCAGTACCGGATGTACCGAATAAATATCATCCAAGAAAAATCTTCCGATTAATCGATTGCAACGATATTTGCAATATTTTACAGTAGACCAAGTTTTGATCGAAATTTCATAGGCAATTTTTTTTTCGATTTGTAATATAATTGATCAAATTTATGACCACATACACGCAGTTTCTGGACTATTCGTGGTTGAAAAATTGTAAACAGAATTTTCATCAGGTATTTAATTTGCCTTAATGGTTTCATCGTCATACCAGAACAGCATGATAATTATAATTATAATCTATTGAAAACTACCCTTTAAATACAATTACAGATCCTGATAATTTATTAGAAAAATTGCCGACAGAGTGCTTTGACTATGTTCAACTTTTATCATATGTACGAGGGCGTAAATAATTGCATCAAATAAATATAATACCAATATAAAATAAACTATTGTGTTCAAAAATACAAGAGTGTAAATTAAAATTGAATGCCAGTAAAAATAATATACTACTCATAATTTTCTGGTCCGTTATCTAAGTTATATAGCTCAAGCAAAGTTACATCCCAGAGTTGCATTGCATATATTGTACTTCTCCCCACAGTACGTCACACAGTTTTCAACTTATCTTTACGTTAAATAAATATATTGTTTAATACTTAAAACACAGCACAAATATTAATGGCTTTTATTTTTATTCCGTATGAACTGTTTGCAGAACACGGTGCCGCCAAATTCACATTCGATCGAAGATTTTTATTCACTCAAAGAGCTTGAGAACGCACATAGTGATACTCAACACTAGAACTAATACTAGCATACACACTACGGAAAGTGTATCTATAACCCTCTATAACCATGAACCATAGTTGAAATGAACCTGGTTGTTACGAATTAAACATCCACGTTGCTACAGGAAGCTGAATACCTTTTAGGCCGTTTCTCGCTCACTGCGTGCATGTAATTTTAGCTGCACTGGTGATCACTGCACCTAAAATTAGAGAGTTGCATCCTGACGACTTATGCTTTAAGTGTTGTTATATGTTTGTGATTTCACCCGAAATCTTATGGTAATTCATACTATAGATGTATGATGTAAGTAATCAGACCTCAATGAATAAGTATAAATTGTGTATATAAATCATTATACACTAATACACTTATTACCAAACTAGTTTCGGAGATCTTTCCACTCGTCAGTGATACAAGCAACATTATTATCTAAAACGAACTAAATTAATACAATGTATTTTTTAAATTTAAATTATTGATTTCAGTGAAAATAGTACTTACTCAGATAACGTGGTCAAATATGCACAGATTGATGTTAGCAAAATTCAACAACCATATTAAATGAAGCAGCCATTTTGATTATAGTTATAGAGGGGTGGGGGTTGGGTGGTGGGTAAAGAAATAAATAAAGCCATGAGTATGCCACATTTTACATATGTTTGTTCGTTTAGAAAAGCTATCGAAGTAGTAGTTTTTAGTAGTTTTGTTATTTCTAAATTTTCTAAAATATTTAATTCGACTATCTTTTGAATTTGTAAAATTTATTTTGAATATGTAAAATTTAAAACTTTTTGTTTGGGTCAAAAGAGAGGTTGTATTCAATAAGATGTGAGGCAAATATTGAATTTTCTTGGTTTAGTTTCCAAGCTATAATATGCTCATTGATCTGAGTAAATTTTTAATTTAAAGTGAGGAGAGATAGTACGTAACTGCTATGAACGAGCAAAGAATACTCAGAGCCTTTTAGTATTATTTTTTAGGAGGAGAATTAACAGCCATAAAAATTAAAATAAAACGCAAACAATAAGAAAACTGGTGAGTTTTTTAGTACATCTGGCAAAGTTGTTACCGAAACTGTAGAAGAGATTGGAGACAAAATTTAAAGAGTTTCAAGTTGTAACTCCTAGTTGAATTCCAAAACCATAAGAGAACATAGGAGATTCTATTTAAATATCATTAGGGAAAAAAGAACGAGCGAAACAGAAGAACGGGATGATAGCTCCCGTCTGTTAGCTGGAGAAACGGGCGTAAAGTCGACGAATAGTAACCCAGAAGGGGATGATGACGAAGAAAATTGATCAACGAAGGTAGGAAATTAAATTTTAATCGTGAAATCAGTGAAGTGCATATCGGCCGATTCGCAGGACGGAGACGCTGAAATCGATATTGAAAATGTCAAACATACGTTCGCTGGCATGGGAAAATATCAGCTAATGAAATTCGCCAACGATCCCTTTTCGATTCGTATGAGACGGTTTCTGTTTATTTTCTTCTGCGTAGCGTGGATCGCAATGCTTGTTGGAGCTGCTGCAATTATAGGTGTGTTGGCTCCCAAATGTGTACGCCCTGCACCACCAAGGTGGTGGGAAGAATCACCTTTGTATGACGTAAATGTACGTACTTTTGTGGACGGATAAAAAGTGGATGGAAACGGTGATCTTGTTGAAGTCCACATTAGATAACATAAATAGGCTAAGAGTAAAAGGTATTGTATTATCATCAATTCTTCAGTGCAGCCATAACTTGGAAGATAGGCAAGTTGAAAACTTTGTGGGAAGTTGATCCTCGTGTCGGTACAGTTCAAGATTTTACCAACCTAACAACTGCTATGAAAGAAAAAAGGTTTGTGTCTCATTGTAGATTTTATTTCAAATCACACTAATAAGAAACATCCATGGTTTGTTGCTTACGAAAGGAATAAATCTCCAATCACAGATTACTACATCGGGACACGGACACAGAAGGAGCCGAATAATTGGGTTAGTTGGTATGGAGAATCAGATGGGGCATATAGCGAAATCCGTAAAGAATTCTATTTACATCATTTCAAACCTGATCAACCTGATTTAAATTTCAGAAATGAAGTTATTAATGAATTCAAGAAAATTATGAAATTGTGACTGGAATGTGGTGTGCGTGGATTCTAAATGAATAATTTAAGACTTTCTTCTAGAGGATAAGGATTTAACAGAAGATTTTGTAAATCCGCATACTCTTGTAAACAAGATTTTTTGACACATTCAAAAACAGCAAATATGCCAGAAACTTTGGATGATGGGACAACCTTTGGGACCAAACCGATTGTTGTTTTTTGTTTTTGTTTTTTAATCTAGAAACCACATGAGTCGTGTGTTGAAAATTTTTTCAAGAATTTTACACTAGTTATTAGTTAATGAAATATGCTTGCATGATTTGCTGAAACTTTCTTATCTGTAACTTTCTTTTTCTATCCTCACCAGGTTTAGGCACTGGAACTACTATTGTAGTTCTCGATAATTTTGGAATATCTTCTTTGTCCACATTAAATTATATATTTTCAGAAGGGCTTCATTTCCCACCATGGGTAGATTTTTAATGAGTATATTAGATGTGCAAACAGTGCCAAGCGATGAATTTCTGATTGTTAATTGTTGAAATGAGTTCCTTTAAGGAGACATCATCATTTAAAGGACACTGGGAGCCGATATCTTTCTTACAATTAATTATAATATCGTCTTTTTCTTCTACTCTATATTGAAGCATATATGAAAGCATCTGAATAATTTTGTGAACGAAATTTGTCAATTCATTTGCAAATACAACCAGGCTCTGTAACAATGTTTTGCTTATCCGTCTGTAAGGTTGGAATTAAGTTGAACAATCTACTTCCTTTTATTGCGTTAATCCAGGTGACTGATGTTATTTGTTGTTGAAATAGATGACAAAGTCTAAGATTTTGCTTTGTTCTCTTTGATAATTCTTCTTACCTTAGCTTTCAGTTTTTGTACTCAATTTTATTTTCTAATATATAGGTTTTTATTTTTGTAAGAGGCTCTTTTGGATCTTTTTATTAAATCTCTACATTTATCGTTCCACCAAGGGACGCCTTTTTTCTTTATTGTAAGTCTGATATGTTCAATGAACTCATTTGCAGCTTTTGTTATGACATTCAAAAATGAGTGAATGATACGCTTAGTATCATCGTAAGTTCAGGCTTAAGGACAATATCATTATAAGGAGTCCTGGAGGCCGTGAGGGTGAATGGTATCAAATTATGCAGCTGAAGCATTTATTAATAAGTTACCATATAATAAGTGACTTCAAGTGTTATTTTGCAAAATATGAAGTGTCCCCGTGGTACGTTTCATGTTGCTAATAGACCATTGTAGAAATCACGACCGTTAATAAGTAGTGACACTTTCTTTCGGGCCGTGGCCATGGTCGGATCTGCTATGGACGTGTGTGCTTCAGCAACTCTGTGTTGGAGTTGTGGTGTGGAGGAACATTATGTTTGACCAGTATATGTATTAGTAAGCCCTGATGAAGGAATTAAATATTCCGAAACGTTGGCAAACTAATGTAATTCATTAATTGACCGATCCCGTGATCCATTATCCTATTGCTAATAGACGTTACGCCGCTAGCAAGACAGCGCTGGGTACAACATGGCAGACATGACAGTACAACATGAAATTACAACATGGCAACAGCCGTTGAATTCTCGGTTCTCTCGAGGAATCAGTACGTGATGCAATGGAAGTTGTCAGCCATAACCCTCATCCACAACAGACCCTTCCAGCTTCGCAGCAATGGTCTGAAGTGCGCAACCTTACGTCCCCAGGTCAAGATAATGAAGGAAGCCACAACCATGACTCAACACCTAAACCGAACGGTGAATTACCAAAATCAACTGTAAGTACTAGCGAATGGCAAACGCGAAAGAAACGCAGGCGTAGCAATAGTGATAATGCAGTAATTCAGCCTGAAAAAATCCTCGTTATCCAACTAAAAAACAGGTTTACTCCATTAACGAACGACGCAAGAAACAGATATGCAAGGCGCAAACGTAACTATACCGCCAATTTTTGAACCAAATGTTACTTCTGTGTCGAAATTTATCACAATGATGCGACAAAACATTAAAGAAGCAAACTTTACGTACAAAATGTATAGTGAAGAAGTGGAAATTCTACCATAGATTACGATAAATTCTTATCGCGAAATCATCAAATTGTTAGATATACTACACCTTCCAACCAACAATACCCAAAATACTACACCTTCCAACTTATACTTCTAGCTTATAGAAAGAGCTTTTCGAGTTGTATTGCAGTACTTGCATTCAACAAAAGAAATAGAAGGCAAAAAACGTGACTTCAAAGCCCAAGGGCACTCACTACGTAATGTTCATAACATTCGTCACAGAGTGAAGAAGAAACCACTCCTCCTATTCTTCATTTATCTAGAGCTATATCCAAATAAAAAAATATACAAAAAATAATAAACTATTAAATAATATTGTAAAATTCGACCCACCATACAAAAAAGATCACCAGTACAGTGACATCGATGTCAAGAGTATGGTCACACTAGGTCGTATTGTAATGCTACTCCCAGATGTGTCAAATGCGAAGACAACCACTCAGCACATCCCTGCAAAATGGAAAAGCACTATGCGTTCGTAATCATAATTAGCCAATCGTAAAGGATGCCAAGTATACAAATATTATATAAATAGACGCATCAAGCAGGAGAAATATTTCCTCCTACTCCAAAATAAAACTTCCAAATCTTAGAAAATTCAGAATTTTCTCCTCTCCCAACCTCTTCCACACATATCAATCAGTTTCATTACTTGGCTACTCTTTCACTTATAAACAACCACCTTATATCACTTATAAACAACAAACAAACAAACAACCGAAAACAAACTCAAGAAAGTGTTTTTCATTGCTCATCCTCTTCCATAATTCAATATCCACGAAACAAAGAAACGACGTACTGCACATCCTACAATCAAACGCAAAATTATTGAAAACTCATTTTAAAGGTTTGAAACGATGTTAAAACAACAATCAGAATAAAATGATCTCTGCTTAACCTCTTGACTACAGTAATTCTAAAATGCATTAAATGGCGAGAAAATTCAAAGTATTATTCTGGAACGCAAATGGAACTATTCGGCACCGCAGTGAATTAATTAACGTTCTCAGAGAATTACTCTGCTCATATTAGAAACCCACTTCACTGACAGTTATATTCAGATACCGGAGTATAAAGTATACAATACTCAACATCTGGTATAGCCCAATAGCGCCATAGGGCCATATAGTGCAGGGAGGTACAGCAGTAATTATCCGTAACGATATCAAGCACTTTGAAATGAATAAAATACACAACTAAAGAAATTCAAGCACATCTGTGATGATTTCAGATACACACGGTCCCTTGACAGTAACGGCTACATACTGCCCAGATAAGCGTAAGATAACAAAGGAAAATTTCGAAAATTTCATAAAATCGCTCGGGAATATGTTCATAGCAGGTGGCGCCTTCAATGCCACCAGACCCTAACATTGGTGTTCACGTCTCAACACACTAAGAGGTTAAAAACTTCCTTATAGCAGCGAATAACCTAAACTATCTTGCTGTTCAACTGGTAACCTTCATACTTGCCTCCTGACATAAACAAGATCCCTGACCTAGATTTCTTTTTAATTAAAGGTGCTACGCAAAATATATTTGAAGTTAAATCCATTTTGAATTATCTTCTGACCATTCCCCGATAGAAGTGATCATAATTTGAACATTTCTGAAGCAACATCACGAACGAAGCTAAGTAATCACTAGACAAATTGGCAAAAATTGCGCGAGCTTATGATCCCAGAACTATCTGTAATTACGGCCTTATGCACAGACGATGATATCGAAGATGCAATACAGCACTTAACGGATATCTATAAAATGCCACGTGGACAGCAACGGAGAAACGACAATAGTAAATGGTCACCATACTCGGGAGAAATAAAAAAAATCGCAGAAAAACGACAATTAAGTACAATATTTATGAATACACATCAACCATAGAATAAAAGAAATTATAATACAGCAACATGACAATTAAAAGACAACTAAAAGAACACGAAAATATTATTCTTAGTAACTTTATTAAATCTGTCACCAACTGCATCAGATAACTATTCTCAGTGGAAAATAAAATACTGAAACCCCCGCAACAATATATTCTTCCAATACGTCGAACTGATGATTCTTGGGCACGAAGCGTAGAAGAAAAAGCGTAATGTTTTGCAATTCACATCTTTTTAGTTTTAAAGCCAGCATAAAAAAAGTACAACTGAAAATAAAGTAATGGACGTTTTAAATTCACCTCTTCAACAATCACTACCTATTAAATTTTTTAACTAACAAGAAATAGAAGAAACTGTTGTTAGACACACAAGTCCCGCAAAAAGTCCAGCTTACGGTCTTAATACTAGCACAATACTACAAGAACTACAGAAGAAAGGCCTTGCATTTATAACGTCAGTATTTAATGCAATGCTCCGAAATAGTCACTATTCACGTCAATGGAAGTACGCCCAAATAACAACAATAGTAAAACCAGGAAAACCTTTCACGGACATGACCTCTTATGGTCCTGTAAGTCTATTACCAGAGCTGTCAAAAGTTTTCGAAAAACTTTCATTACATCACCTTAAGCCTTAAATCAGTGATATAATCCCAAACTTCCTGTTCGGATTTAGAGAAGGGCATTCGACAGTTCAACAAACTCATCGAGTTTGTTGAACAAACGCATCGCCTATAACGCAATGTCTAGAAAAAAAAGTACTGTTCTTCAACTTTCCTTGACATGCAGCAAGTGTTCGACAAAGTATGATGCGAAGGACTTCTATATTAGTACCTTCTTTTCCAATCATACTTACGCGATCGCTTTTTCCAAGCGAAATACCAAGATGCCCTCTAGGGATTCAAACATATCCTCGCAGGTGTGCCACAGGGCAGTGTCCTTGACCCTTACACTTCTATCCATTTCTGACTCGTCAATAGCTGACTGCACTATGTAAAGTTTCGTATACACTTACATGTTTACTATACATTTTTATTAATGTTTGTAAACAAATAATTAACTGTTCCTCATATGTGTAGTGTTACGATTGTAACGTTGAAGTTGATTCAGAAGTTGATAACGAGAGACATAAATTGGTGTTTGAGAGAACGAAGTGTAATAAAGTGTTTAAAAAGAATATATGTGATGTGTTTAAAAGAATCTAAGGAATTATGAATTATACGGAATGCACTGAACGTTACAATGTGGAAAATTGCCGGCGGCGCTAGCTGAATGCGCTTACTACGCTCCGTGAAGTCACGAAGGTTAAGCGCATTCGAGACTCGCGGGTTCGTGGTTGGGTGACCGGCCAGGAACCCCGGGATCTAACGCCGTCGGGCCCCTGGCCGAAGGGATAAAAGGCACTGACTGACTGCGACGTGACGAGACTTGACTAATATTAAAAGTAAAAAGCACGTTAATGGAGGATTACTCCGAGAAGTGCAAAGCGCTCAACGCCCCTTAAGGGGCTTGGAGACGCGTTGCGTCAAGGTGTAGACGCAAGAAATTTAAAAAAAAAAAATTAAAAAAAAAATCGGCGGTAGCGGTGAAACTTTACAACTACTATAGCTACATTCGCCGATCATTGAGCTACCCTTGCAGCAGATGAATATCCTTGTAGCAATCGCAACATTTACAAACGCATTTGGACAAAATGGAAGAATGGAACAACAAATGGCGGGTGCAACGAAACCAAAACATATCACCTTTTCATTAAGTGTCCGAAAGTTAGTATAAATCAAACAGACCTCTCTGAGACTAAATCTGTCAAATATCTCGGATTGCACTTGAACAACCAATTAACATGGAAAACTCACATCATTACAAAACGAAAAGAAGAGCAACTAAAAGAAAGAAAAGTGTCATGGCTCCTCAACAGAAGGTCGCAGCTGTCTGTTTAACAAAGTGCTGTTATATAAAACTATTATAAAACCCACAAGAACGTACGGAATAGAATTATGTTGTTCTGCCAGTGAATCGAACGTTGAGATTGTCAGAAGATTGAAAACGAGAAAATCTTCCAGTGAGTCGAATGATGAGATTGTCAGAAGATTTAAAACGAGAAAATCCTATTATTATATCGATACGTTCCTAGTTCGAAGGAGGTTCCGGTATAGGAATGCCAGTGCAATGTGGTAAAAGTCTTCTAGCAGAAACCAGGATAAATTATTCCCAGTTTGTTCTTTGCATTGAATCCTTTTACTTTGAAAATACAAAAATGACAATCGTCTAGATAGTTCTTTGGTTCGCGCCATACCATAGGAACGCCAAAATTCAATGCCTTCTTTCCTTTTGACCACTTTCTTAACCTTGCAACTCAAATACTGCACACTTTATGAAAGGCTCACGATTTATCCTGATCCCCCAGTTTTATTCTAAAATAAGCTTTATAAACACTTTCAAATGAGGTTATGTTCTCTCTATGTTTTGCAATCGTAAAACGTCCAAAAATATAACAAAATATATTTGGTTCATTGAAACACTTTCTTCTTTGCATGGTTGTAGGACAACAAATATCATACATACGAACACATATCATACAAATATCACACAAAACATACGAACTAGTTCTCCGAAACACCCCTCCAGAGATGCGTTCGAAGATCTTGATAAATTCTGGTTGATGTAACGTTTACACAATGTCCGCCACTTTAACAATGTATCGTGCTGCTATCTGGTCGTGTGATGTAACAAAATAATACAAAATGAACTGACATGATGATTACCTTCAAATAAATATTTGCATTTCTATTTTATTGGAGAAACTGTGTATATTTTCAATATCTTCTTGATTGCAATTACTGAATTTATTAAAAATTGAAACGTGATAGAACAAAAGAAATAACATTATTGGATTCATGTGATCAAATTACATATAAAACAAATTTCAAAATCTAAAAAGGAAAATGTCATGTTGGTCTGTGTAATTTATCATTGGTAAAGAATTTGTGACATTGGAATTGACGATATAGACGAAATTAGAGATACTTCGACGATATAAACGAAATTAGAGAAGACGGGAAATGAGTGCCAATCGCACTAGTCCGCTAGTTGAGATTATATGCCACGCTTGCAAGAATAACAATCGAATTCCGATCGTCTGAAGCCAAATCAAAGAGCTTTTGTGTACTCAGTTTGTCGAGTTCGTGGTTTGAAGGACAAAAATTTTTGGTGTCATGCTTCTGGTTAAATGGAATGAAATACCTAAATCAAAAGGATTTTTTGGGGGGGTTTGACAGTGAAATTTTCTCAAGAGATGATAGCGTGTTGACGCGAGAAAGTAGGTGCTGTTGTAGCACCTCTAGTTTAAAAAATCAATCGGTTGCCTATCGCCCACTGAATCAAAAATATGAACAAGACATGACATAAAAATGTTTTGAAAGAAGCATCTGAAAAGGAATATATTTTGATAAAATTAGTATACTCCGAATAAAAGAAGAATGTGGTGGACAGTTCAGTGTGGATGGGGGCGGCGTTGCCGCGTACTGCGCACTCTACCACGTGCTTTGAACAATAAGACGAACAGTTGAGAGAAATCGGGAAAAATCGTAACACGTAAAAGAAAGAAAATAAATAAGGAACGTACATTTTCTCATCCTTCGCCAATTACACCCGAACGTCGACGCTCAGCCGATAAACTGCAGCACTCCGGATACGCGATTCATTTCTCAGTTCAAACGTGACAACATAGGGCAAATGGCGATACTTGTGATTCGCTGTAGCTTAGGTTACGGAGCTGACGTCACCATGTTACCGGGAACTGTCAACCACATTCTTCTTTTATTCGGATAATAGACATCTTTGGTATTGCTGACGATTGTCGACGAGAGAAGTAATATTCCATGACTGCGGTTGATATAACAAATCAAACAATTCGTATTCTTGCGCGATTTCCTGACTCGTAATCAAAATTTACGCGTGAGACATGTCACCAATACGAATGAAGAGTCAGAGAAGAACGAATCAAGGACCCATAGATGCAATTAATAATACCTTTTGGTACATTAGGGGTTGAAATATCAACTGTATTTACAATCTAGCTTGCGAGATCACCTTCTTCGGTTGAGCCTGGTAAGACGTCTGGAAACATTTAAAACAACTGTTTTTGCCAGTATTGGCAACCAAGAACACTTTCACATAAATCGAGCGATACATCTGCAAAAAAGAAGAGAAAAGAATAAACTTTGAAGAGAGACATCCTTCTGCGGTATATGTATCTATTTTCAGCATAAGCTATGCTGTGAGGTCAGATAAAACAAATGAAAAACAAAACAATGAAATTGTTGGTGTCCATGATATTTATGTACGTGTAGATAAGCGAGTTTCTTTTTTTTTTTTAGATATTTTGTCATCACGACTCCTGCCCACAAGACTGTCGTCTTGTGTGTCTTATCTGCCCACAAGACTGTGTCTAGAGCATGTTGTTTTCAAAGGTTTCTCAATTCTGACGTTTTTGAAGCCGAGTATTTAAAAACCCTACCAGCCGAGAACAATAAGCCTAATTTTCATTAAATTGGAAATATCTTTTCTACTCCGAGAGAGTTCAGAGCATAGTCGCCCATGCGGGGGAGTGGTGAGTCAAATTGGCACGATATAAAATCGTATTTTGACTAATTATATTGTTTTCTTTAAGAAAAAACAAGCAATATATTTGCACGAGGAAGGTGTGGGTGGATCGGGCAGCCTTACCTCTCCGGGAACGCCAAGTCTCGTGGCATTATCTGACGATTATTAGCATTGCATCTAAGATGACAGGAATGTCGTTAGGTAGTGACACTTTAGCTTAGAAAACTTCAAAGAACACCGCAGGGTAAATAAGAACTGAAAACTGGAAACACGAGCGACGCGAGTTGCAAGGAGACTGCTCGGCTTCTCTGATTTGAAAACAATGTGATTGCGTCGCGTGCTATCTGAAAAGGAGTGGGAATCTCCACAATTGTAATAATGTTGAGCGTTGGCTTGCATCTCCTTGCTACGCGCGCTCGGAATACGGTGTTCTCCCGGCCACCTTTGTATAGAAGGATTTCTCTAAGAATGAGCCAAAGTGACAGTTCGCTAAACAAGTGAACATCACATGTAATTCAGAGAAGTATCCCTCCGCCGCGACAGCTGTTCAGCCACGCCTCTTCGTAAAGTGTTTGATTATGGCTCCCGTGAATATATCAGTATACATGTCCAAGAGTTTCGTTGAGGTATATGCACGTACGCGAGTCCGGGAAATATTTAAATTTAATTACAAATGTGGAAAATCTCTTAAATCTCTCTCACAATCAGTAAAAGAAAACTCCTACGAATGTAAATAGAACGCTCTCAATCACAGCTCACCACATCAGCACAATAGCTGGAAACACCTGCACCAGTACGCATCTCACGTTCAAGTCTCGGTTTTAATATAAACATAATATTTATCACGCAAAATGTAAATTCAATTTTATGTTTATAGAAAAAATAATTTGTACAGAAGAGCACATAAGAGCATAAAGCGCATAAAGAGCACTTCCTAATTTCACTTATTTCAACTACCAACCAACTACAAACGAACGAATGAAGGAAGGGAGTCTAATGGGCCCAAGGACACAACGACCACAGAACCTTCAGTTATGTTGCCAGCACTAGCTGTCACTTTGGCTCATTCTTAGTAAAATCCTTCTATAAGCGGTTGAAAGTCAGTTTCAAAAGTTTTATACGAGAAATGAATCCCTTTTCTCTCTGCAAGGTAGTCGGCGTTTCCTTAGGGAAAAATAAACTATCTGGAGCGCGATATATTTGAAATGTATGATTTTTGCTATTAATTAGGCCCAAAGTGGTAATAATTGATTGTATACCAAGTATGGCGCCAAATTTGAATTAATTTGGCCGCTATTTGCCAATATGTGTAATGATTCTTTAAGACTTTAAAAGTGGTTCAAACGGATCTGAATGACTTCTTCGCTTGACGCGGGCCTTTGGGAGCCTTTCGCCTTCTCTTACGATAAGTTTTCGGTGGTTTCAAGAATCCAGAAGAGGAAGAACTTGGTTGAAAGTCGAGGAGAGGAGCGGGCGTGCGACGACGGCAGTGACTGAAGAAAACAGTCGCTGTGGAAAAACTGGGGCACGAAAAGAATCTTGTGACATTTAAGGTCATTGAACGGTCCCAACAGATAGGATCGCCAGCAGTTTCCAAAATCCTGCACGAATATCTTCGAGTCAAGAAAGTTGCATCTCGATGGGTGCCTCACACTTTGACAGAATCACAGAAGTGCCTCCGTGTGGAAAGGTGTGAAGAAATGTTGAAAAGATTTGAAAGAGGCAACTCTAGTTGCGTTTCTGGCTTATACTTGGGTTTTTCTAACAAGGCATCTGAGGGTAGTATCTCCAAAATGGAATATGGCACGGGTTTTCGCGTCTTTCTCGGTCGTGCGCTAGTCACTTGATCTGAAGCACTGCTTCATACGATCGCGATCATGCGACATATCTTACGGCAGAACCGAGAAGGACGCAAAAAGCCGTGCCATATTCCATCTTGGAGATACTACCCTCAGATGCCTGGTTAGAAAAATATTCCATTTTGGAGATACTACCCTCAAATGTCACGTTATAAAAACCTAAGTATTGTTACTGGTCCCAAAACGTAGATTTATCAGTTCGATCCTGAAAATTAGCGCCAGTCTACTGTATGGATTTTTCCCGACGAACATCCATCAACAAAAGTTGAGCGACTTCGAAGTGTCGGAAAGAACACGGTTGCAACAATCTTCTCCGAAAGCGGTCATGTCACTAATGGTCCACTGGAAGAACAAAGAACTCTTAATGCTCTGTGATACATAAAAATTGTCTACCGAAGCCAAGCTTCAAAAAACGGCAACTGTGGGGTGCGAAGACAATGACATGACAATGCATCTGCCCGCACGGCCAACCTCACAATTCAGTTCTTGGAGTCAACAGATGTTCAACTAATAGCTCACCCACTTTACAGTCCTAACCTGTCCCCATATGATATTCTGTCTCAGTCAAAAGTCGCATGCGAGGAAGGAGGTTCTCAAGCCTGGAAGAAGCTGTTGATGCCTACAAAAGTGAACTTTTACCACTCGAGGAAAATGAGCGAAAAAACTGTTTTGAAAATTGGTTTAAGAGAATGCAAAAATGTATAGAATGTTGTGGCGAGTATTTTGAGAAAATATAGTTATTATAATTATTTCAAGTTTCTTAGTTTTGGGTTACTCAAAACTTTCATAGCGACCTCCGTGAGTGTCATTCACAAATCTCTTACATGTTAAACGTGAAATTAACTTGACAACAACTTGATTGAAAAAAATGTGCTAAAAATATATATACTTCCCTCTTGCTCAAGATAATCCAAGATCCTTTTTGGGGGAACACAATTTTGGCAGGCATCGCTTTGAATCGGCCGATATGGATTGTTCTGAAAGCAAAAATACTACATAAGCAAACAGTATTTTATCATTTTTCAGAATCATCATCGAATATCGTAGCTCTCAATTCTATTTAAGATGAGATATGTTGAGTGTGAATATATGAAATCTAAACGTGATTTTCCTCTTCGACAACTTCTGTGTGAAAATATGTAGTTAAACAAACCCATTAACATGTTTTTCGCATTGTTTTATATTATTTTATACTAGCTTAATGTAACGTCGCAGACGCATTAAACTATTTTAAAAGTATTTTCACGTGATGAAAATTTCTAAATTTGATAAACAGTTTTGTTCGAATAAGTTCTTAGAGTATTTGGCTTTGGACATACCCATGAATTGTAATAGCTAATAATGTTACATTTATGTTCGAAAATTCTCAACACCCAATTACCTTGTATGTTACCTCCATACGGGATATGAACTGTAATTTGTAAATTGTAATCACCGTAAGAAAAATACTTGCAGGTATGGATGATGCGAACAGTTAGAAATTAGTACACCTATATTTTTTACGCTTTTTGCTGATACACAAGTATGCACAAAAATGCACATAAAAGATCACCAGTAAGCTCTTCTTCTGCGTTATTCTCTACTCCTTGTCATTGATCATTCTCAATTAGTTCCGTAAATTCTGTCACAAAATCTACAACTACATTTGATTCTTCCACCAATTTGCTTAACCCTTCCATATAAAGGTCCCCTAACTTTTGACAAGTTGAAAACTCCACAAACTCTGATTTGTGTTCACTTCTACTTTTGCAAATGCTCTATTAATTGTTTTTTGAGCGAATCTACATAAACATTAAAAGGTGTAGGAAGTGTTGCTTAGGAGACATTACATTGCCAAGTTATTTTTAAATGAACACAATCTTAAAACCATCTTATCACAAACACCATGCGTGCCAGAGAAACAGCAAGTACATATTTGGTATCAGAGCGTGATGCACAGTAAATCACTCAGTGTAATAACACTCGACCAAGTGAAGAATGAAGTAGGCGATTGCGGCGCGTCGTGGAATTAACAGTGAAAACACGAGTCTGTACAGTCAGTTTTGCTAACAAAAGTCGCGAGAAGGGTAAATCCAGTTGTTTATTGGTAGCTGTGGGAAATATGAGTTCTCGTTTAGGTCTGACGCTTCGCGGCAGGCAAGACTTCTTACCCGCAATGTAATTACATTTTATAATAGTGAAAATGAAGGCGTTGGAAAGAAACATTTTACATGGTGTTTGTGATAAGATGGTTTTAAGATTGTGTTCATTTAAAAATTAACTTGGCAATGTAATGTCTCCTAAGCAACACTTCCTACACCTTTTAATGTTTATGTAGATTCGCTCAAAAAACAATTAATAGAGCATTTGCAAAAGTAGAAGTGAACACAAATCAGAGTTTGTGGAGTTTTCAACTTGTCAAAAGTTAGGGGACCTTTATATGGAAGGGTTAAGCAAATTGGTGGAAGAATCAAATGTAGTTGTAGATTTTGTGACAGAATTTACGGAACTAATTGAGAATGATCAATGACAAGGAGTAGAGAATAACGCAGAAGAACTCATTACAAAAAATTCACATACAATACATGTACATTATTTTACAACACTTTGCCAGATGACATTAAACGATTAAATTCAATAGAAAAGTTTAAATCCCAAGTGAAATCGTTTCTGCTGCATAACTGTTTCTATACAATTAGAGACTATACTGAGCATCACAAGAAAAGTAACATTAATTTTAACAATGATACATAATGCATTATTTACCATTGGGACTGTATAAATGAGTATAAACAACCTGTAACAACTATTGTACTACAGCTTCCGGGTCAATGACCCCCATCTCGATCAGGTTTTTCGTCCAGTTTCCCTGATCCATTGAGCAAATGCTGAGATGGCCCCTTGTTTTGCTTCTGGACATAAATGTAACTTCATTTTCTGTGCACGTCTTCTAGAATTCAGTGGGAAATACAATTATTCAAATAAATTATCGTTTCCATGTTGTCGCGGCAGGAAGTAATAAGAGCCAAAATTTATTGCTTATTTATCTTTGAAAATAGATATTATTACATGGGAGTTTTTTTTGTTGTTTTTTTCTCCCTTGCAAAAATTCAAAATTTATTGCTTATTTACCCTTGAAAATAGATTTTTTTACATGGGAGTTTTTTTGTTTTTTTTCTCCCTTTCAAAATTCAAAATTTATTGCTTGTTTATCCTTGAAAATAGATTTTATTACATGGGAGTTTTTTGTTTTGTTTTTCTCCCTTTCAAAATTTCAAAATTTAAGTAGTATATGACTTGGTGTAGGGATCACAGAATTTTGAAAATGTGCACACAATTCACTTTTACCCATAGCACGTCATACGCAGTTTTTAACTGTTTTTCGACGTAAAATAAATAAATAAATAAATAAATAAATAAATAAATAAACATGTATCAACTGTCACTTTCTAATTTAAAAATAATCACATCAAAAGTATTTCCGAAACGTCTTCCAACGAAATCCTCACAATATTCACTAAACTAAAAAATAAATATTCATCTGGTTTAGATGAATTCCCGGATTCTTTAGTAAAGACTTTTGCACCTGCCATTATACACCCATTAACTCACATTTTCAATGCTTCCTTAAGCACAGGAATATTTCCAGATATTTCCAAAACCTAAATTAAGCCACATTTTAAAAAAGGGAACAGAAATGAAATTCAAAATTACTGGTCAATTTCTTTTTTGTCAGTTCTCTCAAAAATATTAGAGAGGCTTTTCTATACGCGAATGGAAACTTTTCTCGGGAAAAACGAAGCGTTTTCAGACTCACGACACGATTTTAGCAAAATCAAAATCTACGGAAACTACCTTTTTTTCTTAAAGATGTTGCTTCATCCAGGGATCAAAATAAAGAACCCATCGGAATATTTTTAGAACTTTTGAAACTTTTGACGTTATTGACCATAACATCTTGCTCACAAAATTACCTTCATATGGAATTCATGGTATTGCCCTAGATTGGATAACCTCGTACCTTAAACATCGATCTCAAAGAGTAGAAATACCGTTCTGGCAAGAAAGGACATTATTTACTTACCTTTCCAATTCTTTGCCATTCGAACATGGGGTCCCACAAGGTTCGATCTTAGTTCCTATTCTCTTTGTTGTACATAAACGATATGCCCTTGTCTATTAAAAATGGAAGAACATTTCTCTTTGCCGATGACAATAATGTTCTTCGCAAAAAAGAAACAATAAATAGTACAATTTCAGAAGTTTCAAATTAGTTTTGTAATAACAAATTAATATTTAATAAAGGAAAAACGGTTTCAATGATTTTTGCAATTCAAATCGGCAATCGCATGCTCCATTGAAAATGAACAATATTCAATTAGCTGATGTTAAGGTAACAAAATTTCTATGTCCCTCAATTCACTCAAACCTCAAATGGAATGTACATATAACAGAATTAAACACTAAATTAAGCTCATTACGCTACGCATTCAGAATACTTTCAAATTCTGTCAGTTTTCACGCAGATCGTTGCGTGTATTTTGCAAATGTACATTCCCACCTGCGATATGACATATTATTAAGGAGAAACTCGTCTTTTAGTACCCAGACATTTAGATTGCAAAAGAAAATTATCCGAATAATGAAAAAATGCCATCCATGTAATCCCTGCAAGCCTCTTTTCATTGAGCTTGAAATCTTACCATTGCCTTGCCTATTTATTTACGAATCAGTAGTCTTTGTCAAATCTCACTTACTTAACGGCGGAAACATTTTCATGTAATACTGATATTTATAATTACAACACTCGACGTAGAAATCATGTTCATCAAGTGTCAGTATGAATAGCTCACTACAAGAAATCCAAAAACAATTCATGTACGTTCCATTAACACGCATTACCATTTGACATTAAACAATTAAAATCGATACACAAATTTAAGTTAAAAGTAAAACCTTTTCTGCTGCTAAAACTGTTTCTATACAATTTCAGACTATACTGATCATCTAAAAGAAAAATGTTTAGTTTAACGAAACAATGAAATATAATAAAAATTAGTTTACAATTGTAATGTATAATTTAAAAAAAAGACAATATGCCTATAACAAGTAATGTACTTCAGCTACCGGGTCAATGATCTCCATCTCGATCGGGTTTTGTCCAGTTTCCCTGATTTATTGAGCAAATGCTGAGATGGCCCCTTGATTTGCTTCTAGACGTAAATGTAGCTTCACTATGCGCATGCTTTGTTGAGCTCTCTTGTGGTTTATAGAGGCAGTAGAACTTAAAGTGGATACTATTTTGTTAGCAATACAGAAAAAGCAAATTGCAGTTAGTTTATACTTGCAAATACACTAGGTGATCAAAATATCCGGACACCCCCAAAAAATACGTTTTTCGTCTGATGTGCATTGTACTACCACCTACCGTCAGGTACGCATTCTCCTCGACTTCAGTAGTCATTATATATCGTGGAACAGCAGAATGTGACGCTCCGTGGACTTCGCACGAGGTCAGGTGATTGGGTGTCACTTGTGTCAAACGTCTGTACGCGAGATTTCCACACTACTAAACATCCCTAGGTCCACTGTTTCTCATGTGATAGTGAAGTGGAAACGTGAAGAGATATGTCCAGCACAAAAGCGTACAGGCTCGCTAGGCAGAGGGTCGTAAAGAGTAGTTGGTAGACATCTACCCAGACCAACACAAGAATTCCAAACTGCATCAGAATCCACTACAAGTACTATAACAGTTAGGTATGATGTGAGAAACCTTGGTTTTCATGGTCGAGTGGCTGCTCATAAGCCACGCATCACGCACGAAAATGCCAAAAGTCGTCTCGCTTGGTGTAAGGAGCGTCAACATTACACGATTGAACAGTGGAAAAACGTTGTAAGGAGTGACGAATCACGGTACACATTGTGGCACTCCGATGGCAGGGTGTGGGTATGGCGAACGTCCGGTGAACGTCATCTGCCAGCGTGTGTAGTGCCAACAGTGAAATTCGGAGGTGGTAGTGTCATGGTGTGGGCGTGTTTTTCCTGGAGGGGGCTTGGACCCCTTGTTGTTGTGCGTGACACTATCACAGCACAGGCCTTCATTGATATGGTAAGCACCTTCTTGCTTCCCAGTGTTGAGCACTTGGGGGATGGCGATTGCATCTTTCAACACGATCGAGCAACTGTTCATATTGCACGGGCTATGTCGGAGTGGTTCCACGACAATAACATCCCTGTAATGGACTGGCCTGCACAGAGTCCCAACTTGAATCTTATAGAACACCTTTGGGGTGTCGTGGAACGCTGACTTCGTGACAGGCCTCCCCGACCGACATCGATTCCCCTACTCAGTGCAGCACTCCGTGAAGAACGGGCTGCCATTCCCCAAGAAACCTTCCAGTACCTGATTGAAAGTATGCCTGCGAGAATTAACGCTGCCAACAAGGCTAAGGGCAGACCAATACCATATTGACTTCCAGCATTACCGATGGAGGGCGCCACGAACTTGTACGTCCGTTTCAGCCAGGTGTCCGGATACTTTTGATCCCATTGTCTACGTTTTCTATAACTCAGGAACGAAAATGTCTGGTTTTTTTAAGTTTAATCTCGCGCTTCTTAAAAAATTATTATTATTATTATTATTATTATTATTATTATTATTATTATTATTATTATTATTTCAACTTTTTTCATCTTTTAACTATTAATAGTTAAATTGCTGGGAAGGAATTCTGAAACTCAAGAAAGCGTGGGCAAATTATTTCCTCCCTCATGCGTCACATAGTTTTTTACTGTTTTTTAAAATAAATACCTAAATATATCAAAGCAATTGAAGACTAGAAAAAAGCGGTCACTCATACGAATAAAAAAGCAAAATAATACTGGGATATGGATACTTTGCTGTAAAATGATGTTGAGTAATAATTGTCGGTGTAGAAAGTGTCACTGAAACATCTAGTGATACGGAAGAACACTTGGGAGCAGTCAGGAGACACGTACAGCGTCCGAGGCAGATGCTAAAGAGCGATATTTCTAAGGATGAGCCTAAATGACAGCTAGTGCTGGCAACATAACTGAAGCTTATGTGGTCGTTGTGCCCTTGAGCCCATTAGACTCCCTTCCCGCATTCGTTCGTTTGCAGTTGGCTAACTTGTAAATGGCTTCGACACTTCCTTTTGTGGTGTCCTTGTCCGACAAAAATATAGTGCGCTGCGAGAAATAATTGAAATTAGGAAGGGCAGTGTAATGTGCTCTTCTGTAAAAATTATTTTTTCTTTATATATTATATTGAATTTAGTTTTTGTGTCATAAATATTATGTTTATTTTAAAACCGACATTTGAATGCGAGATGCGTACATTTCTACGTGTTTTCGGCTTAAAATATTTTTTCTTTCTATATACATTCGTGGCAGTTTTTTCTACTGATTGTGAGAGATGTTAATTGATTTTCCACATACGAAATTAAATTTAAATATTTCCCGGACTCACGTACGTGCGTATATCTTA
The DNA here is from genome assembly GCA_011170035.1 of Teleogryllus occipitalis. NCBI lineage: Eukaryota > Metazoa > Arthropoda > Insecta > Orthoptera > Gryllidae > Teleogryllus > Teleogryllus occipitalis. The sequence continues at coordinate 422,087 of BLKR01000003.1, read as the reverse complement.
GCGAATCTCTTAGACTTCATAGGGATGTTTTCACAGGAGCCATTAGCACTTTACGAAGGGGCGTGACTGAACAACTGTCGAAGGCATACTTCTCTGAAATACAGGTGATGTTCACGTGTTTTCGCGAACTGTAACTTTGGCTCATCCTTAGGAAAATCGTGCCCTAAACCCCACCCCTATCCTTCTTCCTTCCCAAATCTGGCCGCTGGTAAGTGACGCAGGAGCGCGTAGCAGGAGGCGCGTACGCGGAGATGCTACCTGTCCTTTAGACAACTGACTGCGACGTGACATGACATGCCACATTAGTATAAAGCGATTTTCCTAAGAATGAGCTAAAGTGGCAGCTAGTGCTGGCAACATAACTGAAGGTCCTGTGGTCGTCGTGCCCTCGAGCCCAATGAACTCCCTTCCTGCATTTGTTCGTTTGCATTTGGCTAACTTGTAAATGGCTTCGACGCTTCCTTTCGTGACGTCCTCGTCCGACAAAAATATAGTGCGCCGTGAAAAATAATTGAAATTAGAAAGTACAGTGTTATGTACTCCTCTGTAAAAATTCTTTTTTTTTCCTTTATATATTACATTAAATTTACTTTTTGTGTGATAAATATTATGTTTATTTTAAAACCGAGATTTGAATGCGAGATTCGTACATTTGTACGTGTTTACGGCTTAAAATCTTTTTCTTTCTATTTACATTTGTGGCAGTTTTCTTCTACTGGATGTGAGAGTATGTTAAGAGATTTTCCACATATGTAATTAAATTTAATTATTTCTCGGACTCGCGTACGTGCATATACATCATAGAAACTCTTAGACTTCTGGATAGTGAAGTCTTCTCAGGACCCATAACCAAACACTTTACGAAGGGGCTGAACAGCTGTCGCGGCGGAGGGATACCAACATGTGATGTTCACTTGTTTTCGCGAACTGTCAGTTTGGCTCATCCTTAGGAAAATCTTTCTATAACCGAGGATTACTTCGCAATCGTGTACATTAATGGAAGATTACTCCCCAGTGCAAAGCACTCAACGCCCTTCAAGGGGCTTGGAGACGCGTTGCGTCAAGTTCAAGACGCGACAAATTTTTAAAAAAAATACATTCCTACTGAGCCTTAAAAACATGTACTTATTTTAGCTGACAGCCATGGCCGCCATAACAGGAGGTTTTCAGATGAGACTGCAGTGTTCGACACCTACACGAAGATACTGACCAATCAGGACACAATATTTATCATAAGAGAGCAGAATGACATTAACGTGGGCGGTAACTTTACACCTGAACAACGTGTGAACAAATTACGATGTGCCACCCAAAATACTAATATACAATATACTATAATACTTATAGTCTCGACTGCACCCATCTGGTACAACAGACCAACACTATGCAGCGAGATTAAGCACGCAAATCAACAATTAAAACTGCAACTGAAACAAATGTCACACATTTTGAAATAAATTTCCTCTCAGCAAAACACTTCACCCAGCATGGTCTTCACATGAACCTTGCTGGAAAACATGCAGTCGGTAACAAGCTTGCACAATGCATCGTCAACTCCAGTCCTACGCAGTCTCCTGCCAAAAATCCATCCCTTTCACCTTCCTTACGTTCTCCACCCCCACCCTTATTTCGAACCCTGTTGGCTCTTCCTCTGAACCTACTCCCGTTTATCCCATTCCCACTACCAATTCATCTACACCCGATGCCCTAATGTTTCACAACCTGTCACTGCTGAGACACATTACAACCTTCGACCACGCACTCGAGGTAAAAATGGAGTAAATTTATAGCAACTACAGTCAGATGCAGCAGAGAAACATCCGTGTAGGTACTTGCAAAAGATGAACATACTAGACATAATGTTCAATTCCTCTCAAATAAAACTGAGTTTATCGAGGCAACTTTACAGAGCGATTTAAATCAAATGGATGTTCTTTGCTTTACAGAACATTGGTTATTTCCTAATGAAATTGGCATTTTCCAAATTCCAAACTTTTACCTCGCTGGCTTTTATTGTAGAGAGAGGGAATCGTATAAAGATCCTACATATGGGGGTTTTTCTATTTACGTTAGAAATAATATCGATTCTATCTCCTTGACAGAATTAAATGTGTATTCCGTTGAAAAGGTTTTCGAAATTTCTGTTGTACATCTTCCTTCGCTTCATCTTTCTTTGCAGGCCTCCAACAAAGAGAGCTGCAGATTATAATTTGTTCTTAGAAAAACTAGAGATAACACTTAATAAAGTCAGCAATTGTTATTTTGAAACCATTGTTGTATGCGGAGATTTCAACATTGATTTTCTCGTCGAACCTTGCGAGAAATAACAATTTCTAAATTAAATTAATTATTTTAGTTTAGATATTACAATAAATGTACCTACACGGATCACACTACATTCAATGAAGGTCATCGATCAAACTATAATTAACATAACTACTACACGATATGAAGTAGAAACAGAAGATTTAGGATACAGTGACCACGATGCACAAATTCTCACCATTATAAGAAATGCAAACACTGACACAATAAGTAATACACGTATGAGTAGATTATTTACTAAAATTAAAATAAAATTATTCATTGATTACATGATGCAGGACTCATGGGACGCGGTTTATAATAATGTTGATACAAATGATAAATATAATTATTTTTTTCAACACTTTCACTTCATTTTAGCACTTGCTTTCCTCTTCAAAAAAGAAAATTAAATATTTCACGGAAAAGTAATTCTTGGATAACACAAGGGATTAGGACATCTTGTAAAAACCAGCGAATTATTTCTTTCATTTCTAAACATCATAACTAGGGAACATATTTCCATGTAATTTCATGTTTTTACAGGAACTAGATACCTCCAATAAATTATATTTTTTAGAGTTTACAAAACATCCTGAATGAATTAGAACTATTTCTATTTTAAATATTTTGATATAATTGCATTTTTTCAAATATTTTACCTATTATGACACATTTCTTACATATTTCGCTACATTTTAATATATTTATACGTCGACATGGAACATTTTAGATGAGCGTTTGCAATAGTTCTTACGGAAACATCTTTTTTACAAATGAAATGTAAAGCTGCTGTGCTTCTATTACCAACGTATATCTGTCATGAATTGTCAACCTTACCCCCCCCACTTACTTCGTACCTGCCAGTCAAGGATGAGCGGATTTTTATGAACAAAAGTAATTTAAAACACGTGCTTGCTTGTGTTTGAAACAGCAAATTCGTTACTCGGTCGAAAACTAACGTATATTTTCTACAGAAAATTGTCTTACGGCGTTGTTAAATTTGGAGGGTGGGATATATAAACTTTAACCCCCTCCCTTGAGATCCATCACACGCTACACGATACTACTATTCACTAGTACACCGGCACCTTGCAAACATTGTAATATATACTATGAACGTATTTTATATTTCAAATAAAATTCTTATATGTGGTGAAGTTTAGTAGTACAATCACTTTAGTAGAGATAGAACCTACTTTCAGCCACTCCAAATCCCTGTTAAGAACTGATCGGTGACGTTCTAAGGCCGGAAAATGATTGTAGAGAACAATTTTAATCACAATAATGAATTTTTATTTTACATATTGGAATGGGACGGTCGCACGCGTCAGGTGTCGACGCACATTATAAATTTTATTTCAATTAACATTGTGAGCCCTAACGGAATTTACGTACGCCACGCCGAGGCGTTGTTACCCACCCAGCCCGGGATTCTGAGAACTCCCAACATCAGCTAAATTCCCCGCAGACGCGAACTTGCAACGGTCGTAGGTGACATCGCGAAAACCCAGCGGGGGAGGACCACGTGACCTCGCTGCCCCAGGGAGGCGAGTGCTGGTCCCAGGAACCTTCTTCTATGGCAGCGGACGAGTAGAGACGCGTTTCTGGCTTTGGCCTCGAACGCAGCGCGGACGTTTCTTTTCAATGATGTAAACGGGTGCGTGAGATCGGAGTTTGTGCTTTTCCGATTAAGTTAGAACGCGCTGCCGCATGCCGCCGAAAATGCTGCTGCATCCCGCGAGATGACGCATCGAGTCGCTAGACTGCCGTTCCGTTCCCTAATCATAACGTATCTCAAGGTTTCCTCGTCTACTTTAAAAAATACAAATCATTGTTAAGAAAAGTCATGAGGCAGGCTAAAATCATGAAACGCGATCGGGATATTTTGAACTCAAATAACAAAACAAAAGCAATGTGGAAAATAATAAAAATATGACCAAATCAACTAGAAACGTTGTAGAGAATGTTTTAATATATAACGATAGAAATGTGAGCGACCCGGCGAGAGGGGTTCCTCTATTTAACCAATAGTTTCCGAGAATTGCTGCCGATACCGCTAAGGGTCTTCAGCCACAAAATTCAATATCTGATATTTCCCCAAAAATTTTATACACGATGTATCTTTCCGAAACTTCTTCCATTGAAATTCTCAAAATAATCGGTAAACAAAAAATAAATATTCGGTCGGTTTAGTTCCTGATAGTTTGTTAAAGACCTGTGCGCCTTCCATTATACACCTGTTACCTGGCATATTTAATGCATCCTTATGCACCAGAACTTTTCCTGATATTTTTAAACTAGCTAAGATTAAGCCGCTTTTCAAAAAAGACAACAAAAATGAAATTCAAAATTATCGGCCTATTTCTCTGGTCAGGTTTTTCAAAAATATTAGAAAGACTTTTCACAGTTTCACTCAAATATTAGAGAGACCTTTCTCAGTAAACACAACGCGCTTTCAGATTGCCAACATGGATTTAGAAAATCAAAATCTACGGAAACAAACTTACTATCTTTCCTTAAAGATGTCTCATCATCGGATCAAAACTTAGCACCTATTGGAATATTTTTAAATCTTTAAAAATCTTTTGACATCATTGATCATGACATTTTACTTTCAAAATACCTTTATATGGAATCCGTGGTATTACCCTAGATTGGTTACGTCCGTATCTTAAACAACGATCTCAGAGAGTAGAAATGCCTTACTGGTATGATGGAACATTAAGTACACACCTTTCCGATTCTTTGTCAATTGCACGTGGAGTTCCCCAAGGATCGATTTTAGGCCTTATTCTCATTTTACTATACGTAAACGATATGCCCTCGACGATTCGAAACGGAAGAACAGTTCTCGTTGCGGATGATACGAACATTATTTGCAATAAAGAAACCGTAAATAGTACAATACCTGATGTTTCAAATTGGTTCCGTAATAACAAATTAGTAAATGAAAAGAAAACGGTTTTAATGCAGTTTTCCATTTCAAATAAACAATTCTGTGCTCCATTGAAAATGAACGGTGTACCATTGACTGATGTTAAGGCAACAACATTATTAGGTCTCTCAATTCAGTCAAATCTCAAATGGAACGTCCATTCAAATGAATTGAATACAAAATTAAGCTCATTATGCTACGCGTTCAGAATTCTTTCAAATTCAGTCAGCCTTCATACTGTTCGTTGTGTATATTTCCCGAAAGTTCATTCCCGCCTAAAATGTGGCATATTCTGGGAAAATACATCTTATAGCTCCCAGACTTTTAGATTACAAAAAATAATTATATGAATAACTAACCAAATCCCATCCACGTGATTCTTGTAAGCCTCTCTTAATTAGTCTAGGAATTTTACCATTACCTTGTCTGTTGATCTACAAATCAGTAGGTTTTGTCAAAAATAATTTGCTTTAGGGCGGGAAAATATTTTCAGAAAACGCCGATGTCTATTACTATAACACTCGACGTAGAAATCATATTCATCAGGTGAAAGTATCAACAGCTCGTTACAAAAAATTCACATACAATACATGTACATTATTTTACAACACTTTGCCAGAAGACATTAAACGATTAAATATGATAGAAAAGTTTAAATCTCAAGTAAAATCGTTCCTGCTGCATAACTGTTTCTATACAATTAGAGACTATACTGAGCATCAAAAGGTCGTTAATTTGAACAGTGATATTTAATGTATTATTTACCATTTAGACTGTATAATTCTAAACAACCTGTAACAAGTATTGTACTGCATTTAGTAATCAACTTCTCTGCATAGGCCCTTGAGTTCGTTAGTTTCTCGCGATGCAATGTCGCTCCAAGCGTCTTGGTCTGCTAATGGGGAAATTGGTAATATTTCCTGACCCATCTCGAGCAGGTTTTTCGTCCAGTTTCCCTGATCTTTTGAGCAAATGCTGGGATTTTATTTTATTATACAATTTTTCTCCTCATCGAAGGAATTCGATCAAAATTTTGAAACATTATCCGTGCACTTCTTCTAGAATTTAGTGGGAAATAAAGTTATTCAAATTATCGTTCTCCATGTCGTTGCAGGAAGTATTATTCCTTGACGAAGGGCATGGTGGGGGATAGCCCAAATAATTGATTTACCGTTGAAAATAGACTTTATTACATTGGATCGAATATTTTTCTTAACAATCCTTGCAAGGAACGCTCACTTTCTTTCTGTTTTCAAAATTCAAGTAGTATATGGCTTGGGGTAGGCTGAATCAACGTGCACTGAATTCACTTCTCCCCATAGCAAGACACATGCAGTTTTTAACTGTTTTTGACGTAAAATAAATAAATTGATTCTCATATAAAAATAATTTTATTTGGTATATATTTTCAGAAATTACTTAAATTATATTAAACGATTTATAAGAATGTAACAGTACAATTTTTCTCCTCATCGAAGGAATTCGATCAAAATTTTGAAACATTCTGCATAGAAAAGTAAAGTTGGAAAACTGATGAAATAGAATATGAGGAACTGGATGATGCCTTAAAAAAATTAAAAAAATAGAAAAGCGAGTGGAAGCGATGGTATTAAGGGCGAAATGATCAAATATGCCTCAGAAAATTTAAAGAAACGGCTCTTACACTTTCTCAATCTATGTTGGAAGAGAGTGCTTACCGCACAACATACCGCAAGAGTGGAAAATTGCGGTAATAAGTCCTATCTTTGAGAAAGGCGACCGGCCGTCCTGTGAAAATTGTAGAGGAATAAGTGTTTTAAATGTTGCTTACAAGATCTATTCAAAAATAATCGCATCAAGAGTTCGTAATATTGCGGAGACCATGTTATAAGAACAACAAAATAGTTTTAGGAAGGGTAGGTCTTGCTCCGATAGTATTTTCATTGTCAAGCAGATCATTGAGAAACATAGAGAATTTAATAAAAGAACACACTTGCTCTTCATAGATTACTCCAAAATTTTTGACACCGTAAACAGAAGTACACTATTTAATGTATTGCATCGTAAAGATTTCCCACCACAGCTCATTTCGGTAATTAAGAACATGTATAGTAACTCAGAAATTTGTATCAGGGGCCAAGAGAATAAAAAAGAGATAATAAACCAAAGAGTAAGGCAAGGATGTAGTCTGTCCCCAATTCTTTTTAATTTATATTTAGATGAAGCATTAAATATGTGGATATCCAGACTAAAATCTTACAGCCATGACATGGGACAAGAAAGAAACCTAATGACCATATTATTCGCAGATGACGAACTTAGCAAATGATGAATATAACCTCCAGAAAGCACTGTTTGAATTACAAAAGGTAACCGAAATGTACAATCTCTGTATATCCTCAACAAAAACGAAAGTCATGGCCTTTGAAGGGATGGAACGGATTAGATCCAAATTAGTTGTATACAATTCACCTATAGGACAAGTTTCAAGTTTCAATTTCTTGGGATACAAAATGTCATACAGAGAGGAAATAGATATACAAGTGAAAATTGAAAGATTAAATCGTATGAACTGAACAATCCTGAGAACCCTGAAAAAGAAAGTCAGAAAGGAAACCTTGATTAAATTCTATAATGTATTAAGTATCCCAACTTGTTTATATGGAAGTGAAAATTGGACGATGACCAAAAAAGATAGCACAAGACTGCAAAGTGCTGAAATGAAATTTCTGAGATCAGTAGCTGGTTATAAGCTGATGGACATGAAAAGGAATTTAGAAATTCGTAAAGAACTTGATGTATGTAATATTTAAGAGAAAGTTAATTACTATCGAAATTCCTGGATGCAGCACATTGAAAGGATGCAAAACAATCGACTGCCGAAAATAATTCCAAAATACCGCCCACAAGGACGAAGAAATCCAGATCGTCCGAAGAAGAGATGGGGTGACCAGACGGGAACGGAGGCGTAACAGGCAGTGCCTATATACTTGAAGGAGAAGAAGTAGATTTGTGACGAAATAAATCCCTTTTTCCGCAACAGTTTGGCAGGGTTCCATTTTTAATTTGAGTTGAGTATCTTTATATCACCGTCTCGGTTGCTTCAGCTGTAAACACAGACAGTGGTACAGTAAACACAGTTCCTGTAAACGGAAACTGTCATGCTGAAATTGGCCAATATATATATATATATATATATATATATATATATATATATATATATATATATATATATATATATATTTCTGATGATTTTTCCTTGTTGACCTGCGTTGTCAAAAGCCAGCGGTCGTTGTGGGTGATCACAATGGGGTACCGCCACGAGGGTCGGCTGAGCGAAGGCCCCACCCGCGTAGCCTTAGTGTTACGAAAGCGAAACCTCCGTAGCATTTTTTTCTAAACCTTGCGTAATCGGGATGCCAGGGGGTGTGCGCATCGATTTCAGCGAGAATCAACAGCCACGCATTTATTTAACAGAGGAAAAATTGCAAGAGCAAGGCGACAAACGAAACTGTAATTTTAAAAACTACATTATAGAGCAATGTATTTGATGTATATTTATAGCACTCATTACTGCCTGAGCATTACAACAGGATAATAACTACCCCGAGAGTTTTGATGTAACACACTTAACCCTACAGCGCATGGTGTTACCAAATGACTCAGGCTCCTTCTGACGTCTCGTTTCGTTGTTTATTGTGTGCAAGTGTCAACTTTGTGCACTCATCAGTTATTGTTGTTCACATTAGATTTAATAGATGTCGCTGGCATTACTCATGGCTATCTGCTAGGAGATTATTATAACGTTGTGGAAGGTGAGAAGAAATCCACTTCATCCAGTTTCTTGTGGAAGAAGCACCTTCAAAAATCTTATTTTCAATTGAAAATCCTTACGATTTTTTAGGTACTTTTTTCACATCCGAACTAATAGACACGACCAAAGCTTTTTATGTAATGTTCATTAGGTCTTGATACATCAAAGAACAATCTCTTTGGTCACAAAGAAATTCCTGTTATTTGTACCATAGGCAGTTAAACTGAAAAAAAAAGTGATGAACTGTTGGAAATCTTCCTTGGGGGCTTCCAATTATAAAAGAAACTATGAACCCAATGATTTCGAGTCTGTAAGAAGTTTTTTTTTATTTATTAACAACCTTTTAACGATATTATCAACCTTCGCTAGCACTAGTCAGAAAAGGTAGTGTCTAGATACAATAGAAAGAAGAAAAAGTACGGTAAGGACCCATGCCCACATGTTATAACATAAAAACGTCTGGGAGGAGTTGATATTCTCGATAGTCTTGTAGTCGTGGGAAGATCACAACGAAAAACGGAATGAGAAGATGTTATCTTCTCCTAGGAGTATCAACAACTAATTCCTGTCTTCACTACAAAAGGGCCACAAAATAAAAAGAAGAATTCCTGAGAGTAAAGGTTTCTCAAATTATTGTGTTATTTGTATTCACAATGCCTGTTCAATGCCAATTCACAATGTTTAAAGAGTCCTGTTCATTTCTGCTTGAAGAACGGGACAAATTATTTCTTGAAATATCATAATATGAAACATGTATATATTGATATATAGGTGCACAAATACTTATTTAATAGGTTTAAAGGTTATTAATTATTTGTTAATTTCACGATTAAAGTATTTCTTTTGTTCGTCTTTTAAATAATTAGTTTATTATGAAGTTTTTAAGGGCATTTTTATATTGGTTCAAACAGCGCTTCAGCGTATGCATCAATGGTTGAATGTACAATTGCGTAATGTTGCTATTTGGCATAAAAAATAAAAAGGATTATAAAATTAGCAAAATTTGAAAGAAAAATGGCCCAAATTCTTACTTGGAATTCACTTCACGTATCAAAAACGTTCGCAAACTAGGTCACTACATAAGAATGAGACAAAGAGAGAGAGGCAGAGACGGAGAAAAAGAGAAGGAGAGTATGAGAAAAGGAGAGACAGAGACAAAGAGAGAGCGTTGTTTTCTGTGTGGATAGTGTTTGACGACATGACTTTCCATAAAAAGGCCGGTATAACCTTTATCGACTTTCAAACCGGTATAGACACTCTATAAAGATATTTTAATTGCTAAAAAAAGGAAGTTATGAATGAAGATATTTGATGGACTAGGACAGGGCTGGGCGCTTTGTCGTTTCTCCACAATTTTGGTGAAACTGTTGCCTAAGGAAAACATTAGATTAAAAAGTTTACAAACTAGTTAGCTATAGTTGAAATATAGTTTAGATGTCGCTCGTTTTCATTTTGAATGTCACTGTTAGTTTTAACTCCATCTACATAAAAAGTACAATTTTACTACTTTTAATTTGAAAACGTAATAAACTCTAATTTTAGTCTCCAATAGAGTCTGGTCAGGAATTTCTTCATTGTTCAGAGTATCTCTATTGTGATATACCAAAATGACGAACAATTTTGCTAATGCAAATGTCATTTTATATGACATAGAGTATGGGGACGTCAAAAGACGATCGCGAGGGGTCGCTATGTCACCAATAAACAACCGGCGTTAAGGATCATTTTCGTTAGGTTGAAATGTCAGAGCAGAGGCGGAATAAGCATTGTTTTGAGAGACAAAAGAAAAAGGTATAGAATTCGGATGCTTCCGAATTTTTAGAAGAACATTCATTCGCTTGAGAAACGCGGTGATGAGCGGGTCGGCTCCTGATATATTTTATTAGATCGAGGAAAGACTGGAACTGTAAGTTGTTAAATTAACTATCGTTTTTTATATTAGGATAGAGCGTTCTTGTAGGAAGTAAAATTCGTGTCTAGGCGTCCACCCGAGACACAAGTGAGGGAAGTCATTGATTATAATAGTATTGCCAGGAGAATTTTGAACCAGATCACGGACATTAGGCGAGGACTTTATCCAGAAGCAATATTCTGCTGCGTCGACGGAGAAGGTTCAACGGGGCGCCATCGAACGAAGTGGAGAGCGCGCGAAGACCCCACGAATGAATAACAAGGTTTATAACTATTGTAATTCAGAGAAAACTGGCCATGACCAAAGAATTATTCCTTTTTTGTTATCATAATAAATTCTAACTTGTTAAGTTGAAAGAAGGCTGATTATTATTGTTCGTTACATGCAATCCAGTATTTTAATATGCTTTCCAGATTCCTCGCCACACCGTATGGATGGCAGATTGAATAATTGGTTGCAGAGTAAATATCAACAATTACAAACTTCGAACCCCAATTAACTGAGCTAGTTCAACATAATATTGTAAAGAGAGATATTTAAATTACGTAGGAATCATTAAGTTTCAAGTGTAACCTTTTCCTGGTGCCCAAATTACATTTGTCAGTAGTAATTACGTTTCAAATTGGCACCAGTCCATGTCGGGTATGTTTCACTATTAATGATAGTACTATGCTTAAATTGCAGTTCAATTGCTGTGTATCTAAAACACACCCAATATTATTTGAGAGGAAAGTGTAACACGTTTATGTTTACGATACAAAGACTTAATTTTTTGTCTGATTTCTCAAACTGGAAAGGGATATGATGAGGTAGTGGTCTGGAAGGACAACATTTACATACGCCTTTTACATTTATTATCCATGTGAGTACATTTATTTCCCATGTGAAACATTTTCCTTAGAGCAATGGTGTTGTTTGAAGTTAGCTACATTTTTAACAACTATTAACAAATGTACCAATGGGTAGACAATACATTGGCGCATTATTTCCGATAATACATCAGTTTTGTTTATATGTTCCTTGTAAAGACGAAGTAGAATACGATGAAAAAGAAAATCATAGAGGAAGTTTGCAGATAAACGAGACTTTTTGAGAACACCCAACATCATATAATGATTTTTCACCTCTATTTATCACGAGGCAATTGAAAGTTCTTGAACTGCGGGGGTTTCCAGATGCGAAGTCAGCAAAGCCTGTGTTCCCCAGGGGCACCCCGACGTCAGTGACGAATTTGTCCTCCTGCTCGATGTCGTTGGCGCTGTGCCAAAAATATCCACTGAGGGTTTTGCCCGTTGCGTTTGGTGAGAAGTGTTGGACCACCTGCTCCACCTCGCCCCGCGACGTCGGCGTCCACAGTCCCGCGCCCTCCTCCCGGCAGATGTCGCGAGCTGAATGCCAGTCTTTGGCCTCGGGCGGCGCGCGGTAGTGCCCCAGGCCTGGCAGCGTGAGGTAGCCAGGCGGCGCGGGTCGGGGCGTGGGGGGTGCGGACGGTGGGGCCACAAACCCCTCCTCCGGGGGCCCGTTCAGCTTCATTGTCACCGACCGCCGTGGGACGTCGTCGGGCCCGCACCCTGATTTCCTGACTTCCACCTCCAGCAGCCACCCGGAAGACCCCAGTGGCTGTTCCGAGGTGGCGCTGACGGTGCGGTGCCCAGTGGCGTTCGTAGAGTACGACATGAAGAGGGCAAGCTCCTTCCCAGACGAGCAACTTGGCTGTGCGGCCAGAGCGAGCGTCAGCGCCATGGCCAACGCCAGAAGACGCGGCCACACCTGCTGCACAGCCATTTTGCTACACTGCCTGGGACGCCGACCGGTTTATATAGCGGGCTCATGACGCAGATGTCGCTCTGTATCTGCACTATCGGTGTACACACGCGCCTTCTCCGTTGCATTGCGCCAGAAAGGGTCATCTCCGGGTGATGAGGGTCATGATGCGTCCATGACCCATTGATGTCATTTAGTTATCGCGTGGTGGAGTTGAAATTGTGTCTCGCAATAACAGATATCATCCTATATTGGATGGCGTCGTAAGCTCGGGAGGTCTGCAAGGCCAATGAATGTGATCCATGACAATCTGCTGACAGATTCTTGCGCAAAACACAGTATTCACCCAAGGTTCTTTGTTCTCCAGCCCTCCCCACATTGTAGATGTTTGCAGTATTGGTGGACAACAATCTCATAACCACCGTCTTGATTGTTTGTTATTGCCCCTTTTATTGCAACTGTGTCCCGGGAGATGTGGCTCAGAGCATCAACTGATGTCACTCATTTACCTCTGACAGGAAAGTCCTCGAGAACCACTCTCGACGATGGCAGGATTTTCGACACAAACGAGTTAGCTAGGTCGAATTCAGTCGGTGTCTGGAGTCGAATTCTAGCGACCGGCTGCTCTGAACTGTTCCGTGGTTTCTCCCATAAAAGCAGATGAATGCCGGAGCAGTAAGCTAAACAAACGGGCCGCGGACCGCGCGCGAACTTTCCTTCCTCTTCCTTGACCTGTTCTCACTCGTTATTTACACACACTTCCACTACACTACTACACATGCTGGGAGAACGGTCGTGAGTTTAGACCTTGTCGCGTTTGGTGTGGTGCCCCGCTGGTGGGAGATATCAATTGCTACTGAAAATAATTATTGTTTGCTGTATGAAGCATAAATATCTTACTGTATCGTGTACGTATTATAGAGACCGTTTTGAAATAATGCGAAATATCGAACTCGCAAATTTTTAACGGAAATGCAATTTCTTTTATGGGCATACTTTATTCTTTACCTCGGTAAAGATTATTTTGGAAACTTGGACGTCTTACACAATCCCAAATTAATATTTTGATCCTTCAGACTAAATGTATACTTTCGTGCATGAGAAAATATCAACTCTACGTGCCGAGATGCCTTATCAGCCTGTGTTCGTACAGTCGTGAGTTTCGATGTCGTCTCAGGCATGGATGTTTGATTGCTTGTTGTGGCAAGTTGGAGTTCTCTCAACCACCTTGTATATCTTCTCAATTTCCTTTCACCTTCATCCATTCTCATCAGAAATACAAGCCATTGTCATTCCTTCTCATCATCACAATGAACAACACCTTTATTAGCGCGAGAAATGAACTGTAAAATGTTAACCCGCACAGGTGTGGAGGGTACAAGAAAGATTTATTAGTGATTCCGAGCGCGTCGACTGCTAAGGTCATTAGTTCCGTAAGTGTAGAGCATGTTTTTAGCGCGGGAGGTGGCGGTGGTATTCCCCCGCTGGATGGCGAGATCCGGCGCCGACCTACCCTCCGCTTCCGAGGTTTTCCCTGGCCAGGTATTTCCCACCAGCGGGGCACCGCCCCAGCTGGGACAAGTTCTAAGTGCCCGACCGGTCTCCCGGTATCTGTGCTAGTGCGTGTTAGTGTATGCGGTGAGAACAGGACAAGGAAGGGCCAGACAATAGCCTGGTATGGTTCGGAGAAACCACGGAAAATACCGATCAGAGCAGCTGGCCGCTAGAGTTCTCCTCCAAATAGCAACTGCATTCGACCAAGCTATCTTGCTAATGTCGAAAATCCAGCCACCGTGGGGATCGGAACCCTAGGATCTCCCGGTCAGAGGCACACAAATATTCATCAAAATCACTTCTTTTTTTAACCCGCATTACTTTTAATTCCCACATCTTATTAAGCTAAGCAAAATCATCTAATAATTTTCACATTTAACTCAATTAAACGCAATTTAAAATAGTTTTAAATAATATCTAAAAGATTAAAACTTATCACAAAAGTTCGAAGAAGAAACGAACAAAGTAATACGACTATGTTTGTCGCCAAATTACACAAAAAATACTTTTTCAAAAAGTTCAACATGTTCTTATTGGAAGACCTGTCTTTGTTGAATACATTTCATAGAAGAAAATTGTATTTTCTTCTTAATTTTCTTCCTTAACTAACATGAGACCTACACCAATCTAAACGTCTTTCAGACTATCCACCAACAAAATTTCATCAAAAAGATTGAGAAAATGGTTTTTGAAAAAAGATTGTTTAAACAAAAATTAAAAAATGCATGTTTCACGCAAAATTACACGAAAAACACTCAAATTTCCGAAAAATTGAACATGACTTATTTCAAAATCCATCTTTAAAGGAACAGATTTCATTAAGGGGGAAAATCTCTATCTTTAATATTTTAGTTGTAGGAAAACGCTGATTTTATTGACCTTTTGCAATTTTCGAATAATCAGGTACTCAACGAAAATGAGACCTGGACCGCCCGGCTGATGTCGCGGACCCTTAAATTTGAAACCGACATTTCAATTTGGGGGAGGAGGACTTAACATGATCTTGGGACATTTTCAAAATTTTCAAAAGTTTGGCTCCAAGTTTTTTAATAAATTTTGTTGCAGATTGTGTGCGAAAGACGTTTAAGAGAATGGTGCATTTACTTTAAAATCCCCAATTTTTCTAAAACTGGAAAAAATATAAAACTTCAAAAATTAAGATAGAGATTTTTGCCTCAGACAATCAGTTGTACTAAGTTATATCTTTAACGAAAGTCAATTTTTTAACAAACATTTTTAACGTGTACAATTTTTTTGAAAAACGAGTATTTTTGGCTTAATTTGTGCTTGGGGTAATATACGTAAAATAGAGAAAGTTATGTAATGCAGCGGAAAATCGACATCAAGATTTCAACGGAAATATATATTTTGAGGACCCCTGAAACCGAAAAAGAGTTGTTTTTTTTTTCAAAACGTCCGTCCATACGTCTACCCGTCTGTGAACACAACTATTGACTAACTCACACGGATCTTTTCCAAATTGAAAAATCCGCAGTCGATCTGACTCTAGTTGAAACTTTGAAATTTTTAAAAACATTCTTTAAAATTTGGGGGTACTTCCCGAACATTTTCAAAATTTTCTCAAAAACGGCTCCAAATTTTTTTCTTTAAAGTTCGTGTAAGAATAGAGTGAAATACATTTATAAAGGTGGCATTTTCATGATGGATTTTCACAGTTAACACCGAATTTTCGAAAATTGCGAATTTTCGAAAATTTTTTCGGCGTCTACCTTCAACTACAAAATTCAAGACAGAAATTTTTCTTTAAAATGAAATTTGTTGTGCATAATTAGTTCTTTCAATAAGGTCATGTAAATGGTTTCGGAATTTTAGTAGTTTTCGTGGAATAGTGCATACAATATTTGCAATTTTAAAAATTACAAAAACAAGATATTCTCAAAAACTGCTCCAAATTTTTTCTATAAATTTTTGGTAGGGTTAGAACCAAATAAACCCTATACCATGACATACTCCATATTGCTCTATTCTTTTGCTTTTTTCGAAAATTTTAAATATGATTTTTTTTGACTTATCTCTCACGTCAGTAATATTTACATTAAAAGGCAATTTATTTACATTATTATATTTATGAGTACATGTGCTTTAAGTTATATCAAATAAAGTTGCTCGAAAACTGAAACGTTTTCTGTACAAATGAGCTCAAAATTCCAAATTTTCAGAAACGCTCAATCGCCATTTTCTCAAAAATGACCCCGAATTTTTCTAATATATAGTGCAATGTGCGCTGTTTAATATGACGTAATATTCATTTTTGTGTGTTACTTAGTTGTTTTTTTAAATACCTCTCACTCTGTTAATATTGACATTTACATCAATTTGTATGCATTATTGCAATTGTGAATGGAAGTGCCTCCAATGATTTTAAATGAACTTTTTCGAAAACTCAATAAATTCCTGTGAAAAGGAGCTTCAAATCTCGCATTTACAGTAATGCTGAATCGCCATTTTCTTAAAACCCGCTTCAAATTTTTCAATAAAAATTTCTATTTAGGACGAGTTTTTACTCTTCTTTAATATTCTTGGAGTAATATTTCGGTTGTACTACTAGGAAAGCAAAAAGTTGAGAAAATGTCCAAAAAATGTACTTTGGGCGACGATAGATGGCAGCTGGCCAGAGAATGGAGCAAATCCTTAAAGCCAGACCACACCAAAGAAATTAGAAAGCTATACTACGAGAAAGTCTGTGCCATTCTGTAGCACCTCTTGTTACTTTCCCATATGCGTACGTATATACGGAGTATAAAAAAAAGTTTTGTAATGCTGCGCGAGAGTGGCCGATTTTGAAGAACATTCTTTAAAATTTGGGGGTACTTTACATAAAGCTCCCCCGGACATTTTCAAAATTTTCTCAAAAACGGCTCCATATTTTTTCTTTAAATTTCTTGTAAGAATAGAGTAAAATACACTTATAAAGGTGGTATATGTCCGTTTTTCGCGGTTAACTCTAAATTATCAAAAATTGCAGAAGTTCGAATTTCTTCGGTGTTTTCCTACAACTATAAAACTGAAGACAGAATTTTCCTTGAAATGAAATTTGTTGTCCATATATAGTTCTTTCATAACGGTCATGAATTTTTTTTGAAAATTTTAGTAGTTTCCGTACAATAGTGCGTGAAATATTTGCAATTAAAAAAAAATATCAAAAACGGCTCCAAATTTTTTCTTGTTTTTGGTATGTATCGTATCAAACAAACCCAATAGGATGACAAACGCCATATTGCTCTATTCGTTTTTAAAAAATTACAATAATTTTATTTTTTCACTTCTCTCACGACGGTAATATATGCATTAGAGGCAATTTCTTCACATTATTGTAATTATGAGTACATGTGACATACAAAGTTTGTCAATGTAATGTCAAAAGTAAAAGTCATGTCAAAAGTAATGTCATACAAAGTTTCTCGAAAACTCGACAGATTTCTGTTAAAATGAGTTCAACATTCCACATTTTCAGGAACGTTCAAACGCCATTTTCTCAAAAATGGCTCCAAATGTTTCCTTCAAACTTCTGCAAGGGATAGTGGTAATCACACTGTTCAAAACGACCTTTAGTTCATTTTGGTGTACTTTTTTTTAATTACACAAATGTAATTTTTTTCAATATCTCTCACGCCGCTAATACACACTTTTCAATGGATTTGTATACATTATTGTATTTGTGAGTAAAAGTGCTTTAAATGACTTCAAATGAAGTTTTTCGATATTTCAATAGATTCCTGTCAAAATGAGCTCCAAATTTCGCATTTAAAGTGAGGCTTAACGCCATTTTCTTAAAAACAGCTCCAAATTTGTCAATGAACATAACTATTTAGTACAAGGTTTTAGCCTTCTTTAATATTCTTAAGTTAATATTTGGTATCTACTACTTGGAAACCGAAAAGTTGTTAAAATTTCAAAATAAAGTAATGTGGGCGCCGATATTCTTGGCAGCAGCCAAGAATGAGGGGCAAGACTGTAGAGTACCAGTCCACAAAAAGGAAAAAAGAAAACTTTACTACGAGAAAGTCTGTACCATTCTGTAGCACCTCTAGTTACTTTCTCATATACATACGTATATACGGAGAAATATATGTAAAATAGAGAAAGTTATGTAATGCAGCGGAAAATCGACTTCAAGATTTCAACGGAAATATACGTTTTGAGGTCCCCTTATACCGAAAAAGTGTTTTTTTAACGTCCGTCCATACGTCTGTCCGTTTGTGAACACTACTAGCACCGAAACCACACGTACGATCTTCTCCACATTGAAGAAACCCCTGTCCATATGGCTCTAGTTGAAGCTTTGAGATTTTGAAAAACATTCTTTAAAATTTGGTGGTACTTTACATGAAGCTCCCTACACATTTTCAAAATTTTCTAAAAAACGACTCCAATTTTTTTCTTCAATTTCTTGTAACAATAAAGTAAAATGCATTTATAAAGGTGGCATAGGTCCGATTTTTACGGTTAACTCTGAAGTTTTGAAAATTGCGAAAGTTTGAATTTTTTCGGCGTCTTCCCACAACTATAAAATTGAAAACATATTTTTCCTTCAAATGAAATTTGTTGTCCATAAATAGTTCTATCAATAATGTCATGACGACTTTTTTGGAAATTTTAGTAATTTTTGCGCAATACTGCGTGCAATATTTGCAATTCTAAAAAATTACAAAAACAAGATTTTCTCAAAAAGGATTCCATACTTTTTCTTTACATTTTTTGTTATGTTAATGCCAAACGAATCCTATACCATGACATAAACGCCATATTACTCTACTCTTTTGTTTTTCCAAAAATTACATAAATGTAATTAAATGTAAATTTTTTAAATTGTCTCTCACGTCGGAAATATTTACACTAGAGGCGATTAATTCACTTTATTAGATTTATGAGTATATGTGCTTTAAATAATGTCAACAAACATGTTTCTCGAAAACTCAACAGTTTTCTGTAAAATGAACTCAAAGAGACCATCAAACGCCATTTTCTCAAAAATGGCTCTATGGGACAGAGAGTGATTCTCTGCCAGAGGTTAGAACTAGTTTAGTATCACTCTGAAATGTATTTTTTCACGAGCCATTTGAAGGAGATGCCAGCTGTTAATGACTCTTCAGTGTGTGTAGTTGAAGGTTAGGGATAGTTTTCAAGTATGATTTGCATTGTTCCAATACCATCACTGTAAAGAATATTATAAGAATATATATAATTCTTGTCAAAAAAAAAAAGGAAATGTGTATGCATGTAAATTAACTTATATAGATGTAAAGGGGCAGATCATAAATTCTGTATTTCAAAGAGCCCCTATTGTTGACTTTCATTATGCTTTTAATTAAGCTTGCTACAGACTAAACTTTCATCACAAAATTATGTGTATAAATAATACTCTTGAAAAGGAAGTTTTAAAAGTGAACTTTTCTAGCATTTTAACTATTTAAATACACTGATATATAACATTCTCCAGTTGGTGGAATTACAAGAACAATAGGTATTAAAGTGGCTCAAGAACAAGTTAGCTAATGTTTGTGAAATTAATGAAAATCATGTCTCCTTAATAACCGATAATGACCCCTTAATATAGTTTCGAATCATTGAGTCAAAAAACCTGAACAAAAAACCAAAACCTGAACAAAAAACCATTACATGAAAATATTTTCATAGTAATTGAAAAACTGTTGAATACCTGTATCAAATGTTTAGTGCTTCTGGATTTTTGATCTACCTTTGGATTTTCATCCTCCATCGGTTGAGCTATGCTTTTGGACAAATATGTAGCCTGTAAATCGGAATATAAGTGAAATCTACTAAATCCAAATACTCTGCTTTGAGATAAATAAAGTTGAAGTAGAATCAGGTCATGTTTTTTACTTAGTTCATTACTTGTACTAGATAAGAGATAAAACCTCTTAATGCAGTTTAATATGTACTGTTGCTTTTTTGAAGAAAGCAAGCAAAAAAAGATCGTTTTGTGGACTGTTTGTGCAATAATGCAAGTTTCTCGTTTATTTATAAAATTTATCAATAATATTCATTTATATTATACCTTAATTGCAATTTTAATAATATGCTGAAATTTCACACGTGTTGATAGCTGGCATGCCATTTTGATAATGATACAATATTAAAGAAGTAATGGTCACTAGTTATATTTTGACAATTTTCTAAATTTATGGTTTCAATATTCAGTCAATGGCAAAGTAAAATAATCTACATGTATTATTTGCTTACATTTATTTTCTAAAAATATATTAAGCTGTTTATATTGTGTATGACTATAATTACATAATTTAGAAATAAATATGTAATAATTTTTATTTTGCACTCTCTGGACTACAATTCCATTCACGGACTTAGATAGAATTCCTAATCCTAATACTTTTTGGCTTCTAAATTGTCTAGCGTATTTATTTTACATACAAATAATATTATTATAATTTAACGTATTTTTGAAAATAATAATGTAATTTTAAATGTCCCGGTCGTCATTACGCGGCCACCTCCATTGACAGATCGCCCTTAAACTCTATTGGCTCAAAATTAGGCGCAATATGGCTGCTTCCCCCCTCCATGAAAATTAGAGATTTGAATAAGAACGTTGGGATTAACGTTGAGTATACTTTGATAGTATACTCTCTGGGCCCAAGTGTATTACATAGTCTACAGTTGTTTTTCAACGTAACATCTGAGGGTATTATCTTCAAGATGGAATAAGGCACGACTTTTTGCGTCTTTCTTGGTCCTGTTGCAAGAGGTCGCATGATCGCGACCGCATCAAGCAGTGCTGCATCAAGCAACTGTCGGTAGCACCGAGAAAGATGCAAAAAGCCATGCCTTATTCCATCTTTAGATTATACCCTAAAATGTAAATGATCTTGGCTTTTACCTTCAGATTTCTCTTTAAAAAACAAGTGTGTGTGTGTGTGTATATATATATATATATATATATATATATATATATATATATATATATATATATATATGTAGTATATCTTATTATCCGAATAAAAGAAGAATGTGGTTGACAGTTCCCGGTAACATGGTGACGTCAGCTTCGTAACCTAGGCAACAGCGAATCAGAAGTATCGCCATTTGCCCTATGTTGTCACGTTCGAACTGCGAAATGAATCGCGTATCCGGAGTGCTGCAGTTTATCGGCTGAGCGTCGACGTTTGGGAGTAATTGGCGAAGGATGAGAAAATGTAAGTTCCTTGTTTATTTTCTTTCTTTTACGTGTTACGATTTTTCCCGATTTCTCTCAGCTGTTCGTCTTATTGTTCAAAGCACGTGGTAGAGCGCGCAGTACGCGGCAACGCCGCCCCCTCCACACCGAACTGTCAACCACATTCTTCTTTTATTCGGAGTATAGTATATATTTAAGGTGGTTATTCGTGCCAGTCGCTAGTCAAACACGCAAGCATTTATTACATCTATGGATAAACAGTAGCTGCTTGTAAACGTAAACGGAGCATTTAAAATAGTTATTTGTAAATAGTTAAAAGAGAAATATTAAATGACTGCTCTATAAAAACCATGTTTACTAATATATTTAGTCTCTCGCATGATTTTTCATTTTCATAGGTTGGCTTAATACAGGTTAGGCTGACTTCGGCGCCCCATTTTTCTTTCTTTCTGCGTTGAAAATTAGTCCAATTGTTTATATTGAAAATGAATTATCCCCAAATAATGTGTGATATAACATTTTAAGTTAGAGGGATTTTCTCTCGTACCCAAAGAGAAACAGTGCTGACGTCATAATTTCTACAACATAACTCCTAGGCCGAGAACCAATACTTCCCGTTGCGATTAATTTCACGGCATTTTTATCAATTATTCTTCAGAATGCCCGGTGAGGGTTTTCATTTAATATCCTCTGATTCCTAAAAATATGTACTACGTATTGAATAAAAGAAGAGGTACATTCACCGTTTAACTTCTTCAATAACTTGAAAATCATGCCCACGAAAGTTTTTCCATAAGAGCCTGTACTCATTTAAACTTAAAAAATTAGGCCGGTAAGGGCAAATTTTTCTTTGTCATCTTGAAGAACAGATATTTTTCTTTCATTTAAAGTTTTTGGGGGTACTTCACCATGGTCGATCTAACGAGCATAACGAGCATACGATAAAACACCAACGGTTGTCGTCTTGAAATAAATTTGAACTTTTTACTCAATTAGATTTTGTATTGTCTTCTTTAAATGAATGGTAATGAGGTAGGTAGGTAGGTAATGAGCTAGGTATGTTGCCAGTTGCTCTTATTAACATGCTTCATTGTAAAAACACTAAATTTCAATGGCGTATTAAAATTAAAAGAATAAACGCTTATGCACCATAATTTGTTCAATCCTACATTTTCAAAACCATCTGCAACACACTTTAGTTGGTCTTGGCCAGTGATCTGTATACTATACTTTGGTTTTTCTAACGAGGCATCTGAGGGTAGTATCTCCAAGATGGAATATGGCACGGCTTTTCGCGTCTTTCTCGGCTATGCCGCTAGAGTTGCTTGGTACGGTCGCGATCATGCGACGTCTTGCAGCAGGAGCGAGAAAGAAGCAAACTGTCGTACCATATTTCATTTAGGAGATACTACCCTCAGATGCCATGTTAGAAAAATCCAAGTACATGTTAGTATTAATATTTTAATATATAGGTCTTGGGGCCCTTGGTCATTTTCTTATATCTTGGTCGTAGTGAATATAAACGCAATGTCCAGCAGTCGTGTAACACGTGTTTCTTAATAAAAAGTAAATGATTTTAATTATCATGTGGTTAATATCAATATATAATAATAAAATCAATAATTATGATATGATTAATTATTGATTCAATTATGTTCGACAGATGGATAGCAAAAAATCCGATAATGCTTTACTACCATAGTTTAGATGTTGGTAAATATAAAACATTTCATTTTTAGAAAAATACTAACACTTGTGTTCCCAACGAATAGCGATTTCATTGTTCGAGAACTTTAAACATCCCTCATTTGATCAGTTTTGGAGTACAAGTACTGAACGCCATGAAACAACATATTTCAGCCTGTAAATTTTCTGTATGGTGCAAATTTAGTACTTTTTGGTTGCAACATTTCTAGAGCTCTTCCTTTTGTGATATGTAATCGCAGAGGTTCAACTGTAATGTTAAATGTCACTTAAGTTATTTTCCAAGTATTTTTTGAGTTTTACGAGTAATAATGTTTTATTTCTTTGTACGAAAATCGAAATCATTTTATGCAACTGGGATATATTATGTAGTGTATAGACTTTCATACAAAATAATTGATTCTATGTACAGTACAGCTTCGGGGTTAGAAACTACATACTATGTAATCTGTATATATCTTCGAAGATATGTTGCATATGGGAGGTTCCATAATCTGTTGGATTGTCACGTACAGTTCTGTTGATGAGAGAGAGACTCATGGGATTCATGAGTTACATGGATTATGAAATATTCATTAAAATAAATACTTACTCCCTTTTGTAGTGAAGCGCTGCAATCCATCTTTTCTTCTGTGAAAGTCAATAATTTAGCTCGTTTTGAATATAATCCACAACATTACCAGTTCACTAATATTTGCTGTTTCTTCTAAGCTCCGTAAAACTCCATTTCGAACTGCTTTTCGAATGACACATAGATTCGCAGTTAAGAGTTTATCAGCACTGAAAAGTGAAAACGTCATTGAGTAATTACATTGTTCTGGTGGATAAGACATTCTCCTTGCGCTGGTACTGGGAAGACAATGACAAACATTGTTGCCAGATTCTGCTTACATTTATCCGTTTAAGAGGTGTATGAATCCCAATCACGAAAAACGTTAGCATACAAGCAGTTATTTTCAATTTCAGTACATCATTTCATTAGATTTTTTATTGGAATCAATAAACGGTGAAATAGGAGTTTTTTTAAAAAGATTCAAACAAATAAAAGTTGTTTATTTAAATCAAACATGAATGTTTTGGTCGCACTATTTCACGACTGGAAAACTCTGCTACTTAAAATATTGTTAAATACCGAATTTTGATCACAATGGACCATACTCAAAAAAATACTTAACATAACACAATGAGTAAACAATCTTAATTATTTCTGATAATCTAAATTCAAAGGGGATCATCTAAATCGACCGCTAGGAACCGGACAACCTTAATGAGAGTTTCGTATTCAGATAAGGCATTGCCCACTGCTGCTTGTTAATAGTTTGCTTTCTTGTTACCTGATATATTTCATCGGTAAAATGTTGCCTCATACTATGATCTACGACTATTGAAGACAGGAGCACTGGAAATTTAAATTCAAGAAACTTGCAAGGGCCCATTTTCTTGAGCCCCGATTTTGCTACAAACGTCAGGAGTATGGCTTCTGTTTATTTTGACGCTCTGCAGATCGATTTCGATACAAAATAGTTTCTGTTCTACGGGAGCGAACATTTATGGTTATCAGACTTCGACAACAACCTCATTGCTATAATTTATCAATTCATTTATTTATTTCATTTATTCAACAAATGGAGGTAAAGAAGTGGAGGTAGGGATTAAGAAAAATAATGAAAGGCAAACCGGAAAACATTCATCAAAAAATATAAATAGCATCTACAACATTTGTTGACAAATAACGTTTGACATCCCTTTCCCAGTAGAAAATTCGGACTCTGTCGTTACGAAACTGCACGTATAAACTATTATGATCAAAGAGATGATTATGATTCAACTAATATTAACTATATGCTTGGGTTTTCGTAACGTGGCACGTGAAGGCCTTGTTTTCACGATGGAATATGACACGGCTTTTAGCGTCTTTCTCGGTCGTGTCGCTAGATATCGCTTGATATGCAGCACTACTTGATACGTTCGCGATCATGCGACTTCTGGCGACACTTTCTGGCGATCGAGAAAGATGCAAAAAGCTGTGCCATATTCCATCGTGAAGATAAGTCCCTCACGCGCCACGTTACGAAAACCCGCGTATACGTATGATAAATACGATTGCCGGTGAAGGGGGAGGAGCCAAATCGGGAAAACCCATGGTGGAAATAACTTTATAAATAATTTTAATAACAAATATCGTTATTTTAAATAATTTTCAAATGTCCGCGCCTGCGTAGATAATTTGAATTTGGCGCACATTTGGTGGGGCATAATATTATTGGTCCACAGTCGGCGGCATGCGCACCGCTACACCTTGTTATTTCCACCATGGGAAAACCGATAGCGAGTTAAAAAGTGGAAAGCTAAAACAATTTAATAAGTGGGCGGATGAGCTCCCGAAAGGGAGTATACTGCAAGTATCTGAACAATACGCTCTCATGTGTGGGGGGGCGGAGGGGCAGTGGGAAAAGCTTACTGTGGGCGCCATTTTACTTAGCTCCATCAACGCCAATAATTATAATATTGTCGAAAAACTTAAGCTTGCATTTTTATTGTTCATATTTTATTACTTGAACAGGAATTTTTCTAGCTTGTTTATTTATGAGAGAAGTTTGAGAAAAAATTAAACTATTTTCGAAAATTCAAATTATTAAATGAAAATAAGTTCTTTACCTTTTACTTTCTCGCTACCGCTTACGCAGTGTATAGAAACGTATGTAATGCTGCGAGAAAAAGCAGCGAATTTTCGGCAGGAATCTCTTGTTACCCTAGTAGCGGTAAAGAAAAACTGAATAAATCCAGTACCGAAATTTAGAAAAAAAACTAACACGTGTTATAGCCAGAATCCACGTTTTGAGAGTCCTTCATACCGAAAAATAGATTGACGCCAAAATGTTTCTCCGTCCGTCTGTAAACAACGCTAGCAGCTACACCGTCCAGTCGATTTTCTCCAAAATTAATATTCCACAACCTATCTGGCTGATGGAGCGGTCCCTTGAAATTGAAATCCACATTTTAATTTTCAGGGGTACTTTACATGAAGCCTCTGGGACATTTTCAAAATATTTAAAACGTTGGCTCCGACGTTTTTGATTAATTTTTGTTCTTGGGTAGTGTAAAGGACGTTTAAGAGACGAGTGCAGTTCTCATTTTCGTTGAAATATCTGATTTTTTGAAATATTCGATTTTTCGTCGGCTTCCTACAACTAAAATATTGAAGATTAGGTTTTTTTGCGTTGATGAAATGTGCTCATCAGAAACAGATTTCTAAATAAAGACATGTTCAATTTTTCAAAAGTATGAGTATTGCGTAAATTTGCTTGAAACATAAGTGCTTTAAAAACCTTTTTAAACATTTTCTTTTATCAGAAACGATAGGTCTACTAATTTTTTTCTTTGAATTTTTCTTGAGTATAGTAAAGTATGGTAAATAAAATCATGTCGGTCTCATATTCGGCGCACTCTCTGTATTTTCGAAATTTGCAAACAAAAAATTAAGGTTGCAAAAACACAAAATTGATGATGATGTTTTTGTTGCATGAAATCTGTTCTTTAAACATGTCATGCACAATTGTTTTAAAATATGAGTCGTTTAGCGCAATTTTATAATTTTTGAAATTGCACTTTTTTTAATTTCTCGCATTTCGTTTGACGAGCTGTCAGTGTCAAATTCTTTCGAATTTTTCTTTTCGTTGGACGGACATGGAACAATTAAGAGGCTTTGTTTTAGTTATTATTTTTTACGTCAATAAGAGATAAAAACTTGCTGGTGTACTATGGGGAGAAATGTGTTCTCTGAACGTTTTCTTTAATTCATTCGCCTATTACAATAATTTGTTTTTACCGTCTTACGCGGTGTTGCCGTACTACGCAGTGATGGGTATTTGAGATGTTTCCAAGAAGTTCGTTGTTGGTGACTTGAAGGGGTAAGACGTGAATAGTATTCGACTTTATTAAAGTCGGGAAGAATATAAATATACAAGTATGCCGTCTTACGCGATGTTGCCGTACTATGCAGCGATGGATATTTGAGATGTTGAGATGATAAGGTCATGGTATCGCAGTTTCGAAAGCATTCATAATGGGATGTATTGGGTGGCATTCATTTCTGTATGTTCAATTTATTTGTGAAATTATCCTTGTCTGTATTTATTGAAATTGAAACATTTAAGAATGATTTAGAATACCTTGGAGACACGGCGAAAAATTATTGTATGGTTTACTAGTTCATTACTGTGCAGTATTGTTAGTACACCTGTGGGACTTACTGATTCCTTATGCCCGGCGGGCGTTTTGAATACTACTCGCGCAACTTCCAACGATGACCTTGCTTCCCCCTCCCTTGAGCAATAAACAGTGGACGGCAAAAGCTCGCAGCGAGCACTGATGACAACATTCCAAGCATTAAAACTTGGTTGGCGCGAAACAGAAGCTAGTCAGAGCTAGTTGCTTTCGTAGACGAGAACTTCTGTTCAGATTTATTGCCATTATCTGATTACCAAATGTCTGATGCAGGTCCAGGACCTTCAAGGGAGTCACCTAAAACTCCTATCTACTGTCCCTGCTGTTGCCTACCCAGAGCGCTACCTGGCCGCACAAGTAGCAGGTTTGACTTTGATTTTCAGGAGGTTGTCATTACTGTAAATACTCTAGTGGCCGACTTTGTAACTAAAACCCCCACTCCGCCCGCATTTCTTCAATCTATCGTTCAAGAAAAATTGCGCTAGTAGTACTTTACGCCCGCTCTAATACCAACACAAATACATTTCACCCAACAGACAGTTCACCCAAAATTTTAGACACAATGTTCGTTTCCGAAACTTCTTCCTATGAAATTCTCAAAATAATCGGTAAACTAAAAAATAAATATTCGTCCGGTTTAGATGAATTCCCGGATTCTTTGTTAAAGACTTGTGCGTATGCCATTATACACCGTTAACTCACATATTTAATGCATCTTTATGCACTGGAACGTTTCCAGATATTTTCAAAACAGCTAAAATTAAGCCGCTTTTCAAAAAAGGCAACAAAAATGAAATTCAAAATTATCGGCCCATTTCTCTTCTATCAGTTTTTCAAAAATATTAGAGAGACTTTTTTACGTACGAATGGAAACCTTTCTCACTAAACACGACGCGCTTTCAGATTGCCAACATGGATTTAGAAAATCAAAATCAACGGAAACAGCTATATTTTCTTTTCTTAAAGATGTCGCCTCATCATTGGATCAAAAAGAGGCACCTATTGGATTATTTTTAGATCTCTCAAAAGCTTTTGACGTCATTGATCATGACATTTTACTTTCAAAATTACCTTCATATGGAATTCGTGGTATTGCTCTAGATTGGTTATGTTCGTACCTTAAACAACGATCTCAGAGAGTTGAAATACCTTACTGGAATGATGGAACATTACGTACGCACCTTTCCGACTCTTTGCCCATTGCATGTGGAGTTCCTCAAGGATCGATTTTAGGCCCTATTCTGTTCCTACTTTACGTAAACGATATGCCCTCGACGATTCGAAACGGAAGAACGGTTCTCTTTGCGGATGATACGAACATCCTTTGCAATAAAGAAACCGTAAATAGTACAATATCAGATGTTTCAAATTGGTTCCGAAATAACAAATTAATAGTAAACGAAAAGAAAACGGTTTTAATGCAGTTTTCCATATCAAATAAACAATTCTGTGCTCCATTGAAAATGAACAGTGTACCATTGACTGATGTTAAGGCAACAAAATTTTAGGTCTCTCAATTCAGTCAAACCTTAAATGGAACGTCCATTTAAATGAATTGAACACAAAATTAAGTTCATTATGCTACGCGTTCAGAATTCTTGCAAATTCAGTCAGCCTTCATACTGCTCGTTGTGTATACTTCGCGAATGTTCATTCCCGC
The DNA here is from genome assembly GCA_011170035.1 of Teleogryllus occipitalis. NCBI lineage: Eukaryota > Metazoa > Arthropoda > Insecta > Orthoptera > Gryllidae > Teleogryllus > Teleogryllus occipitalis. The sequence goes on along the minus strand of BLKR01000003.1, from coordinate 393,054 downwards.
CTGAGATATGGCATAATATTCTGGGAAATACATCTTATAGCTCCCAGACTTTTAGATTACAAAAACGAATTGTACGAATAATAACCAAATCCCACCCACGTGATTCATGTAAGCCTCTCTTCATTAATCTAGGAATTCTACCCTTACCGTGTCTTTTTATTTACGAATCAGTGGTTTTTGTAAAAAATGACTTGCTCAAGGGCGGGAATATTTTTTCAGAAAATGCCGAAGTCTATTACTATAACACTCGACGTAGAAATCATATTCATCAGGTGACAGTATCAACAGCTCATTACAAAAAATTCACATACAATACATGTACATTATTTTACAACACTTTGCCAGATGACATTAAACGATTAAATTCAATAGAAAAGTTTAAATCCCAAGTGAAATCGTTTCTGCTGCATAACTGTTTCTATACAATTAGAGACTATACTGAGCATCACAAGAAAAGTAACATTAATTTTAACAATGATACATAATGCATTATTTACCATTTGGACTGTATAAATAAGTATAAACAACCTGTAACAACTATTGTACTACAGCTTCCGGGTCAATGACCCCCATCTCGATCAGGTTTTTCGTCCAGTTTCCCTGATCCATTGAGCAAATGCTGAGATGGCCACTTGTTTTGCTTCTGGACATAAATGTAACTTCATTTTCTGTGCACGTCTTCTAGAATTCAGTGGGAAATACAATTATTCAAATTATCGTTTCCATGTTGTCGCGGCAGGAAGTAATAAGAGCCCAAATTTATTGCTTATTTATCTTTGAAAATAGATTTTATTACATGGGAGTTTTTTTTGTTGTTTTTTCTCCCTTGCAAAATTCAAAATTTATTGCTTATTTACCCTTGAAAATAGATTTTTTTACATGGGAGTTTTTTTGTTTTTTTCTCCCTTTCAAAATTCAAAATTTATTGCTTGTTTATCCTTGAAAATAGATTTTATTACATGAGAGTTTTTTTTCTTTTTTTCTCCCTTTCAAAAATTCAAAATTTAAGTAGAATATGACTTAGTTAGTGTAGGGATCACAGAATTTTGAAAATGTGCACACAATTCACTTTTCCCCATAGCACGTCATACGCAGTTTTTAACTGTTTTTTTGACGTAAAATAAATAAAATAAATAAAAAATAAATAAATAAAATAAATAAAAAAAAATAAAATCCGCTTCGAGTCATGCGGATGACTAAAAAATCCGCAGTTTTACAATTTATGAAACCTATAGTCTTTGCACAAATAGCTGTATATGTTTTTGATCAAAAGTGTTCCCACATTTCCATAATATCTATCCGTGCAACCCACCTAAAATTTGGTTTATGAGTATTTTATTTATGAACAACATTAAAAATATGTTCCCTGATAACCACGTCGGTGCAAAATGTATGGAAAATTTGTGCAAATATTATGAAAATACTTATACAACATTGATATGAAATTTACATTTATTACACAATTACGACTGTTTCTCGGATAAATTTTGTTTTCTTATGTTGTGTAAACATTGTACCAATTTTATGCGATTTTACGTAAATGAGTTACAAAAAACTTTGTTTGGAAACAAAATTAATTACAACTACAATTTAATATAAAATAATCGAATATTTTATCTTTTTATGTATATAACGAAATTGTTTACATAAAACATTCTCTTAAAAATGTTTCAAAATTTGCATACATTTTATGTAAATATTTGCATCATTATTACGTTAGAAGCGGTCGTAATTTGCAAACATTTCATGCAAATTTAGTGAAAACTTGGTACAAACTAGCCCTTTAAGCGCTACGTTGTTGTGGCATCAGCGCCTCCCCGGTCCCTGAGTCACCCGGCCCGCTGGGGTCGCCTGTGGCCTGCATTCTTTTCGGGCGCGCGCCCTTTGTAGGGGGTGCAGCGCGGGGAGAAAACTGCTTATATTTCCCCTCCTTTTTTTGATCTGGGCTTTGGACCGACACTGGCGAAGTTAGAAATATTTTTTAAAAATGTATTTATATTTTTTTATTTTTTAAAATTTGTTTAAAAAAATTAAGGCAGTAAGTGATTTAATATGTGTACACACGACGTTTTGCGATGATCCAATATCCGCAAATCAAAACGCCGAAATACAAAGCCGAAAATCGAGATAAAATATTATATAATAAGCCGTAATGCAGAATTCAGTGTCAAAAATCGTGTCCAGAAGAGAAGCCAGAGTTCAAATATATAGGTGAAATAAGAAAATAACAGAAATCCAGAGAATGCAACCAAAATCAAAGCCTAAGTCGAATGTAATAATACTTCAGAAAAACGCGAACGAGCAAGAAATCTCAACACCAAGTGAGGCACAAAAACCAGGATGGGTAGATTTTGCACAGAGATTTTTATTGCCCCATCACCCTCCTTGGTGGTGGGTGCTGGAGCCATATAATTTCGCATGTTTTGACCTGCGCGCGGTCCAAGTACCGAGCGACTCCCTTTGTCAGTCAACGCCGGCCGGCCGGCCGCCGGCCTCCACCACGCACGACGGGCAGATGAATTCGGCTTAAACACTCCTTATGCTCCCTCTATTGGTCAGAAAAAAATACTACAGCTACTTAGTACTTTTAGGAAGCTGTAGATGTCGTGCCAAGCCAATAGCTTGTACTGCACCCTAGGAATAAAATCAGAAAGCAGACGAAACATCGTGCGCCGGATATTTCCGGCATTAGCACTCATGGCACGACCGACCCGCGCCGGATATATCCGGCATTAGCACTCGTGGCACAAAAGTCTTGCGCCGGATGTATCCGGCATTAGCACTGAAAGGGCTAGGGATGTGTCGATCGCGAACAAACTAGTTCAATTGAACTATTTATGAAAGGGAACTGTACGATACAGAATGGCCATTTAGTAAACAATAGTTCATCCGTCACGGGCCATCGTTCGCAATTCGTCGGTCACCGTTCGTAGTTCGCCGGTCATCGTTCACCTAGTTCAGAGATCTCTGGTCGTAGTTCACCTGTCAGCGCTCGTCGTTCTTAGTTCAGAGACCCCTGATCGCCCCCGTAGTTCCCCGGTCACCGCTCCTCGTTCACTTTAGTTCAAGTTAAGTAGACGGCCATGTTTCTCAATATATTTCATTTGTATTAATTATATGACTCAACAATTCGTTAGATAATTCAAAGTATTTAAATAAAAAATGAAGATAAACGTTCTTTATTATTTTGCGGAATTGTCATTCAGGGGTATTGCACCATATGAAAATGAAATGCGTATTTATTATTCATGTAATGTTTTTTATAAACCCCCTACAGAAAGAAGTTACGAAGTTTCTTTTAGGGGAAGTAAAGCGTGCTAATAGATCAATTTTTAGCCCTAGCGCTAAAAGAGAGGCAATATTCATTATATTCAGGTAAAACTGAGAATGTAACAATGAAAACAAAATACATTCTTCTGATCTCACTGACTACTACTAACCTTCATACAACATGGATTTGATTTGTATGTTTGAATGAAAATATAATGAAAGTTAAAAGGTCTGACTAAAAAATAGTGTATGACACACGTGGTAAATGTGATTTTATTTTGTTCGTATGATAGTGCCATTCGGCTCATCGGCATCGTGTTGCAACATTTTCTACATTCAAAATAAAAGCAAAATTTACCACTCGTATCATAAATAATTCTTCAACTCTGTAATAAAGGCAGGTTCTGCGCATTGTTAACAGCACGTCAACTAGGCAATTTTTATATCCAATAAAAAAAACTGTTGCCCAGACAACTGTCTTGTTACCATGAAAAAAAGTACTTCATTCATGGAAATTGAACGAAGTATCCCTGAGTAACCCTTCATAACCTATTGCTATTCCCCGCGATATCAAACACCTTATTGCAGTATAAAATTACAAACTTTTCCATATATTATGATAATATAATTTGTATACAATTGTAAAAAAATGTTCATATATCATTGGTGAAATGTGTGTGTGTTTTTCATGGTCTCGGTTGATTTTTTGGCCTCGACAAAAATTTCAATTTCAGCGTTGAAACAACGCCTACGTCCAAGGTTGCCAGATACCTTCTGAGAAAATTCACTATTGAAGGGATAAAAATTCGCCCAATTGCGCCAAATAATTAGTGGGGAAGAAAGATGAGCGGTGATTAAAGCTGACTCTGACACTGGGGCCGATAATTTCAAAATAACTGAACGTTCACAAGAACACTACTCTTGGGCACAAAGCCTATCTATTAAGTCTAGTCTTATGCTTAAAAACTTGTACAATTTCTAGAAAGGGAGCAAAATGCATGTCTAAAAATAAAAAAGGGCTCTGACATATTTTTATAATAGCTGCATATTTACAAGCTGTTCAAAACTAAACCACTTGTGTATAGGCTATATCTTTCAGAATCCGTCAATTCAACAATTTGTTGAAAAATGTGAGAACTATTGACGATTTAAGTAAGCAAAGAAAGCATATCGCCCAAAATTTTATCAGGAAACAATGGATTCCGCCCACTGGATGAAATCCCACTAAATGCATTTTCTTTCCCTGTCTACGTCACCAAGAGAAGTGACCTATCTCGTTCTTGAGATACAAAGAGTATATCTCACAGATATACTCTTTGATTAGGGTACATCTCGCTGAAGTTCACATTTTTTCGTTTTGCGGATGTTGGTTATCGCACCCGTGTTGGCGACACTGAATTTACAGTACTCTCATTATTGGCGCGGTAAGTTTGCACTGAAGGTCTGCTAAAGGACAGAATACGCTTTAAAAAGAACGAAGTTCCTTAAGTTTTGGGGTGTAGACACGTAAGTTTAATTGGGTAACTTCTGTAGATGTAATTTAATTTTTGTAAAGTTTTTCTGTGATTACTTTGCTCTCTCTATATTTTTATACAGTGTTCAGTAAACTAAAAACTAAAATCTTGTTCTAAATAAAATATTTTTTTTTAAAAAGTATTTGGACAATACATAGATTACTGAATGTTCTTATTGCCGAAAATCTTCCTTTTTTAGGCTACTCATCATTTCATTGAGCTGTGCTTGAATTTGGAAATTGTTGTTTAAAAATGGAATTTGATTTTCAGAAGACAAAACCCCCTTTTATTCTAGATGAACTCATGAATTCACGGCCCAGAAATCCCACTGACATGAGAGGGTCATCAGCAATTGTAGATTTTCTGCAGCAGCCAAACATAAACCAACAAGATTTGATACCTAATCCAGAAATGGAAACAAATCAATTTTCTGGTTTACCAGATTTCCATCCCATTCAGAATTCATCGCAGATTTCCCAATTCATGTTTGATCAAGAATCAACACACTCTAATGATGATAGCTTCCTTACATCAGCCAGAAAGGATGACACAGATAAACATTCAAATTCAAAAAAGTTTTGTCAACCAATGGATGCGTTTTTTGACTCATGTGCTGATAGCCCACAGAATGCTCCTTCACCATCCAATGATTTTCAGATTTCATCAAGATTTAACCAACAGCCTTTTCAGTATCAAAATAAAGTTCTTTCAATTGACAGATCAAATAATCGGCCACATCTTCAAGAGAGATCTGTTGTATCCAGTGATGCACCTTTGCAAAATAGTGAGAGAGATGTTGAACATTCTGTTTCTCAAATCCTTGAAGCAAAAGTTCCATGTCTGAAAACAAATAATGCAACTGCTAAGTCTGAATCATTCACAAATTTCAATGCAGAATTACAGGAATTCACCGAGAGCTACTCAAAACTTTCGACAGAAAAAGCTGAATTGGAAAAGCAAGTTTCACATACTGAACTGTCTCTCAAAGAATATCGTGAACAAGCCTTGAACTACAAGAATAAATATGAAGAAGTCCAAGAGAAGTTAAATGAAGAAATTAAAAATAGGGAAAGTATCTTAGCACAGTGAGTATTAATGTTTAAGTGGATATTATGTTGAATTTATAAAGTCAGTCATGGAAAATATTTAGGCACTAGTGTACACCATACATTTCCAATTTTCAAATCTTTGAAATTATATTTTATTTTGTAGAGTGGAGTATGTAAACAGTGTATCTCAATTGCTAGACAAGTATTTTAAAGATGTATGTAATACACTTAAATTGTATGGAGACATTAATTGTGAATATAAAGAACGTAATGCCAAACTTCATGAACAAGTAGAGAAACAAGTTAAAGAATATGAGAATGTGATATCAAGTTATAAAGATACAATTGAAAAGTTAAAAAGCCAAAGTATATAATTTTTTCTGATAAGTATTGACAATTGCACATTTGTAATATATTTTTAAAACTTATGCAAGTTATTTTCTATTCTTTGTTTTTTCCTTTCAGTTTTAAAATTGGAAAAGCAGAATAATGAAGCCACTGTAGAATTTTCTAAGGTTAAAGAAGCACTTGCACAACAGATTGAAGACATTAATAGCAAATTATGTGGTGAACAGACCAAATCCACAGTTTTAGAGAAGAATCTTCTTTCTTTAGAACAGACAAATAAGGAATTGATTTCAAAACAGGAACAGTCAGATATTAATTTTTCAGAGGTAGTACATATATTACTGTCATTTAATATTTTTATCCTTTGATGTTATTTTTTCTATAGGTTATTTTAGCTCAAGAATAAATAGGACTACATGAACTTAAAAATTTGTACAGAAAATAATTTGTTGTTTTTGTGTGTGTGTGTGGGGGGGGAATATTACGCATATCCTATTTTGACAAGAATTTGTAAGTAGCATAAGGATCATAATACATCAATATTCAGGCATTAATTTTAATTATATTTTTATAAATAAATTTAAAGAAAAAATCACACAAAAAATATTAAACTACACTTCTTTACAAAAAAAAAACTTTTTTTCTTTCACAAGGATGAAAGTATCAGATTCTATAAGTATTTTTCATACTAAATTCAAATATCATTTCAATTTTTTCCCATCAGGCAGAAGTTTTGTGTGACATTCATTTGAAATTTTTGTAATTTTTAATAAATTCTGTAACTAGCTATCCAAATCTAAATGGAATAATACTAATCCTGACTTGCATTCCAACTACTCTTTCTGTAACTAGAAAGTGGTTATATGATTTTCAAGCATATTCTGTATCTGGAACACTTCTCTTCTTGGTCCAACAGTTGTCACCCAACATATGCCTTAGTACATGTTTTCCATTGTAGAAATTTTCGGATAAAAACGCTCTCCTTGCTCATCACTAACAGCCCCAAGTCAGAGTCTAAGAAGTGAATATTCAAAAATATGTTACTCCCATAGCTTTATGAAAATGCAGAATATCAGCCTCTATGCCTGATAGTTTTCTGCTTTATAATTTCCTAGGATATTGCAATATAAATTTTGAAACACTGCCAGACTGCTTTTTCCAGTGGATGTAACAGTTTTAAAATGTTCATCAGCCATTAATGACCACATTTGTAGTCCTAAAAAGTCCCTCCTTTCAATTAAGCATCACTTAATTTGGGAAATTTTGATTTCAAGTTCAAGAATCCATCAGAATGTATATCTATAGCTATTATGAAATTTTTCATTCCTCCTAATTTAATATGCAATGGAGGTAAATATATATTTCAGGATTCACTATATGGACATGTGACACATTTTTCTGGTTGAGGATACAGAGATTCCTTTAATATTTGTCGAACAGAAATAGAAATAACTCAGATGATCCTTCGGTTATCTCCAATTCAAAGGCATTTGCAAATGGATATGTACCATTTTTCTATCAAAACAATAGCCTTAATGCACCAAACATATATTTGGGGCCCAGCTTTTTTCAAAATCTCCAACTTGACTGCCAAAATGCCAGCCATCTTGACAGCATAATCTTGGTAACACTTTTTCGCAAGTGATGTTAAATTTCACCTCTGAACCTTTCAAGTCAACTCTCCACAAATACAGCAGAAATTGTCTGCATGATTTTCACACTTTCTTGGCAAGATGAAAATACAAAACACTAAAACGCAGCTTGCACAGTACAGTTCTAAAAACAAAGGAAGACGACTATGGGTAGGCCCCAGACTATGAGTGATCTTTCCTTCCTCTTCTTTGTCATATCCTGTTTTAGTGCAGGGTAGTACATTATGCTACCACACGTCAGGAGATTAGAGCTCATCCTGGCTGGGGCAGTGCCCTGTTGGTGGATGCTTGGGGAAAACCCTGCAAGCCAACATGTAGCTTGGTGCTAGATCTCACCATCCAGCAGGGAATCACCATCACCTCCCACAACAAGAAACATGCACTGCACTTATGCAACCAATGACCTTAATAGTTGACTCTTCCTGAAACACTAATCAATTAATCAATTTCATTTTAACTTGTTTATTTGCTTTAATTTAATCTGAAGATTAAAGAAAATGAACTTTTGCAGTTGTTCTGGTCTAGCTTTTGTATGGATTGGTGGGGCTATGCTACAGATTAGAGCTGTTGTTCCCAAGTTGGGCACACTCCATTTGGAGACTATTCAAGAATGAATAGTGAAATATTTTATTTTGTTGTGGTTCAAATAGCTTGGTATTCAGAACTTAAAGATACACTGTGACAAACACACTTTTAAAATTGTAATCAAAATGTTCACAGCTTGATTAGGCCAAGTTAATGTCGATGTAGATTTTCTCCATATGAACAAGGCTCGCTCGTGGCACATAGCGAAGTCGCTAGCCTTTCACCACTGATGTTCGGGTTCGCTTCCCGTCGAATCTCGTGAAATTTATTCCAACAAAACGAGTTTGGCTGCTTCATAAAGGCTAGTCCAACCTCTGTGAAGTCGCCTAAACCCTCCCACTTTCCTAATTCCTTCCCAATTCTGGCTGCTGGGTAGTGATGCAGGAGGCGTGTATGCAGAGATTCTACCTGGAAGTCCTCTTGACAACTGACTGCAACGTGACATGACTTAAAGGTAATGGACGATTACTCCCACACAAGTTAATGGAGGATTACTCCCCAGCGCAAAGCGCTCAATGCCTCTTAAGGGGCCTGGAGACGCGTGGTGTCAATTTGTAGACACAACAAATAAAATGTTTTTTAAAAAATTAAAAAAAAAAACAACAACACACAACAACAAAGTTCACTTTTTGAATAATAAGAGTCGGGTGTCTCAGAAGAGGGACAGTGTAATTTAGAGAGACATTTGAGAGACTTGGTGAAGGTTGAACTACTGGCCTAGTATTACCTGTCCAAAGACAGCTCCAGAGATTACATTGATTTCAGAAGTATTAAATGTATACAAATATTTTGTTAAATATCTTTGTTACATGAATGTCTATGAAAATAATTTATTATTAAAATAAATTTTTGTAATTTTGGATTTATTATTATTATTATTATTATTATTATTATCATCATCATCATCATCATCATCATCAGTCATTTGTATGCAAGTGAAAAAACAGTTTGGGAACATTGGAGTCTTTGGGTTTAAGGTTGCTGTGTATGTGAAGGCAGCTTTGTTCTGTAGGGGACAACTTTACAATGTCTGGCAGAGTCAAAGGGGTATTTATCTGACTAATGCTTTAGAGTGACTCTGAAATATATCATTTCCCTTTGGTTTTGGTATCTCAATGTTGTCGCGTACAAGTGAAATTTTCTGGGAATAGAAAGGACTGCAGCTCACTGCACATTTTCTTGGGCAAGAGCGTGTTCTTTCTGTAAACAATCCTGATAAATTTTCGAATTTTGCAGAGGTATACATCCCTTCAAAAAAAATTAGAAGAGGCCAATAATAATTTGGAGGCCATTCGAACAGATAATCTGGAATTGAAAATTTATGAAGTTAAATTCAAGCAGCTAGAAACATTCAATGAGAAGCTTCAACAAGAAAAGGAGGTATTTAAAGAAATATTTATGGACATTATTGTAATATTTGGATAATTCTTATCAGCAATTTTCAGTTCATTTTGTATATTTTTTAGGCTTTATCTGCCATTGTGAATGCCTCTCAGAATAATCTTTTAAAATCAGAAATTGAAAGATCAGAACATGTAAAATCAATAGAAAAACTGCATGATGAAAGAGAGACCATCAACAAAGAAATGTGTGGTTTAAAGGAACAGTGTGCGGATTTAAATTTGAAGTTGGTAGAAGTTAAAACTAATTATGAACAACTGTTTAACGAGAATGAACTTCTGAAAAAAAATTACGAAACTATGCAGTAAGTTTATTTTTCTTGAACTGCGGAAAATATTTATATTATTTATATAAGAAACTTTTTAAAATATTCTGTATTTGTGTAAATCAGTTTATTTCATTTTCAACTGAATCTTAATTATTTCAGTAATTTGCAGGGCAACATTTTCAGTAATTTAATTAATTCAGTTCTTTTGTAAGGTAATGAACAATGTTAGAATGGAGTAATGTGATTATTTGAAAGTATTTTATTCTAATTGCTTAGTAGATTGTGATCTCAAGGGCCTATACTTGTGAAGTTCCTTATAAAATCATCTCAAATTTCTACAAAATTATTCATGAACTTTTTGGACTTCTTTTTGATCATAGTTCCATTTTTGCCAAAATTCAGTGTATTTCAGCAAAATGTTGACTTCATCAACATAACCATTTTGTTCTTCTTTTCTCAAGAAACTGAACTTTAACTTCTGCAGTTTTAGTTCTGAAAACTTGTGTGGCTGATCTGCTTCTTGCAATTAAATACTTTTCCAAATGTTTACAGACTTCCTTAAACAATCTGGTATGGGTTTTTGTCTTCTAGAATGAATCAAACTGAAACTATTTGAAGAAAAAAAGAAAACAAAACCAAAAAGAAAACACCTGTGTAAACTTTACCTTCGTAAACAGAGGAAAAAAAGAATAAAGAAAAGAATACTTTATTAAAGAGCATGCTTGATACCTACTTTTGCTTTCTCTATTTAAGCTTTCACTGAAAGTACTTGATTTTTTGATCATGTTGTTGGCAAAAAGGTTACTTACTATTTGCTACAAAAATGTTTCACAGGGTAATCATTTCTGGAAGAGCAGAAAGAGACAGGAAATTTCATTGATCTGGTGGTCAGGGAAATATCATAAAATTTAAAAGAAACTTTTAAAGACGGAAATATTCAAAGCAATTATAGAAACTAGATATTTTTCCTTTATTAAGATCAATATGCTATATTTTGGTAATTTTTTATTGGCTAAGACAATGTTATTAATTTCGTCATTTTCACGGTGAAAGATGATGGCTAAACATTTGGAGTGAGTTTTACTTTTATTAAATATTTTCTGTAAATACTCTGAAATACTCCAAAAATTTTGATCAAAACAGAAAAATGAAGGGAAAATATGTGGAAAATTTGTTCCAGAAAAAGAGCCGCCCCCTGCATTAGTAGCCTTCAGATCAAATTTGATTAACTGCTCCTTTTATATGGTGAAAAGGCCTTTTGTGCTGATCAAGAATTATATTTTCTTATGCTTTGCCATTAGTTTTGGATGTTCAGGCTTTATTCACCTTATTTTATTAGGCACTTGTAGTTATTGAATGAGGTCGATCACTAATTTATTTTGTACGTTTAATAATATTATTTTATTTTGTGCTGTTAATTTAGTGAAAATTTGGAGAGTTTGAAAGTAAGCAAACTTCAATTAGAAGAGGAAATAAAGCAAGCTAACTTGCAGGATGCCTCATCCAAGAATGTTATACAAATAATGACGGATGAACTCAATGGTTTTCGGAAGGAGTTGGAGGTTGTGAAAGTGGAAGTAAGTGAGAAACTTTAGTTTGAAAATTTAATGCAATAACATCATACAATAGGCTGTAAAAAGTTACCACAGAAAAGTACTGCAAATGCTCTATACAGAAAACCAAAAACCCCAAAATGTTGTTCCTTATCGTTCAGTATATATTCCCTGACAGTGGAAATGAAAGAAGTTTACAAATTCTGGAACAATACAATCACTATTTGTTGTAAACACAAAGTGAACTAGAGGTGCTACTGAATGGAAAAGACTTTCTCATAGCAACTTTTTCTAATTTCTTTGGTGTGGACTGGCTTTAAGGTCTTCCTCCATTCACTGGCCAGCTGCCATCTATCATCACCGAAAGTACACTTTCTTGACATTTTTTCAACATTTTGGTTTCTTAATAGTTGAACCGAAATATGACTTCAAGAATATTAAAGAAGAGTAAAATCTCATCCTAAATAGAAATTGTCATTGAAAATTTTGAAGCTGTTTTTAAGAAAATGGCAATTAAGCATTACTGCAAATGTGAAATGTGAAGCTTTTTTTTTCACAGGAATCTATTGAGTTTTCGAAAAACTTAATTTGAAGTCACTCAAAGTATTTCCACTAATAAATGCAATTATGTATACAAATCGATGGAAATGTGCATATTAACGGCATGAGAGATATTTCAAAAAAATTACATTTGTATAATTTTTTAAAAAAAACAAAAGAATACACTTTAACTTTACGTCATAGTAAACATCGCAATTAGAACTATCTATTGGAGAAATTTGAAAAACAAATTCGGAGGCATTTTTGAGAAAATAGCGTTTGAGCATTTCTGAAAATGCAGAATTTTGAGCTCATTTTTACAAAAAATTGTTGAGTTTTCGACATTCTTTATTTGGCATTATTTAAAGCACATGTGCTCATAAATCTAATAAAGTGAAGAAATTGCCTCTAGTGTAAATATTTCCGACATGAGAGACAATTAAAAAAATTACATTTTTGTAATTTTTTAAAAGAGTAGAGAAATATGGTGTTTATGTCATCGTATAGGGTGCATTTGGTACTAACCCTACCAAAAATTTAGAGAAAAAGTTTGGAGCCGTTTATGAGGAAATCTTGTTTTTGTTATTTTTTAAAATTGCAAATATTGCATGCACTCTTGGACGAAAACTACTAAAATTTTCAAAAAAAAACTACATGACCTTAGAGCTATTTATGGACAACAAATTTCATTTGAAGGAAAAATCTGTATCTTCAATTTTATAGTTGTAGGAAGACGCTGGAAAAAAATTCAAACTTTGGCAATTTTCGAAAATTCAGAGTTAACCATGGAAATCAGAGCTATGCCACTTTTATTTAAGAAATTTAAAGAAACAATTTGGAGTCATTTTTGAGAAAACATTGAAAATGTATGGGGATCTTCATGTAAAGTACCCCCAAATTTTGAAGTATATTTTTCAAAATTTCAAAGCTCCAACTAGAGCGAGATGGACAGGGGTTTCTTCAATTTGGAAAAGATTGTAGGTTTAGGTGCTAGGTTTGTTCACATACGATAGACGGACGCACGTTTTGAGGAGAGAGAAGAAGAAAGAAAAAGAAAAGAAAAAACAAACAAACAAACAAAACACACACACACACACACTTTTTCAGTATCAGAGGACCCCAAAACAGTATTTCTGTTGAAATTTCGAAATCGATTTTCTGCAGCATTACATAACTTTCTCTATACTACGTATATTACTCCTGCATATATGTATGTATACAAAGAATTAAAAATGTGTGTGAAAATTGGCATTTTTTTATATTTATCAAGATTTGTATATATCTGTACCTTTGTTTTTGTTGTTTTTATTTATTAACATGATAATTCCATAAATATAAAGTTAATATAGAAAAAATGATAATTAAAAATCAATAAAATAAGTTTCACAATAATAACTATTAATAGACTGATAAAAATTACAGTAAGGAATAAACAACTTTTAAGTAAAGTGAAGTAAAGAAGAACTATTAACTTCAAAATGAATTTCAGAGACTTCGTGAATTTGTCAGTGTTGCTATCAAAGAAATCAATAAAATTGCTTAATTGATTGGCCTAATGTGAAAGTTTGTTGAATACACAATTACACATATTGTTTGTTCTATAGTTAGATATATGAAAAGGTTAGTGAACTATTGTAGTTTTAGTGTTCTGTTGTCGGTTATGCTACTACCATCTTAACTTCAAATCATAAAACATTGCTTATAATTTAAATTACTATATTATTCAATTATATGCCCTGAAATTATTTTTGTAAAGGGAAACACGTGTCAGATGTTTCCTGGATATTACATTTATATACATTCACTAATACTTGCATTCAAAAACAGTCAATCTTGTAATTTAAAAAAAACCTCACTATCTTTGCTTCCTACAAGCTGGCATCAATAGCTGAATTGCTTACATATGCTCCCTAAAATCATGGTAGTTAAGCAGTATGAGATACCATGGATTCCTAGATGGGTGACCGCCTGGAAACCCCAGTTTCTAAGAGTCCAAGCCCCTTGACTCAGGGGATAAAAGGCATTGTCTGACTGCAACCTTACAAGACAAAAGACAAAACAAAACAAAAAGAGACAAAAGGGGATTACTCCAAACAAGACAAAAGGGGATTACTCCAAAGTCTTAAGAAAAGAGAAACTACAACCTCATTTCATAATGCAAGAATGTCTGTGCATCATGTATTACCTCACACTCATACACGTGCTCATGCTTATGACAAAACATCCTCTACTTTCGATAGATCAGTTGCAACCTGCAAATCCGAAAGAGACTACAGATGTATTGTAGTTGGCCCCCAAAACAAAACAATGAATGAATGATGGCAGACAAGCATTCAGTCTATTAATTTCACGATATTGTTAAAAGTTAATGTTTTTTATATAGAACCAGCTAATAGGCACAAGTGGTAACTCATCTAGGGCCCACCACCTTTCCATTATAGAAAAAGTAATGAAATTTGGTTCATTAGAAAGATCAAATTTCTTTCTCAGGGTGACCACTTTCTGGAAAACCAAGAAATGACTTATTCTGAAGAAAAAATGTTCAAACTAAGTTAATGTTATTGTATCCTCTTCTTTTAGTTTTCTGGGCACCAGTCCTAAATCATGCTTTTCTCTCTCTTTCTCTCTCTCTCTCTCTCTCTCTCTCTCTCTCTCTCTCTCTCTCTCTCTCTCTCTCTTTCTCTTTCTCTCTGTCTCTCTCTCTCTCTCTCTCTCTCTCTCTCTCTCTCTCTCTCTCTCTCTCTCTCTCCTCTATCATTCTCTTACTCTCTTTCTCATTATCTTCCTCTCTCTTCCTTTCTCTCTCTCTCTTCTCTCTATTTCCCATTCTCTATCTTCCCCTCTCTTCCTTTCTCTCTTACTCTTTCTCTTCTTTCTCTCTCTTCTCTATCTTTCTGTCTCTTACTCCTTCTTTCCCATTCCCTATCTTCCTGTTTCTTCCTTTCTCTCTCTTACCCTTCTCTCTTTCTCTCTCGTACTCTTTTCCATTCTCTATCTTCCCCTCTCTTCCTTTCTCTCTCTTTTTCTCTAATTCTTTCCCTCTCTTACTCTTTCTCTCTCCTCTCTCTTAATCCTCTCTCTTCTCTCTCTCCTCTCTCTCTCTTCCTCTACTTTCTCCCTCCTGTCTCCCCTCCTCTCTCTCCCTCCTCTCTCTCTCTCCCTCCCCTCTCTGTCTCCCCCTCTCTCTCTGTTGTCTCCCTAATCCCAGTTGTGCCACTGGTGGTGATGGTACATAATTTTCATTCATGTACACAATGCATAGTAATAATACAAATTTTATTACCTATTGATGATAATGTGTTATTTTTCAGGATGCAAAGAAAAGTAATCAAATTGTTTTTTTCAAAGAGAAATTATCCTCTTTAGAAGCGGAGAAAGAAGAATTAAAACTTATTGAAAAAGAGTTGAGGGAGGAAGTTGCTGAAAAGGATCTAAAGATTCTTGATATGGTTACTTTAAATTCATCTCTTGAGGTGGATATCCATAAACAGGATGAAATTAACAAAAAAATTGTTGAAGAACTTAGTAAAACAAAGAGTGATATGGCCAGTACACGCCAGGTAAATTTAGTTGTATTGAGAATTAGGAAAGAGTTGATTTGCTGTTTAATATTTTCCTAAATATGACTGATTGTATTGATTGTTAATATAGGTAATGTTTTAGATAATGTAAAACAAAAGAAAGAGGACAAAACACTTTACCAAATTGCTCCCAAGAACAACAAATAAAATACTCTCATAAAACACTCTTACAACATAAATACATTAAACATTTTAACAAAGTCTTTATGAATACTCCAATAACATAGTATGTTTCATTAACAATACAGCAGTTCTTTACATACCAAGAATTTGAAAAATCTTGCTTTTCCAAACATGCGTAGCACATATATAATGACGGGTAGCATTATCTTTGGAGCCTTGTTGCATGACGTAATCTGTGTTATAAATAGGCATCAATGTTTAGGCACTAAAAAATCATCTTTTAAGTGGCTAAAAAGGCACTGAAAATCTCTAGAATAAGGAGAAAAAAGGCATAGTCATAATTTACATTCACAATAAAATGAAAAATTGTTTGTAATTTTTGTCTATATTATTTTGTGAACTTAAATGCACAATGTACATTTTAATGTAAAACTAGATTTACATATTTACTACTCTTCTACATTTTATTCTTAATCATTTGCATTGCAATATTCTATTACCAGAAACTTATCAAGGATCACAATTTCAAATTTGCAATAATTGGGAGACAAAATTAGTTTGAATGCGAATCACTAATTTAAAATTAAAAACATAAATTATTAATATATAGTATTATAATAAAACACAATGATGCATAAGTCGTGTTTAATACTTAGTCATATATATTCCCTATTCATTCCTTTCCCATTGTTTAGGCTGAACACGGAGATCGATTATGACTGCAATGATATTAGAATGATTTATAAATCAAGAATTATAAGAAATAATTTTGAAGTTTTTTTGTTTAAATGTCATATAATTAATCATGTAGTTGTCATGAAATATATGTTGCCCAGCCTTTGCAGAAATATATATAATTGTCACCTATAGCCTGAGTCTGCTCTGATTAGTTGCCTTCCATGGTTTCTCTGGTCAATACCAGGTGAATGCTGAAGCAGTATCCTAACAAATGGGCCATGGATCATGTGCGTTTTACCCATCCTAATCCTTGTCCCCTTCTCTACCCTAATGCACGTGTACATTTCTATGCACTCTGCTTTACACATCATACACCTATAAGTGTACCAGTACAAATGTGATACATCTAGAGCGCTGAGCTTGTTCCTGGCTGAAGTGGTAGCCCTGCCAGAGGAGATACCTGGAGGAGGAAATCTTTGCAAGCTGATGTGTAGATTGGTCCCAGAACTCACATGTCAGTGGGTGGGAACACTGACACCTCTTAACTACAACATGCTCTGCCCTAACAGGTCAAATGAGCAAAGTAATTGACCTGTCTGAAATCAATATTCACTCACTCACTTCCTCTATAAAGACAATATTATTGTAAAAAAGTTACACCTATTATATGAGTATTTGTTCGCAAAATTTGATATTGTCATCAGGACTTGGATTAATAAGGAATAACATTTACCTAAATATGTACTATATACATATTGACTAAAAATTGAATAAAAAAGAAAAATTTAGTAAAGAATGTATAAATCAGGTGTTTAGGTTGCATTAATAGAAAGACCAAATAAGGTAGTTATAATATTAGCCGTATATTGAATGATTAAATCTTGTGCAAATCTACTAATTTCTTGGACTAAAACAGAATGATTGTTTTTGTCTTGCTGAAAGTAAGATCCATGATCCTTTTTCCCAGTTACACAGCATTGTTTCAAATGTGAAACTGCGTCTTTGGTCCCCATATTGTTTTGGGCTGGCCAAGACTCCACTTAATACCAGAAGTCTTATTATCTTGCAGAATTATATTCAGATCAAACATCAAAAAGCCTAATTTAAAAATATGTGACCTTTTTTTTTAACTAATTGAGAAACAAATATATAATTACATACAAATCCTTGTTCTGATCATCATACTGTATATTAATGAACGGAGTGTCGTAGAAATCAGCTCTTGTTACAAAATTTCTTATGTTTATCAGGAAATGTTGGCTAGTGTCGACCAATATAGAGATCAATTCATGAGTGAACTGAAAGAAAATGAAGATTGTCGGAAGGAACTTCAAAGTAAATATGAAACTGCTTGCAGCGAGATAGAAAAAATACTGGAAAATAAGGTAAGCTTCAGTACTATTTTAATAAACTAAATAAGTAAGTGATGAATTTGCAAACACATCTTGACAGAGTGAAATAAAATACAGCATACTGTGGGGCGGATTTCCAGGACAGATACACCTAAGTATTAATGCAAGTTGTGTTTCTTTTCAGTGATCATGATTCTTTGACTAGATATTTCATTAATGTGACATCTATATCAACAACTTGAGCACTTACATCTTAAGTCAGATTGTCGGTATTTAATCTGTCTTCATGTTGCAGTCCTGTTATATTTTCACTTACTTCAATCATACATCTTTTAGTGATGTCTTAAAGTTTTTTATTTCTCAACCTAAAAGTTGTCCTTTTTAAGATGCTGGGGAAAGAATGTTCACAAGTGAACAGAATTCTTTCTTTAAATTTTGTCTAAAAAGAATCTTAGAGCTACCTCTTAAATACATTTTTGGTGCTTGTTTTGTTGTGTTACTGTTGCTGTTTTTGATTATGATAAATTACGTTTGTTAATGTCTTTTATAGAAACAGTGTGATACTGAAATATTAAATCTCCAGCAGTCTATTAAGCTCTATGAAAACAAAATAAATACAATGGATGGTGAAACAAAAAAAATGAAATTAGAACAAGAAAAGAAGGAGAATGATTTTAATGAAAAGATATCAAAATTAAAAATATTAGTCTCACAATTAGAAGAAGAAAAAGTATTGCTTGAAAAATCGATGCATGACATGAAGAGAGATAATAATTTAAAACAAATTTTACAAGAAGAAAATATTTCTTTAGAAAAAAAGATAGAAACTATCCAACAAGAAAATGAAGAATTAAAAGAGAAATTGAAAAGTAAAGAGAAATCTTCAACAGCAACTTTTTCTGAAACTGAAACTTTAAAGGTGAGTGAATAGTGCTAATTGTTTTTCATCAAATTATATTTTTTCACAATATATTCTCAAGGACTTTTCTCACTTTTCAAGCAACACTCTGTTGCTATTTCTATGAATTTTAATGATTATGGACAGAATTGCATAAATTTGGATTAATTACTAATTCAAATTTGTATATTGTTTGGATAAAATGAAAGCCACCAATTTAAAATTTATAAAATTAATTACTTATTCACTTAACATGGGGAATTTTTAAATGAAGTTTTTACAACTAATTTAATATATACTTCATCTGTATGAAAGAAAAAATGTTTTAAAAGAATTCAGGGTATTAAACATGTATGAATTCAAGATTCTGTTCATACCACCTCTAACAAGAAATGAGGTTCTGAGATCAGCAGCTGAATATACTAAAATTCAAAGGTTGCAAAGATCTCTTTATGTAGATTACGGAACGAGGAATGTAAGTCAATGTTTTCACGTTGTACAATACACAATTTTCAAGTTCAGCACGATCAAGTAGACCATTATGACATGTGTTGCAGGATTGCATCAATACCTTCCTAATTTGGATGCAGTTTTCATTCTCACCATAATACTTATGTAGTAAAGAGAAAGTACTGTAATGTTGCAGTGGAAATTTGCGATGTTTCAACAAAAATAGTAATTACCAGGCCTTACTAATGACAAAGTGGAAAAATCTTTTTCCTACATTTAGTAAATTACTTCCTATAACGTGTTGTATAGTCAGAATTCATGATTTGTGAATATCAGGTCCTTGATGTCAAACTTGTAGTGCTAAACAGCACACACTTTTTTGCATAATTTGTAGTGGTTACCTTTACAATATACTACTACAAGAACATTTTGGGCAATTTTCAAAAATGCAGAGTGATTGCCGAAAGTGGGACCAACACCACTTTTTTACTGGCCTTTGAGGAATAGGAGAAGAAAAATTTAAAGAAAAATGGAGCCATTTATGGGAAAATAATTGTTTGAAAATTGTCCCTATTTCACATTGAATTATGCAATGACTACTCATAATTTCGAAAAATTATACATAACCATATTTTATGACCTGTCTTTAAAGAACAAATTGCATTAAGGAAACAAATCTCTATCTTCAAAATTGTAGTTGAATGTAGTACTGAAATTTTTTTTAACATTTGCAATTTTCGGAAAATCAGGGATTTCTACTAAAATAAGACCTGCACATTTTTTAAGATAATAGTGTAAAACAAAAGCTTTTGAGAAAATAAAAGGCAGAACCAATTATTTCTGATAAACATTTATCTTCAGTCTGCAGTAAAATAGACATATGGTAGTTCTGAATATGATTTCTTATGAAATTGTGATTTTACAATGGTAATGGAATAATAAATAAAGTGAAACCCCTCTTTTACACTTTTCATGGTGGGAAATGTAAATAAGGGGAAATACTTTTTTTTTTTTTTTTTTTTTTACTATGGGTATAACGTATTTAGATACAATCAATAAGGATTATAACATGCTTTAATATGTAATGTTGCAATGACTCTTTCACGAGTCCCCACAATCCACTTCTGGTAGCCTTTGAAGATGCAACCATGTAACATTGATGAATGGAGGGAAATGGTTTCTCTACTGTAAGAAAAAAATGTAAAGTTTACATTTCCCAAACTCAATAAAATGTTTGTTTTTGGCAATTCATAATGATTTCTAACTAGTATTTTTTTAATTTATTTATTTATGAAATAATAGAAAGAGTATTCATGAAAGGAATTAACAGTTCAAAACGTACGGAGAATTTCATAACTTTGATGTCTGAGGTGATGGGAAAGAATTACGTTTATTTTAGAATGAGAAAGTGTGAAATTGTGAAGGAGGATGATGTAAAATAAACAAATGATCGTGAGGCTACCGCTTTTAGGCCTGTGTTACATGAGCGTTGCGTTGTCGCGCGTCACCTAATGCTGACGACGTCAGCTGCGTCGATGCCTGAGCACACGTCACATAACGCGCGTCTCAGATTGGCAATATCTCATGTGAAACGGCAAACGAGCGCTCTTGGCGACGTGCGCTGTTCCCACAGCTCGAGCAAGACGCAACAACGTAAGTAGAGATAAAGCGCATTTTCTAGATTTCAACGCGCGACGCCCGCCAAGCGACGTGCGTTAGCAACAACTCACGTCCCCAAGAGCGCTCGTGTGTCGTTTCGTGTAAGACTGTTAATCATCACGCCCGTTAAGTCACTCTTGTGCGCAGGCATCGACGCAGCTGGCGTCATGTTAGGACAATTTTTAACGCGGCAAGGTGATGGGAAAGTCCAGTAACAGTGCCCGTTGTGCCCAGCGCGAAGTGCTTTCCAAACGGTGTTGTGGCAAGCAGACTGATGTAAATTGCGAGAGAAATTGAAATTATATTGTCGTAAAATCGGGGTATTTACAACATTATGGATACACGAAAAGTGACGGGATCGACAAGAAATGTAAATGCCGGGAAAACGTAAATTGCGGAAACGTAAAAGCGGGGTTTTACTGTATATTAAATATAAGTTCTTTTCAGTTTCCAGGAGAAATACCTGTTCCTAAAAAGCGAGTGTGCTTTGAAGAAGAATTTATGTCAGATGCTTCAAGTATTGATCTTCCAAAATTCTTTGTGAGTTCCTATATTAATTTTATTTTATTAAAAAATTAGACAAAGTAGGTACTCTCTATATGTTCTTGTAAAAAGGAGAAGAAGAATATTTACTCAGATTCTTTGATTGTACAATGTACCATTTTAGACCACATCGCCAAATTTAGTATTAACAAACTACAAGCTAACGCAACTTCTGCAGTTATCACATTTATGTAGAATAACAACATAGTGCATTAGAAAAATAACAATATAATGGATTTATTCATCTGGTATTCCTCCACCATAATGGTGAATATTAATTACATTACATATGCAAAAACATACGGTTTATGATAAATACATGTATAGCTTTTATTACTGAAGTAAAAGCACAGATTTTACATGTAATTATTCCTATGTCTATATAGTCTTCAATGTGCCATACTCTATAATAGATAGATCAGTTCAGCAGAATTTTGTTAATTCAGGCTAATGGTACAGGAGCGGCCAATTTTTGCCTCTCTTTATTTTTATTATTAAAAACAACAAACTGAAACTGAAAAAGTCGCTTTTTACTATTTTATTCTTGTAGACTCATTCCTAAATATTAAAATAAGCGCAATTGTTTGGGATGAGGAAAATTATTTGAAAACGTTGATTTCTATGTACACAAAACAAGCCTCATTTTCTTTTCTAAGATACTGATGGATATGTAATTGAAATTATATTGTAAATAGGGTGGGAAAAAATAATTTTAAAAAACAACTGATTTTTATTTATTAAATTATTGCAATCTAGACATTCTGTTTAAAAATTTCATAGCAAATAATTATAAAAAGTGAGTTATTAAACATGATTTCATATTGGTTTGTAATTACAATTCGTGGTCATCATTACAAACTACTAGTGAGCCCAATACAGCTACACTTGCACATAATGTTGAATTTTTTTCCATTAACAGACCAAGTAAGTTTTGGTATTTGTCAAGGAACATATACAAATGTCTGCTTTCCTGAAATACTGTTCTAACACAAGAAAACTGTTTTGTATAAGAGAGTGCAATTTAACTTCCTGGCAACTTCTTTTGCTTCTCATTAATTGATGATAAGTAATAATGCTTTGCTAGTTATAGCAAAAAATTGTTTATATCTTTTGGTGTTTTGATTAATTATAAAGGATTTTATGAAATTGAATTTTTGGGCAATATTTTTCCATAAAGGTAAAAGAAAATCTCTGTCCTTAGTTATTGTTCTGGCATCAATAAAAGTATGATCACAAGAATGGAGGCATACGTCTGTGTTAGTATTTTAAACTCGGCAACAATGAAGACATACTTAAGCAAAGGGAAAAGTGTTATTACACTCATCCTTTAATCACATTCAAAAATATAAGCTATTTATTTTGAGTGCACTCAATGTCAATCAATAATTACTGTAATTGTTATGTGATTTTCAGAAATCAAATCTGACGCCTGCCAGTCAAAATGAAAGGACATTAACTTCCAACACTGAAAAGGTACTGATTAGTTGAGTTTATTATTGTTTTTTATATAGTAAAATTATTCTGTTTTATCTTGAAATCGGTGTTTAATAATGTGGCTGAAGTCTCCTTTTCATTAAATCAGGTGATGTTTCAAAATTTGCAAAAATTTCAAGTTTTATTCAAATATATTTGTGCATCTTTATCATACAAGCTAGATACAAAGGTCTTTTACATATAAGGGTTTTCATGTAATTTAAAAACAAATTGTGACAATTTTCTCATCCAACAAAATTGTATAAAAAAAATTGAAATGTATTTTTGTTCTAGCATTTTATGTAGAATTAGTGACATTTGCATTAGAATATTTTAATTTAAAAACTTACGTATCTCTAATTTAAAAATGTAGTAAAAATATACTAATTTTCTTCTATTGCCTACAAACCTCTGATATTTACCTCAGAGATGTAGACATATTTCTTGGTTTGTAAGTTTTTTGGTACATTTTGAAATACAAAAACTTTAAATGACCTCATGTGAAATTTCACTAAATCTTAAAAATTCTTGAATAGAAATGTGCCCAAAATGCCATATTTCCAAAACGCATTCAAAAGTTACTCTCAAAAACAATTCTTATTTCTTTCTCAAACATTTCCTTTTGAAAGGAAGGTTTGTTCTTCTGTGATATTCCAGCAATCTCATTTTGATTAAATTTCCAGGAGTTCATAAATAAAAGAATGTGAAAAATTATCGATGTTTCGTGATCAATTACAATATTTATGTTTTACAGGTTTTAAAAATTACAAAATAATTATTCTGTTATTATAATTAGATTACATTTTAATAGATTAGATAATTTATTCCATTTGAATAACTTCTAAATGCCCTAATAGGGATAATGGTGGTTTTCATTTTCCAATTTTTAGATTTTTAAATTTTGCGTGATTTCAAAAATGTACTATTATAAAATTCAGCATGAACTTAAAATAAAATATTTTCAAATTCTGGAATCAACAAAATATTATTTATTCCCTATCTATATATCCGTTTTAAAATTTTCATTTCTTTTCTATAAATATCTAATTTCAGAGGGAGAAGATACAAATATAGGTTTCAGGAACAGGACTTACTAACTTGTAAATCATTTCTCAAGTAGACCCCAAATTACATGGGTGAATTACAATGACTTTAACTTTTCATTGAAGAGTTGGCATGGAAATTACTACAAAATTTTTATCAGATGTAATTCTCAAGGTTAGACTCCACTAGAGGCTGTGTAATGAGGATTAGGCCAGTTATTATATTTGGTTTTACATTAAAACAGTCTTTGTCAACTGTCAACATTTTAATTTAATAGAAAGTATTTAAAGTAATAATTGCAATTTAAGTAACTTTAAAAAAAATGTAAACAGAAATCCAGATTAGATAAAGGTACAAAACTAGTGCTTTGCGTATTGTCACCTATTTACGTAGTTAAGCCTTTGAGCATTGTTATCATAGAAACAAATTTTGCTCAGAGAGAATAATCTTTTACTTGACTAATTATTGCCAATTCTTTCTTTCAGAGCGATAAAATAAAAAATCGCAGAATGCAAAGAAGCATGAGAGGTTCAAATAGTGGTCGGAAATTTTTCAAAAAATCAATCTCTGGTTTTGAAGGCTCTGACATATTTGGTTGAAGAAGTGTTTGATTATTTCTATTTCAAAAATAGTACTTTATAAACCATTGTTCTGCTTTTCCTGTTATTTCTTATTCTTACTGGTATTATTATTGTTGTTTTATGACAAAAAAATGTTTAAAAAAATATTGTAACAGAGAATTGTGATGTATTGTTGTTTTAATATGTAAAAGATAAATTCTAAACAGCTTTAATAGTTTAGTTTTGTTCACTCAAAGTTCTCAAAGTTTTGAGATGGTTGTAAATTTTCTTATAATTTCAAATATTTTTGTTGGATTCTTTGCAAAGATATTATTATAATAAATGTTAATGTTTCTCAGGCCGTTATTATTATTATTATTATTATTATTATTATTATTATTATAATTATTGTTATTATTATTTATTTTTTAAGGAGGGGGAATTCTTTTATAGATACTAGTGAACTGGTTATGTTAGACTCCCAACTTGTCTACCGACCAAAACCAAACCACCTTTCACTTGAGCCATATAGTCACCTCCAAGGGATCCATCTTCAGACATTGCTTCGTGGAGGGGAACAGACGGGTAACTAAAGCTCTAACTTCTTAATTTTGATTACTTGTTTCTTTCTTTTTCAGGATATTAGTGACCGTTGTTTCTATTGCAATCCATTTCTTTTTGGAGAAAAGTATCAATTTAACAAGATTTGTAGGAGAAATCATTTCTCCCAGTTCTCTGTTTGTGTTTTTTCTTTCTGTACTTCATGCATTACACTGAAATACGGTGTGCTTGGGGTCATCTACATCGGTTTGGCAATGGTCACAACTCAGTTTGTTTTTAACTTCGTCATAGAAGCAGGGCTTGATTTCTCGTGGAGCATGCCAGAACGGTGTTCAGGTACCTCAGGTATAATTATTAAATTATATTATAAATATATTATTATTTCTATTAAATTAATAGTTAATTCAGGGCACATTCTGGGACCTAGATGTTTAGAAATCAAGCACTATATAGAAGTATTTATTAAAACAGACATGTCCCAACTACGCCTGGGTCAGGTAGTAGCTTACCTCTCCTTGATCTCTTTCCACCCACTCTACTATATTAGGTATCATTCAATATGTCCATCTGCCATTTCTACATCCCATCTTTCTTGCCACTCTCAGTAAAATACTTCTGATTTCCTCCTTAATGGTGCTGATCTCGTTTGGGGATAGCGTGCCTACCTTTCCCTTTCTATCCTTAAGGGTCTGGTATGTTCTCATCCTTTCTCTCACAAGCAAGTCTGTTGGGGACCATTCTCGCGAACTTCAAAACAAGTGCAATCAGATATCTAATACACTGATACGGCTCTCATAGCAAATGTCTTTTGGCTTGTTTCTCGAGGGTAGCCGCCCATACTGTTGCAGCATACTACAACATCTTCAACATCAAATCAATCGTCGCTTTGCTTCTTTAGTTCCACCTATATCAGGCATAAGTCTAGAGAGATTGGATCCAATCGTCGCCGCTTTGTCTTCTGACGAGCAGACGTGAGGCCCGAAGCTCAGTCTGTGGTCAATTTCGACCCGTAGGTATGTAATTTGTCGGCTCCAAGAGATATTTACTGCGCTCGAGGAGATGCATGGAAAGCTAAAAGCTCTTTTTTTCCAGTAACTAGTACTGCTTCCGTCTTTTCAACTGTCATCTGCAGACGTCTTTTATTCATCCGTCTATTGCCCCTAAAAAGGGCCTCGTAGTACATCTCCAGCCATCGCTGATCAGCGTATCGTCTGCATATCCGATCAGTAGGTGTCTTGTGGAATGTCAATAATCAGTAAGTTGTCATATATGGTGTTCCACAGGAATGGGCCCAACTTGGATCCTTGGAATACTCCGCACGTCATCTCTTCCTTCAACCTAAAAACGTCTGGGTATATAACCTTCCTTTCTGATAGATATCCTCAATAATTCGTAGTAGGTATCCTGGAACTTCAACCAATGCCTTAATAACATCTTCCCAACTAGCATAGTTGAAGGCATTCCTAATATCGATTTCAACCAGGCACCTTTTTTACCTGTCCCTCTTTTAGCAGTTTCTGCTATACGTACCGTCCGTAGTCGATCGACCTTTCCTGAATCCATACTATCAGAGAAATTCATTCCTGTTGATATATGATTCTCTGGTCGTTGAAGAACCAACCCTTCCAAGACTGCCCATTGTATCGAGAAAAAGCGGCCTAATTGATGATGTACTGTCTATGGGCTTATTTCTTTTTCGTAGAACAATTAATTTCTGCTTATTCCGGTTCTTGAAGAAAATTCCATATTTGAGGCAGCTATTAAATGCCTTCAACAAGCATTCCGGATATCCCTTACCCACAATTTTAATTATTTCATTTGGAATTCCGTCTGGGCCAGTGGCTTTCTTACATTTTAATTTCCTCGCCTCTACCTGCAGCTCGTCTTTCGTGAAAACATCATTCTCACTGAATGCGTAGTTCGGTTTCCTCATCCACTAGTCTCTAGTAGGGAAGAGATCTCTTACAATTCTTTTCGCCCATTCGGGGACTTCTAATCCGGATATCTTCGTATTCGCTCTAGGTTGTTTTGTTTTTTTAACAATTTTGTACCCCATTCCCCAGGGGTCATCCTCTACCTCTTCCAGTAGCTCTTTCCAGCATTTTGATTTCTTATTTTTAATTTCTCATTTCAGCTTTTTTGGCATACTTTATATTCTCTTGAGAGGGATTCGTCAGTTTTGGATCTTGTGGCAAGTCACCTGCGTTTAATGCACTTCTTCCTTAGTTCTGCAATCTCAGGACCGGAAGAGATGGCTCAGGGCCTCAACTGATGTCACTGCAGTTTCTCTGACTGGGAGGTCCTAGGTTTGAGTCCCGACGGTGGCAGGATTTTCGAAACTAGCTTGACAGGTAGGTCGAATTCAGTCGCTGTCTGGAGGAGAATTCTAGCGGTCGGCTGCTCTGATCGGTATTTTTCCGTTGTTTCTCCAATCAACACCAGGCTAAAGCCGGAGCAGTACCCTAACAAACGGTCCACAAACCGCGCGTGATCTTTCCTACCTCTTCCTTGTCCTATCCTCGCCCCTTACCCACACACTTACACTAACATGCACTTCACTACCACACATGCCGGGAGACCGGTCGGGGACTTAGAACTTCTGTCATCTAAGTGTATAATTTATATGCCTGGATATCAACTTCCCCCCTTCCTGTGGCGTTGTCTCCCTACGTAGAGCTTAGTAGGAAAATACATGGGTACTTGATGCCAATAGTCTGAGGTGCCGTCTTTAAAAAGTTGGATGTATGAAACTGAAATAAATCGAAGACTGCTTAAAATCCGTCCCATTGTAAGCGTGCGGTAGCAGCACAAAGAAAACGTACCCAAATAGTCGAGAACGTGAAAATCCCTGACGACGAACATTCGAGTGAGAACATATCTATTTACGCTTCTGGAAATATGGTAATTTAATTAACATTTTGTCTATCAAGAGAAAGCAGTTACTGACTGTATTACATACTGATACGTGTGCCATTCAAAATTTTCCCCTCACAATTATGTCGCCAATTTACGTGAACAATGTGACAAAATCTAATACCGTGCCATGTTTTTCTTTTGTCATTTGTTCTATTCTGAAACAAAGACAAACAATATTTCTTAGTGTACATAGTGAATTTGTAGCAGCGTTTTATTTATTTGTATTTGTTAACATTCTGTAAGGAATTGATACTTCTTGGAATAACACAATTGAATCCATTGGAGGAATATTAATACCTGTTGGAATAGATTTCTAGGTAAGGTTGGCAATCGTTTTTCTCAACAAAAAAAGGCCCTGATTTGAGTGTTTATTGATTGCAAAGCAGGGTCGAATTATTTTCCTAAACTCATATAAAAATTAAAAAATTATGCTCGTACAGTAATCAAAATAAAATTCAGAACGACGTATGTTCTTTAAATATGAAATATTGTTCTAATATTTGGGAAATATTTCAGGACTGTGATTGTTTCAGTGACTGTATTGTGCCGGTCTCAAGGACTATTCGGCGGTTACAATGCGGATACCGCCTACACTTTTTCTAGTGACCATTGCTCCATTTGTCTGTATTTATTTGTTCAACATCGACCTGATGTACTTTTCCAACTTACGGAAAAATGAACCACGAGATGACTGGCCGACAGACCTTCCTTTGCAGAGTCTCGTGGAAGACCAAATCCAATACCCGAATTTACCGATTGACCTTTGGATGAAACATTCGGATCGGAGTATTGCCAGTAATGCGAGTAATGAATATCGTAGGATTTTTAACTTACAATTTAGCAACAATTATTGGCAGGTGTATCAGTCAACAAACGAAACCTATCAACTCCTCAATGCTTATTACGATAATCGAATAAGGACGCCCGAAAGACCAATGATTCGAATATTGGGAATGATAAACACAAACATACCGACCACGAAAACTTACTGTCTGTTGTGGTTTGAAGGTTTAGACAAGCCTATTTTGAGTGCAAGAATTCATTATCATTGGATGTGGCGTACTATTTGGAATGTGAAAACTAAAACATTTTATCAACCGTATTTGTTATCTTGCCGAATTCCATCAAAGTTCCAACACAAAATACCGTCTGCTGTTTCGGTGGTTGAAAATGAAACTGAGACGGCCACCAATGTCTTGCGACTAATATACCTCAAACCCTGGAAGAAGAAACAGTTCGCAGTTTGTGTGAAAGGTCTCGACTTTTTGGACATGGACATATCAGTTCGTTTGGTAGAATGGATAGAATTATTGAAAATCCTCGGGGCTGATAACGTGTATTTCTATAATCTGAATGTACATCCAAACATATCAAAAGTGTTGGAACATTATCAGACTCTTGGATATGTGCACGTGGTTCCGCATTCCCTTCCAGGCGAATATGTAAACACCCCTTTTTTGCAACATAAATTTCTCTACGCAAAAATACCAATAAAACGATATAATGAAGTGATTGTGTATAATGACTGTTTGTACAGAAATCTTTATTCCTACAAACATATTGTTCTCCTTGACGTTGATGAGATGATAGTACCTCGCAAAACGTACACATGGTCGGAACTATTGCGAAGTGTGAAAAAGAGAATAAGACAAAATTGGTCTTCGATTTGTGCTAGAGTGGGTTTTTTCTTGGATGAGATGGGTGATCAATATGGGCATATAGAAGGCATTCCTACTTATCTGCATATGCTTCAGCATGTGTATCGAAGTAAGCAATTTGTTGAACCTGGGTCATACACAAAATGTTTCCATAACCCTGATTTAGTGGTATCTCTTCATAATCATTTTCCAATTTCTCACTATAATAGAAGTTCACTAACATTCCTAGAATTATCGGATGCTCTGCTGCAGCATTTTCGCCACAGGTGTTTGGGAACTAGAAAAGAGTGTAGGAAATATCTTACTACGAAAAATATTGTACGTGATATCTCTATTTGGAAATTTAAAGATAAGCTGATTGATAAGAGCATTAACACATTAAAGAAACTTAATTTTTTTAGGACGGTGTAGGATGGTATGTTACACCGCAATGGAATAAACTGAATTAAACGTGAAGAAATTAATGTTTGAATGAGTGAATAGGTAATTGTAATATTTTTTGTTTCAAAGTTTGTTTTTATTCTAGATTTGTAAAGTAGTTCGTTAAAAAAATCAATCTGTAAATAATTTTCTGTTTGCTTGAAAACGTCGTATATGCTACAATGTAAATAAAACTGATTTGTGCATACTATATAGTCGCATGTCAAATTAATTCTGGGTAACTGATATGTTGATCACACATATCAAATACCGTATTTATATTGGTCTATTTAAAATCTAATGCATTTGTGAACCCAAGTCCATCAAATGATCTCTTTAGAAGTTTCCCGAAATCTCAAATATTTTTATTCTAATTGGTCTCATATGGAGGTTTTTCCCTTCAGAAACATTATAAGGAAATTTTCTCAAAACGGTTTCAAAACTGTTCTTTGGAAATTTCCATATTAAAATAGTTACTCTTATAAAATATACTAAAAGTCTCATATCAATTAAACTATTAGGTGTCAGGAAAATTGAAAAAATGTGAAAAATACGATTTTGTATATAACACCTTCAGTATACATTTTTTGAGAAGATAACTTAGGGCCGGGTTCACCAATGTTTCGTTAAGCGCCGCTTTGCTAAGCTGGTTCGAAATTTAAGCGAGCTTACGGCAAACGCGTTTCACCAGTCCTCTCGCGGCGATCTAGCGGCGCGGCTCAGCCAAGCGGGTTTCGTGCGTCTTCGGCGAATGTTGGCAACGCCAGAAAGTAAACGTATCAACGTTTTGCACGTTCTTTGACGCAGTTGTCATGGTTCTGACCACGAAATATACTAATCGCGCACTTTTTCTTGATACTTCACGGCGGGGGGTGCGGGGAGAGCGGGTCTTGCCTACGTCACGGCAGTGCAATGCCGTCAACTTCGACAGAAAACTCGCATCTTGCAATACATAACAATGAGAAACAAAGCAAGTATTTTTTTTTAATTCTGAAGAAATAATTGTTATAGAAACTATTGAGTAACAAGAAGGAGCACTGTACGCACAAACCGTTAAAAAGAGGGAGAAAATTGAGAAGTCCGCATTGTAAAAGAAGAAGATAAGCAGCATTGCAAACTGAACCGTGACGTTCCGAGTGGAGCTCATATTTTCTACCGGGCTGAGCCAGAACTAGCGAATCAAGAAAACGTGCGCGCATAGGACAGGATACAAGATACTTGGTGGGTACTTCGTGGTTCTGACGTTTATAATACTTCGTTGACCACCATTTGGTTCAGTCCTTATAGTGCGCTGGAAGTGTTTGTTTGTTCAGTCGTTAACGATTTTGAAATGGAAGTGGTGAAGCGCAATCCAAGTGTATACGTCACACACGCAAAATCTTAGTAGAAATATAAATTTTCAATTATAAATCTATAATATATTATTAGAAATAGAACTTTTCCATTATATCCGTATATTTTACTAGTTCAATTTCAATTTGTGTTATGAATTTAAATATTTGTTCATTAGGGTTACAAAATAGTGGCAAACGTGTATCTTTACTTTGTAATTAATTGTTTATAATGGTGTTATTTTTGTTCATTGCTTATTTCATCAAACTGTTTAACGATTGTTAATAATTTTGTGTATGAATAACACTGTCTTGTTGAAAGGAATGTCAACAAGCAATTTATTATTTATAGAAAGAGATAATCATATTACATTACAGAATAACTTATTGTACAATCACAGCCCTGAAGATTGGTTAATGATTTGAAACATTGGCAAATGAAATAAAATAAGCTCACAAAGTTCTGTGCGAAGTCTTATTTTTTTCGTTATCGATATGGACATATTAAATTCATATATCACATATATATACAATTCAATTTTGGGTGTCAGTAACAACTGTCAGTAACGGCTGTCAGAACATCAAATCAACAGAATTTCGTAGTGTTTGAATTCATACTACATTTAAAATTGAAATCCTATAATGTTACAAGACCAACATAACCTTAAACTGAGTTGCAATCTGCTCCAACACCAATAATGTCGATCTCTTCGAAAGGCCAAAGCGAGTCCGAAAATCAATTTCACCCAAGTTTTTGAAGAAACTTGCCCCCTCGAATCCATGTAGTGCGTCTATGTTCAAAAACGATTACCCAATGCAATTGCATATAACCTCTCCGCCATATTTCTTTGGTTTCCTTAAGCCGAATTACGTCGTTTAAGCGGTCGTCCGGCTAGCGCTTATGTATAAAGCGTAGCTTAATGCTAAGCGAGGCTTACGAATCATGGTGAAACGCTATTTTGATCTAAGCTCACTTATTTCTGCTAAAGCCTCGCTTAACAATCTTAAGTGGACGTGGTAAAACCCGCCCTTAGAATATCAAGCTACGAGGCGCATCCAAAATGCAATTTTTCCTAAAATTGTTTTTTTAACGTGGTATCTGAGGGTATGCCTTCAAGATGGAATAAGGCATGCCTTTTTGCGTCTCTCTTAGTCCTGCCGCAAGATGTCGCATGATCTCGATCCTATCAAGCAGTGCTGTAGATCTAGCAGCAGGACCGAGAAAGACGCAAAAAGTCGTGCCTTATTCCATCTTGAAGATTATATCCTCAGTTGCTACGTTAAAAAAAGCAAGTATAGGTCACCATCAATATGAAAACAACTTCATGGACTATCTTTATTGTAGCAGTTACGATACATGTTACATAATTTTTTCACATAAAATCACTTCTTAATTTGAGACATTTGTC
The DNA here is from genome assembly GCA_011170035.1 of Teleogryllus occipitalis. Classification (NCBI taxonomy): domain Eukaryota; kingdom Metazoa; phylum Arthropoda; class Insecta; order Orthoptera; family Gryllidae; genus Teleogryllus; species Teleogryllus occipitalis. The sequence continues at coordinate 360,218 of BLKR01000003.1, read as the reverse complement.
CTACTTTGGGATCAACATTTGTATCCTTGTGTCTTAGAAGTCTGGAATACGATTAATTGACTGATTGTTAGTGATTCCGGGCGCGTCCACTACTCATGTCATTAGTCCCGTAAGTTTAGTGCATGTCTTTATCAGGAGGTGATCATCCCCCGTTGGATGGCGAGATCCGGTGCCGACCTACCGTCGACTAGTGGGGTTTTACTCAACTAGGTATCTCCCACCAGTGGGGCACTTCCCCAGCCGATCTCCCGACATGTGGGGTAGTAAGTGTTTGTGTAAGGAGTGAGCAAAGGACAAGGAAGAGGTAGGAAAGATCGCGTGCGGCCCTTTTGTTAGGGTACTGCTCTAGCATTCGCTGGATGTTGATAGAAGAAACTACGGAAAACTACTGATCAGAGCAACCAGCCTCTATAATTCTCCTCCAGACAACGATTGAAATCGACCTAACTGACAAGCTAGTGTGGTATATCCTGCCGCCATCGGGGCTCGAACCTAGGACCTCCCGGTCAGAGGCACTGTAGTGACATCACTTAATGCACTGAGCCACCTCCCGGTCTGGGATACGAGATGTTTAACAGCCAGCTACAACTCTGCGTCTCTTACACGCGTTATGCAGACTGAAAAGGAATTTCTTGAGGCCTTTTTACGAGTGGCGGTGATTGTGTATAAACGATTTATTACGATTGTGTATAAATGAAGTGTTTTAATATGTGATGGTGGAAGAAACATTATTCCATCACGGAATAGGTTTTGTACACCACTGCACCCTGTAAACGAATCGGAGGAAACGTATTTGGAGACGGAGTTCAAAAACTCGTCAGTAGGTAGCTTTGAACGTCATGCAAGGAAACCTTTCCCAAGTACCCATCACTGTGCCCGCAGATAGTTGCTATTTGCAAGCCCATGTTGCAATTTTCACAACTCCAAAGCATTGATCTCATGTCAACACCAAATTTGGCTACATTGTAATAGGACATAGTTCTCAATCATCCCTAACCAATGAAGAAAGTCACACGACAAGAAGTGCGGTTTTTTTAAATTCTGAAATCGAAGAAAACGTGGCGAACAACTACATAACATCAAATAATGTACAAAAGGAAAGGGAAGACAGATGTGTATTATTAGGGAGGGCAGTGCCCCTTGAACTTCCCTGCCGCAGCCGCCACTGCGTTTTACACGGTATAGTATTCGTGCAGATTTTCATACAGTATCTGTATATAAACATCGAGATATAAAAAAATAAATATCTAATTACAATTTTTAGTCTAACAGAATTTATATTTTCAACATAATATTTTCAATAATCCCTACCTCAGGTACACTGTGAGAACCAAATCTTCGGTGATGTCAATTTACAATGTCAAAAACCCTGAAAGACATTCTTGTCGAACAGGCAGAAATATATTTTAAAGAAAGAACGATAAAAGCCAAAAGTCGGCTTTTCACGGTTGTACATTTTCTGTATAAATCCCGGCACAACACCGCTAACCGGGAAACAACTGAATTGTACCGTCCGAATACTTTTAGCGACGGTATTTCAGTGAGTGCGTTCTGACTGTGATCTTTAAGAAGTTTTAATTAAACACGAAGAATAATAGGAAGACCGTCATCGTTGGTGCCACAAGCATGATTGTGGCTACGATGGTTTTAATGAACACACGGAGAAAATGCTTCGAATGGATTTAGTCTTAGGCGGAGAAGTGAGAGGATTGCCGAGGTATTCTCAAAAACTCGAAAGTGACACGCCAGTACATATAATATCACTTTAGACAATCGCACCTTGAGACACCTAACCACAAAATCGAGAGTCGTTTACCATCGCGTTGAGTAAAGAAATCCGTTAGTGAATGATTCTGCCGCTAGAGGCGCTTGAGTCAACTTATAAACATTCTACATGAAAAATTACGAACAAACTCAAAAGTTTTCATACAGAAATCGTGCAGTCTGGAATGCATGTTTTCTGCACGTCCAATCTCCAGCAAAACTATACCGTGCAAAACGGTCTTAAAGCAGTTGAAAATCGCTGGGTGTAATATTCGGACTATAGGGTCCGTGCGAGTTGGCTCAGGGCATGAATTGATGTCACTGCGGTGCCTCTGACCGGGAGGTCCTAGGGTTCCAGTCCCAACGGAGGCAGGATTTTCGGCACTAGCTAGACAGCGGGATCGAATTCAGTCGCTGACTGAAGGAGATTTCTGGAGGCCGGCTGCTCCGATCAGTAGTCTTCTGTGGTATCTACGATCAACATCAGGTGAATGCATAAATGTAACTTCATTTTCTGTGCACGTCTCCTAGAATTCAGTGGGAAATACAATTATTCAAATTATCGTTTCCATGTTGTCGCGGCAGGAAGTAATAAGAGCCAAAATTTATTGCTTATTTATCCTTGAAAATAGATTTTATTACATGGGAGTTTTTTTGTTGTTTTTTTTCTCCCTTTCAAAATTCAAAATATAAGTAGTATATGACTTATTGTAGGGATCACAGAATTTTGAAAATGTGCACACAATTCACTTTTCCCCATAGCACGTCATACGCAGTTTTTAACTGTTTTTTTTTTGACGTAAAATAAATAAATAAATAAATGCCGTAGCAGTACCATAACAAACGGGCCACGGACCGCGTACGATCTTTCATACTTCTTACTTGTCCTATCCTCACCACTTACACTCACTCACGTGCATTATACTCCCACACATGTCGGAAGATCGTTCGAGATCCCAGCTAGAGCAGTGCAAAGCTGGTGGTACATACCTTTGTTGCGGGAAACCTCGTTAGCCGAAGATAGGTCGGCGCCGCATCTCACTATCCAGCGGGGGAAAATCACTACCACACCTGGAAAACACATGCTCTACACTTACGAGACAGAATAGCTTAGCAGTTCACGCGCCCGGAATCAATCATCAGCCAATCACAGAAAAAATCAATCGGACATTCGGGTGGATGATCGAACACTTACCAGCGGAACTGCTGAAGATCTGTTATGAGCCGAGCCGTATGGGGCCAAGCGGTATTGTGTAGGAAGACAACTCCTGCACCGACCATCCCGCGTGAATTGTGCTGAATTATCTTTCGCAAATTCTGCAGCGTTGCACAGTCACCTTCAGAGCTTACCGTTTCGACTGTGGTCAGGAACTCAATGAGCAGAATGCCCTTGAAAAACTGCCGAAAACCTGCAATAAGAGTTTTAAAAAATTGTAGAAGCGTAAAACCTGGTCCTATAGGCAATTTTCTTGAAAAATCTGAAGCTGATTTTGAGAAAACATTTTAGCGTTTCTGAAAATGCCCAATTTTGAACTCATTTTCACAGAAAACGAAGTTTTCGAGAAGCTTTTCAGAAGAGAATTTGAAGCACTTGTTTTCACTATTGTAATAATGCAAAAAAAAACCGCCAGTAATATAAATATTAACAAAAATAATAATAATGTTTTAATAATATTTAATACTGTTCATTTCACTCCAAATTATATGAAAACTACCAATATTATCATGTAATTGTACAGAATATTAATTAAAGATCTAATTGTGGAGAACAAATTTAATCTGAAGAAAAATCTATATATTTAATATTGTGTTTGTAGGAAGACGCCAAAATGTTTCAAACTCTTGCAAGTTTCGAAAATTGAGAGGTACCCGCGGAACTCGAACCTACGCCACCTTTATAAGTGGATTTAACTTACAAGAAATTTAAAGAAGAATTTGGAGCAATTTTTGATTGATTAGAGTTTCCGGACACGTTAACTGCTAAGGTTGCATCTCGCATTCAAGTCTCGGTTTTAAAATAAACATAATATTTATCACACAAAAAGTTAATTTAATGTAATGTTTATAGAAAAAATAATTTTTACAGAAGAGCACATAACACTGCACTTCCTAATTTCAATTATTTATCGCGGCGCCCTATATTTTTGTCGGACGTCACAAAAGGAAGCGTCGAAGCCATTTACAAGTTAGCCAACTGGAAACGAACGAACGCATGAAGGGAGTCTAATGCGCTCGAGGGCACAACCTGCAGTGGCCAGCACTAGTTGTCACTTTGGCTCATCCTTAGGAAAATCGTTCTACACCAAAGAACTAGAATATACTACATGGAGTGGCTGGTCCTGTATTTTCAGCGCACTCGACGAACTAAGGTTCGCCATATATTTGCAGTTAAAACATCAGAAGGCCTGATGGTGGCGTGTAGAACTTGTGTACTGAATCGACGTGTTGTTTGTATCACATCTTATTTATATATTATTCTTTCGTTTATCTATATTTAAATTATATTAGTGGTTAGAATAATGATATTCACAATGTTTTCAGTAAGTTCGGCATATAACTGTAAAAATAGAAGCTATCACACCGCAAATATATCATTTTTCAAGTTTGCCACCTTATTTATGATCTTTGTTTGCTTCTTATTGCCATAACATTCACTTTCAGGCGTTATGCTAAACTACAATAGCATTTCAACAGTTTCCATTCTTATGACAACAACCGATGCAGGAAGTAATATGATTTTAAAGTTTCTCAATTCGTTCTCCTTGTACATTGTGATTTCGTATTTAAATGATTTGTTTTTGGTCGTGAACATAGAGTTAGGGCAATAATATTACGGGTGTCCCGCGCCCACCCGGTCTTAACCGGCGCCACACGGAATACTAGAATACTCTGTTTCTCCAGAAGGCGCTACTTTAACTGCAAAAAACATGGCTTCAATTTGCTGCAAGGAGGAATACTCCCTTATAATTGAAAGAATAGTCACGTAAATTTAAAATAGATACTTAATATTAATTTGGTATTAACGCCCCTGAAAAGGTAAGGAAAGAGGACACCAAGGACTTCTATGACGAGCTTCAAACAGAATTAAATAAAGTAAATAAAAAGTATCATGTTATTTGTGGTGATTTGAATGCAAGGGTAGGCAATATTCTAATTCCAGGAATCGTTGGCACCTTTGGAGAACACCACATTAACAGGAATGACGAAGAGCGTAGTTTGGACCTTTAACCACGTGAAAATAACCGATACTTTCTTCAGAAAAAAGGACATTCATAAATTTACATGGAGCGCCAGAGGCCACAGATCATTAATATTATTTTTTATTTATTTATTTTATGTAAAAAACAGTTAAAACTGCATACGACGTGCTATGGGGAAAAGTGAATTGTGTGTACATTTTCAAAATTCTGTGATCCCTCCACTAAGTCATATACTACTTGAATTTTGGAAAAAAAAGAAGCTCCCATGTAATAAAATCTATTTTCAAGGATAAATAAGCAATAAATTTTGGGCTCTTATCCATGTTGTCCTTCGGAATAATACTTCCTGCCGCGACAACATGGAAACGATAACTTGAATAATTGTATTTCCCACTGAATTCTAGAAGACGCACAGAAAATGAAGTTACATTTATGTCCAGAAGCAACACAAGGGGCCACTACACACAATATACTACATAATAGCAAATAATAAAATCATACATAATAGCAAATAGAGAATGTTCAAGTGTATCGAGGAAGTGATATTTACTCTGACCACCATTTAGTCATCGCAACTATTACAATAATTGCAAAGTGGAATAAATTTAGAGCTAAGAGCCAAACACATAATGAAGTCTTTAAAGTGTATCTCATCGAACAACAAAGAATTAGAACATTGTATCAAATTAGAATTCAAGAACATCTTTTAAATTTTGCAACTACAGACGATGTAGATATAGAATGGCAAAATATAAAATAATGCTTAGAGATCACAGCCAATGAAGCAATATGGAAGAAAAAGAAGTCCAGAAGAAGAAAAATATTAACAATATGCAATGGACAAGAGCCTTGGCCGTAAAGAAAGAAATAGCTTACAAAATATTTCTTGGTAATCAATCACAGGGAGCTGAAAAAGAATATAAAGAAAAAATAAATCATGCCAAACAAATAATCAAATCTGTACATAAAACATCGTGGAATAATATTACAACAGAGAAAACAACATACATGGGAGGCAAATGTTAGCTTTCAAATTTTTGGGACTTTTGAATAAAACAGAAAAAGATGTAGCAGATATTGAAATAAATTGTTTGATTTCAAACAAATTCAGCCTCACGTTGGCGCGCCATTTGAAATAAACTGAATATATTAATGCTTTATTTATTTTAATTTTGACTCTATCTTCGGCTTTCTAATATTATTTGATATTATTCCAACGTAATCCGTTCCGAATTTGTATAAATGGGCGCCAGGAAAAGATTACGCTAATACTATCATACAAGTCAACCTTCAACTCTAATTATAAATAAATTAGTTTCCGGCTACCTGGGTCGATGGGTTTCATAGAAATAATCACTATTGTATGCTAATAGATGATTATCCGATCTGCCATCTATACAGAGTGGTCGAGGAATCTGAAAAGCAAATATATTTCTATCTTGCTACTTCGTTACTAGAATTGGCTCAATGAGAATCATGTATTCATTTCACAAAACATGGAAATTTATTAAACAATTTTGGTACTTGATAATTCTACACAATATGAAAAAAAACCTTGGTCATGACCTGTTCCAACCTTATAATGTAGTATTCGTCTTCGCGGGCTCTTGGACCATCTTCATTCTTCTCCGACGCCGCTGTCCTCAGGTCCAAATACCATCTTCTCTCTTTTTTTCTTGCAGAAGCACACTTCAATCACCGTTCATCACTGTTTCCGAAGTTAATAAAGTCTAAGTCGTTCACCAATTTACGAATTCCAAGTTCATCCCACGCGTATGCGTGCCCCACTCAACGATCCCATTTCATCCCACGATTCATCTCACTCAACGATCAACAAACTATCTGCCGTTAGCTTTCCAGTCCAGTTACTGATAAATTCGCCTAAGCCCTCAATGTCCTTCTAACTCGTTCACTTGAAATATTTTAAGTTTTACTGTCCACACATAGCATTCAAATTCAAAGTTCTATTAATATCTACTCCCCAGTAGATGCTTACAAGTCCCAAAAAACTCCTAACATTAATTGGGCACGATCCGTTCAACACCACGGCATCAGTCAGAATGAATGCCTATCATATTCTTTCAACCCTGCAAAACTCGGTCCATCTCTTCGATTGTTTATTTACAGACAACACTTGATGTACTTCCGTGCCTATCCAATCCCTAATTTTTTTACAAAATGATCTAGCCGTCTCCGCGATTGTCACTGCATGAAGATTGTTGACCTTTACGACGGCTCGCTTACCGTTGCTATGCTGGCATATTCACCTATATTTATCCCTATAATTTATGCTGTTTATAATAAATATTGTACCATATTATGTCTCACATATTGGTAAGTCACAATATAAATGTAATTGACGGAGAACAATGGAAAATACTTTATAAGAAACTCTGGTACACATGAACACCTAATATCAGAAAGGATGAATAATACATTTAATATACCCGTTGACTCTATAACTTTGGGTGAACTACACGCAGCACTAAAAGGTATGAAAAACAGAAAATACATGGCCTAGATGGTATTAATGTGGAACTTCTTAAATAAGCGGGTACTCTATGTGAATTCAGACTATTGCATTTATACAATGAAAGCTGCAAAATACTGAACGCCTGGAAAACATCAGAAATCTAACCATCTGTTTAAATAGGGCCAGAGAAACGAATCCGAGAACTACAGGGGCATTAGCCTTCTGAATGCAGGTTACAAAGTGTATGCAAAAGCAATTAACACTCACCTAAACTAATAGCAGAAGTCCGTTTACAAGAAAAACAAGCTGAATTCCAAAATGGTTGATCATGCAGTGGAACTATTTTTATAATTAAAAGAATTTTATAAAAAAGACTATAAGTCAATCTTGAAACTCGTTTAGCTTTCATTGACTTCGAAAAAACTTTCGACCCTGTTGTTGACAGAAATAAAGTATGGAGCATCATTAAGAATAACGGTTATCCTAAATAGCGGAAGGTCTATAAAGTATGGGTCAAGGGTCAAAAACTGTTATAAACTCGGAGGGATAACTGGAGAAATTGTGAGCCATAGCCTGAAACAGGGATTTAGCTTGTCTCCAACATTATTTAATATATACATAGATGATTGATACAGAAGTTGAAACTTGACATCTGCCCTGGCATACAACTAAGTAGAAATAATTTTTTAAATTTGCTGTTATATTCTGATGACGTAATAATTCTAGAAGAAACTGAAGAAACTTTCCGAAGAGCAAGCTACATAAACTTGGCGAACAAGAATGTCATCTTTAGAGTGCATAGATGTTACTGCAACCTATGTCATCTTATAGACTGCATTTAGCACTATCCCTAACAATCGTTTAAAGAAAAAAAATTGAAACCATTTTTGAGAAAATTTTGTTTTTGTATTTTTTTAACTGTAAATATTGCTCGCAAAATTGCACGAAAACTACTAAAATTTTCAAAACAATGTACGTGGCCTTAATGAAAGAAATAATTATGGACAACAAATTGCATTTGAAAGAAAAATCTCTATCTTAAATTTCGTATTGATAGGAAGACGCCGAAAAAATTCAATCTTTTGTAATTTTCTAAAATTCAAAGATAACAGTGAAAATCGGACCTATACCACCTATATAAGTGTATTATGCTCTATTCGTATAAGAAATTTAAAGAAAAAAATTGGAGCCACACACATAGATCACTACTCAGTATCACTGGTAACTGACAGTGATAAAAGGGAGGGCAAAATAATTACATGTAGACTCTTAGTCTGCTTGCATGCCAAAAAATAAAATATGTTATAAAACCATGTATATAAAAATAAAATTAAAAAATGCATATTTAATTAAATTTTGGAAAATTGCCTATATCAATTCAGAGATTGGAAACAGCAGGATTACCTCTATTGAAGTCATTAAATATTGTTGAAGATATTACAATGTCTTTAAAATTAGTGTTTGGACATGCGAGTGTGACTGCCAAGGAAAAATTATATACACCAATAAATTCAAATTCTGATATGCAGAATTTGAAAATGCAGAATGCAATGAAATTTGAAAATGCAGAATTTGACCTCAGATTGGCTCAGATTTCATCTTACAAATATGCTCCAATTACATCTAGGGATGTAGAAGAATGTTCAAAAAGATTCATTTCTCACTAAAGGATGAATTTGACTGAGTCAAATTTTGAAAAATTGTTTATTGTTCCTGTTACAAAAGGCAATGAAAAAAAATACCAAGCAAAAATTTGATTGTGCATGTTTTGTCAAATTTTATCCGGCATATGTATGCAGGTTTTAGCATTTTAAAGGGCATGAGAATCATGTCTAGTGATATTGAATTGTTTTATTTAAAGAGGAAAGTATTTTGTTCACTTGGCTAGGGAATCGTCTCTGAAAATTATCAACACAACCTGACATATTTTCTCTGGTCCTGAAAAAACAGCATTTTGGAGTTAATGACACTTTTCTAGTAAGAATGTGAATTTTTTTTATTATTCGTACTTAGTCATTCTGAGAGCACAACTTCATAGTACACGTTGAAACTATAACAGAATTATAACTCAAGTTATATTACCTAATGAGAATTTTTAAATAACTTGCCTGGTGAAAAATGATACACACTAAAAAAATTGAACCATTAATGTATATACATTTTGTGAATGTTAAATATGAATGAAATCACAAAAGTCCATGATGCTTGCAAAATTAGCAATATGTGTATTGGCATCATCTTGAAATACATGTTCATGATCTTGTCAGAGAATGCAATAGGCATTTAGAATTCACGATATCCATGATCATCTGCATCAATGGACCATCATCTGTTTCAATGACTAATTTCCATGACTTTCTGTAATCAATTTTCATCACTTGTGCCAAAATCTACCTGAAAAATAAAATTAATAAATTAATACAATAGTATTTGAAAATATAAAGTAATAATTGTTGAAAAATAAAAAAATAAAAAAATGGTAAGTGTTTTACAGCTTTTTTTAAGGAATGCATTATTATTTTGTTCAATTATTTACAGAACATAATAGGCTTTAGTCTCAATTTGAATATGGTAATCAAAATTCTGTACATTTATGATATATACTACACTACAATTAATTCTACAATTTCTAATTGCCATTAATGACACTTCAAGACTATATTAAAATTATTTTAATGGATTGGCAACATAGTAAATATTATTTTTTTAAATTTTAATACGAATTTTCAATGCATAATTGAGTTTTAAAAACTAATCAAATAACTTAAAATTTTTTTAATAGGTACTTTTTTGACAATTAAAAAAAGCACAAATGGATGCAATATGAGTTTGGAAGCCAAGCTCTCTATAACCACTTAACAACATTAGAATTTGAATTGAAAGGATTTAAACCGATGAAATAAAATGATATCATTGTTTATCTTGTTCGACATAAGCTTTTAGAGGAATTTTACAATTTCTTCACATTAACATAACTTTGAGCCGAATTAATGGCCAAGTTTTGTACATTATGTCCAATAGAAAGGCACATAAACTAATAACTGACTTTCTACTATTGCAACACATGATAGAAATATATACATACCTTAAAGTTACAATTCCATTCTATCATTCTCTGAGAATTTTGGTTGACAATTCTTGCTTGATTAGAAATAGGTATCATTTAATTTTTCTTTCGAACTTCATTCGCCCGTTTACTACTCCCAACGAAATAAGACTCATTTCTAAGAGCTAATTTATACTCTGTAGTCTGGCGCTATTAAAAGATATCCACCAATATCTTTTAGATTATAATTCACACTAATGCGGCACGATAGGTTTCAATACGCCACATACCTGTGAACTCTAGTAAGTTCAGCGATTTGCTTCGCCAACAACGTATTCCTCTACAATAACAAATTGAAAACTTTTTACAACGATGCGCTTTTCGCCACTTCGAAGAAATTTTCCTGAAGGGCCAGTCACTCTCTTAGACCTTCCAAAATGAACTGAATAGCATGTCTTGAGCATGTCCTCGCAGGCCGATCGGCGGCGCGGGAAGCGCGGTCCAACGAGCCGCATCCCACGCTTGCTCCTGACCCTCGACCCACGCTGACCATCATGTCAATCCACGGCTGAAATATCAGGTCCTTATCGCCCAGCAACACGCATGCAGTTCACACTTGTCTCCTTCGTTTGCAGTAGTTTTGATGCAAGGTTAATTTAACAATCGATTGCTCAAATTAGTTCTTATGTAGTGAACTTACACTTGTACTTCTTTAAATCAGGATTTTTCTTAGGATGAACGGATAATATTGCGTTGCGGGCAGGCTGCAGCAAGCTTTGGCGCGCGCGCAACTTTCTGTCCCCCCCCCCACACACTTCCAAGAGCCCACCGAGGACCTGGGACTGGTAGCTGATAAATATATACCGTAATTAGTCTGCCTTTCGACATTTATATTTACATGTGTAACAACGCAGACGAAAATTAATATAATTATTAAAGTTTGTCTCAAACTTCGTTCCCGTTTTGAGCAAGAATGACAGATATATTTTCTTTGCTTGATAAAGTCATAATTATCGCATCATGCTTCTATTATGTAATTGAAATAATGTGATGTGTGTGTGTGTGTTTAATAGAGTTTTAATGTTTTTAAATGTATATTTTTAATACGTAATTAATCTGATAAGGTTCCTGGCTGCTGTGACCAGCTACTGCTCTGCAACATGATTAGGCTTGATGAGGCCGACAGGTCCGTTTATGAAGGAACATCACCCTCTCAGAAATCACAGCCCGGTTGGTCCAGCAAGGTTGAATATAATCTTAGATGCTGTCGTAACCAGGAAAGGGAGTAAAGCAGCAAGATCTCCGTTTCGTTAGGAAGGTTTTATGTAACTATTGAAACCTTGTTGCGATTTGTGGTATCCTTTTTTTCAGTGTATGGATTCGAGAAAACTTACACTTTTGAAGCTAGTTTAAAGAGTACAAACGTTTGCTTTCTTATCATTAACAAGACCTTCAGGGCGAATATTATGTTATAATGAGCAATATTAAATAACGATACGACCAACGATAATTTAGCATCTCTTCATTAGTGTTGAAAGAATTTATTAGAAAAATAATTACATCACTCATCAAAATTACATTCCCGAAATTTCTATTGGAGTCATACAATTGGAAGATGAAATACCAGTTAGGTTCTTGATGTAACTTTTTATTAGAGGTTAAGTTAAAAAAAGTAATATTAGTGGGTATTAGTAGGTGTTAGTAGGTATTAGTGAGTATTAGTAGGTGTTGGTTCGAGCCTCAACGATGGCGTATTTTCGCCACAAGCCATATTCTAGCTAGGTCGAGTTCTGCCGTTGGCTGGGAAAAAATTCTAATGGTCGGGTTTTCTGAACTGTATTTTGTATGGTTTCTCCAATCATTACCAGATGAATGGTGGGGTAGTACTTAAACGAACGGGCCACTGATCTCGTATTATCTTTTAATCCTCATCCTTTCGCCTTAAATATACATTCTTTCACACACTACACTATTATGTCGGGAGACCAGTCAGAGACTGGAGTTTGTTCCTCTTGATGATTGATTAATTATTAGTGCTTCCGGACGCGTCAACTGCTAAGGTCATTAATCCCGTAAGTGCAGTGCATGCGTTTTCCTCGAGAAATGGCGGTGATCTTCCCCCTTGGGTGGTAAGTTTCGATGCCGACCTATCGTCCGGTAACGGGGTATCCCTCAACCAGGTATCTTCTACCAGTGGGTCCCGCCCCCACCAAGACAAGCTCTAAGCTCCCGACCGGTCATGTGTGGTAGTGTAGCGCATCTAACTATAAGTGTAAGGAGGATAGGAGAAGAGAAATAAAGGAAAGATCGCGCGCGGTCCGTGGCCCGTTTGTTATGGTACAACTCTCGCATTCTCCTGCTGGGAGACTGACCGGGAGCTTAGAGCTTGACCCGGCTGGGGCGGTTCCCCGCTGATGGGAGAGACCTAATTAGGGAGAAGCCCCGCAAGCCGACGGTAGGTCGGCGCCGGATCTCGTCAGCGGGGAAAGAACACCACCAAAAGGTGCTCCCGAGGAAAAAACATGCACTACATATACGGGAATTTGTCCCGGCTGGGGCGGGCCTCACTGATGGGAGATACCTTGTTAGGGAAATCCCCAATAGCCTACGGTAACTTGGCGCCGGATCTCGCCACAAAGTTGGGGAAGATCAATACCACCCATCAAAGAAATGCATGCACTACACTTACTGGACTTAGTGACCTTAGCAGTTGACGCGCCGGTGATCACTAACAATCAATCAAGAGAACGGAATGTTCGCTTGTGGCATATTTGATAAAGAAATACGCAGGCATTCGCTTGGTATTGATCAGAGCAGACGCACTTACGCCGCGCCGTCGTTAACAGCCTACCTTTCGGCAGGGTGTCCATTTTCTCGGAGGGCACGCAGGGTGACAAAAACCGGTGTTTACATGGCAGGTACAGAGAGATGAGAAGGTCGAACACATGCGTGAATAATCCAAATACAATTATCGCAAACTGGGTTCGTGAAAATGTTATCTTGATATAGAATAAATAAATAAATAAATTTTACTTTTGCATAACTATTCTCCATAGTGATGTAATAAAAAGTGTCAAAACAGGGTGTAACTTAGAATGTCACCAAGCGCACGATATGTAGGTTTCTTTTTCATTTTTCTTTAAAATAGCATTGGTTTACGATATCCTTACATCTGACTTGTTATCGTATTATATCCTTACATCTAAATTGTTAAGAACGCTTGTCGCTGTGCACTTCAAACCAAAAGGAGCCCAACGGATGTGGCCTTCGCCATCAGTTGTGAAAGGACGAATGCGCTAGAGATTTGATAAGCTTAGCGTAACGTTCCTGGCGCTGCCGACGGATTTTCGGAATCAGTTGCCATTTGTAGGAGCTGTGCCGTTGCATAAGCTGTTTCCGGAGGTCGGTGTTTCGGCCCACGAACGTCTCCTGTTCGGCCCAATCCTTAGATTTCGCTCAGACAGAGGATGACATGTGAGGGTTAAAATGTGAGCGATAGATCTTCGACCGTTGACCCTAGCAAACTTTTTGCCGAATGTTTGTGAATGTGTCTGTGCTTGTGTGTGTGTGTGTGTGAGAGAGAGAGAGAGAGAGAGAGAGAGAGAGAGAGAGAGAGAGAGAAAGAGGAAGAGAAGAAGAGCGAGCAAGAGAGTGTCTGTGTGTGGGTGTGAGAGAGTGTCTGTGTGTGGGTGTGAGAGAGTATGTATGTGAGAGACAGTGTATATTAGAGAGTGTGTGTGAGTGAGAGAGAATGTGTGTGTGTGAGAGAGTGAGAGAGAGAGTATGTGCGTGTGGAAGTGCGTGCATGATCTTTTATTTAATTAATAAGCATTTCGCAAATTGGAAGGAAGTTATTTTCTCTGTGTGGATGGTGTGAACGACATTATTTCCATTGAAAATACCGGTATAACCTTTATGGGCGTCCATACCGGTATAGACGACCTATAAAGGTATTTTACCGGTATAAAAGAATAAAGGTATTTGATAGGTAAGAAAAAATACCGGTATTTAAAAGGTATTCAATACCTTTTCGTTCCCTGTGTCAACCATTGCAAAATATTCAATAAACTGTCGCACAATATACATATAAAACAATCTTCTTAGATATGAAGCAACTATTTATACATAGTTGTTGCGAGAGTGAATATTGATGTAGTGATGATCCAAAAACATAAATTAACCTCGTCGGTCAGCGCGATCCACGGAGTAAACCAGAAAACACATCTATAGGATGGAGGAATCTAAGCCTTCTGAGCGTGACGTCATACACAAAGATGGCCTCCAGCGCCACGGCCTGAATGAAGGTGGTTTTGATTATATACATGTCTTTTTCTCCGAAGAAAGCAATAGCGAATGGAACCCTGCAATTTTACTATAACGTGTTTGTATTGTAACATTGTTTACGTTAGAAATGGGTATCAATTATATGAACCTGTGGATAAATAACTAATTTTTCGTGACAGTCAACTGGAACGAAGTACAACTACGTATTGCTCGAGAAGAAAGAGGCGGCTTGCGGGCGCCGCGTGTCGTTCTTGTCCTGCGCCTCGCGTCGCAGCTCGACCCGCCGCCGCCACGGGGCGATCGAGTGGAGCGGGGGCGGGGGGGGGGGGGGGGGGGGGGGGGGGGGGGGGGGGGGGGGGGGGGGGGGGGGGGGGGGGGGGGGGGGGGGGGGGGGGGGGGGGCGGGGAGCAACGCGCAACCCGACCGCGGGCGCCCTCTCCAGCTAATGGCTGCAGCCCAAGGCGACGCGACGGGGCAATGGAGAGGGCGGAAGGATGCACAGCCGGCTTCTGTGTCACGGCCGCAGCCGCGGTCGCAGCCAAGGTGGGTGAAATAGCTGCACTAGAATAAAAGCACCCGGGAGGTGGCTCAGGGCATCAGCTGATGTCACTGCAGTGCCTCTGACCGGAAGGTCCTAGTCCCGACGGTGGCAGGATTTTACACACGAGCGAGATAGCTGGGTCAAGTTCTTTCGCTACCTGAAGGAGAATTCCAGTTGCCGGCTGCTCTGATCGGTAATTTTCCGTGGTTTCAACAATCAATACCAGGTGAGAGCCGGCATAGTACCCTAACAAACGGGCCACGGACAGAACCTGATCTTTCCTTTCCCTTTCTTGTCCTCTTCTTGCCCCTTACTTACACACACTTACACTTACGTGCACTACACTATTACACCTGCTGGCAGACCAGTTGGGAGCTTAAAGCTTGTCTCGGCTGGTGAGAGATTCCTGTTTGGAAAAAACCTGCTGGCCGGCGAGTAGGCCGACGCCGGATCTCACTATCCAGCGGGAGACGATCACTGCCATCCCCGAGGAATGCATGTGCACTATACTTTCGGGACTAATGACCTAATCCGCTGACGCACCTGGAATCACTAATGAATCGAATAAAAGTTGAAATACAATTGCATTCGTAGTTCAATATAAATAGCCAGGTCGTCACAAAATATAAAAATGATCCTCCGCTTTCCAAAAATCAAAGTAAAAAACAAAGCAGCGTCGACCGAAATGCCGGGAGAAAATATCTAGTTAACAGCCACAATTACAAAGCCAAAACGCCGTTTCGGTGGCCGACATCGCTAAGGCAGTATTGTCGTAGTGATCTCGGACCGAAGGGACGCGGGTTCGAGTCCCGTCTGAGGCATGGTTGTATTTGTATTCGTCCTTTCACCTCTTATCATCACCACATCGTTTCATCTTCACAGTTACCACAATGTTAACACCAATAGTGGTCACTAATGACCTAGATGTTGATGTGACCTTAAATAACAAAAAAAAAAAGCTCTCCCCTCGCTCCTTACTTCACGTCATCATCGGGGGAAGGACAATCCTCCCCTCCTCGCTCGCGTTAATGGACGCACGTTAAATACCGCCACACGCGCGTGAGAATGCTCGTTCATTTGCTTCGGCGCCTTGGGCAGAGTTGGACGAGGTGCGGGATGGACCCTTGCACTGCAGCATCTCCATGGAATCCGCCCAAAATCCCGCTGAGGGATTGTCAATATCTATATTTTTTAGTAAGTTCTGAAGATGAAATAAGAATATAATAAGAACCGTCGGTCAACTAATGTTGTAATTTTTCTACTCATTTCGACCAAATCCCGTGAACGACGTTTCCTAATTACACGGCATCTTCACGATCCTTATCATCCATTATTATTTTCTATTTCTTCCAATAAAACATTCATGTGTTAGTGATAGTTTGATATTTATTTTTCCATTAAATCACCTGAATAGAAGAACAGACTCTATGACTGAACACAACAGAACACAATACAAATATGTATTTTATAAGCACTGTCGCATTGTTTTAATTCGCTGGAATATTCTTGTTAGCTGCTAAAGTGTTGAAAGCTTGTTACTCACCATTCGCGGAAAGTTATAATCACATATTCCGATGTAATGCTGTTATTGGAAATCCAAGACAAACCCAACAGTTCTGTGAACGATTTGCGCGTTCATCTCGCCCGATTATGTACTGCTACTGGGGAAACATGGAGACTTGTGAACGTTAAAATATTAGTCTCTGAGAAGTAACACTTTATTTTGAATAAACCCGTTATTTTATTGATTTTTTATATTCAAATGATTTTTTATTAAGTTTCTCGAAAACTCAAAAGTATTCTGTGAAAATAAGCTCAAAATTTTAAAAAAAACTACAGAAAAATCTGATATCTACCTAATATTCAAGCCTAATTTTAAGCTCTAGGAAACACATTATTTCAGCATTTATATTCCAAAATTCTGGGAATAGAGCACTTAATTAACTCAAAATTAGCCAAAAATGTTGAATATAGTTGGATATCGTTGAGATTGGTTTTTGGGCACTGCTGGCTTTAGATGGCTCAATAGATGGTAGATGGATAGAGAGTGGATGAAGATCAAAAAAGTAGACCAGAGTCAACTAGTAGACCAAACTAACAACCAGTAGACCAGACTAACTAGTACGGGGCATTGCTATTCCATTATGTAGCAACACTCGCTTACTACTTACGAAGGTGAGAGACATTTATGTAATGTTGCTGCGCATAACTGTGGTGCAAATGGTTCATTATGGGTCCGTGATAATTAAAAAGAGGATTACTCGTGTCCTTATATATGACTACAATACTAAAGATAAGAGTTTTTCCTCCTTACTAATATATTTGTTACGTTCTCGCCTTTATAAAAGTACTTCGTAAGAAGAGAATGTTATGTAATCATGCTCCGGAAAATGGCGAATTTTCGACAGAAAAACTCTTATTGCGGGGCACTAAAAACAAAAAAGTAGATAAATATTATTGCTGTACATAGGACTTCCTCCATCGCGTAGCCAAAATCCATATTTTGTGGGTCCTTTATACCGAAAAATCGATTGATGACAATCCGTCTGTGTGTCCGTCTGTCTGTAATCAACTCTAGCGCCTTCGTTCAGCCGATTTTCTCCAAACTTGATATTTTCTTATCAATCTGAACTAACTCGAGGATTTGGGTGTTTCAAAAGGACAGCTTGATTTTTGAGGAAACTCAGGTTCGCCTGGTTAATTCGCCGTCACCTACACCACCACGCTACAGAAGATCTGTGAAGCACGAACTTGGGCCGACGCCGCCCGAGTGGAATCCACTCGGCGATTCGGTGGCGTAGTGATATGAGTGACAGCGAGTTGACTCTGAGCATTTGATTTCGTGTCTCTGAGCAGAAAAAAAAATTGCTCGTTGAAAACACTTTTGCAGGTACATGTAATAGTATAATTTAGCAGAGCAACTAGCAATAATGCAAGAAATGACATTCTTTCGTAGCACCACTAGTTTAGTTACGTTTTTAAATAAGGTTATGTAGTACATTGTTTTGAAAACAATATTTATTGCGTAATTTTGGAAAAAGTAAAGGTAATTTTAAAGACAAGATTTTCTCCAAAACTGCTTCATTTTCTTTGAACTTTTTGAATTTATAGAGGTAAGTGCACTGAATAACATGATACAAACATTTTTTTCCTGTAACCTCATTTTTCAAAAAATAACTGAATGTAGGTTCATGGAGTATTATATTACATTAACGGTAAAATAAATATTGCTAGAAAGTGCCTGCAGTTCTTCCAGATCTACACGTTACTGTGAGAAAAATATATCAAAAATTTGGTGCCGGTTTTTAGATAATTTGGAAAATGTCGTTGGAGCTTCATGTAGAGTTCCTCCTAGAACCAAAATATTCATTCTAAATTAAAGGAGCCACGATATTAACCAGGTCGATCAAAGAAATATCAATTTTGATGAACATTATGCCTATGGTCTAGCCACTAGTGGTGTTCACTGATGAACAGACAGACCGAAGTTCGGACAGACATTTTGCCGTAAACGTTTCGATAGCAAGGACCCGCAAAATGTGAATTCTTACTTCACTCCTTGTTATAGAAAGTTATTTATTATATGTTAGAACATGAATTATCCAGTTGTTTGGTATTAGGTACCCAGAAAAGTTTTTCTACCGAAAAATCTCCATTTTCTGCTGCAGAATTACATATACTTTCCCTGTACTTCGTAAGTTATATGAAAGAAAGAAATAATGAAGAATTAAAAAATCTCCAAGTTTAAAGTTGCATACATAATCGAAGAAGAAAATAGTGTGAATTGTGACTTAATAACAAAAATTATGCCACAAAGTAGGGGTGTAATGCATGGTTTGCTAAAATATGTTTTAAATTGTGTTATTTATTTCAATTAATTTTTAACTTGATAATTACTTATACTTAATAAGATTTTAACATTGGTGGCAATATTTGCATTTTATTTACATACTTCACGTCCGCGTTCCTGGGGAAGGTTGACAATGAAAGTAATGGTAAAGTAAAATAAAAAACGAAAACTTTCAGGGCAAGATCGACTAGGAAGGTGGATGTGAGGCTCCGAAGTTGATTATCACAACAATTTGAAAATATTGCGCTGGCGGAGACGGTGAATATTGTGAAAAAAGACAGAAATGATGAACATATGCGGAATGCAGTCATGACTACCTGATGATATTGATTTTGTTTCAAGGTTACAGAATTTCAAATTAAAAATTCCAAAATACATAGACACACAGTCACTGGAAGAAAACTTTTAGTGGACGTTTATCTTGAAATAAAAGAAAATAATTTGATATGTAGTGATGTACGAAATAAAATTTGTCACAAGATTTACACCATAAATAAAATTACAATGTATTTTATGACTTAATTTCCCGAGATTTCAAAATGCATAATACTGAACACAATAGGAATGAACTCAATTGGGCAAAACCGGACACTGCCCGTTCTAAAGAAAGTTTATACCATCCAGATATGAAAATTTCTATCGCAATTTGAACCATAGAATGTCGTTATTTGGAGACAGGATTGTAGGATAATAAAATAGCATTTATGGGTCATAAGCATTACTTACTGAATTAATTATTAATATTAAATATTGAACAATACTGTGTTATAAGATATCTAGACTACATTTTTTTTCAAAAATAATATTATTTACCTCTGGATGTACGTATCATACAAATATCCGAACGACTCAAGTCCGAACAATGAATTACTGTACTGTTTGCTACAAGTATAATTGAAGTTTTTTTTCGAAAAGGCCTCATCTCCAATATTTGCTAAAGTGAATGAAGCGCATTATGTGATTCAGAATATTTTGTGGCTTGTGGAAATGCCACATATCCGCTTCGTTAATATCATCAAGGCATTTGCCACTTCTCGGGATATTGGCGTTTTCCCTCAGCGTACAAGTACGTTCGCCGAAAGGCTGAACTGAAGGTGTCTTTTAAAAATAACCGATTCTACAATGTACGGAATTTAAAAAAAACAAATTATGCAGTATTCAAAACCTTAATATTTTCAAAATAACAAATACGAGAACGATGCGTTGCTACAAAATGCAAAGCTCCACTTCCAGAAATTGGCGTGTCTCTTCGTCCGAACGGCCAGAGGCACGATTGCGAAGGTCGCCGGCGACAAATTCCCGGGATGCGATAGAGGGGGGAGCATGTTCTATTTCGGGACGTGATTTCCGTGGCCGCAGCTTCAAAGAAGCGCAAACAGGAGGGGAACCGCGCTCAAAGGGACACCCACGCAGTCGATTCGTTACATTTCGATTACCAGCAACCGCAGGTGGGGAGGGCGGCGGGAGGTTCCCGCCCCCCCCCCCCAGCGCTCTCCGCTGTGCCTGTGGAGACCTCGCCGCACGCACGAACATCCACATCATCTTCAGTCGCGACTTCGCGTTCGCCGAGCATGCTCACGGTTCTCATCATTATTACAGTTAGAAAGAATTCCTCAATATGCTCGCTTCCAGGAACGTTGGGGAGTGTAGGATGCTGAAAAGCAATAGAAACAGCGACTCGTTCCCTGAAGTCACATTTTCGCCACTTGCTGATGAAACAACATATCTACGTATACATAACACCGCATTTTACTATATTTTGCATTTCTATAAACTTAATAAAAATATTATCGCATTTATAAAAAGTAATATAATAAATAAAATGACAAATATATTGCCTGTATTACTTGATCTAAACGGGACGATTTGGGAGATTTCAAAAATTGAATTATTATGCTTTATCGGAAACGCTTTCTTCATTTCTTATAATCGTGAGCAAGTCAGTTCATTTTTTATTTCGATAAGATATATCACTATGTATCTAAATGATTCTACACTCATACAGAAAATAACTGGCTTTATATCAAATTAATTGTTAATAATTTAATGAACTGTTTACGTATCAATACGTTTCAGTGAATAAGTGTTTATTCATTATCCATCATCGCACAACGAAGGTATGTAGCTGTGAGGTGTATATATCTAGCATTGATAATAAAAATGTCCCGTACGTTCTTCTTCTTCTTCTTTAATGTTTAGTCCAACAAAATTCAGTACATTGCATTTTGAAACTTAGAAGCAATGCTGAGCATACTGGAAATTTTCCTCCTATTAATCATTACTCAGATGTTTTAAAAATGCACTACATCATTTTAAGAACTAAAATTGAAAGACGTAAAGTAGAAAATATCCAAGCCACAAAAATAAATATAATCGAAAAATGGCATGGAAACTTGAGACATAAAAATTTCAAGTAGCAATATTGCGCTACTAAAATTAGGTATGACTGCAAATGTGACTGTAGAAAAGTTAGAAAAGTTCAATTCACTTCGCTATACTGAAAATAGAAAACCTCCAAAACATTGTTTCATGCGTTCAGTATTAAGTCTCGAAGACTAACGAAATAAGATGTACACATTCTGTAACAATTCAAACACTGTTCTCTGTGAACTCAAAGTTCAAAATCTTTCTGAAAATGTAATAAAAATGTTCCATTAAAAACGTTCCATACAAAAATGTGAACACGTATGCTCTACGGCAAAGAACTCCTGATGTCTACCTTACCTTAATAACGTATCACAGCACATAATTTTAACAACCAAGTTCTTTTTAATGAAAGGGCAGATGTGCCAGACAATACCTTGCATTGGCAAATGGCATGCATCCACAAATCCTAGGTATTTCATTCATAAATTATTCTCGATATTAACTTCTTCTCAAATATATTAATTTCTTTAACAATAACTTTACACTCACTCAAAGAGGAAATGTTGAATGCTTTCAAAAAGTCTCTTACAACTCACGATATGAAATAATGAGAGCACAGAAGCATTCATTCGATTAATTTTATGATTTTCGTAAAATGTAGTGTTTATATTACAAAACCAGTTGAAATTGGATAGTGATAAAACATCTGGGGCCCATTACCTTTCATTTAAAGCAAAAAATCGGTAAAATTCAGTCGGTGAATTCAGTCGGCCCGTTTGGTAGGGAACGGAGGATGGGGGAGGTGTCGAAGGAGTGGGAGGGGACGGATCGGTGTATCGGTGGCAGGGCAGGACAGGGCTTGGCAACGGAGCGGGGAGTGGGAAGGGTAGTGTGGGAAGGGTAGTGTGGAGAGGTTTGACCTTCGCTCTCCGATGTGCGCCATGTGGGTGAGCAGATCAGGTTGGCTGATTGATTCCAGGCGCGTCAACTATTTCATTGGCATTAGGCGGAGATCTTCCCTCACTGGATGACGATATCTGGCCCCAACCTACGTCGACTAGCCGGGACCAACCAGGTATCTCCCACCAACGGGGCACCGCCTCAGCCGGGACAAGTTCTAAGTCCCAGACCGGTCTCCCGGGATGTGTGGTAGTGTAGTGCATGTTAGTGTAAGTGTGTAAGGATAGGACGAGGAAGCGGAAGGAAAGATCGCGCGTGGTTCGTCTGTGAGGGTACTGCTCCGATCAGAGCAGACGGCCGCTAGAATTCTCCTCCAGACAGCGACTGAATTGGACCTAGCCTGCAAGCTATTGTTGAAAATCTTGCCATTATCGGTACTCGAACCTAGGACCTCCCGGTCAGAGGTACCGCAGGGACATAATCGATGCCCTGAGCCACAGCTCCCGGCCCCATATTGATGTGTGGGCGGTGTGGCACGGCAGGGAGGGCGGGGTGGAGCGCGCAGGGCCTGGCAAGGGAGGGAGGGGGGAGAAGAATGGGAAGGCAGCGGGAGCGGCAGGCGAGGTGGATCGTCCTAAGGGATAGGAGTGGGCGGGGCGGGGCGAGGCGGAGCTGGAACAAGGGGCGCCCAAGGGTGTGTACACTGCGAGGACAAGGGCGTTTGCGCGCAGGAAGGGCGGACGTACGCGCAGGGCGCCGGCGACGACCCGGCGTAGATCGATGGGGGATCACGGGCGGGGCGAGTGCAGAGCGCGACGCGAGCTTGATAAGGGCGCCGACGGGCCGGCAAGTGCGGCTAATAACGTCGCTCTGTATCAACAGGTGCCCGCGCGCCCCGGCCTCTCGACTTCGCCACCGCCGCCGCCGCCTCCCGTCTTTTCCACTGCACGTGCTGCCCCCTATATAGAAGGATTTTCCTAAGGATGAGCCAAAGTGACAGTTCGCGTAACAAGTGAACATCATATGTAATCTGAGAAGTATCCCTCCGTCGCGACAAATGCTCAGCCACGCCCCTTCGTAAAGTGCTAATGACTCCTGTGAAAACATCTCTATACAGAAGTCTAACAGTTTCGTTGAGGTATATGCACGTACGTGAGTCCAAAATATTTAAATTTAATTACGTATGTGGAAAATCTCTTAACGTGCTTTCATGATCAGTGAAAAACTGTCACGAATGTAAATAGAAAGAAAAATTATTTTAAGCCGGAAACACGTGCACCGGTACGCATCTGGCATTCAAGTCTCGGTTTTAAAATAAATATATAAATATAATAAAATAAATATATGAATATAATAAAATAAATTCATAAATATAATAAAATAAATATATAAATAATATTTATCATACAAAAAGTACATTTAATGTAATGTTTAAAGAAAAAGGAATTTTTACACAAGAGCATATAACACTGCACTTCCTAACTTCAAATATTTCTTGCGGCGCACTATATTTTTGTCGGCCGAGGACATCAGAAAAGGAAGCGTCGAAGCCTTTTACAAGTTATCCAACTGCAAACGAACGAATGCAGGAAGGGAGTCTAATGGATTCGAGGGCACAACGAGCACAGAACCTCCAGTTACGTTGTCAGGACTAGCTGTCACTTTGGATCATTTTTAGGAAAATCGTTGTATACCTCCTCTGGCCGCGTCTCGTCATCTCGCTCGGGTTGTCCTCTTCTCTTGACTCTCGCTCTCTCCACCTCTCTCCACCAATCTCACACCACCGTACCCCAATATGATAGTGGAAAAAAACCATCAGAACGAAGAATTGAGACATTTTTATTATATAACTTCGCGCTTATCGCGCTCCTGCAGTCACTTGGAGGTCGCACTACGATATTTATTGTAGTTTTTTTTTCAGAGTAAAACTTCTTCAGAAGAATTGATCTTTAAATATGATGTTCAACGTTTTTTAGATTACGAGTAGTTTTGCGTACTTTTGGCGTTTCCTCGAAATAGAAAATTGGAATTTCCCGCATTTTTTTTCTGAAGAGGGTCTTTCATGAGAAACCTGAAGAGTTGTTTCCTGTATACAATCTACAATATTATAATACTAATATTACGTATCCGTTACAGATAAAACGATGAAATATGTAGAGTTGATATTTTATGAAAATAGGCCCGTTAATAGTTTTCTTGTAATTGTGACCGTTGCTTAGTTTATATCAGGTAGCAATATAAGATTGGCTACGCCGAACATGGCTATTGGAAATTCTTAGAATTACTTCTCATTGTTGGTCGATAATGTAATGTTTCTCGCTAAATGTAAAGCAGTTTTGAATTGTTGAATTTGTGGTGATTTATTAGCTTTAAAATAATTGGTTTTCGCACTTCATGGGCTATGAGTGGTATTGAATGTTACAAGTGATATCCGAGATGTGTTAATACGTATAGAAAATACAGTATTGTAGTAATACCCAATCATTACTAATGCGAGAAAGTACGTGATATTGGATTTCGTTGTTATTCGTTGTTCGTATTTTCCCAGGATATTTTGCCAAGAACAACCGTATAATTAATTTGGTAGTCGGACCTACGGAATCACCGTAATAGTAAACACACAGCTATATTGACAGTTGAAAGCAGCAATTGTTTGCAAGAGAAAGACGAGACAAATGGTTAGTCAGTGAATTTAATGAATGGACAAATTTGATGCTTACTTAACCGCAGGTTTCGTCTGTTGATTTTTCATAGGAAGATAACTTTCTAAAGGTCATTTTCTGCGCGTGAACATTGTTTTAAAATAAATAAAATTGATTTATTTTATTTATAGAATTCCTGGACCTGCAATTTATATGACATTTAAGTTTACATAGGTATGCATTTGTATGTTTTGCGTTGTGTTTGTGTTACAGTTAATGATAAATTTCTCCGTTCCATCATCCATAATATGTACTATCTAAACGGAAGAGACAAAATTTAAAAGAAATGTGCAGGTAGTACTCGGATAGCCTGCTGGTGTCCGTGTTTCCGACAGTCCTTTTCCCGCTGTTAGATCCATTTTGAACCACCGTTCAGAGCTAGCTCGGTGTTCTAAATTCTATTACACAATCATCCTAACTGAATTTCGTTAATTTCTCTGTGATTAAAACTTTAGGGAACATTATCTCTCAAGTGCCGACCTGGATGGCTGAGGTGGCTAAGAGCGAGTACCGACTAAGTGCTTCGGTCCAAAGGGTCGCGGGTTCGAGTCCCGCCTTGGGCATGGCTGTTTGTCCATTGACTTTGTGTGTGTTGTCGCGGAGGGCCTCGCGTTCTTCTGACCCCAGATCAGAGGAGCCCGCAAGTGTTTGTCTAGTGTATGGTCGAATATACGTCCCTTCGGGACGTAAAAGGCAACCGGCTGTCGGCTGGATGAAGCCCTAGGAAAAAAAAATCTCTCAAGTTGTGTCAGATGCACATTGAACCATTCGTTCTTTCATTCGAATAGCGGATCTGAAGTGGGCTAACCGTGTGAAACGAAGGGACATACACACTCGCAGTGGAATAACATTTTTAAACTGCTTGGTTCTCAAATCAAAGCTAGAAATTCCAGTATTTGAACTTTCTATACAATGTAATCCTCCACATTTAATTCGCAAAGGGAAGATGACGTTTTTGCCGGTTATAAGAAACCATCGACACAAAATACCGTATGTACATTACTACTCAATAGGGATTACGTCACCCCTAGGTACACCACACAGATTTACGACGAAAAACAGAAGTTTGGAGATTATGGCTTAAATGGGATATCACGCGCAACTGCAACTTGCTACATGTTTCACGCTGCACGCTTTCTTACCATCGTAAATAACTCAAACGCGGTGTGTCCCAGGGCCTTAACACAACTTGTTTCGTGAAATTGTATGTGAGACCAATGTAGTTTTTGAAGCCATAGTCCACAAAATGAAACTTTTTTCGACTCCTATTCGTATTTTGGAAGGTTGCTTTGTCCCACAACAAATCTTATCAGAAATTCTGGAATTTGTGTTTCAGTGTGAAGCTATTTTTACTTTTAAAACATTGATTGAAAAAACATAAAGTTTTTGAGAGATTGTATTTTGGAAGAAAACGTACCAGAACATGCTGTAAAAGTGTGGGGCGCGTATTAGAAAAGAAAAATATTAGGGGATCTTATGGGAAACATATGAGGAATTGCCAATGGTGTATGTGAGAATCATGTTGGAAACATTTAGAAAAAACTGCCGGAAACATGCTGGGAGAATGAGAAGGAACATGAAAGGAACTTTCGGGAAACCTGCGAAGAATATGTGGGGGAACATTCCACTCCTTAACAAGCATTGGTGAACAGGATCGTGCACAACTTCGAAATCTATGTATAATTAAATTGACCCGTGAATAGACTTGTCATAACTAACCTATAATTCTTTAACATACAGTTCAGGAGCTGATAGTACGAAGATGTTACCCTGTATGATCGTGAATGAATATCCTATTTTCACATTTTAAAACGCCAAGTTTGGAATGTTTGCACATGTCTAGCTGGTTTCTTTTGTCTAAATGTCAAAGATACGCAAAACAATGGACTATTGCGCAAAGTACTATAACCTCCCAACGTTACTTCTCACTCCTTCCACTCGTAAATTGTTGGGCAACACCCAGCCCGGAGGGTGCCACGAGCTCAATTTTCCGGAAGTCCCGTACTCGCCGATTGACAAGAGTTTGACAAGGTTGAGTGGAGTGGAGCTAACTATAACTTTGATCAGCACTCCTAGCGGCAGTAATCCTCATTGTTTTGCTCATTTCTAAACAGTGGCGGCTGGTACGGAATTCTATTCGTGGTGCCAGTTAGTGATGCGACATAGATGACAAAAGATCGATGTTCAAAATTATAACAACGATGTTAATAAAATATCAATCAAAAACCATCGATATCTTTAAACATCGTTGCGAGTTTTAAAACTGGTTTAGTAATCTCTAAAATAAAATTCCTGAGCACGAAATTTAATTTTACAGTGACCATGTTTATTAAGTTGTAATACAGATTAAACTAAAGACAAACTAAAAGTAATAAGTACAAATAAATACTCAGACTGAAAGCCTGAGCGCCGACAGAAATTTCAAGAAGTTGGAGCTTCCTGAGATCGCTGAAGTAGGTTACGGGAAGAAGATGGGAAGCCTTACACCCAGGCATACGCTGCCTCTCCACGTACAAAACACAAGGAACGACGGACAAAATATCAGGGCATTGGGGGTCATCCTGAGCGATAGATAGTCTGCGCGCTGAAGATAGTGCCACTAGTGCACTTTGTGGAAGAGAACGTCAACGTCTGTGCTACATCATCCCGTCCATAAGAGACGCATCCTAAACTATACAGAGTTCTTCACACAGCGTTACATGGACATAAACGGTGCCAATCCGTAGGTGGCTCAGAGGTTGAGAAGGAAGCCGACAGATGGCGCTGTGCCCTGTGCGTTTGAAGAGACTATTGATAGACCATCGAAGGACGAAGAGGTCGTTCAAATGAATTATTATAATGAAATATATGTTGAAAAAATAATATTTTATACACAATTGTGCAACATTTTATTTTTCTTCCTTTTTGTTTGTAGTGCCATGGCACTCTGGCACTACCCTACAAGCAGCCAGTGGTCCTAAAGAATTGTAACGATCTAAACAATAAATTAATGATGACTCAGAACGAAGGTTACAGTTATAAGCATTGGGAGTCGACTTTTTCTTAACGAACATATATAATCTGCCTTTTTAAATAGACATAAATAACGTGCAACAATACATCAACGTTCACACAGAAAACACAACATAGAAAACTCTTCCATTAAAACACAACGCAAAACTCAATAAAATAATTCATTTTACTTGTAGTAACTCTCCTATGAATCTAACTATAAATACATTTAAAATTCAAAGATCTTATTAAATACTTAGATACCTTACAAACCAGAAATGAAATTGCTTGAGAATCATATGAATTATAGAAATATTCATTGGAAATCCTTTCGCCTAAATCTGATTCAAAATTAAATTTAGGCTTCTGTACAAAATAACTACATTACATAAATTGCGTCTATTTGCCTTTGTTCAATGTAATTTCTGATACACATCAACATTTTTCCAAAATAATGCAATTTTATACATTACGTCTATTTATACCTAACATTACACAACGTAAATCTGGGGAAAAATCTTTACCTATTAGCAGGAAATCTTTATACCATCTGTTACATCTTAACAAATCTTTACTGCCTGTTTAATTAACATTGCAATAATTAACATTACAATACTTGCAACATTATATATCTTAACGCAACAAGAGATTGAAAGAATTGGGATTTTATTTTCAACAAGGCGAAACGTATTTCTGTAAGCGCTACTATTCGTTAAGTCTTTCCAAAACTATTGTTATTGACCAGCAGCGACGAAACGGCAGTGACCTTAAGTAACTAAGGGCCCTTGAGTCCGCTGTTCAATAGTACCTTCAAAATCAGCAGCATCTATCTGGATCGGTTATATACCACGCTTGTTTGCACTAGAAATACATCTGAACGTTTTTACTGGTTTGTGAAATTCGTGTCAGTGGACGATGGTTGGGTTGTAGGGAGTAATTTTCCTCGTATTCTTCGAAGTGGAGTGGATCCCGAAACCAGCGCCTTGCGGTACGCCTCCCTTCGGTTCTACTTCCAGCCCTCGCAACCGCTGCGTCGAACGAAATCGCCTCCGCCAACCAATGATTACGGTTCCAAGCGAAGACAACGAGAGAAAACAAAAAAGGAAACAAGATAAAAGCTGAAATTTGAGAACGTAAGGATTTTATATCTTGTTCTTCATGTACATCTCTCATTTGTTCTTCCTTACTTGGTTATTCATTAAAACGTACCTCTCGTATTCGAGATTTTCCTATTACTTTCCTCATTGCAAATAAGGCAGCTTTGAAGCCGTTGCAAATGTTTCCATTATATTCACTGCCACGAATCGCCAAGAAATGAACGCGTAACGTTCTTCTACGAACTTCTACTGCCTTCCAAACTTTGGATTGTTGGTTACGTAAAAAATCCCTTTCTACTCGTAATCCAATGCACTAGACCTTTACACCTTTATTTGGTGGAATCTAACTACTCAGGTAGGGCGTTTACACGTCGCATCTCGCGAAAGCTTGTGCGTTCTATATTTACTGGAATGTCGAACAGTTACAGTACGACAAGTCAATTATCAAAAAAAATCATTTTTGACTTCAGACTTACTAATTAGAATTTCTTCTTGTTATTCTTCTTCTTCTTCTTCTTCTTCTTCTTCTCCATCTTCTTCTTCTTCTTCTTCAGATAGAAAGAAAGAAAGAAAGGAAGACAGAAAGAAAAATTATCTTTACATTGAATTGATCTCTGATGTCTCTGATCCTCTCCTTTTCAATATTAGTTGAAATATATATATATATATATATATATATATATATATATATATATATATATATATATATATATATATATATATAAACGATTGTTTGATTCACTAAACGAGAATAACAGATAAGGTAAATCGTAATGTTTTGTATGCGCCACGGGAAATCACATCTTTATATTCTTCCAGCATTTGTGCCATTGTAAAACAAATTTCTTCCTCAACTCCTGGGTGCCAAAAAGTTATTAATTCAGGAAAAGTAAAATAAATTATGTCATTAAGAACAACGAGATAAATTATAGTTTTCTTACCTGTAACGTATAAGAAACCTCACCAAATAATAGAAACTGTTGTATTAACTCAATAACATTGTCTCCGTAAGCTGCTGGCGTTTATGGAGCTAATTCTTTCGTTAGTGAATGAGATTTCTTACATAACGTTTCCTTTCAAATTAATGATGACGACAATAATTTTAATAATAACAACAACAAAAAGAACAACAAGTGCCAGTCCGGATAGCCGAGATCGCTAAGGCAGTAGTACCGTGGCGATCTCGGACGGAAGGATCACGGGTTCGCGTCCCTCCTCGGGCATGGGTGCGTTTGTATATGTCTTTTTGTGTGTGCCGTTCATTCATCCTTCATTATCATCATCATCATCATTCCATCTTTCATCCCCCAGGACTAACAACCCTGGGGTATAAAAATCGAATTCACCCTAATGCTGATCCCCCTGATTGATTTCATGCAAGACTTGCAACGTGATAAATGACACTGAGCCCGTGCAAGGGCATGTATGCGTGGTCCAAGACTGCCGATTCGTGAGCAATAATAATAATAATAATAATAATAATAATAATAATAATAATAATAATAATAATCTATATATTTAAAAAAATAAGGTATTCTGCCATGGCTTCGTTTAGAGCTTCTACTGAACCGATTGTAGTATTTTTTCCTTTAAATGAAAGAATGTGATCCCTAGATGTGTTATCAGATATTGTTTGTGTTGATTCATCAACATTTACGGTGTAAATTAATTAATTCAATCATTCTTTAATAGTACGCTTATCAATAGTCAATTGTTTTCTTCCAAAGGGTGGCTGTTTGAAAATTGATATATATGAGTCTATAGATGTGCATCCCCGCCGCTTCATGGTGGCGCTGCTTGATGTTTTTGTTTTGATTCTTGAGATTTGTTCACAATTAGTCAAGGTTTTGTTTCAGTGTAATAATTGCATTGTGAAGATGACAGTTTGCATATACATATTTGCTTTTGTAGTGTATTTTGTAGAGAACATTCGGACAGTGGGTTTTGTGCGGTTGTAGTGAAGTTGTTTACAGGTTATGTCGAATTCCGAATCGTTGCCCACGCGCCCCAAAAGACTCAAACGCACTACATTGACTGGGAGCAGGGAAAGAGAAAGGCAGCGTATGTGTCGTGATAGTGAGGTCATTTCGTTTTCTGTTGGGTTATTGTCTATGAAATGTCAGTTTTGTTCTACTTTGTACTTCCCATGTCAGAGAAATTCTGTAAACGAGTTTACTGTGTGTTGCTTACAAGGGAAAATAAGTTTACCTTCAAGCAATATGCCAGAAAAAATCAAACAGTTGTTTATAGGAGATTATGACACATCAAAAACTTAAGAAATAATATCCGTCAGTATAATAGTGGTCTTTCCTTTGTGTAATTTGGTGCCGATATTGCATTGCCACCTGGTCATGGGCCATACGTGTTCAACATTTTGTGAACTCCACATCACAGAATATCTTTGTTATACCCTGAAGATTCAAACAATGCAACATATTGTGAACATTAGTCTGGGCACAGTATTTTACATTTATCTTAGATCACACCGTCTATTTTTGACGGGTTCTCACTAGTAATAATAATAATAATAATAATAATATTAATAATAATAATAATAAGAAGAAGAAGAAGAAGAAGAAGAAGAGAAGAAGAAGAAGAAGTAATAAATAACGCGTTTATTTTTTTCAGATGGGCACGTAATTAAATTGTTTCCCTAGATAAAAACCTAATGGCAATCATTTTAACCTAAAAGGGAAACCTGCACCCCCTTAGAGGATTATTATCTCACCCAGAGCGCGCGCGCACTTAACCTGCTCCGCTGCGGAGCGCTGCCGGTTGGGGGAGCGCAGTTATCGCGGGGAAAAGCGTAAAGCGCCGCGCCTTCCGCGCCCCCTGCGCGGCGCCAAAGCCTTTGAGGGTGGTTGGCGCAAAAAGCCGCTCTCGGCTCTCTTTGAAGCCCCTTCCGCCTGCGCTGCCTCCGGATAGGCAACCCGCCGCGCGGCCGCGCGGCGCGGGTTGCCCAGCGCTCCCTTCGGAGCTCGCTCGTCCCACCGCGACCGGCGAAGGTAACACCCTCCGCTTGAAATGGCGAAGAACTTGTCGCCCGGCCTTGACAAGGACACTTTTTATTTCACATGAACAGTCTGGCGACGAATTTCTCACCTTTTACGTAGATGCAAAACTTCAAGGCCAACAGATGTACTAGTACATTATGAAACAATGCTGTAATGTTGGGCATTAATACACGAGTGTGATATTACTATAGGAGCGAGGAACGAGCAAGTATCGTAAACTTCACGCGATTGTATTAATACCCGTTACATCGAGTTGCAAACGGAACTTTTGCTACGACTTTTAAGAAGTTAAATTTGTTCATTGAATCGTGATGGTTGACAAGCAGGATTCAGCCAAGGCCACCTAGCACACAGATCCCTATCCAACCCTCGCATGCTGCCGCAGGTGCCTGTGGTTGCCAGTCCGCCTGCGAGGGAGAACTGCGCTAGTCAAGTAGGATCAAAGTGAAATGACGATCCAATTTAATTTAAATGATATTCCACAAAAATTACTAATAATAAAAGAAATTAAAATTGACAAGCATAATTTAATATCAAATTCAATTTTAACGTACACAATCGAACAAAACATTTACTAGAACGATTTATAATGATTAAGTGTCAATACTTGGTTTGTAAACGTCTCTGTGATTGGGCAAGAGCCTCCTGTATCATAATGAAATCTGTAGCGTAATGAGTATCATTATGAAAGTGGTTGAAGCCTTCAAAGGACAGCATTATAGAATGGGAGTAGAAAATATATATTTTGTCATTGTATAAAAAAAATATTTGTCACCCAACAACTCTTGTAGAAAGTCCCCGTGATCAATTAGCGGTATAAGATCGTTATTGGAGAACGCACGCACGCACACACACACACACACACACACACACACACACACACACACACACACACACACACACACACACATATATATATATATATATATATATATATATATATATATATATATATATATATATATATATATATATATATTCTAAAACTCTACAAGTTAGAAATATGATTTAAATCAAGTTATTTCGTTAAGAAGGGTTTAAATTGTATAAGAATGGTTTTAGGAATTGCCCTTCTGTAATACAAGTCTATAATATTCCTCAATCAATAAGACTTTTTTATGCAGATCGCATAGTGCGCAAGATCTAATATCATACCCAGAACATTCTAACTTTTTCTCTAGAAGTTGATAATGATTTGTTAATCAATTATCACATTGTAGAGAAAGCATTTTACCTACCAGATTTTATGGAAACACATACTATTACTATGAATAGTAATTGTAAAGAAAAATAAATAATGTTGAGAACTCAACAAAGTTTTCAGACAACGTAGTACGTTGTCAATTTACGCGGAGGCCAAGGGTGAGCGCAGCGCTCTCCGTCGACCAACGACGCCCTTCTGTGAGGTGTCGACCAACGGAGCGTTAAAGATACGAGCATATGGGTTTTAGGTTTGCGTCTTAATAGTATAATCTGTTTTCACCAGGGGCTTTTAGGTAGATAGGGGGACGGCTCCTACATAAATGAGTATGAAAAAGATTGATACGTGAATAAAACTCGTATCGTAAGCCCTGTACACTGTATCGAAGTAAGTAACTTAAAAGAATTGCCTTGGGTGACCATCCCATCAAATAAATAGCGTTGTTTCCACATCGAAGAGGTAAATTCCATTTATGGTCATGTGCAGATTTCTGAAATCCAGAATTCAATTTCATGCAACTTCATTGTAACCGCTTGTCGCCGGTCACATTTATAACCAACGGAAAATGGAAGCAATAATACCCGACATTAGGCCCTACACGTAGTTTCTACAGTGGCGACGAGATGGCGTAAGTCAGAGAAGGATTTCTGAATGCACTCAGACCGTAGCCAATCAGGAAATTTTCGTGGAAATACGGACGTGGCGTGAACTTGCGTCAAAAAGAGCTCGCTCTTTCTGGTTCGAGACGGCAAGGAGAACGGTTGTCTACGAGTACGCCACATGGTCGACGAGGGACACGCGAAGATTGCGGAACACAAAAGCTTTAATAAAAGGTAATTGACTGAGCACTTTTCATGGACTTACGTACTGTGAATATCGTGAATTACATGGAATTAGTAAATGAATATTAAACAAGAATGCAATGAATGAAAGAACGACGGCGGTAATAGATCGAAATGAATCTGTAAAACCACGTTGCTGCATTCTTGTTGCTAGAAAAGAGGACTATTGTAACATAGGACATGTTTCTTCTTTGTTACAGCTTTAATATATTTCATACTTTTCATATATTCTTTATTCTTATTTTTGGGAATTTCACTTTGGAAATCCTATGATGAAATTTTGAAAGTTATGAGAAAGACGGATTATCCAAACAACTAGTTTGACTTTTGCCATTACGAAGTCATAACTTGGAGTTTCGGACTCGCATTCTGAAGCGACCATCGCCTCTGCGAAAGCTGTGGTGAATTTTCGCCGAACGACGGGAAGACGGTGTTCGGAACACTAGGCAACGCAGGGACTTTGCAGAAGAACGACGACCTTGAGGCGCGAGGGTCGCGCGACGGGCCAGCTACACAGCGCGGGACCAACTTGCGGAGCTCGCCGGTCGTGAGTTATATAAAAGCAGAAAGAACACTCACTTAATTTCAGTCTGGAAAAAAACGTATGAGATAGGATTATCATTATACTAGCCAAAACGTTGTAATGTGAGCTTCCCTCAATAATAGACGTTGATCGGGCAAGTTTCTGAGAACATTGGTTTTATTTCTTTTCGACAGTCGTAACAAGAATCAGATTAAAGTAATTCTTTATGTTTATGATAGAAGTTGTTTTGTACAGAATTATTTATTTAGTCATATTTTAATGATTCAAATCATTTAAGAGACGTTATGAAACAAAATTTTGTGTAGAAAGGCTATGTAGAAGCCGAAGGTCAAATGTGACTACTGAGTGTAACGTAATTAGTGATTTAAAAGGTAGTAGTGAATTTCGAGTATTGTGTGTATGTATTTTTCTTTTACAGGATGAATATTTGTACTATGATTTGTGTGTCTCATGTTTGATATTCTTTGTGAAGTGTAAATATGTATCCATTGCTTGTTTTCTTGTAAACAGGGATCTGAATTATTATTATTCTAGTGAAAAACTGCAGTTTAGGTAGGGAATTAGCTACCATAATTTTACGAAAAGTGAAAACATAGTAGGATCTGTGAATTTCATTTGTACAGAGATTTGGCATTCAATAGAATACATGTAATTACATTGATGTAAACGAAAAATGTAAAATCTGTTACATTTTGGCGCTCTAGAATATATGTTATTTGTCATTTAAAACTGAAAAATTGTGTTGGTGTTGTTATTGATCAGTTTAACCAACAATTACAACTACTTTAACTAGAATTTCGCAGCTGAAATTTATTATTAGTTTCTTGATACAGTCGTAATTCAACGCGACTAGGCAAAGATAGATAATCTATTGTGAATTTTTAACGTCAAGAAATAACGGTATATAATATTTATATAAAATGCAAATTTTAAAAATGTCTCTCCATGAATTCCCTTTGATGCAATGTCTGTAAAA
This sequence comes from Teleogryllus occipitalis, assembly GCA_011170035.1. Classification (NCBI taxonomy): domain Eukaryota; kingdom Metazoa; phylum Arthropoda; class Insecta; order Orthoptera; family Gryllidae; genus Teleogryllus; species Teleogryllus occipitalis. The sequence goes on along the minus strand of BLKR01000003.1, from coordinate 324,426 downwards.
CAAGTATGAGAAAAACTCTTGGGATGTTCAAAAATGTACTAATCAAAATAATTAAATGATATTTGCGTTTTATGTTTTTTTCAGCTTAAGGAACAATAATCAACATTTCTCTTTGTACGCATTATTTATTATTATAGGAATAATTAAATCTCTTCATTCCATTCTACCTTTTAACTACGTATGGATATTATAGTTTTAAAAGAGATTTCAAGTTGTAAACAAGAAAACCAAAAAATCTGATTTGAAAGAAAAGTACAAAACTCAGCGTTTCCAATGTAATATGATTGTCATCTTAAAACTGCGCAGTCAAACTAAAACGATTCCACTTTTTTCACCATTTCTTTTATATATCGCGATAGAAATTCTCTTAGAAAACGAAGTCTATCTACAGGTATTTGAACAAAGTTCGAAGCAAAGAACGAATGTTTCCCTTCCCAGATAAGTTTCTTTCGTTCCGGTACAAGTTACGCGGTTGGAAAAAACAAAGCATCAAAAAGACATTTATGAAGACTCGACTTCTCAATATTTATTTTTGCTCCGTTTCAGAAAGTTTTTCCTGAGACTCATTGTGATTATGACTTGAAAAATTCTACTTTGCTTCTGCAATTGGTTCATTTTTATAAAATCTTTTATAAATGCTTTTGCGTACTGAATTTACAGAGATAATTAAAATATCACAAAAGATAGCAAGGCGTGTAAACACTTTCAGTATCAAATCAGAGATTTTTCAGATAGACTCGCCTCACTTCATACAAAATGTTAAAATTGTTTGAGTGATTTGTTCTTTTAGACATTTTTAATTAAACAACTGTGCATATTCTAATCTCAGTTTTAATGTAGAAATAGTGAAATGTTTTGTTTTCGAGTATTTTAATGATTGAGACTGAAAGGGAAGAACAAATTTATTCAAACATATTTCAATCCATTGAGGTATTTTCACGTTTCTCAATCAAACACCGATATATGTAATTCGAGAACATTTACTACTATAAGAACAGTCGCCGGTTTTATGATACAGAAAATAAATTAGTTTTTTATGGAAACCACCAAAAATATATTAACAGAAAGTTAAAAAGAAAAAAGAAAGAAACTAATTTTTAATCAACAGAATGGATTTCTCTCTAGAGCGCAGAGGAACTGCTCTGATTTCAAAAAAATCTCCTGTTCAGTTCCCCGACCAGATCATTTCCGGGAAGTGCACCGGAAGGTCGAGTAATCCTGTGCTCATCACACTTTCATGTTTGTAAGCCGAAGGATCAAATCTCAGTAAGTGAAACAACATCCGTAATAGAAACCTTTTGAGTTGATCAGGAATTGTTTGAAAAATAATCGCAAAAATAAGAAATAAATCTTTAGGTCCTGATGGAATATCAGGAGAAATACTGAAACTGGGAGGGGAAGCCATTCTTCCTTATCTTGCGCGGTTAATGGACATCACTGTAAATAATAATACGATTTCTCAAAACCGGAAAGAGGCAATTGTAGTGCCGATCCTCAAGGGGGGAGACAAAACGGTTGTTAATAATAACAGACCTATACGTTTGACATCAGTCGTGTACAAGCAGATGGAACACTTAATTGCGGAGTATATTAGACAGTATGGAAAAAACTGATTGGCTTTCTCAAAATCAACACGGTTTTCGTCCTGGGTATTCGTGCAACAGCTAGACTATTGCTTTATGTCAGAACATTGTACATTCATTAGACGAAGGGAGCAGGGTCGATGCAATAACATTAGATTTTTCTAAGATATTTGATCTGGTTTCACATGACCTTTTAATTGACAAATTGTCAAAAGCTGGATTAGATCATCGAATAATCTTGTGGATAAAAGAATTTCTTACGGGGTGAACTTTAAACAGTCAGAATAGATGATAAATATTCATCGAAAGCATATGTAATCTCTGGGGATCCCCAGGGGAGTGAGTTAGGGCCATTGCTATTCTTAGCGTTCATTTATGACATTGCAACTGGAATAAAATTGAAAGTTAGACTTTTCGCCGAAGATTGTATAATATATAGGAGTATTGGCTCGTCTCCAAATGAAAATATTTTGCAGAACGATCTAAATTGTTTAAGGAACTGGGTGTGAAGAAATAAGATGGAATTAAACCTGGAAAAGAGTAAATTTATTTGCTTTACCAAGTCGCGCTCGAATGTACACTCCAATTATGAGTTAGGTACTACCGTTATACCACGTGTAAAAAAACTAAGTATTTGGATTTGCTACTGTGAAGCGACTTGAGTTCGTCGGATCATACTAACAATGCGGTCAAAAAATCGTGGAGGACGCCGTACTTTGTAATGCGTATTCTATAACACAGTAGTTCAAATGCCCAATACTTAGCTTATATAACACTTCTTCGTCCTATTTTAGAATATGGAGCGCCATGCTAGGTCCCGACGAAAAGTTTGTAAATCATGGGCGCGTTGTTGATGGACGAGATGAACGGGAACCTTATCTAAAAGAAGGGAACGGGCGCGTTTATTCGTAATGTACAACACATACAAAGGGGACACAGCATGGGCAGACATCGGTAAAAGATTACAGAAACCAGATTATAAAAGACGAGATCATCCTTGGAAAATACGATGTAGAAAGCAAAGAACTGATATAGGCAAGTTCTCCTTTATGAATCGCAGTATAGTAGATTGGATCAAACTACCTACAAAAGCACTAGAGACTCTTCCTTCTAATGTAGTCAAATTTAAAAATATGCTTAATTCCATCTAGATCATCAAAAAAAAATTTGAGACCTTTATCGTTATTATTATTATTATTATTATTATTATTATTATTATTATTATTATTATTATTATTGCATGCGTTATTATCAATAATAATAATAATAATAATAATAATAATAATAATAATAATAATAATAATAATACGGTCATGTCCCTTATAGAGTGGAGTGAAGTTAAGTGAAGTGTTAGATAAGCTATAAGACAATTTAGAGATTATTAGAAATTAATTAGAACTAAGATATCAACCTCTAATTCTAATTGTAATTCTATTTGTAAATAATCGTAATATTTTTGTAATTGTCCTCTAATTTTATTCATGTTCAATTAACTCTAATTTTATTCATGTTTGCCACCTAGTATTACCTCAAAGCGAACTTTAATAAATATCTATCTAATGAATGGCAGATTTACAGAGCGTATTAATAAATGAAACAACATGCTCCATTACAATCGATTTGAAGGATGACTCACAATACTGACAGTAAAACAAAATTTCAATCACTTCGTAGGAAGGATATTTTCCCAATTAAATCAAAACATTAATTTCTAATAAGAAATTAGAATTCCATGATTACATTATATCCAGGTTTCCACAGAAACATCCATTTCAATGCTTTTCCCTCGTGTTCTTGGTACAGCCCGCGCCCTCAAGTTCTGCGAAAGGGTCAAGCTGCAGGGCGGCGTTCCGGAAACCGAGAGGCTTTGCCTTCGCCACATTTTCATTTCCGGGGACAGACTCCATGCGGGGCGCGGCCGGAGGTTCCGGGCAGCGGACGCGCGCTCTATCTATATGTTAATAAAACACCTTTTCCGGCCGAAATTCCATTTGCGGCGGCGGGCCAGCTACGGGGGCTAATGCCCGGAGCGTCAGGAAGCGCCGACGGCACAAGTAATACGCCAGCGCGAGGCGCTTCATTAACACTAATAAAGGCTGAAACCCATTCGTTGGATTGATTGATTGTTAGCGATTCCGAGCGCGTCAACTACAGAGGCCATTGGTCTCGAAGGTGTAGTGAATGTTTTTTAATCGGTAGGTGGTGGTGATCTTCCCCACCGAATGGCGAGATCCGGCACCGACCTACCCTCGACTTGCAGGTTTTCCCCAACCAGGTTGTCTCCCACCAGCGGGGTACCGGTCAGTACCCGACCGGTCTGCCGACATGAGTGGTAGTGTAGTGCGTGTTAGTGTAAGTGTGTGAGTAAGGGGTAAGGGTAAAGTCAAGGATCGCGCGCGGCGCTTGGCCGGTTTGTTAGGGTACTGCTCCGGCATTCGCCTGGTGTTGATCGGAGAAACCACGGAAAACTACCGATCAGAGCAGCCAGCCGCTAGAATTCTCCTCCAGACAGCGACTGAATTCGACCTAGCTGAAAAGCTAGGGTCCAAATTCCTGCCGCGGTCGGGACTCGAACCTAGGATCTCCCGGTCAGAGACACTGCAGTAACAGTTATTGTACTGAGACACCGCTCCCGGTATTTGTTAAATAGAGTCAGTGTTATCGTACGAGGTGCTGGACCGCTTTCGCACTCGCTGGGGCAATTTTGATGGAAATCTGTTTTCAATAAAGATTTAAAAATTGGCAAATAGTGTCTCACTCGAATGAATTGCTAGAAATGGTTTTTAAGTCGCGTACAATGAGGAGAATCAGCGACGGACCCCAGCGTAGCTTTTTGGCTCTAACTTAGCCCGGTTATAAGTTACTATTTCACCGTTAAGTCTTTTTTAACCCTAAGTGATCGTTTCTTCCTTGAAAGCGGATCGTATGTTGAGGAAACTGCGAAGCAATCACGCGTAAACAATGAAGAGAAAGCGTAAACAATGAATGAAGTTCATTTTCATTTTAACGGATTTTAGTATAATGTGTTTATTTAAGCGAAGCCATTATCTTTTCATAAGTATAATTACGTCATTATTGTCATCGATACTTTTAAAATTGTCAAATACTTATCCTACTAGAATTACAATATTTTTATTTATTGTAATTCTACATCGAACTACATATCTCATAATTCATCTTTCAAAACTTGAAAATATTACAGGAATATCAACATTCTCCTTTTCACTCTGCAAGACGATTTCAAGTGACGAATACGAAGCGTTATTAAGAAATACCATTTCTCAAAGTTGTCTGAGTAATTCTTGAAGACTTTCTCAAGTCAACAGGGACACATTTTGCCCAAGACTCTAAACCAAATATGTCGAATGAAATGGGCCAAGCAAATTGAACAAGGAATATCACAAGAGAATTCCGCGAGAGAAGCGAAATAAATTTCCAATCAGCCCCGAAGCGCAACTTGAAAAGCTGCAGGAAACCATCCTTCGGGAAACGGAAAGAGCAGCGGAAGCGGTGCCAAGCTGCGAGTGAGGAAGGCAGGTCGCTCCTCTCGCGCTGTCCTCCCCTTGGAATCGCGCACGCTCACTTCCGGTTCCGGTCACTGCCATCGCCCCGCCTCCCCTGCCACCCCTATTGCGTCTGACTCCAGCACCAACCCCACAAACTCTACCACCAGCAACCATCGCTATCTCCAACGCTACTGCGCTCTCGATTGGTTGAAGGGCTTGCTTCAGTCCTTCGCGCCACTGAATTTCCCTAAGGAGAGTTAGGAGGCAAGACGCAGTACTGACGTGACTAGCTCTGATTGGAGCATTCCTTTACATTTTGGTTTTTTTAATGCAGTCCAATTTCCTAGTAAAGTGTTTAAATTGATGAATGATTAATTCCTTTGTACAAGTGTTTATAAATGTGGAAGTTGAAAAGTCTTTAGAACTAACATTCCTTTCCTTTCATTCAAATTTGAATTTCCAAAAAAAATAAGAATTTCTGAAAATATTTCAATGACGGTTCGATCGTATCGGGTATTCTGAACTTTCACAACGTTGTAGCACCAAGATTTATCAGATCAGATTGAAAGTAACGTAAGCCAGGAATAAGTCTCCTCTAATACTTAGAGATAATTTAAATTTCGTCAATTTGAAGCTACACATTATTATGAGTAATATATTTTATCAAATAAATTACATGATCATGCAACCGTACTGATATTTGATTCAATCAAAATATTAAAATATTTCAAATGAGCAATACCATTATTCCTTTATGTCTAAATAATCACAAGAGGGCATTAATTGCGGAAAATATTACACAACAGCAATTTTTGAATTACTTTTTTTTACTTTGAGGAAAGTTATTACTTCCTTTCTTCAACCATTCATTTTTGTGAATATTAATATTATTATTAAGTCACATATATTCATTTACCGCGGAAATTGACCAAACGCTACCACCAGGGAATTTAGAATCAAATTTGTCAGTTATTACTAAGAGAGGTGGAGAATCTCGCTCTTAGCTCATTAATACCGGTGTTTTTCTATTGTGAACATTAATTTACCGATCTGTGGCGAGCGGAGCATCTGTCTCCGAGAGAGAAGACTCCCATAAATTCCCGGTGGTGAAGGGGGAAGGGCGAAGGGTTCGGCCGCGGGGGCGGTTGGCGCGCGCCCAATCCGCCAGCCGCGATGCCCTCGCGTTGTACTCGCAACGAGCAAGAGGCCACCCCCGTTCAGCAATGCATCACAACCACGTTGTGCTTTGTGATTTCAGGGCTTCTTTGTGCAAGATGACGGTTCCCCGATTTATTACCTACTTGGTCGATTTCTTTCAGACCTGTTATAGACTATGCGGGATGTAGGGTTAATGGCTGAGTGTGGAATGATGATAAATAAGGAACACATAGATTAGATTGATAACACTTGTTTGTAGTTTGAACTTGTCTCATCTGCACGAAGCGAACTCCGTAGGAGAATAAAAAGCGATTTGGAGGCACAGCGAAAGTTCTAGCAAAGCGAAATTTTGACGTCTTAGAAACAACGGAAGATAGTCACAATAGAACAGTAATTAATAATACTAATAATACTACTAATAATAACAACAATAATGAATGGTTGAAGAAACAAAATAATAAACGTTCCCACAGTAAAGAAAATAATTAAAAGAGTTGCAGTACAATATTTCCTCTAATTAATTTTGCCAAACACTTGAGGATCTGTATTCTCAAAATACAATCATTAAAATCGTTTTAAAACACACCAACAATTAAATAAACAAAAATACTGGCTTTTGAGGTTAGTTTAATAGCTTTATAATGTTTTTGTGATTACAATGCCATTTTTCACACAATTAATTCATTAGTTTCTGGTGAATAGAGTGAAAAAATATTTATTAGAGGCTCTGAAATTTCATAAATATAAATTTAATTCAACCAGCCCAACAATAAAGCAATTGTTCTTACAAAACGTGTCTCCGTTAAATAGAAAACATACTGAACTTATACCCTTAAAATGCAAGGAAACATAACATGTATCCAAGTAACACATAGCCGCTGTAATAATAGCAATTTTGTTTCATCTTACAATATTTTATCAGATACAATAACGAGCATGCATGATTTTTTCTAAACCGACACTACTTCTTTACATTTCCTTGCAAGCAAATTACACAAACTAAAAACATCAAAAAACAGTATATACTTTACTTTATCAAAGCCAAAAACAGCCATAAACACCCATCCAATGTGGTTCTCAACGCATGCGCTGAAGATATTTCAAAGATGTTCACAGAAGTTCACGGTCGAGTGAGCGCCGCGAATAAATCCATTGAGAGAGTTTATGTTTGCGGCCGCTTGACGCATTCCATGGTCGAGAGGGGTGGCCTGTTTCTCGTCGTGCTGCAAATCAGATTCCTTGAACTCTTGCGGCGTGGCGAGACAGAATAACTTTATTGCAAATTCTGCACAGAATCAATGTCCACACACTGGCATGGTGGTAAGCACAGTGGCTTCCTAACTCAAGTCCGCGTTTCCAAACCGTGCTGGGGGAGGTTCAGTTTGGAAGGCGGAAAATCCTGGGGGTGCTTAATGAATCTTGCGGTATGTAGGCAAAATTAAATTATCAGGAAAATGCCACCCCTTTCAGACCCCATATTTGCATAGACAGTAAACGACCCAAGTAAAAAGCAACAAACAACAACAATATAATTCAGGCCAATTTGCTTCGGTACTCGGCGGGGAGTAAGAGCCACAGTGGCAGCGTAGGACGCTCATGTAAGGCTAAATATGAAGATTCATAATGACTTTTGTCGGGTGTTCAAAATACACACATTGTCGAAGCCCAGGCATGAGTCAACATTAATGTCGACCTATAAAATAGAATTATGTGAATAATACTGGAAATACAGCTATATAAACGTTAAATGTGATGACGTGAAATGATACAATTCTTTTTTTCACAAATCAAAAATGAAAATTAATTTCTTTCATTAAAACCTAAAAAAACTGCAACAAAATTTTAAAATCTGATAAAATGATTGTCAAATGGCAGTCTATTAGCACTTGAGATGATTTGTAATTCGATTTTAAAGTTTGTTAATAATTTCTTCTTCACATACATTACGTACCATTTCTTTTCGTACATCCGATGTCTTTTTCATTAAATACTGATTTTCGTTCTTCCGTATTGATATGCATTAAAAAAATTAGATACGCTTCCTAGATGTATGAAAAAGGTATTCTATGCTCTAAAATGCTTTAATTTGTGCCGTATCAGGCGTAGAAAATGTAGAAGTAAAAAGGTTGCTAAATTGATGCACCATTTCTGTTCGTACAATTGAGTTTCTTAGTAGAAACCTTGGTATAAATGGAGAATTTGCAAACGAACTTTGAGTTAGTAACGGTCTGCAAAACTGAAAAACTGCAAAACTCTGACATCAAGTGACCTTCAGGGCTTCACGCTGGTTTCATCTCCTAGAATATGGGTAAGCGGAAAGAAATTCAGTACTTGTTTGTTAAAATTAATCGTTAATCTAGACCTCAAAGGTAATTCACTGAGAAAAATAGGACAAATGGTACATAAAACACATTCAACGGTGCAACAGGTTTTTGAAAAATTTAAATATGACGGTTTCACAAAGAATTTGCCCTCGAGAAGTAAGAAGACAAGGTTGGACGCGCGGAAAGGGCGCCTTGCTCAAAGGGAAATCGAGGCAAACTGTAAATTAAGTGTGCCAAAATTGCTCATTTTGGTGAAACGTGCCACAGATAAAGAAGTGACTAATTCCACCTTCCGCCGGATACTCTGTAGTCATTAATATCATGAGATAAATCGCAGGAAGAGATCGTTTGTGAGTAAGAATAACCTTGCTCTTAGACTAAAGTTTGCAAATGAATATGTAAATAAAGATCAGGAATTCTGGAACTGTGTTCTTTGATCTGACGAAACGAAAATTATTCTTTTCTCTGTGGATGGTGTCCTTAGGATATGGAAAAAAACCAACACATAATAACAATACTAATATCCTGCCTGCAGTAAAACAATGAGGCGGATCAATCATGTTTTGGAACTGTATGTCATCGGAACGACGTGGGGAAACTTACATTTTATCGATGGCGTAATGGGCAAAACAGCTTATAATCATATTTTGAAAACAACGTGAACATAAATTAGAAATGGTATCTGTTTATATCTTTCAGAAAGATAACGACAGCAAACATACGGCAACACTGTGCAGAAATGAGTAATTTCGAACGTATTCGAACAGTTGCATACTCAACAATACGCTGATTTAAATTCAATCGAACATAGTATGTGGGAGTTAATGAAAGAAGAAACAAAATACAATATTACATCGAAAAAAACAACGTGGAAAAATTGTTGTGGAATAGTGGTAAAAATTAGTCCTTGTTATTCAATGCAGCAAATATTCAAAGCATTTATCGAGGCTAAGGGATATTCAGCTAAATATTAGAACTTTGTATTTTAAATTTTGGGACTTTTTTCAACATTTATTACCGGTGTTTTTGTTACTTCTGGTTTTAATGCGAACAGAAATGGTTCAAAGAAATGTGACATGTTTTTATTTATTGCAATATTTTTCTGTTTTGTCAATTTGTCACGTTTCTGTTTGGTGAAATACTCGTATATATACAAAAAGTGCCTTACCATTGATAATGAAACCAAACTTTATTCTAACTACATTTTCTATATCATATTTCCCAAATTTCAGTGTACAAACAAAACTCATTCATACCGTACGAAGGAAAATTAACATATTCAACAAGTCAAGGAATAATCAATGTTCAAAATGTAGTGAATATATTGTTATTACATCTGTTAGTACTCTTATCCATTATTTCTAGAAGTATTTACTTCGAAACGTTGTGTACTTACAAAATTTGAAATTTTCTCCTTCAGTCTTTTCGTCTCACTTACCTGAAAGAACAAAAATAATGAATTATAAACATGTGTCAAAAACAGAGCATTGGAAGATAAGATATTGCAAATATGGAATTATGATAGGAAATTGATTACAATAAAATTATCATAGGCCAGTGCTTTGGAAATTGTCAATAAATCCCCGAAGTGAGGGGGCGATTTCTCTGAGAATTTTCAAAGCACAAGTGGTATTTAATAGAACTATTCCACGAAAGAAATTACGTCCAACAGAGTTCTGAAATATGCCAAAATTATATTAATGTACTTTATTAAATTACCTTTCATTTTACGCTACATCAACCACGGCCATCTGCTAATGTAGCAGATGGGCAAGGTTAAACCGTGCGGGCAATTAAAATGGATATACACGAACATACAGACGATGACATGAAATTATGTTTATTTTGCTATAAAGTAACATACCTTTGATGTAACAATCATTAATATTTAAAGTAAGAAACATACATTCTTTGAGTTGAAAATACATTCATTAAACATGAACTTTAAAATTAAGTGTTGAAGGAACTTCATTATTTTCATTCACAATCGTGTTGGATTCTGAAACAGATGTGTTTGATGATGAATGTGTGTGTCTTAATTTATTTTCATAATAACCGAATGGTGTTACTAATTGATTTGCAGATAGGGCTTTAGTGATGATGTAGTAACACGTCCTGTAATTGTTACTTCCTCGTGTTCTTGTACACCTTCCTGAATCAAGTGAGACATCACAATAAATCTTGCAGAATTGTTCGTAAGCTTTTTTATTTTTGTTTGCAGACCAGCTTCTTGAGCACCGGTACTTTTTAATATTTCTGAACAGTATTCGGGAAGTTACGTACGAAGGGTTAGGGATTAAGAAGAAATCATTGATTTTTATGTTTCCAGCACGTTTCTGTAATAATTGTATAACCTGACAGGGCATTCGTCAGGAAATAACATATTCCTGGTGAGCCACGTCGAGTTCATTAGTTTTCGGTCGCAACCTTGGTATGTTTTAGTGAATACTGTATTGTACGAATTTTTTCTTAAAAGTTCATCGCCGTTAGTAACTTCCTCTCGAAAACAGTGCGTTAGGGAGCTGGATGCTTCTCCGCTACGTCAAGACAATTCTAAAGACGATATAAGAAAAAACCTCTGCAAGACTTTAGGTGTATTTAATCTCATAGGCCAATCATTTTTGGTATTCTTCGCCATTTAATCGTGCGACTCTCACTTTTCGTTTCTGTTGTATTTTTTGAAGAATTTTTCTCTTCGCATTCCTTGAATTTCTAAACCGTTGAAATTATTGGCATGTGAACGGGTTTAATTTTCCTCCATGCTCTTTATAATAATTTTCTTTTATAATTTTTGGAGCAACATTCTATATTTTCTTTACAGAACACTCCTTGTATTCTTCGCAATTTGACTTGCAAACATTGATTTCGCAGAGTACCAAAATGTTCTCCGTTGCGTAGGAGTATCTTTATTTAAAACGTAACTTCGTCCTTTGCAGAATATTAGAAACCGATTCCAAATATACTTTCTATTCTTTTCCGTGTTTTTCGGAGTAGCGTAACGAATTATTTCGTTTATTTGGTCGTCAGACTCCTCACCGAATATCGCCACATTGTTACTATTAAAAAAAACAACAACTGAAAGCGATGTAAATGGCAAAGAGTTTTATTATACATACGCGGCTTATTGCTCAGGGCAATTGATACATACCGCCTCCTAAGATACAAGAGTCAGAGCTTATGATTGGTCTAGGTAGGAGAGGTAAGAAAATCGGATAGAAAAAGCGATAAAAGTTTTGAGATTTACCGCCCTGATTTGGGCATTTTATACGTATAGTTAAAAACTATTGGTTTTAATTTCATGAGTGAAATAGTCATTATTAAAAGCATTATTGAGTGTTAAAATAAAAAATAAAGATTAACAGAAAATGTAATAAAGTGACAAACATTGCGAAAATTCTTCGAAAGGTTAAGTCGTCGGTTATACTAATGGCACTGATTATTAAAACAGCCTCGTCAGTGTGATGTTTGAAAAATCTGTCAAATCTTAGTACAAATGTAAACAATTCACTTTTGCCGCATTCAGACCGAATCATTATATCGCTCATACGCCACCAGCTGATTGCAGAAGCGTGAGCAAGTTGGTGATTTCGTCGTCTATCAGTCAGTCCGTCGTGAGTGGCGGGCTCATCAGTTACCGCAACGCACGACCGTCTCCGCCGCCCCGCGCCGCCCCGCGCCGCCCCGCGCCGCCCCGCGCCGCCCCGCGCCGCCCCGCGCCGCCCCGCGCCGCCCCGCGCCGCCCCGCGCCGCCCCGCGCCGCCCCGCCCCGTCTCAAGGGAGTGCCAAGTGCCCGAACAGCGCCCAGAGGCCGTTTGTCTTGGGCTGCGAGCTACCTTTCGCCTCCACCTCATAGCATCCACCTCCGCCTGTGCCATCACTACCGCCCGCTTCGACAGCACTACGGTACTTCTCGCCCCCATATTAGCATATCGGTAAATTCGGCGGACGCACCTCAAACATCAAGAAATTCTAAACGGATAATCTTGGAGATCATGCGAGGTGATATCTCCACAAGCGCAGTATTGGAGATGCATCCCCTGGAGACTCTCGAGGGGTAGATCCTCCCCAAGCCACCAGAGGGGAGCGGGGACAACGCCACCTCCTCACGCGCACCTGAGCTTGTCCGCGCAAGACGTCTAGCAATGGAATCGCCACTTTCCCGAATGATCCTCACCCTCCCGCCTCAAGGAGATACTTAAGGGTGGTTCGCAGCACCCCTCCGAAATGCTGTGTACTAGAGCCTGAATGGCACTCACGAACACAGAAGACGTGGAACGTATCTCCATAGAGGAACTGTTTTCGGATCTGCTGCTACATTATCTCGAAACTGTTTTCTATTACACGGATTACGAAATGACTTCATGAAATTCCAGAAGAGGAGAATTGATATCGTAAACCACGATAGAAACAACCCAGATTGGATACTACGAATTTTACGTGGTCAAGGAATAAATTATTGTTACATCGTAAGAGTTGTTAACCCACTTCTTGACGTAGCATGTTTTTGTAGGTTTCCAGTACAATATCTAATGCTCATTTCTTCTTCGTACTATTTACTCTTTCCTCCGCCTTCCTCTGACCTCACATCCGATCTTGCCTGCGATGGCCCCGTGTTAGTTAACTCGAAAGAACTCGCTCCCGCAAACGCAACAAGGGCGGCTGCCACCCTGAATTTCGGCGAATGGGATAAAAGTGGAAATGCGAGGAGCCTCATTTGTCAGGAGGGTCTTTGTGGTGGTGCGGACCGGCGGGGCTGGGCGAGAGCGGGGGCGAGGGCGAGGGCGGAGGCGGGGGCGGGGGTGGAGGCGGGGCGAAGGCGAGGCGGAGGCGGGGATGTAGGCGGGGCAGGGGCGGAGGCGGAGACGGTGAGGAGGCGGGGGCGGAGCGGGGCAGATGGGGGCGGGGGCGGAGCGGGGCAGATGGGGGCGGGGGCGGGGGCGGATCGAACTGACACCCAGGGCGGCGGCCGTAGAGAACGTGGCTGTGGCTGTAAACGAGGGGCCAAAATGAATCGAATATCACCTAGCTAAAATTAGGAATTAAGTATAAAGGAATATTCATACCAAAAGAAAATACACTTTTTGTTCACATGTTAGTAAAAATGTACAAGAAACTTTCATTTATTTTATTTTTCTCTACAATGCTTTTTCTGACGTTTGAAAGCATAGTGAGTAACATAATATTTGCATAGCTGTAGTTAGACAAATGTTAGACAAATAAGAAAAGTTTGTTCCTTTTTGGCTTTTTGAAAATGAAATTTTTAAATATGAAATTGTATTAAATGTCACAATATCATGTCCATTTCAATAGCTCCTCGTGATCCTATCTTATTTTCTTAAGCGATAAATGACAGAAGATAAAATAACTTTTGTTTTTCTCTTGTATTTAACAGAATCCCATTAATGACAAAGGGTTATGGGAGTTGAAGAAATACGCAATAATAAGCAGTGAACGTCATTTGTTTCATATCGTAAGAGTTGGCTCCGTCTACCACTTTGGTCATTTTAAACAGGAACTGGGTCTGTTTCCTTTGGTCGATTAGTACCGGCATATAGATGTTTAACATGCTGAAAAAATCACATTAAATCGTGTGTTTCCCTTTCTTGAAACTGCTGAGGATATGGTAGCACACGCAATATTGCGTAACTGTGTTGCACCTCCTTCTCCAGGCATTTCGGACCAGTACTCAGCGCCTATCTTTCCAACAACTTCTACAGATAAAGATAGATCCAAGAAGGAATGATGAAGTCAGAAGGTCGTCAGGGTATTTGGAACTTGCAGAAATGCAAATTGTCGCGCTAAAGAGCTAAAGACTTTTTCCGATTTCCCTAAAGAACTAAACATACTCTATGTGCTGCATTGGTTAAATGTGCAAAGAAATGCCACTTTCACTGATAGTCTCTACCGGCCCTTTTCGGACCAGTGTGCTACGGCGACTGCGCGGTGTGGCGGCTTGGACAAGAAGGTCGGTCGAGGATGAGGGGCGGGGAGAGTGGGATCGATGTGGCGGGGAGCTCGAGGGCAATTACACGGTGAGAGCCCCCAAATCGCGCGGGCGGCTGCCGGTCGCGAGCCAGGGGGTGGGGAGAGGGGGGTGGGGCAGAGGGTGGGGGTAAGAGACAAGTGTGAAGGATGTAGTTTTCGGGGGTGGCTGCGCCGGCATCAGGGTGGTTGGTTGGTTGGTTCCGGACACATCAACTACCAAGGTCGTTAGTCTCGTAAGTGTTGTGCATGTTTTTTCATCGGGAGGTGGCGGTGATCTTTGCTCGTTAGATGGCCTACCGTCTAGTGTCGACCTCCCGTCGGTTAGCGGGGTTTTTCTCAACCAGGTTTCTCCCACCAGCGGCGCATCGCCCCAGCCGGAACAAGCTCTAAGCTCCCGATCGGTCTCCCGGCATGTGGGCTAGTGTAGTGCACGTTAGTGTGTGTGTAAGAGGTGAGGATAGGAGAAGGAAGAGGAAGGAAGATCGCACGCGGTCCATGGCTCGTTTGTTAGGGTACTGCCCCGGCATTCGCCGGCATCAGAAAAGAGTGCCTGTGGCCGGAGGAAAAGACAGTTGGAAGTATGACAAAAGCACGGGTTGAAATTGGTCGTGGTGTAATGAAAAATGTCCACAGTTCTGATGCGGAGTAAAGAGAAATGTCGAGAGCACAAGTATAAAGTAACGGACAGAATAATAGCGAAACAAAATTCACAATTATACGCTCAAACAAGTATTTGAGATCTGGACAAGGTACCCATCACGAAAATCAGGATAAACGTGAGATTCGTAAGGAAAATTGAGAGAGGTTTCGGAAAGAGAAACAACTTGCAACCTTTAAGTTCATATCCAATGAACTAAATGCAGAAATTAATTTAGAGTTTCAGAATACGGCAAATAAGTCGGTAGTCTATTATGAATATTTTATTTTGAGGGATATTTCGGAATATAAAAGGACACATGAAAACAAACGATATGATACAAGGAGTAAAAAATGTTTCCCTAGCCTCGCGTGGATGAAGTTTTCCATGATTCTTTTTGAGAATTTGTTTCATAGTGATAATATATTGCAAATCATTTCACGATAATTATTATTTTACTAATTAATGATGCTGTACTATCGAAAACGTTCAAGAGTTCAACGGTCAACAAACAAGAATAATTGCATGATTACAGATATTAACTGATGGTAATTAAATTTCGAACTAGAGAGATTGGAGACAAAGATAGATATCACAAATTATTAAATATTTAAGAAACTTAAAAACAAATGCATAAGATCTCACGACAGAAATTAATTTGAATAGGATGTTTAACAAAAAAACTAGTGAAGGGTAAAAAATCTAATGAACATTTAACTCGAAACCACTGATATGAGAGCATGGCAATATCCAGCAAACAAATGACACGACGTTCGAGGTACAGAAAAGCACGAAAATATGTGGAGTGCACTAAGGATCAAAGAAACAGAAGATTGCTTCCAGAAACCGAGACCCAGGCATACACTAATGTAGTTGTATTTCAAGGAGAGAACAAGAAAAAGAAAATCATGCCACTATATTAAATCCGCTTCAAAACGAAAGGGGGAAAATACGAGCTAAGTAGGGTTTGGGCTCTGTGAATTAAAAAAAAGGAAGACATAGTGGGTCGCGGTCGCAGAAAGGTTAAGACGCCCCACTCGGGCGGAGAGAGCCGCCAAGAAACGAGGCGGGGCGGGGCGGGGCGGGGCGGGGCGGAGGGGCGAACAGCACCGAGCGCGGTCGTCAACTGCGGGGGCAGACAGCAACCGCAAAGCTGCCACCGCCCGAGGCGAGATTGCCCTCTTCCGGCGAGGCCCCGCGCCATCTCGGCCCATTCGCCGCAGCTTCCGCCGCCGTCGCCGCAGCCGCTGCGGCCGCCACGACAACGCGCCCGCGCGGCGACGCAACGCACGGCAACGCGCCCGCCACGGCAACACAGTCAGATTACCCAACAGGCCGAGTAGGCTGCAGCCTGCATCGCGCAATTTTTGCGGGCGGACGAATTTCAGCGGATGCAAAATTTCATAAGGAGAACTTTTGAATGTTTTTAATGGAAATAATTATTTTCATATTTCTAACAAAAAGTGTTAATTAATCAAAGAAGTATCCATTGACATACACAGATAAAATGAATAAAAGAATCGTATATTTGTTAAATCAATATCGTGGTGAAACTTATTTATACGCATAATCAATTATTTATACGTACATAATATTTGCGTCGTTTATCGTACACCAATTGTTTATTCAAAATATTATAAATAGCTTTAATGTAAAACAAATCAAATTAAAAGAGCTCTAAAACATTTGACAGCCTAGACCGCACATAAGTCAAAATCAGGCGCTCGTGGAGACTATGGATGGGCGATTTAATCGAGATATGTACAACAAAGATTATTTAATACGATTAATCGAAAAATTGAAATCGATTATTTTAAACCGATTAATCAAACACCGCAATTAATTTTTCCGATTTTTTAGCTCGATTTTTTAAATTCAAATATTAATTTTTAAGACTTGCAAAATATGAAAGTACACCTCTTCTTCTGAACTTTAGTAACGGAGTTCCTCGTCTATTCAACTCTCTCCAACTGCAAAACATAATACAGACAAACATACGCCACTAATTTCGTATTAGTAAAACTAGTAAAACGAAAAGTCACTGTGTATGATATAATATTTTAGTGATAGTATTATATTCAGTGTGATTTAAGAAAGCGAATTAGTTTTCCTAAAATCATCTTCAATCATGTGCATCTTTAGATTACAATTATTGATGTCACTGCATATAGAAACCCTACGACTATTTTTATTTTAAACTGAGTTACAGTCGTTTCTCAAGAGTACGTGTGTGGAATGAATATTATTTAAATAAAGAATAAATACATTCATTAAACAAATCGTGCCAAGCTTATAAAAAAACTACTAAACGATTAATCAATTTACAATATTAACGCAGTTAATAGATTATATACGATTAATCGATTAATTCGAACCGATCTATCGATGCATATTCATCTAATCAAAATATTATCGATTAGATATTAATTGATTATTATTTAATAATCCCCCATCCATGGTGGAAATACATGGGTGGGTTCCTCCGGAGCAGCGATTTCAGCTGGTTCTGCGCATCACCAGTTTGCGGCACGAACCACCTGAACACAGCACGGATACTTCGTTGGAAAAGCCAGGGCAGACGCTGGCCGCCATATTGCATAGAGAGCAAGAAGTATTGAGAAACATTTTGAAAGTGGTACAAAGTGACAATTTTCAAAGGTAACCACCCAATAATAACACGATGAAGGCGTACAACATCAAATATTTAAAAGATATGCTTGAAAAATCTCTTTCAATGTCTTGTAACGACGTACTAATTTTGGTATCTGGCTGCATTTTAAATTCCCGTCAAAATTCTGACGCAATCTGTTGCCTGATGCTCATTGGCTGAAGTCTGATACCACGCCTGAGAGTCCCCTCTGGGCCCATCCCTAGTGGAGATGCAGGCGCACGGGGAGAAACGTGTAGACGCCTACAGCAACGTGGGATCCTCAGGGCCAGGAATGGATAAGCTTAGCTCAGGACTAAAGTAGATTTTTTAAGTCCTAAAAGAATTGAGCGTCGTGGAAGAGCGCACTGCTCTGCGAAAGTGTTCTTTCGCCAGCCAGATGACGTAAGCCCCAGGTGTTAAAGCATCAGTGCGTGCAGTTAGAGGTTAAGAATAGTTTTCACGCCACCACTACAAACTGATACAAATCTCGAAAAGCAGATGAGAATGTGTGCTCCTTGTGTTAAGTGTCAAAGAGATGTAAATGGATAAGCCATAATTTTGAAATTTCAAAGAGCTTGCGTTTTTTACTTTCATCACGATTCTGATTAAACTCACAGTAAACTAAATGTTAATCAAAGAATTATGCATTAAAATATTTTTTTAAAGAAATCGTTTTAAAGTGTACTTTTATTGCAGTCTAGCTATTTAATGCTAACACTTTTCTGACAGCGGAATGAAAAGAAAGAGAAAAGTAAAACACCTCCAGCACAAGTTGGCTGTTTGTGAAATGAATACGAATCGTTTCTGCGTTTTACTCGTCGACTGCTCCCGCCTTCCCATTTGGTTTGACAACACCAATGCCAAAGACAACGTACAGAACAAAACTGGCTTTTGTAAACATTTGATGCTTGATGCCGTATTTTTCTAGAATGAATTCTGAACATTATTTTAAGGACCTTATGAAAGCAACTTCTGACATACGTTTCCTAAAAACTGAACTCTTCACAGCCTGTGTACAATGTTCTTGAACATCTTTACAAAGTTTACAAAGTAACTACTTTTCAATCGACATCACTGGTTTGGTTCATAGTTGATCTGTAGTGAGATTTCACTCTATTGAATGTGGAAAAATACCATAATTTAGCCATAATAAGCCATAATTTTGAAATTTCAAAGAGCTTGCGTTTTTTACTTTCATCACGATTCTGATTAAACTCACAGTAAACTAAATGTTAATCAAAGAATTATGCATTAAAATATTTTTTTAAAGAAATCGTTTTAAAGTGTACTTTTATTGCAGTCTAGCTATTTAATGCTAACACTTTTCTGACAGCGGAATGAAAAGAAAGAGAAAAGTAAAACACCTCCAGCACAAGTTGGCTGTTTGTGAAATGAATACGAATCGTTTCTGCGTTTTACTCGTCGACTGCTCCCGCCTTCCCATTTGGTTTGACAACACCAATGCCAAAGACAACGTACAGAACAAAACTGGCTTTTGTAAACATTTGATGCTTGATGCCGTATTTTTCTAGAATGAATTCTGAACATTATTTTAAGGACCTTATGAAAGCAACTTCTGACATACGTTTCCTAAAAACTGAACTCTTCACAGCCTGTGTACAATGTTCTTGAACATCTTTACAAAGTTTACAAAGTAACTACTTTTCAATCGACATCACTGGTTTGGTTCATAGTTGATCTGTAGTGAGATTTCACTCTATTGAATGTGGAAAAATACTGTTTCACGAAGTTGTGCTTGATGGTACAGTTAAATCTAGGGATGCTAATTGGTATACTTCCGGCATGTGTCACGTCAAGTCTCTCTCATTCATGATTTTTACAATCTGACTGACAGATTACCCTTGAAAATCTTGATCTTGAGATAAGTACATAAAGCTCAATTCCTTTTTCAGGCGTATTGAATAAAATTGTGAACCATAGGATTTCAAAAGGTTTGAAAATATGATCACGGAAAGTTACGCTGTATTTCATAAATTTGGAGTAAGCATGAAGAGAAATGAAACAAACTTTCAAAATCGGAAAATTACTTACTTACCTGATTCAGTACAGTGTCAAAATCTCATTGAAAATTCTTCTGAACGTGATCTTCCACTTGATTTGTAGGTTTTCCTTTTCTTCTGTGTTGGTTCATTTTCAACTCAGAATGAATATTTTGCCAAATGCTTTGGACTTCTGTTCTGAGTTCCTCTAAATATGCCAGTTTCTAGCACATTAGAATTGCAATATACAATATCCATAGGTTTGTCTTGTAATATATTGAAAATCAGTGTGTTCATAAATTAGAGAAGCAAAACTCATGAATGACCAACGAAGGACTGTTCACAGCAATATTTTGTGGTGCCCTCCCCTCACTCCAGCCTTGAAACATTGTGTAACCCAAGATTACCGCGGTTGGCAGGAGGCGTCTCCCCTGGCCCAGCGATAAATTTATTCCCTTTGGTGGAAAGGGAGAGACAGGATAGCGCAGAAGGGAAGGACAGCTCGCGTTTGATCGCATGAACTTGGACAAGACACAAGATGTAACAGGTCGAGTAAACATCATTCAATCATTGCAACGTAATACCACCAACACCTTCAACAAAATTATCTACAATCCAACTCTTGATAACATGAACTGAATTTCATACTGAATATTTTAATTCAGTTCTTTGAACCCTTCAGAAATGCTCCTAATTCTTTCACAAACAAATCGTACTGTTGAGAACTTTTAATCGCCAAAAAAATGTATTACGACGAGGTTGATCATTACCTGTATTTAATACACTCATAAATAAACTAAACGTTTAATGGGTTTTCTGACCTCATTTTTTAATAACATAACAATTAGGCACACCGTAATTACCTTCCGAAATTACAGATCAATAGACCTACTTTTTCTAACCATAATTTTTACATCTTAATTTTAGCAGAGTGCATTCTGCTACCCCAGTATTATTACCAGTGTCCTATCAACATTCTGTTTCGCTTCTCTTACACATTCCATTATGAATCTCTACGTACCTGAGTACAACGCATTTAAATACATCGCCGGATCGCTCCAGCCAACGGCTGCCTCGACCTTGGCATGCCGAACGCGCCTACCGCGCAACCCTGGAGCACCTCGGCAGACAAACCGCTCCAATTGCTCTGCTTCCTCGCATGGTCCCAATGGCGCCCTCTCGCATCCAGCGGTGGATCGCCTCTTACCCTGTCTTTCTTGCGATCAGACCTTCACATACATGTTTCTCTACGTTCTCGTACTCACAACGCCACATTACCCCGTAGAGACACACACGGGTTACTGACAAGCGAGTTCCATTTGCTGACGAAACACACAACTTCTGGTCTCACAAATAATTCCACAATGTTCTGCATTTCATTTTTTATTCTCAATCTCCCATATTTGAATATTTACTCACTTAAACAGTTCAAACTGTCTTCCTTCTCTGTTCAGTTCCCCACATGCAATCGTCCTTGCGAAAATCGGCAGCAAAAGTTTGCAAATAAAGAAAAATTTCTACTCTCTGGCTGACACACAGTGCTTAGTAAAATCACAATGTACAGCTAATCTTCATGAAAACGCGCACAAGTATAGTACGCCACACGCATATCAATGTTCTACTGTTCTCGAATCATTATTTTAGTGTTACGAACGGCAATACATTACGAAACCTGTGTTTATTTCGACGAGACCGCTTCGCCATGAATCAGGCCACTCGCATTCTCCATTAGCACCGTAGTCACACCTCATCCTGCCAAGTTTCATGGCCAACCAACTTTCCTCTCCGCAAGCGAAGAGCCCAATCGATCATTCGATTGACAGCGCCATCTCTGTTGTCACTCACGAACTAGCCAACGTTCCACAGATTTTGGGTATTCAATAGCGCTGATTGTATGTTTTTATGATACGATCTACGAGCGATATAGTCTTATTTTAAATAATTATTTTAAAATATTATTTTTAAATTAAGATTTAAATTAATATTTTAAAAGAAAAGCGCAGTTTTTCTTCCATCGCTAAGATATTACCGATTAAACTCAAAATAGCACGACATATACATTATGAAACCTTTATCCTAGGAGAAAATCAATATTGTTTTCAAATTTAAGTAGAGGTGTCTATCAGATTTTCTTCAAATATTGCAAATTCTGTAGCGCTACAGTAATCAACATATTCATTTCGCGGGAATTGAAGGGAAACAATAATACAGGTGTTAGGTATAATGATACCCTTGAACACAATTTACTTGGTAGAAAGTATGATGATAATAATGGCATTTGCATGAAATATAGAGCATTAAAAATATGTAACTAGCTTTCACATTTACATTTTTACATTTATTTTAAACACACTTTGCTCTGCTTTTTTGGTCACAAATCAAATAAGCGAATAAATTTCAACATAAGTGTAAACGTCACCTCTTCATTGAAACAATATACGAATATATGACTTCCATTATGAAAAACCTCTAACGCAGTGATACCCTGATGTGCTATGCATTACACGGGCCATCTGAATAAATCACCTGTTGTCATATGAACCAAAGGGAATACCCATATACCGTCCGTTTTAAAGCATGTCTGATGGGGGTTGGCGATTTCGACAGTTTTGATCACATATGAACAATTCATTATTTATTTGACTCAGTGCTTACCTTCATTTATGGAGGTATACGTATACTTCGCGAACTGTATTATTCTCTTTTCGCACCGCACATTATTCGTGTCGGATATATGGCGTGTTGTAATGAATGCATTCACGGGAAATCAAGATGTGAAGAATTAGAAATTTGAAAAGTCATTTTATATTAACTGTTGTACGTATTGCTATTAAATATAAATAAATCAAGTTCACAAATGATTCCCGTCATTTCAGCATACAAACAGTTGAAATGAGCTATTGCCATTTACATAAAAAACAGTGAATTCCTAAAAGAGAAGATGAATATGTAATTTTGTGATGTATTTAATATTATTCCTTCTATAATTTATAGGTAACCAGAGGAAATTAGTTTGATTCCACCTATTATTTCTAGCAATAAGAGGAAAGTAGTTTAAGAAACATTAGTTATACGCCTATTACACTGTGCAGTTTCTATATACAAAATGTTTTTTCTTAAAAATCAGTAGGGCTGGTAGAACTTATGCATGGTTTACGTAACTCGGTAAGTTCCCGTAAAAGCATATATTCAATGCAACAGAATTAGTAAATAGTATTTTATCATTATCATGAATTCACCCCATTTAAAATAAATTGCTTCCATTTTAAAATCAATGTAATTTACAAAATGCCACCCATTATATTCCAATGCAAACTATTAACTACCCCCATTTACAGTAATATAAAATATTACAAATATTTATTATATAGTTCTGCAACATTTAAAAAAAGAAAACCGATAAAACCTCCATGTCAAAAATCTGTTGAACGGTTGAAGCTTTTTCTTACATCTGCTTAGTTAAATGCCTACCAAGATTATACAAAGGAATTCTCATGATTTTCCAGTACGTACGAGCTTTACAGATGGAAATGTAGCCACTAAGTTCCGACTCAAATCCGTTCACTACTTCCACCATCTTCTACAATCGCGTGATGCGATCTCACCTTTTGAGACCGGAGACTGTACAGGCACGATAATTACGTAACCGTTCACAAGAACTTCATCAAGATTGCCTCCACGGCAGCACCTACCTAGCAGCACGTCGCAGTGACGGCAAAATCACCGAATTTCACGCGACACTTCTTGTTCCTCGTCGTTAGCGCGGATTACAACCGTCAACTGTTTACGAGGCACCCGTCGCCGACGCCATTTGCTCGCTGCGAGGGAGAGACAATGGCGGCCGTTATCGCTACGACTCTACGATGCGCCGTTAATGAAATGTCAACAAGACGCGATTCCGATGAGCACGAATACAATTTAATCCGTCACGAAATTACGTATCCATTTCCTGTTTTACCGATTGCAAAGCCCAGGGGTACAGCAATCCCAGACAAAGAGCCGGCGCGTCATTCACAGTCGTCATCGCTTTGATCCTCGAATCCGAGCGAACCGGTGTGATGAACGGGTCCGCGACAACCTGGTGTGTGGGCGTGATTGAATCTTCAGCGGCGCGCATCGTCGTTGCAGCGCGGGGGAGGGAGGAGGGGGAAAGGGGGGTATCGCCGCCATTGCGTGCTAGAGGAGGGAATAATTTCGACAATTATCGCTTGCTAATAGGCGCGCTGGGACAAGCCGGAATAAATGGGCGAGCGTCAAGCCCTGTCAGCTCGCGTCACAGCCAAAGCGCTCTTGGCCGCGCTGTCCCCCCTGCCCCCGCTGTTCCCACGTCGGTCGGGTGGGCGTCCTTTCATCGGCGGTGTCACGGCTGCCAATGCGGTGCATCTCCCTGCGCTGGCTGCCTTGTGGGACGCCGGGCACAATTTGTCCCTTGCTCGTACTGTAACTTATTATTCAATGACAGTAAGTGTAAACTAGTGATAAAAAGAGTTCTTTGTGAAAAACTGTGCAACATATTTCAGAAATGGGAATGGACTCTCTTCCTTTTTCTCATTTCTTCGTATTTTTCATTTAAGTTCCCTTCTGTTCAATTATTTCCTTCTATTCCACTTGTATGTACCGTGCCATCCTGATTGAGATTTTTCTAGATTTACCCAATCACTTACGGCGTATTGCGAGATATTTTTGTACGCCCAGTCGTAATGTACAGCTTGCCCCGTCTTCGAGTAGACGAAAGAGATCCTTGTGGTCTGAACCACTCCCCTAATAAAGGCATATTTTTGTGCAGTATACAGAGTGAGTCACGGCCTATAAATTTTGAACGGTTGAAGGTATTACAGTGCAGTTTTTGCGGAAGTGCATGAGGGAATGGGGTTAATTGATGATGTATTCGTTTCCATTTCATCACTTGTATTTTACAGGTATAGAGGTAGTGTTTTTTTATGGAACTACACATTTTTTTTATTCTACCGTATCGAGCGTAAAACGATGAATCTAATGATATACATGCTGTCGTATGTTAGATAAGCATTTTTTAGTAATTTTGTTGCTTTTTTGCGACTAATATTTAACGGATATTTTGAATGTAACTGCCCTCCAGCCAAGGACTCAAATAACTCGCAATTGCGGTATTATACCCGTGCGTTTTCCTGAGCCCCAGAATACCAACCTCTCTCCTTTACTCACTACTGTATTAGACGAATTACGAATAAATGTTAACCATGGGTCTTGTTGCCAAAATCTAATTACTAGATATGCTCACTCCCGTTTAATAGAAACTATTTCGCAAACAAAAACGAGTTAGAGATTTGATATAATACTCCTGTCATCGAAACAACCAACCCTCCACTTCTCTCGCATCCAGCAAAATGATGGCACAAGAAAATGTGTGCAGACAATTCAACTGAAGACTTATTCTTACCTAATATTGCAAAACTTATACGAAAACAAAAGAAAAACGAGCACAAATAACTTGAAGCACTAATTTTCCAGATTTTACAATTAATTTATTATCACCATTGTTGATATTTCGCGACTGCACTCCAAAAATCTGTGTATGGGAGCGGCTATGAAAGTAAAATTACAATTTTACTACGTAATTACAGCAACATTACTTCTGTAAGAAGAATGAAGTGTCTCCTTTCATTCGTAACCAATTAATTAATAAAATTATTAAAAATAAAATAATTACACAACACGAGATCAATACGCACACGATACTGTACACATTTTGTCACAGAACCGGGATGGTGGGGCCACAATCCTACCGTTTTTGCTTACATTTTGATGGGTTTGGTTAGAGTACGAGTGAGTAAAATTTATTACTTTATGTACTTTATTCACTCTGGTTGCCGTAAGTCAAGCTTAAGGAACAGAGATGGGCTTCATATCACATTTCACAGGAAAAAAATAGAATTTCAATTCCCTTTTGTAATACGTTGTCATACGATACATTTTCTGTAAATAACAATTACAATATATGCACACTTCTTTACATAATTTGTACTTAACTCAAAACTGATATTATAATAAAATGGCGTCTCGCGTAAGGCATGCACAAAGAGTGCGTGCGCGATCTCTGAAAGTCGAGCGCTGATTGGATCCCACGTGACAGCCGCCAATGAAGGAACGGGGGTTGTGAAAACGTGAGGTCGCGAGAGCTCCAAAGGGTGTGCTCAGGCTCACATCCCGGGCTTGCCGCTCGAAAAGCGCCAGACTTAGAGGCTTTTGTCAGGAGAGTCGTCGGCAGCGTCCCTCAAAGTTCTAAGTCTTAAAAAGGAGAAGACTCCGCTGACTGCTCAGAGGATCAAGAGATAAAAAGAAAAGAGTTATTCGAAGCGATGCCTCAGACAGATCGACAGAGGAGAGGTTGACAAGTTGAGAGAAGCGAGCCCTGACACCTATGATTGACGGGGTTATCCGTACCTTTATATGTAAACGCACTTGCATATCTACTTTAAACGCGTAACCTCTACTTACAAAGTAGAGGATATATAAGTCAGCTCAGATATGATGTTATAATCATGTTTTATGTTGCCGACTTCAGCAAACATTTCCAGGTACAAATACTTTTACCAGCAATGACTACTCTGCATCTAAACAGTAATGTTTAATTTAATGATGACACATCTTTTTATCCTTCACACAGCATAGTGTAGTGGTATGCATAGTATAGAAATTGTTTGAATAATTAAAAGCCGACATTTTGTGGCACACTCCTTTTTGAGGGTCCCTGAATCGAGAAAGGCTTTTTTTAACCACGAGGGATGTGCCAACATCGCGTCGGGGCAGATGAGGAACTTTGAGCTGCCACTTGGTGCAGATGTCAGGAGTGAGGTGAGCTATTGTCGTTCTAAAAATGATAAATATTGGTGAACATGACTACGAAGCATTCTCAATTTTGTACCACAAAATATCAAAATTTGTAACAATAATTACTTAAATGTTTATCTCTGTTAAAATAATCTATTTTCATTTCCCTTGATGAAAGTTTTAATTGCAAATTATGAATACGTGTAACTAAATACAGTTTATTTTCTGTGAAACCCCAAAAAGGTTCCAGGAATATGAGGTTAAAGTATTCAAATATGATTTTACCTGATTTCCTTCATTAGAAGATAATGTAACACACTGTAACAATTTTAATTTATTTTGTTACATTCATTAGAAACGAGTGGCAACCACTAGATTTAAAGAAAGTATATCCCTCCTGTAAATGTAACCAATATATGTAACAATAAGTCTTAAGCCGTCCTTCCATATGTTTGATTACTTCATATTTTAATTTAGGAGTTCTTCTGGAGAGAAATTATAAACTCGTTTCATAAATCCAAATGCTGGGCAAAGATCACAATGGTTTGCATTCCTAAGAAGTTCTCATTTACTCTTGGAATCCCATGTCACGAGTATACGTAAACCAGAACCAGCAAAAGTATTTTATTTTCAGTGACAAAGTTCCCATTACTGTGTAATAAATAATCCATTACTATTTCCAATATATCAGGAATCAAAAACATTTTATACTGTTTCTTACTTTTTTCTTACTGTACACACTACAATTTCCAAGAAACCTTGCCTTGATTGTAGAAGGCATTTTTAAAATAAAATTTGCCTAAAAAATTTGAACAAAATTAATGGACTACATAAAGCTTTGTATCACGTATATCAACTACACAATACCGTCTCTTTACACCATCACTCGTAGAAAATAATATATATGTATGGAGCACTATCGACATTGATCCACAAGCTTCTCCGTGCTTCAGGGAATTTCATTTCAAAAATCACCAAAATACGTTATCATTTTTATGATGAACATGCCACTGTTTCACACAGGTTTACTGTGTAAAATAAAATAAATCGTAGAACTCGGGAATCCATCAGTATAATCATAAGCTGGGTCATGATCTGCCTGGGTTTCGAAATTCATAAAAATAAATAGATTATTGTGGAAGAAATTAGCTGAGAAATATCTTAACATTCATTCCTATCGACTAACATCCATCGAATGCCGACTGCTAATATTCAAATCAATTATCCTTCCTACCATAACCTATGGATGCCCAATCTGGGGAGGTGCAGCTCCTAGCAATATTAATAAAATTAAAGTAGTCCAAAATATATTTCTAAGAAATACTCTAAATGCCCTCTGGTTCATTACAAATGAACAAATTCATCAAGAATTAAAAATTACAAAATTAGAAGAAACCATAGCTAAATTAGCTAACAATTTTTACAACAATCACATACCTCACCAAGTACCATCATTTTTAAAATGGGGAAAAGTGCAGATTTCCCACATATAAAGTCAAGATTTCCCACAGACAAATCCAAACCCCCCTAAACCACTATACCCTCAGGTCCTTAACATAACCATATTCCTTTCTCTTCTTAATTAACAATAACATTAAATCAATAATTATGTCAGTTTAAATCTCACTTATCTTATGGATGGCCAATCCAAAATTGTCGTATAATAATCTTACCTATTTTTAAAACCCTTGAAAGACTGTACTGTCGAACAAGAATAAATAAATAAAAAAAAACATCCATTCTGCGCCGCCCGACAACAATGCCCGGGCATCCGCCGGCGCACGTGGCTCGGCACGCCAAGGTATGACGCGAGGGGGGCGGTGCCGGGCGGCGCACGGAGATCAAAGCGGGCTGAGGAAGCGCAGGGCGCATCCAGGTTTGCGCGCGTCCTCCGCAGCGACAGGCTAATTTTAATCCACCTCCGCTTTATGAGGGGCCTGGCCAGCCTCCGCTCCTTGGCGACCTCGCGGAAGGGCCCGCCGTTATTGCTTACAGTTGCAGTTCCGTGGAAAACTTTGTTTGGCTTTATAAAGCTTTCAGTAGGATTTCCTCGTAAAGTGAATAGATACTACTGTGTCTCGGGTGAAACTTCAGGTTTGAAGAGAAGTACTCGTAGTTTTGCGAGGTGGTGGAATTTTCTTTTCAGGTGTTCCCAAGATACCAAAGTCTATTTTACAGACACATTTAATTAATTGTCTGAGTTCAAATAAGATTAGATGAAAGTTGTATTATAAAACAGAGGTAATTACTATCTTCCTTATTGTCCATATTTTTGCAAACAAAATCAGAACAAATATTTTAAACATTTCACCTGTATTTATATGGATTTTACAGAAAAGTTTTCAATTCCTTCCCCAAATATTACTTTTCAATCTATTCGTAATCAGGCTACTTTACGTATCGGTGGCGATTTAGACTAAGACGTCGTTTCAATTTTATGAGTTAGAAAGTTCTGTAGTGGCAGCAGAGATCTTATGGTACTCCATTATTAAAATTTCAGGATATAAGAGGTATCAACCACAATACTAGGCTACATAAAAAGGAGAAAAAGGGTAAAAAGGCTATAAAAAAGGATGTTTTCCTATAGGCTAAATAAAGACCTTAGATCATGGAAACTGAAACAAGAATACTCCACATTTGCCAACCACCTAATTTAACAATTACTCTTTCGACCCGAATACCAACTTCAAAATTCTACATTTTGAAAATAAAGGGAACAAATTAATTATTTCGGAAAATTTAGAAATTTTAAAATTATACAAAAATCCTAACCTAATATGTCTTAATGAACAATCACAACTAAAGTCCAACCTCATTATAAATGTATTTATTGATTAGCTTTCCCATCCTTTTATTTCCTCCCTCACCTTCCCTCAGTCTGTCTCCGTATCTAGTACAAATCACAAAATGGCGTCACCCTAGGATTGATCACTATGTTTACTTAATGTGTTTAATCTATGTTACTTGGGTAAGTACTCTATTTAAATAATTTTAATGTTCAATCCGATTATGTACTTTCTTGTAGATGTAGTTAATCACTTGCTAATTTGTTAATTAATTTTAATATTGTAGAGCCCCTGCCGATGGGAAAAATTCCCGAAACACGTGTATGACTGAATTTTCTACAAAGTAAATTTATATAGACTACCAGTATGATTGATACCTCTTAATCCTGAAACTTTAATAGAGTTAGAAAGTTAAGTGTCTATCTAGAAACAACAAAAATACTGAAAGTAATAATGACAAAATAATGAATTCTAATGCTCATGAATATCAAACGCTTTAAAATTTTACGACAAACTTCTATAAAATTTCTTTATTTAATTCTTTACATAAAAGTTTAAAGCTAATCTAAAATATATGAATTCATTAATTAATATAGAGATTTATGCTGAATAACAGTTGTCCTATGACAAAAATGAATTGTAAAGGAATGATTCCAACGATTTATTCTAAATCATGAATATTGTGATACTAGAAATAATATTTACACAAACTTATTACAAACGCTGCTTTGTTTTCAACTTCCTCCGTCATTACCATCATCATGTCTGAGATCTTCCAATACACACAGGACCCAATTATTATCATTTATTGTGGTCAAATCATCGCCTTCTCTTTCTAAGATTCTTCGCGTAAATGTACATTCGGTTCTCTTCGTTATTGAACATTATTAGTTTCCCAATAACATTTGTTTATCTCTTCTACCACAAACCAAATTTCACGGCCAACGGTGCGAATCCGAGCAGAGATTCATATTCGACATTGATACAGTTTTAATCACTTGCCAGAGGTAGTTATAGGACAAGCAATATAACGATAAATTGGAACTGCATGTCTTGAAAAATAGAACCGCGTTTTGAGTCTAGAAAAAAAACCTGAAGCAGTATGCTCGTTCAAACAGCAAACTGTAACTTGCTGAAGCCATTGTTTTGAAATCACATACAAACCCGCACGCAACCACTCATGCAATTGTTCTGTGGAGATCCTTATGAGCGTTCGTTTCTCAACAAATTGCCCAAATTCTTATTCCATTCAACTATGTAGTCTTTCCGACTCGACTGAGGTAAGTTTTGATGGATAGTGAGCAATGATGTTATTAGAATGATGGAACAAAAATAAATAAGAGGTAGGGAAAAGGGAGTACCCTAAAAAGTATTTTGCAAAACATCTATGACCATAAAAAATTCAACATGCATCCACCGGGATTTGATCTCCGTCACCCAGAGTGACCTCAGCTCTACGTCACGGGCTGCACATTTTTTATGAGAGAAACAAAACTTCCACTTACGATTTTAAAAGATGCACAAGTTCTCCGCGTGTCAATTTCTTCAGAAGTTAAGAGAAATATACTAAGAAGCCCGAAGAATGCTGAGAAAATTTTCATGAAAACACTATAGCATTCACGCGTTACTTTCCTCTTCTTAAATATTAATGTTTTATGAGAAAAAAATGTATATAATTACATAAAGAAATTATATTTCGAGCTCCAACTAATATTATTGTGCTTAGTCAGAAACTACATCAAAATATCCCAATGATACAATTTTTAGTTTCGCAATTTCTCAGAGAATGAAAACAAAATTCCTTTCTTGGAATATTAATTCCCAATCTCCGCTGATGCCACAACCACGTCGCATATTCTACAAAGCGCAAAACGGAGTTCGCGGAACACGTTAGAAAAAACATCCCGCATTCGAAACATTTGCAGTCAGCACGCCGCAAGCCGTTCTTTTCTGGAACAGCGCATGCGCCAATGATGTACATCAACAGAACACTCGGCAACCCCGAACCGCACGAGCAGAGACTATCTGCGCCCCCGTCATTCTCGCTCGTCCCTCTCAGCCATCCCTCTACTTTCGCGCTACCGCCCCGCCCCGCTCCGCCCACCCCCACCACGTGGCCCGCTGTCCTCTTCCCGCTCCGTCCCACCAGGAACAATCCCGCTCCTCTCGCACTTCTCCGTCCCGCCCCGCTCCGTGTCATCCCGCTCGCAGGCTCCGCCCCGCCCCCTCGCAACGGTGAGCGACGTGTCTGCTGCGGCGGGCGACGCCGACGGCGCACCGGGCGCGTCGTCTGAATGATGCACGCGATCAAATTTTCAGCGGCGGGGCAGAGGCCGTCACCCTCGGCACGCCCGCGGACGGCGCGTGGGGCGCGGGGACAGGGGAACCGACAACGGTGGTGAGTGAAACCAACAACGGACCCGTCGCAGTGGAGCGAACGACAGGCACGGAGAAATGCAGAGTTGAAGGGAAAAAAGGTTATGTTTCCTGGGGCGTGTAAAAGCGGGAGACGGGGTTCAGGAGAATGGTGGGCGGCGAGGATGACGGGCGGCGAGGATGACGGGCGGCGAGGATGACGGGCGGCGAGGATGACGGGCGGCGAGGATGACGGACGGCGAGGATGACGGACGGCGAGGATGACGGGCGGCGAGGATGACGGACGGCGAGGATGACGGGCGGCGAGGATGACGGGCGGCGAGGATGACGGGCGGCGAGGATGACGGGCGGCGAGGATGACGGGCGGCAAACTGGGCAGAAGTTAGGCGGACAAGATATAGATATCGCAGAATGTGGTCCTGGAGATCGGCTGCCAGAGAGACTGGTGATTGGAAGGGTGGCGAATTCGGTCAGACGGTTCGACAAGGGGTGGGAACGTTGGAGTTCAAGAATTGCAAGGAGCGTGGACGAGCGATGGAAAGTGAGATCCGATGGCAACCTACGGGATGCGGGATATCCCCCTTCAAATGTTTCCCCCCCCCATGGGATACCGCCCCAGCTGGAACCCGCTCTAAGCCCCCAGAGATGTGTGGTATTGTAGTGCTTGTAAGTATGTCAGTATGAGTAAGGGGAGAGAACAGGACATGGAAGAGGCAGAGAAGATCGCGCGCGTTTCGTGAGGTGTTTGTTAGGGAACTACTGCTCGTAGTAGCAGGACCGGGGGACATTTGTAGGAACGTGGCTCGGACATAAACACATGACGAAGGGCAGTGGAGCACCCAAGGGGGGACTCCTAGGGCTTCAGCCCCCACCCCATAAGATACATATTCGAAAATATAACTACATTACTTGCAAATATTTCCTGTACTAATAAAAGTCTGCGGAAGGGCGATGGGCAGGCTTTGGGTGGAGGGCGAGATTGGTGGAGAGCGTAGGGTGAGGGCGCGGGGCGGAGGGCGGAGGGCGGAGGGCGGAGGGCGGAGGGCGGAGGGCGGAGGGCGGAGGGCGGAGGGCGGAGGGCGGAGGGCGGAGGGCGGAGGGCGGATGGCGGAGGGCGGAGGGCGGAGGGCGGAGGGCGGAGGGCGGAGGGCGGAGGGCGGAGGGCGGAGGGCGGAGGGCGGAGGGCGGAGGGCGGAGGGCGGAGGGCGCAGGGCGCAGGGCGAAGGACGAAGGACGAAGGACGAAGGATGAAGGATGAAGGACGAAAGACGAAGGACGAAGGCGGCTCAGGGCGGATGGCGAAGGGTGAAGGGCGAAAGGTGGGCGCTGGGCGGATGGCGGAGGGCAATGGGCGACTTCTCGTGAACGTGCAGCGGTGGTTGGCTCCGCGTTGCCTGCGAGTGGCAGCTGCTCCACACATCGAAACACTGCGCGATGCGCGTGCAATTGCCTGTCGGGAAATTCGTTTGCCAGATATTGCGCGGCAGGCTTCAATGAGCGTCTGGCGACCTACAGGAAAAAAGTATTTTTGCCTTGTGTTTCGGTCCATTCGCGTGCAAGATATTACTCTGTGATTCAGAAATGAGGAATTCGGTGTGATATATTCCAGCGAAATATTGAATGACATATTTGTGGAATATGAATGAGAGTGAGTATGAATGCGTGTTTTTTGTGAAGGTGTGCAAGTAATTACCGGTGTAAATAAAAAAAAACAGAGTCGGAAAATTTTAGAAAACAGATCTTTGAGGTTGAAAAGCATCCAAAGTCGATGGAGAAGAGAACTGATATGCAAAACAATCATCGCGATGTGTGTGGAAATTTTAATTGCGAATTGAGTATTGAGAGTTGCAATTTGATGATTGGTATAAAATATTAGAGTATAATTTACTTCTTTTAATTAATAGCCCAACTGAAAAATTTAATTTTATTTATAAAGCATCAAATAATGAGTGCGAACGTCGATCAATCGCCAGTGGCGGCTGCTCCTTACGGGCTGTAGGGCGGTGCCCTCCCCTGAAAAACAAACCTCCGGAAAAGTTGTGAAACTTGCAATAAATCGACTCGTTTAATTTCTGCATACCACCAGCGCAATTTTTTGAGGACTAATTTATTCTTATGTGCCCCATTAAGCGAATTAATAATGTTTTTGCTGTGGGTCGCTTCGAGGAGTATCGCGAGTCCGTCCGTAGTTGGTGCACGCGAGACAATGGAAGCTTGAGGAGGAGTGGGGGTACTGGGAGTTGGGTGAAGGCAGCGTCCTGCCATTAGGGTTTTGTTCGGCAAAGTCTGTGCCTATTAATTAAGCTAAAAATACCGACCCTTTCGTCTGATTTAATAAATTACTTTTTTGTTTGCTGAAAAATATATATTTTTTTAAAATCTCTTATTTTCGCGAGAGAACAATTGTTTCTTCCGTTATCATGTAATTATGTAAAAGTTGCCTTAGACAAGGATTAAACTCCCGATGCGTGAAAATCGGTTGTATACTGTATGCTGCAGTTTTCCTCGTTCAAGAGATACTTTGAAGAGGTAAAATGATCGTGATAGTTTGGACAGACACGCCGCCCCTCCTAATTCCCAACCCACCGGCCGCCAAAACTAAACTTGGGTTCTTTTGTTGACATCTTAAATTTTTGGTATCCCGAAACATTTCATAAGAAGGTAAACATCTGTATGTGGAGCGAATAAGTGGTTAAGTAAAATGTTCCTACTCCGTAAGGCACGCTCTTTCGAACGTTGCACACTTCTCTAAAATAAGGATTTTGAAAAATATTCTTGAACATTTCTAAAATTTTTAATATTTTGAAAAATACTTGAAATTTTTTAAAATATACCCCCATTCTAGTAACATTTCACAAAAATTCGAAGTAATTACAGGCATCACTGACGAGAAGAGATGAATGTCGTGTTAAAAAAAAATAAGGAAATTTGACTTAACGACGTATTCATTGTCATACAGATACACTTAACATTTATACATTTATCTTTGTGCTCTAAGATAATATTGTACATTGTAACTTTTTAATTGATAAACGTGTGCCTGTCAATTACAGTATAAAACAATGTAGAATGCTGGGAAGCATAATTATGAATATATTAAATATAGCAAGGTTGGAGTCTGTCAACAGCATAGCAACAATATTGAAAATAAACTCAACACATCCTGTCAGGAAAGTCACTAACCGGCTAGCACTTTCCGGTTATGAAAAACGATTCACGAAAGCAGATTCATGTAAGCTGAAAACAGGCTGGGAGGAACCTGAGAGGAAACTTTGAATATTCATTTAGCAGCGTAATTAGGCAGCCACGGGCGGACGAAGTGCAACCCTGTGACGTCAGACAGCGCGTCCAGGGGCGTGGCGCTGGGCGAAGGAGAAAGCAGCAGCGACGGGAGGGGGGTGGAGCACAGCACAGTGGTTCAGAACGAACAGAAAATGGAATATGGAATACCTTTAACAATACGTTATTTCCACTGCTGAAATTTAATATCACGTAAAAACTTCAAAGTTTAAAACGTATCTGTTGGGTTGGAATCAATGCTCCATAGCTCATCGGAAAAAAAATTGCATCGGCAGTTCCATTGACAGTGGCAGATGTTCATCATTACATAGACAGGTGCTGCTTCGAGATGTTCAACTACTGCCTAGAGAAAAAAATCTAGCAAGCGTCCATTCTAATCAGGTGTTTCCTGTGGTTGCTTCAACTAATACCAGGCGAATGCTGGAGTAGAATCCTAACCAACGGGTCACGAACTGCGCGCTTCCTTCCTCCAAAATCCTTGCCTCTATCTCTTCTTTTCCACACGCATACACATAATTACGTCACACTACATTACCACTCATCTCGGAAAACCCATTCGAAAATTGGAGCTTGCTGCGGCTGGGATGGCGCTGAGATAAACACCCAGAAAGGGACCCGCAAGCCGACGTGTAGGACTGCACCGAATCTCCTGTCCCATTGGGGCAGGAACGTCGCTGCTTTCCGGTGTATAACATTCACTATATTTACAGGACTCATGATCTCAGTAGTTAACGCGCCTGAAATGCATACTCGCTCACTCAGTGAAATAAATGAACGTTCCTTTGGTTTTATTGCAGGAGCTAAAAGAGAGCTCCTGAGAATTGGGTTAACGTTATGCAGATATGTAAAATGATGCTTACTATGCCTCAACAATACTACACAGCAACCATTGACCATTATGGTTTCCTATTGTAACTAGGAGCTGCAACTCGCTTTCCTCAGCTGTCTGCTCTAACGAAGAGAAACGCGCCGAACGAATTCTTATTCTCATACTACAATGACTTACGATTATAGAGAAAATTGAATCAAGCGATAAAAACTGAAATTTATTAAAATTGATAAAAACGATGAAAACTATCACGCACTTTCCCGATCGTTCAATTTAAATATTAGTTCACGTTTAGAATGAAAATTGACGTATCAAAAATACCTATTGTTAATGATGTGTACATTTACTTCATGGTATTTTCTCTTTTCTTTCAGCCATACTGGATTTAGTGTGCCATTCGCGTTGAATGCTCTTTTGGCGTTGTGCATGTAAAAATATTAACTTCCTCTTTATCGATTTAATTCTAACTTAATTTTATTGTTAGAATGTAAAGACATTTGACCACACACTATTGATCAAAATGCAACCTATGAATCTTATTTGGGTGGAGTAGATAAAATATTGAATAAAACTTAATTTTTACTGATCAAAAATTTCCCATATCTAATGAAATACATTTAAGTGGTAACGTTGAAAGATATTGCTATTCAGAAGATAAAAATAAAAAAATATATTGCCATAATATATTTTTGCCGGTGACGAAATAACACTCTTGGTGGTTGTAGTGTTAGTGCCTGTCTGCGTTACCCTGGATCACTGTGCGGCAGTGAGGGCGGTGGTGGTGGGAATAGTGTACACAGCAGGGCGTTGGCGCCACGGAACAGAAGACGAGCACAACAGCCCTCGCGATGTAGCAGACGCCCAAGGAAGATGTGGCACTTATGAAAAGGTTAACAAAGCACGGAGGTGACGTACATGTAGGGGAGACAAGAAGGACATTCGATAATATGAGCATAGAAGTGCATTTGGCGGATACGTCTGCTAGCATTATTTTCATTTTCCTATTTTTCTTTCTGTCGGAAATTGCTTCTTGGAAATATTTCAGTTTTCAGGTCTTTTGTTGCTCATGAGTTTTACATGTCTTCAGGTATACTATTCTTTATAAATGTGTACATATTTAATATCAAGTTCAATTTTTAATTTTCTCGTATACGCACGTATATACGGAATATACGTAGTATAGAGAAAGTTATGTAATTCCGCGGAAAATATATTTAATGATTTCAACGGAAATTCACGATTTACGGTCTCCTGATACCGAAAAAGTGGTGGTGTTTTTTCAGAACGTCTGTCCTTCTGCCTGTCGGTCTGTCTGCCAGTTCGTCTGTAAACACTACTAGTGCCTCAACCATGTGTACGATTCTTTTTCAAATTGAAAAAAATCCCTGTCCATCTAGCCCGATTAGAAGCTTTGAGCTTTTCAAATTTGGGAGTACTTTACTTAAAGCCCCTGGGACATTTTCAACATTTTCTCAAAAACGGCTACAATTTTTTTCTTTAAATTTTTTGAAAAATAGAGTAAAATTCATTTATGAAGATGGCGTAGGTCGGGTTTTCACTCAACTCTGAATTTTCGAAAATTGCAAAAGTTTGAATTTTTTCGGCGACTTCAAACAACAAAATTGAGGATAAAGATTTTTCGTTTAACATACCGTATTTTCTCCACTTTTAGTTATTTCATTGTCATGCACATATTTTTGAAAATCTTAGTAGTTTTCACGCAAAATTGCGTGCAATAAGTGTAATTTAAAAAAATAACAAAAATAAGATTTTCTCAAAAATGGCTCCAAATATTTTCTTTAAACTTTAGGTAGTGAAAGTGCTAAATGTACGATATAAGATGACATATACTCCATATTGCTCTATTCTCTTTTTCTAAAATTACGAAAATTGTAATTATTTTATTTGTCTCTCACGTCGTTGCATACATTAGCGGTAATTTGTTAACATTATTGCATTTACAAGTGCATGTGTTTTATATGAAGTGACAAAGTTTTCATGCAAACTCAAAACTTTTGTGTGAAAACGAGATGAAATTTCTGCATTTTCAGAAACGATCAAACTATTTTCTCAATAATGGCTCCAAATTTTTGCTTAAAATTTTCCGTAAGTGTTAAGATGACATAAAATTAATTTCTCTGTATTATTTTGTATTTATTTCAAAAACACGCAAACGAACGTTTTCTTAAATCTCTCAAGCTGTTAATATGCAATATTTCCAGAGATTTGTGTGCATTGTTGCATTTGTAACTGGAAGTTCTTTAAATGATTTCAAGTAAAGTTTTTCGAAAACTCAATAATTTTCTGTGAAAAAGAGCTTCAAATTATGCATTTCAGTAATGCTTAAACGTCTTTCTTAAAAACGGCTAGAAAGTTTTTTTTATGAAAATTGACACTTAGGTCGAGGTTTTGCTGTTTTCTAATATTCTCGAAGTAATATTTCGGTTCTACTATTACGAAAGCGAAAAATTGAACTTTTTAAAAAAAATATATACTTGAAGCGCTGATAGAACGCAGCTGGCAAGAATTTATAACAAGTCCGAACATCTATCCGAAACCAAAGAAAATAGAAAACTAATACGAGAAAATCTGTGCCATTCTGTAGTACCACTAGTTTAAATTGGAATATAATTGAAATGACATATTTTAAGAAATATAGTTGGGGGACCAGGAATGATTGTTTTGGCATCATTGTTGTAAATAACATGAGTGGTTAACAGTGATTTATTTTTAGCTGCCTGTGAAGTAAATCAGCTGTTTCGATGTCATCCAATCGGAAGGTTGAACACCACTATAGTGACGTGTAAAGTCGTAATTGGATAGTGCCATAACATTTGATGAAATGTCACAGGCAGCATTGGAAAAATCGCAGTATAATAAGCCAGTTGGCACTTATCAACTGTATTTAAATCGGTGTTTGACTGGCTTTGTAATTACTTGACTTCGGGTTGCCCCGTAGACAGTTTACAGAGTAGCAAAATAGCAATGTTAGGCATTATACATATGAAACGAGCATATACATATAATTTTCATTTATGT
Source organism: Teleogryllus occipitalis (assembly GCA_011170035.1). Classification (NCBI taxonomy): domain Eukaryota; kingdom Metazoa; phylum Arthropoda; class Insecta; order Orthoptera; family Gryllidae; genus Teleogryllus; species Teleogryllus occipitalis. The sequence goes on along the minus strand of BLKR01000003.1, from coordinate 285,443 downwards.
AATATTTTATTTTGTATTACATAAATCATTGGATTGTATTTGAGGTCATGTCACGGCAAAAAAATTCGTATAGCGGAGTTTCCTGGAGTAAAAACATTTTTGAATTTTTTCCGTTGCTTTTCAAATATTTGTTTTCTGGTCGAAGAATGTAGTACAGAGTGTTTTAGACAACTAATTGTTTTGTTTTTTCTTCATTGATATTTTTTGTTGGCACATGAAGGATTGATTGATATACTGATGGATTATTTCGTGTTTTCCGAGTATTTTTATCGTGGGATGTGGCGGTGTTCTTCCCACACTGAAAGGCGAGTTCCGGCGCCCACCTACTCGTCCATTTGCGAGGGTTTCTCTTTCCAGGTATCGGGGAACCGCCTCAGCCGGAACAAGCTCTAATTTGCCCATGAACCTCCCAACATGTGTGGTAGTGTACTGCATGTGAGTAAGAGTGTATAAGAAAGGGGGCGAGGAAAGGACAAGGAAGAGGAAGGAAAGATAGCGATCTCCGGCCCGTTTGTTAGGGTACTGTTCCGAAATTTGCCTTTTATTGATCAGAAAAAACACGCAAAACTACCGATCAGAGTAGGCGTCCGCTAGAATTCTCCCCCAAAACGCGAACTGAATTCGACCTAGATTTTTGGCTAGTGCCGAAAATCATGCCACAGTGGGAGTGGAACGCTGGACCTCTCGGTCGAAGGAACTACAGTGGCATCAGTTGATGGCACCTCAGCACCTGAGGCACCTTACCCGGTGCACATGAGGTAAATCTTTTGGCTAAACAGAATATGTGTGGTGCAGCAGTATGCGTCTAAAGAATGTGCTCACTTACTTACGGATTCAAGTTGGGGTACATTTTTGTCACCAATAACTCTGCACTATTTTGTAAAAAATAAAAGGGTCTGAAATTCCTGAGGCGGTACCAGTTACCTTAAGAGTGGTGGGTTCGAAGAGGAGAAAGAGGACGAGAAAGATGAAGACAAAGCAGAGGGAAGTGAAAAGAAAAAGTGGAAAATACAGGAAGAAGAGGAGATTAAAAGGCAAGCCGTGGCTGAAATACCTCCAGGTAGGTGAGTAACAAAATGGGATGAGGACACGGAAAGGGAAAATGGAGAAGTAGTCTAACAGTTTGATGAAAGTGGAGGGCAAAAATGAGAAAGTAGAGGATGGTTGGTTATAGGAAAAGCAAATATGTAGAGAATAAGCAGGAGGAATCGTAGGAGAAAGAGAAGTGGACAGTAGGGAAGGGGAAAGGCGGGAGAGAGTGGAGAAGGATCAATTGGAAAAAGATCGAAGAGAAAAAAACAATCAAGGAAAATGAAAAGTGGATAACTGAGGAGAAAAGCGAGAAAAAGGAGAAAAGCAAGAAAAGGGGAAAACAAGAAGTAAGAAGGGGAAGAAAGCAAGAAAAGGGAGAAAAGCAAGAGAAGAGAGAAAAAGAGAAAGGATAATAGGAAGAGAAAGGACAACAAGGAGAGGTGGGATAACAGGAAGAGGAGGAACAACAGGAAGAGGAGGGAGAACGGGATGAGAAGGAGGTGGATGAGATAACAAACAAAGCAGATGGAGGGACGAGAGAAAGAAGGAAATGGTGGCGAAAACACATATCAAGAATTAGGTGACGAAGCAGGAGGATGGAAAGAGATTTAGGAAAGGAAAGGTACATAGAGAAAGTGCGGAGGCAACGCAATTTTATCACGCAAGTGTTTCGTCGCCAGCGACAGGGACAGTGAGCGAACAAGGGCGGCGGCGGCGGCGCATGGGGCGTGACAGATGCCGTTTAATTAAGGGCAACGGGCTGGAAGCGGCAGCGGGCCGCGCCTTCGCTCCAAAGGACGCGCGGGAAAAGGGTCGCGATCGGATTAAACGCTTTCCGCTCGCGACAGCCCCCGATCAAATACTTCGAGTGGCCGTGTTAAATATAATTTAATTAGCTCCCCGGAGGCAGGTACGCCGCAGCCTCATTTATCTACGAGCAGACGTCATCACCGCGCCGCGAGCTAATTATTTTAAAACGCCGTGCTCTGCAAATATGAATAGCTGTAATGTGATGACGAGCTCGGAAGAGGTGCTGGTGGGTGGGTGAGGAAGGAGGGGGGGGTTCGGTTTTGTGAAATGTCTCGGGTCATGCGCCTTCCCTTCGTAATATACTGAATGTGGACTGCGCTTTTTTGTTGTTGTGTGCACCGTTTTAAGTGTGCTTTTTTTAATAACGTTTCGCTAAAAGTATGGAAATATTTTTCATTGAATCAGGGTTTAAGCAAACAATACCTGCGTAGGACGTTTTGAGAATTTACATAAACAAAACTTTAAATCTGTATAGTTGAAATAAATATTTTGCAGTGATGTTTTGCGTATTTGTGATTGAAATGTAATTGTTTGCATTTTATATATTTCTCCATTTATTGTGTATTTAATGGACAAATTTTATTTAAAAAATTGAGTGAATTCAAAAAATTACAGATGCAACCTTTTATTAATAACATTAATATTTCGTGTGATAGAAACAAGCTTAAATCTGGCATTTGATCACAAATGTGTTAAATATGAAAGAAGCGTAACTCTCAATCTTACTTGGCATACTACATAGTTATGCAGAAATGATTTCTATTTTTCTAGAGAACTCTCTTTCCCTCCAAGTATTTTCAGTCGTGGGTCATGCATCTCCAAAGAAAACACAATGCCAGAAAATACAGAATATGTTTATTTCAATGACTAATCAATGGGTAATTCATAAGTATGAAAGAGAAAGGAGGAAAGGAATTTATATTACTCCTATCACATCATTCCAAAGGAATGACTTAACTGAATACCTTGTTTCAGTTCGAGATAGGTCAGGTAACATGAACTTGTTTCCTCTCTTGCAAATTTACATAACACAGCCTAAGAACTTCTAAACGCAATTTGCAGGCTCTCACGAAACGATAAATATGCCTGAAAGAAGAGTCACCCACCACCTGGCGGCAATGGACGGTTTCCAGCGACACTAAGAATCGTTAATGCCAACGGCCACTATTTGTCATTCTGACACTTTCACCCTAAGAAGCTTTTTATGATGAAGGACATTGTCGTATTCAGATATAATTCACCATTATTTCTTCGACGTTCTTATGATTACCTGTCTTGTCCATATTTTGAGAAACGGGTACAACTTCTGTGGTACTGTATATGTTGTTTTAACATTGGCGAGTTTGGAGAGAAAAATGACAAGAAAAATAGAAAAAATATTATACAAACATTAATTTATAAGGTTCAGAAATGATTTCAATGAGTACCAATTTTTAACGATTTCTTTTACTTTGTATCAAAGTTTGAACTTTTGAATGCAACGTTGATATAAGCTGTTATATAAAATTTTGATTACGATTTTCATTTCATTCGCAGAGAAATAATTAATCATTTCACAAAATTCATGAAAAGTTGAATTTTTGCAAACGTATCAAATGTCGGTTGTCTCAAAGTGTCGCCTTATGTCTGATTAAATAATCCACGAGTTATGTTACAACCTCTCACCGTCGATATTTGAAATGAAAATATTGTCAGTAAAGTACTACACGTACGAACTTAAGTAAAAGCCAAATACCAACTTTTCACATACAACGCAGCTGCTGAAAATAAAGTATTTGATGTTTCGACAGGTAGGTATTAACCTCAGTTACGGGCTTACGAATTAAAATAGAATCTCGGGTTCATTGTAGGGGTTTCCACTTACAAGTACTAGCTGTAAGTAAAAGGACTCAGATTACGTAGAAGCGAAGTCTTAAAATAAACCATGTTCCTAAAGTAAAAGGCGAATACAAACTTCCTACTTACAAACTCATCCCTTGAGAACGACCAATTAATCGCTAGGTTCCCCACAGGCACCTTCGAAGCCAATACACTACCCCAAAATGTCGCTCTCGTTATCATGTGGCTCGCATCCTATACGATTTCACATATAATTTAAAGTAAAAAAAGTGTTTATTTTAAATAATATAAGAACTGACTTTACACAAACCAAACAGAAACTTCACCTCCTATGCCAAATGAACTCTTCGTCAAGCCCCGACGAGTAGCCAACAAGCCAATCAAGTGATCGCGAATTAACTCTTAATCTCGCGCTCGTTGTGTTCGCCCGCCCGAGCGCTTGCGTGCCGCGTGCAGCTTCGTGCCGCACCGGGTAACGTGTGCGCCCATAGCCTTCCGGCGCGGCGCGGCGCGGGGCGGGCACGCTAAAATTCACTCGAGCCGCCGCCACACGCTGCGAATATTATTAGCCGCACGGCGACACCTCGATGGAGCTGGAGAGGACAGTGACGTCAATTGGCGACGCGCTGCTGAAATCCACACCGGTGACGCGACACTTCACGCGTGCTTAAGTTGGGCGCTCGGCAGGAGGAGCATCCGCTGGTGACGCGCGAAGTTGGTGACGCCGAGACACGCTGCGCGGTGGGATGGATGTCGCGTCTAAACGCACAACGAGTCAAAACCTCCCACTGCCAGTGTACAAGAAGTGTCTCGCCTCAAAAATTATTTTGTAGGAGAATGGGTTTTGCCTGACTGCAGCCATTGATGACGCCACCTGAGACGTATTTTACTGTACATACGGGGTGACTTTGGAATTATCATTATAAAACTTTACTAGTAAAAATATGAATTTTAGTCCACTTATATTTCATTTAACTAATTTCTTTTTTCGAATGTGTTCCTTTTATTATATATTAAAGGTATGCAATTCTGGAAATCAAAACTAAGCGACTTTTGTAAAGGAATATACGTGATGTAAAAGTCTATTTCCAATCATTGAAAGACGGTATAAGATCAGATTCTATATAAACGGCCCTTCCTACACTTTCCTTTCGTTTGAATTTTTCACTTTCTGTTCGGGAATAAATGATTTGTCCTGGCAAAACTTTTTATAATTTGAGTTGGTCGTGAAAAATTAGACAACACTCATTTTCGTCCAAAAGATGATTATGCATCTATTTTACTATTAATAATGTATTTATCTTAGGTTTAACAATAAATTTCTTGACGATTGTCAATTTAATACTTTTGATTTCTGCCCAAAAATATTTAGAGTTTTCGTATTTACAATCGTTCACTATTTATTAACTAAGCCATTTAATAAACTAAGAGGAAGTGAGTGTACTCCAGAATTCCCATCCCTAACAAAATGGAATACTCAACCTTTCTTTTCTTGCTCAGATGACTTATATTGTGAATAATCGATTGATTTACATCCTCAACATAGCATACGAGCAAGTTATGAAATGTTATAAAGGTAGATATTGAATCGGAAGATCGCTAAAGTGTCGCATACTCCTGAGCAGGACCTATTCAACACTTGTGAGTGTTCAAAACTGGTTATGAATCTCTGCTGAGCTGCTTTAGGTCTGTAATAGGAGAGGATGGTGGAAAGCAAATGGAGAAAATTAATAATAGTTAAATGACCATTTAATTTAAATGACCATATGTACAGCTTTGCAAAGATGAACAATACCCTCAAGGAAACTATATATAGTTCTGGAAATGTAAATTCTAGACATCTTGAAATGCAAACGTTAATTCTGGAAACGTAAACTCTTTCCATTATCTTTTTCCATTATCTTTTTCAATGTATTTCAAATCTTGAAAATAATTTTGTCTTCAAAGAACGTACGTTCGATTATATATTCCTTTAGGCCCGACTTCATTTACTTTACCTACTTTTCCTCGCCCAAAATGAATGCCACCTCAGAGAAGCAAAATATATTTCTGAAACTGCCCAACACGTATTGCAGCTTCACTCTTTAATTTTATTTAAAAATAATAATGCACAATAACACCACATAACAAATGGAGTGTACAATATTACGATTCTTCTCTCGGATACAAAGCATGACATCATAATGACAATTTTTTACAAATAATTTAAACATTTATTATCAACACGTTCATAGATGTGAACAAAAAGTAAATTTTGCAAACTTAATTAGCAACGATCGCCACATGTGTCCATTAGCCCAGGCGTAGATCGTAAATAAAAATAGGGCTTCAGCCTTGGAACACTGCAAGCTGTCAAACGTCATATTAATACGACCCTAAAATGGCAAATACAAACATATACATACGATTAGCAATGGTAAAAGAAGATACAAATAAAGCAAAGATTGGAGATTAAGACAAATACGACACAATAATATCAAAACGAAAATGCTTTTATTAAGAAATGTGAAAATTTTCTATTTTAATATTTAATTCTGTGTATCTTTTAAATTTTCTCGTTTTAATGGTAGACTCTTCATCATGATTTCTAGGAGAACGGAGTAATTGCAATCTCTGAGAATGTAAATATTTCATGATCCATCTGTTTGCATTGTGTGATAGCATTTACATTCACGAGATGTTCATGTTCATTTTACTCTACAGCACTGCCCTTCCGTAAAATAGACATCGACAGCATTGTGACCATCGTCGATTCTGCCATCTACTTTTACCCTTGTTCAACCGTTCTCCCCTCTCTGTATCTGTCATTATTGTCCACAGTCTCGCACTGAAACTGTCACAGCAACATAGCTGTCCTTGAAACTGTCCGTCATGTAACTGTCCGTGTAACAGGCCTATTTATTTGGTTTCTCTCGACTCTTCATAAAATCTAAAAACATCGCTTTGAATATATATTGGATAATCCAATTGGAAAATTTTTTTACAATATTAAATAAAAGTATAGGATGTATTTGATGTGGAAATAAATAGTTTATTTAGTACACCGCAAACTGGAAAACATAACTTCATCATGTTCTAATAATTTCTATAGAATTTAATCCTCAAAACTCCGCTTGCTACAGTAAATAGATTCTTGAATTCGAGTCGTCATATTGACGGCGTCATAAACTCCATCGCGGCCATCTTTGTGACGTTATGATCGTGGCGTTTTAAGCGTCGTCATCCCCGACGGTGAACCGATCACCTCATCGGCGCTCCTCGCCACCTTCCCACCTCCCCTCGCCCCGTCGTGAGCTTCCCCGCTGGCGTCACTCTCCGCACTCGGCTCCAGGCGTCATGGCTGGCGACGGGCAGGCCGGCGCCCACGCCGCACCCGCACAGTGCCCGCACCCTCGGAATCGGAAGCGAACGTTTGATTGGTTGGTAACTAGTGATTTCGGGCGCGTCAAATACTATGGCCATTAGTCTCGTAAGTGTAGTACGTTTTAGTTCACGAAAGGTGGCGGTGATCTTCCCCCGCTGGATGGCCAGATCCGACGCCGACCTACCGTCTGCTAGCGGGGTTTCTCCAACCAGGTATCTCCCACCAGCGGGGTACCTCTCCAGTCAGGACAAGCTCTAAGCTCCTGACCGGCATGTGTGGTAATGTAGTGCATGTTAGTGTAAGTATGTGTAAAGGGCGAGAAGGAGAAGGAAGAGATACGAAAGATCGTTTGTAAGGGTACTCCTCCGGCATTCGCCTGGTGTTGATCGGAGAAACCACAAAAAACTAACATCAGTTGATGCACTGAGCTACCTCTCCGGTGAGTGAACGTTTGACACTCACGTAGCCCGCAGTGAGTTTTTGTTTTTGTCTCTCACAGTGACATATTGAAGTAAAAATGATATACATTTCTCAAGTAAAGGGAGTTATGAAGGAAAAATCTTTTTTTCCGCATATTCTCAGTTGTTTCAGAAATAGCGGAAAACTGCTTTTTATAGCACGTTTAATTTAATAAAATGAATTTCTGTTTGAAATTCGAGATTCAAAAATTTTCATAAGGTACAGGAATGTAACCTCGATAATGGCTGTTACGCCAAAAAAACAACAACTTCGTTTGCAAACCTCAACACAATATATAGTTTGCGAATGACTAGTTTCTAGGATCCTGCTACAAACAAAAATCTTGTAAGATATACGAACGCCAGCCTGATCCCATTACGGATCAGGAAGAAGTACATGACAACTGCAAAGAGGAATAACTACAAGTAAACGAATAATAATTACAAGAAAAAGAAGAATGACAACTATAAGAAGGGAAATAACCACTACAAAAATCAATGACAACCACAAGAAGAGCAATGACAATTTAAGAAGAGGAACTCCAAGAATTGATTGATTAGCGATTCCAAGCGTGTCATCGGCTAATATCATTTGTCCCGTAAGTGTTGTGCTTGTTTTTTCCTCTTGAGGGGTCTGAGATCTTCCTTCGCTGGCTCGTGAGATAAGGCGTCGATCAACGTCTTCTTCTGGGTTTTAGCTAGCTGGGTAACCAGGTATCGCCTACCAGCGGGGCACCGACCCAGCGGGAACAAGATTTAAGCTCCCGGCATTCTCCTGGTATTGAACGGAGAAACCATAAAAAACTTCCAGTCAGAACAGCCGGCCGCTAGAATTCTCCTCCAGACAGCGGCTAAATTCGACCTACCTATATAGCTAGTATCGAAAATCCTGTCACCATCGGGACTCAAGCCTAGGATCTTCCAGTCAGAGGCACTGCAATGACAAACTACAAGAAGAGGAATAACAACTGTTTTTTTTAATTTGTTGCGTTCTTATTCTTATAATTATCGGCGCAACGCGCCTCTTCGCCCCCTTGTCGAGTATTTAACGCGGAGCAATCCTCCATTAATAACTCTTAAGTCTCGTCTCGTCTGTCGGTTGTCAAGAAAACCGCCAGGTAGAATCACCGCGTACGCGCCTCCTACTACGCGCTCCTGCGTCTCTACCCAGCGGCCAGATATGGGTAGGAATTAGGAAAGGGAAGGGTTTACGACACTTTACAGGGGTCGGAATAGCCCTTGCGACGCACCCAAACTAGAAGAATAAACTCTAGTCTTTCGCTCCAAACCCGATTGTAACCGTTTGGCCCTGCAGATTGACGGTGCGGCCCACTGCGCTCGCGGTTTCCGTGACCGCAGCGCAATTTTTATCCCTCCTTGGCACGCGGCGCGGGTAACGCACCGCCGGCGGAGCCCGAGACCGGTAAATGCGTCTGCTCGTAAGTCTGCGCTCTGCGACCGCGGAGAAAAGATTAAAAAAAAGAGGGGAAGGCCTTTTTTTGTGGCATTTTATATAGGAAGTTTTCTGTCAACATTAATGCAAAGATTTAAATGTGTCGCGGAAAAATAAAAGGAGGTTGGGTGAAGCACGAATGACATCACGTTTCCTGTTCTATAAACAACTCACGACCTTTGAATTTGTTGAGAATGTGTTTAAAGAGAAGAGAACGTATGGTTTGCTGTTGCACAGAATTAGTTACTAACGCACAGTGTTTTTACTCTTTTTGACGATAAATAAGTAGTTGTTAACAAGTATGAGATCTGTGCATTCCATACTTTCAATTCATTTCCATGCATTCAAGGCCATTAATGTAATAATAATATTATTTATTATTCTCACCTTACTTCGTAAGAAGAGTCAGTATTACAATTGTAAGTCATAAATCGGTGATTTTTGGATAGAAAAAACTCTTATTGCCGGACTCAGGTAACAGAAGTGGATAAATCTTGTTTCTGGATACTTTAAGCACATACAAAATTGTGTCAAATGGTACAGACAGCAGAGTGTTAACAAACAAATCCCACAGCTTCCCGATGCCTGGGAAAGGCCGGAATAGTGGGATTTAAAAAAAAACTGATTACATTGTTTTCCTTAAGGGTACAAGCACTAGGCAGTCACGGTCAGGACAAGATGATCCGCACCTTCCACCATTTTTAAAAGTTCGAAAGAAAGATATGCCGTTCCGTCCGTACCGATAACGCCATCGGCACTTACAGCAGGACGTCTTTTCCTTCGTTTCAGTTATGAGGTTATGTGGTTATGTCAACGTATGAGCGAACACGGTTCAACTTTATTATCTTGTTTCATGATTATCCCGAATTGTACACAATAATAAGTTTTATTTAGTGTATTATCCAACATTCGGATGCGTAATTTGGTTAGCTAAACCATCAGTATCAAGGTCTACCATGCGCTTAATTCAAAATATTAAATGTATTTGTGAACGGTGACTAAATTATACAATATTTTCGAATTATAAATTGTTTTAAAAATGAAGCCAAAATATACATTATTTTCAGCTCAATGGTGTAAATTATTCTTTTTTTTATCTAGGACGATTCTATTCTTAAGTTTTTAAGTAAATAAATTAAATTATAATTCTTCCACAAATTCTTCTAAAATTTCCAACTTCAGATATCTCCCCCAGTGGGATAGCGCTCCATCTGAGACACGTTCTAAGCACCTGACTGGTATCCCGGCAAGTGCGGTAGTGTAGTGCATGTTAGTGTAAGTGTGTAAAAGGAGAGATGATAAGATAAGAAATAGGAAGGAAAGATTGCGTACGGTCCGTGGTCATTTCCTAGAGCACTATCACGGCGTTCGTCTGGTACCTATCGGTGCAGCCGCTGCTAGATTTCTCCGCCAGATTGCGGCTGTCGAAAATCTGTCACCATCGGTACTCAAACTCTGGAATCTCCCTGTCAGAGGTGCTGCAGAAAGAGCGGCAATGATGACTCTGAGCTTCACTCGACCATTGAAGAAGAGCAATGGAGAGAAACGAATGGCTTATCTTGGTGAAAGACACTAAGTCTGACACTGACACTTAACACTGCAAGGGCAGTAGTGCGATATATATATATATATATATATATATATATATATATATATATATATATATATATATATATATACATTTTCATCCATATTAAATCGTTTTAGGATATTGGGCTCTTCCACCGTGTGTCAGTATAAACGGAACGCAGAGGAAGTCAGAGGAGACGGATCGCAAAGGAAGATAGCATGCACTCTGTGGTGCATTCTATTCGTTGCTGCTCCAACCTTGTCGTGGAAATGATTTGCAAAATTATCCATCAGAGCTGTCGACCTACAAACACGATCACGAAAGGCATCTCAAACTCGATGACCTACATGAAGCTAATTTCTGGAACTCGAACGGGATGGATCAAAAAAATCTCCCACTCTCTTCTACTGTGGCCCATCCCCCACAGAATATTCGTATATACCGATGGTGACGAACCTTCATAAAACACAATAAGAATATATTAAGTAATTTTAATTCTCGCTTAAATGACGTCTAACCCATTCATCAATATTGCGCGTTCCATGAAGATATGGAAGTGGAATAAAAATATATATAAGATATTGTGAAATATTTTTATCTCTTCTCTACTTTTACTATCGCTAAATCTGGATACTACTTACAATAAATATCTAATATTATGAAGGGGATTACTTCCACTACCATTATTAATATTATTTCTACCATCACCCTACTGTGCTCATAAATTCTCAAAATTTTAACACTAATTTATTCATTTACTTTCAATTTAATTATGGGTTTCGACATACAATATTTCACTCCTTACCTGTTGCATGCGGACGTGTAAATCTATACAGAATCACGATTCCTAGAAGTTCTATTGATTAAAACGAACTATTAGATTCATGGCAAATTATATAAATGATCAGCCTTCCTCAACAATAAAAATTTAACATTTATTCTTACGTATTTACAAAATCTATTGAGCTCATGAAATTACTTTTTCAATGTACAACATAAAAATACTGTACAGTTTTGAATATAGTTCGTAAGTTTACTCCAATGTCTTATTAGACGATTTCTTGGTCGAATCAGCAGAATGTTGTCTATGGAATGTGCTTGGTATCCCTATTCTCGCGTTCTTGCCCAAAAATGTTACGGAATGCCCTCATAGATTTGGCGTGTATGAATTATATATATATGAATTATTTGGTGTATATGAATCGCTATGAATTAATATTCCCATAAAATCAATACGCGGTCGCGACTTACCCTATCTGTGCTTCGTATGAAACACCTACGCGTGACGGTCTATCTTCAGCTACTTATAGAAAAATCCTTCCACCTACGGAGCTATCCTAATATACATTCCCTCGAAACACGGAGTCTATTTTAACTCAAAATTGCAACTACTACATTAATAAAATTCACAATTACTATTCAATACTATTTAAACAATTCCAAGTTATCAGACTACTCATAAATTCCCAACTCACTATGCTGAAAATCCGTTCGCAGCTCACCAACAGCTTAGGTGTGCACGCTTCAATATCTTTGGATATAATGAGTTCGGGACGTATACATCTGCACCATTATTACTAAGGCTGGATGCCGATTTTATTCTTCAAATTAAACCCGACGTTCTTGGCTTATCACAATACGAACCACCTCTTTTCTTCAGTCGACAACCATTTGAATACACGATGACGCTCAAAAAACATCTAATAAAAAGTCATTTAATTAGGAAACATACACTCTCTCTGCAGGCAGTTTTACTTTTTAGTTTTACTTTCTTAGTTTTACTAGTTTCTCGCTACCTCTTACGCAGTAGAGAGAAAATTATATAATGCTGTGCAAAATAACAGCCAATTTTCGGCATAAAAACTCTTATTACAGAGTCGTGGTACCAAAAAGGCGGATAAATCCAGTTGCTAAATTTAAAAAAATCCTATAACACGTGATGTAGCCAGAATCCATGTTTTGTGGGTCATTGATACTGAAAAATCGAATGACGGCAAAACATCTGTCCGTCTGTGAACAACGCTAGCGGCTAAACCGCCGGGGCGGCTAAACCGCACGGGCGCCGGGGCGGTTGCCCGTGTCGCAACGTCGCTTCGGGGGATTTATCCTCCGCCTGAGTCGGACACTGATGCATCTGTCCCGATTGAAGCATCCGGGAGAGTGCTGCGGCGCAGACGCGGAGTGAGGCGGGGAGGCGTAGGAAGTGCGTGGGAGCGAGGCGGGGTTGTCGCGGGGCCGGATGGGTTCCAAGAGGTTAGGACGGAGAGCGACGAAACGTACTGAAACGACAAGGAGCACGAGAGACGGGGCCGGGGTGGAACGGGACAAGACGAAACCCGGCAGTGCATATCGGTGCGATATAGGACGTCCCGATATAGCGGCGTTTATCGACACGTATAACATGAGATGAGAGATGAAATGCGGCAGAGTATATTGAGTTCTATGTCGATTGGCGATGGCAGATGATATCGGAGCGAGATGCAAAAGAGTGTAATATGCGACGGTCTTGTCTGACGAGTAAGGGAAGAATTTTCTGGCGAGTAGGGGCAATATTTTCTGCAGTTTGGGAGGACATTTCTTGGAGACTCATACTTCGTTGCCTCACGAGTGAGGGCGACATTGTATCACGAGTGGGGGCAGCATTGTCTCGCGACTGGGAGCGACATTGTCTCGCGACTGGGGGCGACATTGTCTCGCGACTGGGGGCGACATTGTCTCGCGACTGGGGGCGACATTGTCTCGCGACTGGGGGCGACATTGTCTCGCGACTGGGGGCGACATTGTCTCGCGACTGGGGGCGACATTGTCTCGCGACTGGGGGCGACATTGTCTCGCGACTGGGGCGACATTGTCTCGCGACTGGGGGCGACATTGTCTCGCGACTGGGGGCGACATTGTCTCGCGAGTGATCGACAATGCCTCACGAGAGCGGTTCGTGACGTGGATTGGCAAGTGTGAGCGAATGTGCCTGCCATGTTATGTTCTGGTGTATCATGGCGAACGTGACGTACTTGTATAGCAATGTGTAGTGAAGTATGGTGTGCGTGACATCGTTCGGAGTACTGCGAACTGTGGTGGCATCGCATGGCTTTCTGTGGTCAGCGAGGTGCGGTGAATCAGATGTCGTGGGCGGGGAGGGCTGGAGAGGAAGCGGAGGCGAGCGCGGGCGGAGAGGAAAAAAGCGCGTCACCAGTGCTCGGGGACGCGCATTCCAAACAAACAGCGACGCATTTAGGGAGGCATCTGCCACTGGGTCGCGTGACGCTGGCGTCTGTCGTGACACACCCGAAGAGGCAGGGGGGGGGGGCGTAAATCAGCTGCAGGGGCTGTCGCAGTTGGGTGTCGTAAACTTCCGTCAGGCAGAACGAGTGTTCATTATCAACACGGGTTTACGGCACTGGGGAAACGTTTATTCTATTGAAATTATCTCTACTTTTAGGCAGCTGTATAAACTGTTGCAATCATGAGTTCCGTTAAGGGAGGTCGAGATTATCAGAAGGCGAATTCATGGGAATATGCATTACAACAGTCACAAGAAGTGACACATGAGACTATTGTTTTCTCCATATAAAAAAATTTAAACAAGAGTCAAACTTACATGATTGTAAATGATCTTTATCTTACTATACGTCTGTTTTAAATTTTGAAATTAAAAGAATGACCTATCGGAAATGATTTTTTTTTAATTTAGCATTTTCTGGATTGCCAGAAATATATTTCTACGAACGTGCTCAGTTTAGTAGTTTGATAATATATTTCTAAGACGTAAAATTCTAAAACACAATTATCAAATCGTTTTTGAAGGGTACGATATACCAAAATAAATTTAAAAATAAATTCATAAAGGATAAAATATACTTCCACATGATTTTCTCTTAAAAGGGTGCAGAACTCTTGAGCCACATTCCTCGAGTTTATTCTTATCTTCATGACAAGAAGATCGATAGATTTTTAAATATTGGAAATATACCTTACCAGAGAATATAAGTTTTGGAAAGAGTTTCAAACATGTGATGTACTAAAAAACGAGTACCAATTTGACTTCAAAAATAATTTTCTGAATAACTTCGTTACTGATTGTGATGCAACTTCCTTACTAATCTAGTTATAAGTTGTTGATGAAATATACATCTGTATCTGTGGTTACAAATGAGGACACGTATTTGACAATCCTTTTCAATAATAATTCTATACCAATCCTAAATTTTCAAACGAAAAACTAGCCTTCACCGAGAATCACAATTAATATTATCTTTACGGAAAATATATATTTATATAAAACAATGAACTTCCTTTCGCACAAAGATATTAAACATTTATTTCGAGTGGTTGTGTAATAATACATAAATAATACTTAGAATATGTCCCATTTCATTATTTTGTAATTCTAAATTTGTGGTCACGTCTGGGGGAGCAAAGTTCCTTATACATCTGTGAAAGTACATAAAGAACGACAGCATTTTAATTTGGAATCTGACAATGGAATAATCAGTTTGCAGTTTATTTCTATTCTCCCATTTCTTTTGCACTAATTCCATGCCATGTTCAATCATCGATTCTCGTTCAATCTTCAGTTCTTGAGCATGGTTATCTATCAGTTTCAATCATAATATTTCAATCATAATATTTCAATCAACTTGTTCCCCCCCCGCCCCCTGAATTCTGTTCATTCATGTTTCTCTTGTAACATTCACGCCTCCTGATTCTTACTTCCCTCAACAGCGGTTTTTATTCCAGCGAACGCGCGTTTCTCGGAATTTACATCTCGCTGACACGAGCTTCGACGCGCCGACGGCAAACGGGGAAGGGGGATGCTGACGCGCGTAGCTGGGGGCGCTCGTAGGGGTTGAGTCACACAGTGGCACAGAAAAGACTCTCAGGGCCCCGTACGTGTTCAGTTGATTGATTGATTAATTGTTACTGTATACGGGCGCGTCAACTACTTAGGTCATTAGTTCTGTAAGTGTCGTGAATGCTTTTTCATCATCAGTTGGCGGTGATCTTCCCCCGCTGGTTGGCGACATTCGGTGCCAACCTACCGTCGTCTAGCGGGGTTTTCCGCAACCAGGTATGCCCCAACAGAGGGCCACCGCCCCAGCTGGGGCAAGCTCTAAGCGCCCGACCGGTCTCCCGGCATATGTGGTAGAGTAGTGTATATTAGTGTAAGTGTGTGTAAGGGGTGAGGATAGGCCAAGGGAGATGAAGGAAAGATCGCGCGCGGTCCATGGTCCGTTTGTTACGTTTGTTAGGGTACTGCTCCGGCATTCGCCTGGTGTTGATCGCAAAAACCACAGGAAACTACCGATCAGAGCAGTCAGCCTCTAGAATTCTCCTCCAGGCAGAGACTGAATTCTACCGAGCTGAGCAGCTAGTGTCGAAATTCCTGCCGCCGTCGGAACGCGAACCTAGGACCTTCCGACCAGAGGAACTGAAGAGACATTAGTTGATGCCCTGCGCCATCCCTCTCGGTACATGTTGTGGATATGCGAGAGTTCTGTCCCGTTCCGTTTCACTCACGCAGGAGTCATTGGCTTCAGTGGCTTCTACCGCGACAGCCTGAAACTGTAGCGAATGACTGCAATCGTAGGCTTCCGCAACCAGAGCGATATGAAGGCTCTCAGCTAACCACTATGATCAATTCTTAAAACGCATTCTTCAACACAAAGTGCGTTATCAACATGCCTCCCTACACCATCAAATCTGTTCATTTATGTCTGTTCATTCTTCTATGAAGAAGACCATGATGTAATGGTCAAAACGGCATCAGTGCCTTCGACGCGGCGTCACCTGAACAGCCGAGAGACTTCTCCTGACGCGAAAGAAGATTCCCGACATTTTTGGGGGGTTCCCCAAATTCGGGAGAAGAACATGTGTGTGTTTGTGTGTGTTGGTACGTGCGTGATCACGTGTCATTACGCTCTTAATCATCGATCACGCGTCATCACGCCTGTTTGTAGTTGGCCATGCCGTAAAGGTACGTGCGCAACCTTTTGCCGAGTAGCAGAGCGTTACAGACCGAACATCCGCTACACGAAGCGACAAGCGACTTTCTTGTTGCGACGATCCGTTGCAACGAGAAAGCGCACACTCGCCGAAGAAGACGAGCAGCAGATAAGCGGCGATGCCAGGCAGACGGTCGCCGAAATGAGGACACGACACACAGTAAATTTAAACATACAAGCCTGGTCTATTGAGCAATGGAGTAATTCTTCTTTCCCATACCACTCGTAAAATGTAATATCCGATAATATTGTTAGAACCTGGATGGCAGTCCTAGAAACGAACGGCGATGTCGCGTCATCACAAGAACATGTCCCAATACGTTACGGTTAATGAATTATACAATAATACAAATTCTTAACATCACCAAATAGGAACCGAGGTTATTGCAAAATTCCGATAACAGGATAAAGGCCAGACATTAAGAAAAAAGACGTCAGATACTGATAATCTTTACTGTAATTCAGCAACTGAAGTTCAACTAACATTTTGTCTACAAATCTTTAAATACTGTAATTTTTCACAAAAAACGCAGAAATTAAATTACGTATTAACTTTCACAGATACCACGGAATTAAAATTACATTCCGACTACCCGATAAGTTTACACAAACACACACCATAAATTCAGGCAATCGCTGTCCGCTGCTTTAATGAATTAACTCGTATCCGGGCGGTGGGATAGATCCTAAACTTGTCGAACTGGAGTTGATCTGCTCCACTGTGGGCGCGGCGCGGCGCGAGGAGGGCGCGAGTGGAGCCCCCTGGCGGCGCGCGGCGGAGACGAGCACCGCTCGAGGCGCGCACACAGCCGCGATGGATTTACGTGGCGCCGAACAGCGACGGCGCGCAAGGCGCTTTGAGCGCCGCCGCCTCTTCCAGGCGCCGCGACTTTGCACGCAATCGCCTCCACGGCCTCCTGCGAGGACGTTGTAAAACGCGCTGATCTCTTTTTTCTTTTTTTTTTTCTATTTGATCTATGACTTTTGTCCTACAACCCTGACACTTTTGGTTTTACAATAATTTACTTGCAGAATTACAAGCTTAGACGTATTAAACATTTAAGGCTCCCACAGACCGACACGGAAGATCTGCAGCCTGCCCGGATTGACCGCAGCGGAAGTTTCGCGTCACGTGTTGCCTTACGAGCACGTTCAGACTTGCGCGGCACGCGAGCGTCGCGGCAACGGATTGGCAGCGTTTAATCGTCGGCAAAATTTGTAAGCAGTCAGACGCGTTTCTTCCGCTGCAGCTCGAGTTTCGTGGAACTCCGCCCGTGTTCGGGAGTCTTCGCTCCCCTCTGGGTCGAGTGACCTTGCCAACCGTCACCAAACGCTGACTCATCATTGACGCTCCGGTGTGAATGGTCCCACGAATTCCGCGGCCGCGTCTAGATCGGAACTGCCGCGACGCACCCACTGCGGATCTACCGCGCCGGTCTGTGGGAGCCTTTACTCCAATTTACTTTGACCATTTCACTCTCTTCCTGAGTGACTTACAGTAAGAAAATGTTATTCGAACTTCAATCCCAGCAAAAAAATCGAATTTTACCTTCAAAGTAATTTACTTTAACGTTGAATTCATTTTGTCAAGTTCCATGAGTATGTAGGTACACTACACTACACTCTGCAAATAAAACATTAAGCAATATAAAGCATGAATGCGTAGGCTTTCGCGACAGGAGTCAATAGATACTGGGTTCTGCGGGAGGTGCCGGGTCCTTGGCATAGTTGCCGGTTCGATCATCATATTTCGACCTTCCTCAGGTCGAAATGCAGCATTTGCCCTGAAGAAAGCGGTGGTAAGACGGCTGAAACTTTGGCATCTGCGTCCAGGATGTAGCATCTACCAGACAGCCACGTATATAATGACTATTTTTGTATGTTAGAAATTTTTTGTTCTGAGCCATGTGTTTTAATAAATATAGTCCATTTCGTGAGTATTCTGACAAAAAGTGGTGTTTTGATACTGAATGGTTGAAAATTAATGTTCAAATCAAATCTCAAGCTATCAAGATTTGCTCATATTGTTTCTCTTGATCATCATAATTATCATCATCATCAATATCAACAACCCCATTATAATAATAGCCAGATGTAAGGACAGGAGGTCAAGAAGAGTAATATTAGCTGACCCTTTCCATGGTCATCATATTTAATAATAATAATAATAATAATAATAATAATAATAATAATAATAATAATAATAATAATAATAATAATAATAGTAATAATATGAAAAATAAATTTAAGGGAAAATAAAGAGAGTATTATATTTTCGGTCCCAGTAAAATATCCGTTGTTCCATCCTCATATTTTTTTAACCATTGATTCAAAACTATGCCTTTGATATGCATTGTTTTACTGATACTAATGTACGTAGTAAATTAATATTTGAAACGATGTTTTTAAAAGTGATCACAACTATTTTTGAAACTTTCAGGAACGATTTCAGAATTCTTGGTTTTACTACCAGACAGAAGCCCGCCGCTTTTTTGCATGTAGCATTGCATTCATTCAGGGGCTGTAACAAGTAACTTTAGAACAGCCACCCGGAGTTGTTTGTGTGTTTTGAGGTGGTCGACAAAAGAGTTCGTTGTGAATGTGTTTATGAAAACAGAAACAGAGTGTAAACGTCAAATTTTACGCCAACTAACAAGAATGATGGAGCGTGAAGTGTAGCAATCCGTCAAGAAAACGAAACTTCGATCGCCCCCTGCGTGGGCAAGGGTGGAGTGCCAGAACAACCTGCAGCTTGGAAAGCTGTCGAAGTGAATACCCTCGGCCCACACTCATTGACAGAACACATCAAAATGAAATAGCTACATCCTCGATTGTCTTCAAAGAAATTGCTGAATATCACATTTGAAAATGGCGTTGATGCAATGGGAAATAAATTAACAATAAAAGAAGTAAATTAATGAAAGTGAAACGTTCAATAATTTATTAAGATATGTAATTGCAATATATTATCTTCATAATGACTTAATGAATAAATTTTATAATTGAGAAAACTATGATTCTATAAAGTTAATGAAACTTAATTTAATATTCGACCAGAAAAGTGAAAATAATATATAAATTAATAATAATTTCTTAGAACCATACATAAAGAACACAAGCTGAATGTTTTGTTTTCCTCTTAGAATGCAATAATGCAAAATATTTGTATTATTAGTTTATTTTTGCAATTACTTTTTTGGGTCTCACGAGAAAGAAAACTGTGGCAGCGATCTAGCTGAGATCATTCACTGATTTACTGAGGCGCATTTTATCATGTATTGCAACCATTTAGTCATGCAATATATAAGACATGTGTCAACGTACTTGTAATAGAACCCATTACATTCCACAATCTTACAAGCAAATGGTTGGTCGTAATTTAAAAGTTTTCAAATAGCAACTTTGACGTAACAGATGAAGAGGTAAATCGAACAATGTAAATAATAACTTCATGCTAATATAATGTAATTCCGTTTAAAATCGAAATGTAATATAAGTTTTTTTTAACATACCTTAAAATGTACTGCTTTTACAGCAAATTCTTTTCAATACAACGTCGATATTCAATACAATACATAATATTATTTCTGGTCGTTTCATGACTAATATTTTGTCATTAATATTGAGCGAGGAAATTGAATCCTTCCGGCTGAACGGGCTGTAACTGATACATTAACCTACTAGTCCGGTAAAAGCGCGATTAACAGAAAGGCAGCATGTAGACCGTATGTCCACACTTCCGTAATGATTCTCAAAAGGTGAAATAACCACGAATTTCCCGCCAGCATTTCCCAGGAGAAAGCTCGGAAAAGCCGGCCGGAAAATCACGGATTAATGAGTTAATTAATATGCATGAAGTCGTGAATTATTTGCACGCGTGCTCTATCGGCGGCGGCGGTGGCTGCGGCAGCGGCGGCGTGGGTCCGTAGACGTGTGCGCCGCACCTCACGACATAATGACCCGCTGTTTGCCGAAGAGTGTTTTATAACGCGCCGCCAAATAGATATTCCAAGAGAGCCAGAGCGCCCTCATTTGCATACAAATGAATATTGTGGGAATTTTAAATCGCGTGCACGCGACGCCTCGTGGACATGTTAATCTGCCACAAGTTCCCCATTGAGGCGCAGCGCCGGCTGCGTAAACTGCGTTAAACTTCAGCGCTGCCGCGCTTTCTATAAACACCGTTTAGTCTGCACAAGCACGGCTCCTGAGGGGAGGAGAGCGAGGCGGAAGAGGCAGCTTGGAGCTGCGAGAGATGTTTCATTGTTGGCAGGTTTAATGAACAGAGTTTGTCTCACGCGATTGGGAAGGTAGCTGCTTTATCTTCGCTGCGGCAGGAATCTTGCTTCCGCTGTTTCATGGTGACTCAAAACTATTGCAACTGCATTTTCATTTTCTCTGGTAAAATTATTGTCAGTTGTTTGTAACTACTGCAGAATTATTGTGATTCAGACTCAACGATACGCATGCCTTCTGCTCTCTATAAAAAATGGTTAGGTGTGGTGAAGAGACGATAGTCGATAAGGTAGGATACTTCCGTAAAAATCTCTATAGTATCATCTGATATGGAAAAAAGAATTACGAGATACTGAAAAATGTTCCGGATTTTATGAGCTTTTTATCTACATTTTAATTATGAAAATTGATGAATTTTTATTTATGAGATCACATGTATTATTTCGTGCCTTAAAAGAATTGAAAACAATTCGTAGGACAGTGCATCTGTAACATATTTTTATTAAATACTTTTCTGAAAATTTCATTATAAATTCTTTTATTTTTGTTATAACGAGCGGCTTGGAAACCGTATGATTACTTTTTATATAAAATAGAGTTCCGTTGGCCACTTACACTTTGTCAAGAAATCTGAACAATTTCAACGCCGACAATTTAGACAAGATTTTCATTGTCCCTTTACAACATCATACTGAAAAATGATTCTAATGTGTAACAGTCCATAACTCAGAAAGTTGCAGCGGCAAAGTGTACACGACTGAAGACCAAAGGGAACGGAGCCAAACATTCCAGTCGTTTCGAACTCATAACTTCAGCCAGTGAGACTAACGATCTTACACGACGTTAACAAATGGTTCACTGCGGTATTTCTTTGCGAACTGCGCCTTAACATCGGGGCCTTCTGGGTCATCGACAGGTCAACCCATCCTATGACAGGACAACCCATCTATTGATGGGTTGAACAGATGAAATAATGAGATCGAATTCGTTTATATGTTTTCGTGTTTTATTATTCATTGTTCTGACAAATTATAAAGACTATATAATGACGTGCATTATGAATGAATATATACTCAACAAGTGGTGAAGCAGTAAGCTTCTATCTCATTTTGGAGAATCAATTTGCTTTCATATTTAATTTATTATGAATCAAAATTTAATTTATTATGACTAAACAGTGGCTAACAATTCATTAGTTTATGCAATCAACAATGATGAAAGTAAAATTCATGTCATTTCGAAAGAATTAATCATTATAATTATAAATTACGGTTACCATACATCTTTCAGTACAAATTATGTAAGTATATACATGATATCGCAATAAAATGGCGGGAAAACAAATAAGAAAAGCTTTTCGTCTTTATGTAGTGTGAATGATCCCCAATTTCTTTTTAGTTGCTTGTAGTTGTTATAAAGTTATGTTATGTAGTAGTTGTTATAATAAAATATAAACTCACCGTTTCTAAAACGATTAGAGAATGCAGCCGGTAAAAATAAATATGAGACAAAATGAAATGAGGTATAACTTGCTGTAACTTCATTCGTTACATTATCATGCTATGCATGGTCAGAATAATATTATACCGCAACAACTAAAAGAGAATTTCGGATATAAAATATGAGAAGTATATCAGATTAATAAATCAGGATATAAAGAATTTGAAAGAGTTCATTAATGTAGATCACTTTAATGGGAAAAGTTGATAGAACAACCGCTATCAAGAACGTGCACTGGACTGTGAAGTTAACCTTACAGCTTATCACTGGTCATGGCATTGATAGATTTTAGATTAATTCATTATTTTTGGTAGACTTCAGCAGTAAACCTACACAACAGCTTGATAAGATAACATTCACAGTCTATTAATATCTCTGTAGAGCAAAACATGCTATGTGCTAATTTGGCTAATGTTAATATCGCGTGAACTACTTGCAAGAAAATATTCATTAGTCGGTTATAAAAGCTTAGTTTTATAAAATAATTTATTTGTTATGGATTGTTCAGTTTCATTAAGACTTACAATCATGGGCCTGCAGAATCATGCAGAATGTCGTCAGTTCAGTAAACAGTGGGCGTGTACTCACCTGCAACAAATTCATAGATTTAGTTACTAATATTGAACATCGAATATCGAGGATGTTTTGTGAAAAGAGCATTATCAACAACTTTGGCCTTACTAGGAAAGATAATAGTAATAATAATAATAGTAATAATAATAGTAATAGTAATAATAATAATAACAATAATAATAAATAACAATAATAATATGAAAGATGGTTTCGAATGGTAAGCAAGGTATTACTACACTTATCAGAAGAAATAGAGATATTAGAAAAAGGTTTCTCAGCAGCAGTAAGCTACATTTTTAATTCAGTTTTTTCCTCCTGAAAATATCAAGTTTGTTGATAACGACCATCTGACAAAACACTCTTATATAAACTTACTTTTGAATTTTATACCCATACATAAAGTCAAGTAACAATCAACAAATCACATTCAAAGTAAGTCCCAGGGATCGATATCAGAGGCAACTAAAGAGAAGAACAGAATTTAATAGGTAGATGAAAATCATAGTGAGTTAGATCATGATGCGATACGCGTTTTGAAAATTGAAAAAACAACAACTAAAAAACAAACAATAATACTAACACCGTGAAAATTATTCCATTTCTCTGGTTTCAGATATTGGTGCCTGACAAGCAAATGAGATTGAGAGTTTTAGAATATTGTGGCTGCAAGTGCCTCGGTACGCTGCAGTATATTATATTCAAAGCAAAAGTTACCAACAATCATATTACATGATTATGAAGAGTAGATAGAATCTCATATCAACATAAAATTGTAATTTATTTAAAAATGTAATGGAAAGAACATTACTGTAAATGTATGGAAGTAAATTAAGAAAACAGTTAATATATACATTAAATTCTCTGTGACATATCACAAGTAAGTGTGTCTGAGAAGTGATTAAAACATGTGTTTTTCGAACAACCCGAGAACTCTAATAGGTGAATCAGAAACTGGCGTGGTCTCGACCTAGACAGTGAACAAATCACGCTGAAGTGGGAGAGAGTCACACAAAAACAAACGTTCTTAGTGGAAGAACACATTCGAATCGGCAGTTTTGCAAGATGATGTCCACAGAAGGTTACGAATTGATTTGCATCCGGCGGGGATACAGGTTGTTACGCTCGGAAAAATGTAATTTTTGTTTAATGTAACATGGAGTATAATGATTGATGTAATGATTTTGAGGAATTGTAAAGGACAAATAGAAACGTGCTACTTGTTCACGTAAACGTGATGTAAGTGATGTCGAGATACTATGCAAAGATTAATTTTCTTTCAACTTTATGAATTTTAAGAATTTTATTAAGTTTATGGGTTTTAAGAATTTTACAGATTTTCTGGATTTCGTGTTACAGCTCTCAGCGGACTTTTATCTGGGAATAACACGAAGGTGGAAAGAGGAGACTATTGGTATCGTAAGATCGAGCTTCAACGCCGTGGGAGACATGCAGTTGAAAGAGTAGACACAGGGGGAGGTCGCAACTAGGGATTGCAATCCAGCACTGTTTTCAATCCTGCGGAATTTTTGCTGGATTGACTTCAATCCAGAGGGATTCCGCGGAATCCCGCATAGGTTAAAGTCTTTTTATTGAATTAAAAGAACTATTTTTTGTGAGTGATAATTTTTTATTAAAAATTGTACGAATCAACCACACCTTACTGCACTTAATTGACTAATTATTTTACAGTTCGGCTACTCGTCTACTTATTTATTAATAAAAGGTACAAAAACAATAACAAATATAAATATTTGATAGTACTTTCTTGTAGTTTTTGTAATCTACTTGCTCAATTAAAGAATCATTATATTTTAAAAAGTTCTTGAACACAATAAAATTAGCTTCAAATAAGGATTAAAAACAGTTATTCTAGGACAACTAAACAAACATTACACTTTCTTTGCGGATCGACTTCAAAATAAAACCACACAATAATTGTTGACGAGTGACGTGGCGACGAGTGAAATGTCAATTGTCTGGTGGCGCGGAGCCGGCTATGTATAGTTGTGCGTGCATTGTAAGATAGAAAACAAACAACTGAACAGCAACGTCGCGTCGCTGAGGGAATTAAAGGTGGAAAATTTGAATGAATACGCGATTTGATGCTTGCGGATCCGCAAGCTGTTGCGGGGTCCCGCAGGGGCTAAAATTACGCTGGATTCCGCTGGATTGCGGGATCCCACTTTACTGGATTGCAATCCATTGTCGCAACGTATTCAACAAGAATTTGCTACAAAGTGTGAGAGAGAAGTTGAATGTAGTCCTTGTAAAACTACTGGCAAAATATGCGCATCCCTTACGACTCTGATAAAGGGCGCCCTTATTACGAAAAGAAAAGTTTACTCAACTTAACCGAAAGGTAAAATTAGTTTTGAGGAATAGGCAGTCAGGAATGTATAGAAATAGGCAGTCACTGCAACCTTTTGAAAAGACGAGAGACATCTCTTTGCGTCATCGTGATCACCGCGGACAGGAATTCAAACGAGATATCCGCCGTTCGCGTGGCCTGTAATGGAAGGCGGCGAGGGCAGCGAGGGCGGCGAGGGCGGCGAGGGCGGCGAGGGCGGCGAGGGCGGCGAGGGCGGCGAGGGCGGCGAGGGCGGCGAGGGCGGCGAGGAGGCGCAGGTGCGACAAGCAATTCCATTAGCCGCCGG
Organism: Teleogryllus occipitalis; assembly: GCA_011170035.1. NCBI lineage: Eukaryota > Metazoa > Arthropoda > Insecta > Orthoptera > Gryllidae > Teleogryllus > Teleogryllus occipitalis. The sequence continues at coordinate 259,952 of BLKR01000003.1, read as the reverse complement.
CGCCACCAGAATTCAGCCACAAAGGGGCAAGGTCGCGCCAATCTCGGCGCGGGTGCTGGCGGTCGCTCTAGAAGCCCCGGGGCAGCTGCCGTGAGAAGAGGCGGCGGGAGGCGAACGCGGAGGTCGGGACCAAAGAAGAGAGCGGGAGGGAAAGGAATGAAGGAAAAGGGAGGTACTGTGATCGAGAGAACAGGGGCTGAAAAGAGAGGGATTAAATAAGTAATTTATTTAATTAGCTTTGGGCATTAAACCTGGTGGCAAATTCTTTACACTTATTATATATCTAATACCATAATATAATAAAAGAATTAACACTAAATACATACAATTCAATACATAGTACAACATTATTCCATTTAAGGCATACCTAATAAATGCAGAGGCCCTTCACAGACAACTGATCTTATCGCTTACACTATTATTAGAATTTAATGAGAAAGTGTTTATGTTTGTGGGAAAAGTCTCCATTAGTGCTGTAGGCAAGCTATTCCATGATCCGACAGTTCTATTTACAAAATAGTATTTTCCAACATCAGTTCTCTGTTTCCTTGGACTATTTTTTCTAAGATAGTCGTGACGTGCTAAGTAGACATGTTCATGCATTCTTTCCTGAATTTCCCTCCATGCCGAATTTTTCTCTAACGCTTTGTAAAATACACACAACCTTGCTTTTTCCCTATGGCTCGCCAATGATTCCGATGATGATACTATGTTGGATATATTTCTTAATGGATGGAAGGATATTCTCGAAACGTTGGAGGCGGAGGAGATACTGACGGGGCGGGGTGATGATCCTCAGAACTACGAAGCAGCGGAAGCTACTCGTACAAAAACTACGGAACTATTTTTACGAAGAGTGAATGAAGAGTCTTAGTGACAGAGGAAGAACGCTGCAAGTTCGAAAATGGACGGCGTCCGAAATGAAGTAGACACTCCAGGAGCCCGTACAGGGTAGGGAATGCACACGGGTGAGAGGAGGGGGAGATACACTGAAGACGGCGTGGCAGGGAGTGCTGGCCGGATCGTCACAAGAGTTCGAGTGAGTGGAGACTGACGACTGTGAGCAGAAGAGATGAGGTAGATGAAGTGAATGGATATAGTCAATGTGACAGCAAAGATACAGTACGTTAAGTCCGAAAGGTGATTGAAGAGCGTTGGGTGTGGGCCAGTAAGGTACAAACTGGATAGTTTATGTAAATTCCAGGTGAGATATGTTCTGGTGGAGCTTGGCGAGCGGTTGAGAAAGTACACAAGGTGAGCTAGTAGCTTGGAATATACCGCCGTGTAGCATCTGTGCTGTCAAACGAAACATTTACTGTAATACATTGAAAGGAAAGATAGGAGAGTTGGAAACGATAATATATTGTAATTTGCATTACAAGAATTTATGAGTGTCAAAATAGTTCTTTAGACAAAAGAAAAGAGAAAAATTCTATTAGGTAAATACAACGAAAGTTCTAAACTCGCGAGAATGCCAAAAATATGCAATCTTCGAGACGAAGAAAGTTTTGCCTTAAAGAGCATTTTGATGGCAATGAACGCTCATATGAAGATCATATGAGCATATACGAAGATCATATGAAATGAAAATAGAAATACGGTGAGATGGTCTGTTCTTTAAAAAGAAGGAAGCTCTAATATGACAGGTGACGAGCTGGGTAGAATGAAACCCAAGTTTGCTACTGTAATTGTGTAGATTATCCTAAGCAATCTCCCAAAATATGATACTGAAAATTTCCCTGGAAATACATTAATCACGTTAATATCTTTCAGCACCCTTCGTGTCCGTCCTTGCGCTGAACATCTCACGTATGAGTTCATTTCCTTCCTCAACATTTTACCAAACTAAATCCAAGACAAAAATGCACTCTTGATAATCCTACCCGGAAATAAAATTAATTTTAAAATTTTCTCATAATCTACATACAATTTCAATCAACTTAATTGTTATTGAAAGTCTTTTTAACATAATTCGTACAAGACGACGTAGGGTCAACCAGAAAAATTCATCATCGGTTTCCCGCTTTCATCTGACGTAAAGACACGTCACCGGCGATACCGGCAACAACACACCACCACCACGTCGCTGCCAACAACGTCAGCTGCACGTCTCTCATCACACCCAATCTTTATCGCGCACCTCCACCCCTCCACTCCACGCACATATTCACACTCGACTCTTACCCCACACCATCCCTACCGCCACAACAGCACTACCATCTACACCGCCGCGACAACGCCACAGAGGAACTCCACCGCCGGCCGTCGCTATGTTCCTCGCCCAGCCCCAGCCATTGCCATCGCCGCCGCCGCGTTATGCAAACTAGCACGGTGCGCGGCAGTTAAAATGGAAATGAAGGGACTTCATTAGGAGGGCGACGCTCCTGCGGCGTGCCGTGTGCCGGGCCCCTCCAATCCCCGTGCGCCCCTCCCCATCAATCCCCGAGTCCCGCCCCGCCCTGCTCTGCTCTGTCCCGCCGCGACATGGTCACGGAGGTGAAGGTGACGCCGGCAGAGAAGAGGAGCAAGGACCGCCTTGGGAACAGCGGAACAGCCTACCCAAATAGGACGGACGAGGAGTCAGAGAGAACGATTTGGGCTACGCTTAGATCGGTCCGGGATTCCAGCAGTAGAAGCGTGCTTGGCAAAGGAGATATTATATCGCCTCTGATCTTAAATCTGAAGTATTCGCCTATGAAATGAGGCCAGTTTCGGAGAATTATCCCCATTGTCAGTTGGCAACAGTTGAAAACTTAATAAACAATTGCCATAAGTGAACAATATTGTCAGTAGAAATATTTACGGCTACGGGTGGGGTTTGTGGTACTTTATTTGCTGGGCGATAATAAGGAGGAAGACAATACCTGATGATATACGGGCATGATACCAATGAAGAGTATTTAAAGTATGCCTAAGACACAATGGGACCTGTGCGACAGAAAATGATGCTATATGGCTTGTCTAATGTGAACTTGCATTGATGGATATTTCATGCCCTCATGTGTGTTGCCATACAACTGCAATAGCCTCTCACGCTGGTCCGGACGTGGCAATTTTTGGCAAACGTGGCAATTTCTTCTCAGATAGTGCACGCGTGCATGGTTTAGTTTGAAATGATCAAAAGATAAATATGACGATCTGTACATTATTGACTGACAGAAACTCAGTTAAAAGTCCCGTCAAAGATTCAATATTTTATTTTATGTAGGCAGATGCTTCAAAAGAACTACGCTGTAGAAAAATCATTGGAGCCAATTTAGAACTGTGTTACAATGATAAGAAGACTTGATTAATAGATAGAAAGAATAATTGGACATTATTGGATGCAAAGTCCGAGGCCAAATATCTGGAAACAAATATATGGTCGAAAAGTAAACTATTAGAGAGATAGAAGAAACAATGAACACTACGATGATTTGGATTAGCGATAAAAATTAAGCGTGTCACAAAATGTCAATTGACAATGGTGATAAAACTTGTAGACTGCTAATTTCAATTTCATTAGTGCGAAAAGGAGACCACACATGATCTCTAGCTCTTTGAATCAGGGGAAGGAGAGAAAAAAACCTACTCGTAAGACAGGAAACTAAAAGACCAAAGTTGTGGAGGCGGTTATCAAAGGAAGATGAAGAAAGGGTCAGATTTGCTCGATAGATGAGTTCAATAAAAGTGGACACATTTGTAGAGTTAAGCCTTACTTCAACGTGAACGGAACTTTGCCGCTGTCACTTCCATTTAAAATTGAATGTTCGAGGATGGAGGATTCGCCGCCTATGTTCAGTATATGCGTACGGGTTTAAAATGACGTGGGATGGGGCAGCGCAAAACCGAAATTTGGGGACGTACACCACATCGTAATCATGCGCAAATGGGGGGGGGGGGCGGGGCTATGTGGAATCGAAGAACGTTCTCAGAGAGTGTCTGAGCAAGCATCTCGAGGAAATGAAATCACGGAATTATAATGGTGACGCAGCTACTGGTGGCAGCAACGTGAACGTACAAGTATCCAAAGAGGAATTTGGCAGAAGTTACATCTCAACATTTAAGTAGTCTGGAGAGGGAACAACCGGTGGCTCTACAATTTTTTAACAGAGTGTATTATATTGTTCCCGCAATAAGGAAGCGAGTTAGTGGGAAAATATATTGAGAATCGGAGTAGGAAGAGGCAACGGCTTTGACCAGGGAGCCAGGTCAAGAGAAGGAGAACTGGAGTGGCAAATCGAGTCCAATAACAATGTCAAAAAGACTGAGGAATGCAAAAACATGGAAGGAGTTCGGAGGATGAAAGAGTGAAAAGGATAAAGGCAGAGATCGAGAGGCAGCATGGCTCAGAAAGAATCGGCTTAAAGAAAAGGGGGAGAGAACTAGAAGCAACAGCACAGGCAGCGACAGTAGAAGAGCAAAGGCAGTAATGCAGTAGTGGAGGCCGAGGCGGAGATGGCGCTGGAAAAGTCGCTGCCAGCGACGGGGAAGGGGCGACATGAGGGCAGAGGTCGACTCTGGGCCGAGAGGGAGTAGGCGGCCCTAAGCACGGACGGGGGCACTGGATTGATTGATTGATTGATTGTTAGTGATTCCGGGCGCGTCAACTATTAGGATCATTAGCCCCGTAAGTGTAGTGCATATTTTCCTCGGGAGGTGGCGGTGATCTTCCCTGCTGGATGGCGCGATCCGGCGCCGACCTACCGTCGACTAGTGGAGTTTTCCTTAACCAGGTATCTCCCACCAGCACGGCATCGCTCCAAACGGGACGAGCTCTAAGCTCCCGACCAGTCTCCCGGCATGAGTGGTAATGTAGTGCATGTTCGTGTGTGTGTGTGTGTAATGGGAGAGGATAGAATAAGGAAGAGGTAGGAAAGATCGCGCGCGGTCCATGGCCGCGTTGTAAGGGTACTGCTCCGGCATACACCTGGTATTTATCGGAGGAACCACGTAAGATTACCGATCAGAACAGCCAGCCGCTAAACTTCTCCTTCAGACAGCAATCGAATTCTTTCTAGCTGACAAGCTAGTGTCGAAAATCCTGTCACCGTCGGGCCTAGAATCAAGGACCTCCCGGTGAGAGGGTCTGCAGTGACATGAGTCGATGCCCTGAGCCGTCTCTCCCGGTGTGGCGGAGGCGGCAGTGGTGTGGGCGCGGGCGGATGAGAGCGGGGGCGGGGCGTGCGTGACTGCCGGCGCGCGAGTGGGAAGCCCCGTGGCGCCGCTTGCACTTTGTGCGGCAGCGCAACACGTGTTCCGCGTTTTTGCCCTCGCGCCGCAAGAGGCGAAGCGACGCCAGGCGAGGCGAGGTGCCGCCAGAGCTCCCAGCCGCCGCCACAGCCGCCGCTTTAATGTGCGCTCCCCCACGCACCGCCTGCATGGTCTTTAACGGCACCTACAATTTTCATTAGAGATATAATGAACAGAACTGCGTATTTTACAGGTGGACGACCATAACCAAAAAAATGGAAATAAAATTGTCGTAAATTTTACTTCTCAGGATATTTTTAAGAAATATGCGGCGTAATAAAAAGTGAAAATTTTGATTTTTTTAAATCCACGAAAGAAATTATTATCAAACTACATTTTCATATTTTCTTTTATTCATTTATATATGTTTTGTTAATTGTTTATGCTCTAAATCATTGGGAAAAACATCCGAGTTTTGTATAGAAATGATTTAAGTTATTGGTTTGTTCTTTCCATAGCATGCATTTCATGTTGACTAATGATTGCCTGATGAAGCATTGTCTTGAGACATGGTCAATGAAATGCTACCGTAAAATTCATCAATCACTTAGCAGACAAGATGTACATAGCGATGATTTACGAATCACTAACTTTGTAACAAATCCTGTCACGTACTATGATCTGCGAGACTTGTGTAAACCATTACCCGTGAACCCCATTAAATTACATTTATATATTACTACCCTCAGAAACTTGTTAAAATATGTTTGACAAAATGCTTCAGTTATATATTTTCGTTGTAAACACATCGTTTCTGCGTTCTTAGCTCTAAGGAATAAATAATATTTTTCTAAACTTTGGCAAAGCAAAATAATTTTCATTCACTTTGACTAGCATCCAATTAAATATTCAGGAATATTATCAGCCCATGGCCGTCAATTACAGATAATAAAGTTATTATATATTGAATTAAATATTTCGGAATATTTATTTGCGACTTTGTTCCACACTATAGTGTTATATTGAGTGGTGTAATATTAAACAATACGTAAGCATAGAACGATAAATAACGAACATAAACCTAACGGCGAATTGAAAGCCCATCCTTCTGAATTCCTGGGAATCACGCGAGTGCATATTCCTCTCATCTAAAGCGTCTTCATTTTTGTCTTTTCGAAATGGTAAAGTCGATTACGTTCCTCCAATGTCACGGAAGGGAGAGAGAGAGAACGCACAATGCATAGGTTTTTATTGAGACCACTTACGTAGAAAATAAAATGTTTCTTTAGGAGAAGAAATTGGGTACATTGTGTGTACAGGACAGAATTGTTGTTAAGGAAAGAAATACAGAGCAATTTGTTTGCTTCAGTGTTTTACCATTCATAAAATTAAAAGAGGACATTACATACATTAATCTCATCTTTACCTTACTGAACAGTAAGAATACTACATACATGGAAATGTGTTCAAGTGAAAATGGAAATTGGTTTAGACCTTTTATTGTATCTCTAGATAAACTTTACTTTCAAACCCAGCATTTTAATTCACAGATTTCGAACACGCTTGGAGAGGTTTGCAACAAGCAATTTACGACAATCAGCTTACAGCGTGACGTAGAGTTGACAGTATGGCCGTTTTTATCTTGCTCAAAGTCGTGGAGACAACTACATGAATACTCCTCCATTTATTCACTTCCAAGAAAACCATACTGAATGCAATTGGACAATGCCTTTTTGAGAGTAAAAAGTTGAAATACCATTAATATAGGAAATGTAAATATATAAATGATTATATTACATACTATATATTATATTGCTTGTATTATATTACACAAATTACTACATAATTATTAATAGAATGTAGTAGATGTACACAAGATTATTCTCATACTATTTCTATTACTTACAAAATATTCATGAATGTACAACGTCAAAATACCGAATAAATATTTCAACGACTCCATGAACAGCAATACATTTATCATAACGTAGTATCGTAATAGATTTGGTGGCCCAGCATGCGCTTTGAAACCTGTTTCCGCCCCGCGGCTGCGTTCGCCAGACGAATCCGGAAGGCGCCTGGAGTGGCGCGGCGCGGGGGTGGGGAGAAGACCCGGTGCGGGGGAGGGGGCGCCGAAAGCCCCTCTCGTCGCGGACGCAGCAAAATGTCCGACGCGGCGCGGCGCGGCGCGGTCGACTCTGCGCAGGCGGCGAGGAGGAAGCGCGCGACAAGCGGCAAAAAGATGCAGGAGGGCAAGCGGGTCCAGCCTCTGCAGGACGCAGCGTGTGTGATAGAAGGCGACTGCCGGAAAGGGTTGCAGACCCACAAATGGACAACGACAATGTGGTTGTTAATTTTTGACCAAATGTGGATGGCGGAAGAAATTTAAGAGGGAAGAGATAGATATAAAAATGGTAGACGAGTACGTATGTGCTGAAAGTAGAACGGGGAAGGAAAAGCTTAATACATTTTATTTTATTACACTGTACAATTTTATTATTATATTATTATATTATTATTATTATTATTATTATTATTATTATTATAACCAAACAGTTGTATGTAATAACTAATAACTAATGAAAATTCCTTAGCTATGCGACCAGCTTTAGCTTTCGTGAAAGAAATAAAATATTCTAGAGCATATGACTCTCCGAAAAGTGCGGCAAGTCGCAAATTCATCGGTAGAAAAAATATGACAATCTTTAATGAGACTTTGAAAATAAAAACGTATTTATTTAAATATTTGTTTAATCACTGCATCTTACAGGCAATAGTCTTGTACAATAAAACTGACGATATACTATCTCCACGTCATCGTTCAAAATATACTTAGCTTTTTATTTAAAAAAAAAGCCATCAACTCGGTACTTCTGGACTAGCCAAAAATATTAATTGCCTTCTCTTGAAATCTTGGAAATTGATTAGTTCAGGCTACAGTTGTTTAACCCAAGAATATGAAACTGTGATTTATATAATTTATAATCACATTTAGAAAGTCCCTTGTAACAAACCTGGGTGCGATCTGCGAAGTTCATGTTGCCCGACACGATGCAATGTGACGTGACGTGACGTGACGCGACGTGACGCGACGTGACGCGATGTGACGTGACGTGACGCACGTGACACGACGTGACGTGACGTAAAACGAAGTGAAACGAACCAAAACGAAGCGACGAAGTGTCTGCGTGTGGGAACAGAGGGAATGTGTGGAGGCTTCAAAGAACAATACAACTGGAAGCCGGGTCGCGAAGCAACCTCACGAACCCTCGAAGAGGACGCCGTGCAAGATTGGACCGGAGGAAAAAGAGGCGATGGGGGCGGAAGATAAATCGCGTACGACGGCCAATAGAGCACGCGCCGTTCGCTGACCTCGGGCATCGCGCCGTCTGGTGCCTCTGCTGCTCTAGTAAAAAATGTTTCGTTCTTTCTGCATCCATGGAAGTTGAAATCAAGGCACTTCTTTATTTTTACCCCAGTGCGCGAAGCATCGCGGGTGACGTGTTCTTCGTATCTCTACATATGTAATATTATTTTAACGGTCACATGCGTCTTTAACCCCTGTTAACATGCAACCCTACATGTTTGTTAAGCGCACTTGTACCTACCTGTATGTTAAGAAATTTAACATCCTTAGCAACGAGTTTTAACAGCCTTAGCAACGTAAACAACTATCGATTCATCTCAAGTCAAAAGTTTTTTAAGAAAAGAACATGGCGATGTACAAAAAAATCAGATTCAAACAATTCATAAGTAATTCACATTGGTTTCAGGAAACTTATTCTTAATTGTAATATTATTAACAGTACAATTAGAAAAATGTATATAAGGTAAATTAACCTCATTTTCCTCACATTCCACCAAATGAAACTACTCCGGTAATCGTATTTACTGTCGATCTGAAGGTGTCGCCACTAGAAGTCAACGCGCCAATTTCCTAACCGAACGTCGCTTCTTTAGATCCAGGATAATTATTTGCATCCGTCTTTCGCAAACCACGGTATACGAATATTGTTTATATAGATATATCGCAAGAAACACTCCACAATATCGTACTAGCGTTCCGCTGCAACAGAATTCATGTGTTTGCTATCGCAGTAATGTCGTAAATCTTCGCATAATTCTTGAGTTTTATGGTGACAGGTAAAATGCTGAACATGCCACGAAATGTTACAGTGTTATTACTGCCTTGTCCAAATTATAAATCTCGGCTACGCTACGCTCCGCCTCGATTTTTAACCTTTGGCCTCGGCAGTAATAACACTCATAACATTTCTAGGTATGTTAATAGCTATATCAAAATGAATGAAATAATATTTATCTTACGAAGATTATATGCTCTACATATAATAATAATAATAATAATAATAATAATAATAATAATAATAATAATAATAATAATAATAATAATAATAATAATAATAATAATAATAATAATGCTATATTCTTATGACATCATTCTAGTCCATTCTAAGAATCACCAGATTTTTAAGAATTATTTGTGATGGTAACGAAACCATTATTTAAACAAAGTTCATATTTTTTGTAACAAGAAAAATGTCAATGTATAAAGTGCTAAATGTAAACGTTTAGTACCAATTTTGAAGCTTCCAGGCGACCTACAGAGATAGTTGAGGACTCACTTAAAAAATCAGAGATATCAGAGCAATTTCGATATTGTTTCACCATCTGCTACGACTTGTCAGATGAAAATGTAAAATGTCAGTGTACTTTATTCTTTAAGTTTTCATTGAATTATAGGTTCGGGAAAATATATTTTTATTTTTCCAATTTATATTTTGATCGTATCTCTAGAATGACCACCTCGACCAATCTTACCTAATAATAAATATTCCATTGCAGCACATTTTGCGACGTGTTACAAGTGCCTATTCAAAGCCACTGATTAACTTGAGTACACGCATGTCAATGTCTTGGGAGTATTTGGGAGTCAATATTATTCCATCCCAAGACATACTCATGAAACATGCAAGCGGTAAGAATAATATATCAGTTTAAACATCATGCAGAAGACTTTATTTCGCTTTAATGGAGGGGGGGAGTGATGAAAAATCATAAATTACGATTGTTATTTTAGGCTTCAAAGCAGATATTACATTTTTATACAGACTTCCTGCTGGACGTACTGAACATAATAGGCTATTAACAATGGGATGTTTAATTTTACTATTTTTTGAAACGCAAAATGTAGAGGACAATTAAATTAAAACTATGATAATGCTTTAAAAATGATAAGCTTGTTGTATAAGTACTGTATTACCATTATTTACTCCAAAATGTGTTTTCTGACAGATGCAATTTGACATTAGAACATTATGTATTACTACGTTGTCGTTTACACTATGGTAATCTTAAAAGGGAGGGAGGTGAAAATACCTCTTAAAAAATAATTTTTCGAACCAATATTTCTAGTGGAGTGGAAATAAAATAATAATGAATAAATGTCTAATGTACAGGAAAAAATAATGGAATTAATTTAAATCGTTTATGTATATAAATAGAATTGGAGTTCTTGTGATTTCAATATAACTACATTTTTATAAAATCGTATGCTCATTTAGATGCCATGAAACCAATTCAATTGTTTTCACAATTTTTTTTCTTTCTGTCGGTCTCTTTTTTTCTGTCCGGGCTAATGTCTGAAACGGCTTAACAGATTTTGATGAAACTTTTTTTCTGAAAAGTGAAGTATTTTGTTAGGCGTAACTTAAGCTACTTTTTTCAAAATAGTATTATGTATAATATGAACAAGAATTTTTTTTCTTTTACTCAAATGTACACTTTTAATTAAATTTTGTACGTGTGACCTTCAAAACAAAAGAAAAATTGTTCACCTATTCACATGAGGTTTCGTAAAAGCAATCCTCTCTTCTCATTCTTGAATTGAAAGGTTCACTCTTTCAGTTACTATCAAATATCTCTGAAACTATGATGAAGTGCGTTAAAAATAAATAAAACGGTTCTAAAAGACCTCAAAAGTTCCTACAAAATGCATTTTTATTCATTTCGATAGCGCATTTAATCTTTAGTAGTTGAAGATCAAAATTGTTTCTGAAAGTAAGCTGGGAGTACTTCACAGAGCATGTGTTGAGTTGCTCATCACAATGATCGTGACAGCAACGGGGATCATAGCGTGTACGGCGGAGGAGGATGAGCAAGAGCGGTGCCAGCAGAGGCAGGGCGAGGAGGGACAGGGTGAAGTTGAACGATTGGGTCGATTTGGTGGTGAGGGGGAGGGGACGAGGTAGGACAGGAAAACTACCCTTAAGAACGGCCACTGGAATTCTCTTCAATGGCAATACGAGCGATTTCTGTACTGATTAATTCAATTGATCTACACCCAATGCAGAAGTTATATGCATTTATAATTAAACGAACAAACATAACAAATAATAGATGAAAATAATATCCAAAATCCATTCATAGAAGACTGTAATTGATAAATACCAAGATAACACCGAATAATTAAGCTAGTACTGTAATATACGTTAAGAAAAAAAGACAAATTACCTCTTCAAAAATCACGCACATATTATTTTATTGTCTTATATTTAATTTATTTTTGTTGATTAATTAATTATATTAATATAATATTTAATATTGAGATTATTAAAAAAGGATTAGTTCATTAAATTAGGCATACTGACAAGTGGATACTAACAAGCGCAATACAAGAAAACCTCTGAACCTCATAGCGCTCAACATTTCTTTATAGGAGTACCTGACATGGTTTTCCACTCCAAGGGTCATTGCAACCCGTATTGTTTGTTACGTTCGTTAGTGAATGAAAGCATTAACGAAGTCTTTCACAGGGGCAGCGTTGATATGCAACCCGCGAAGCACGTGTGTATGGAGCAATATCCATTGCGTCATATCAAAGGCCAGGCGCATTCAACAGTATTGTGAACCTGGTCGAAGTATAATTCCAAGCATAAGCCACATGGCACTACATTTAAGCTACGAGAAAACCATTTTATCACACGTTCACATTTCTAATACCAAGTGAGACATGCGGAAATAATTATACTATTTTTCTTTTGTTATCCTCTTTTTATTTCCTACAGATTAGATTCAATATTATGTAAGCTCAAAAACATAATGTCGTTTATTGGTTTCTTTTCTGCACGTACTGTAATTTGCTTCTGAGAGAAAGTCTTCTGAAAAGGGACAATCACCTTTCACGTTATATGTGAATCTATTCTTGTAATTCCGTGGTTTGTTTACATGCTTAAACGAAATAATCGTTGCAACAGGGAGATATAATGTATGATGTTAGAGCTGTTAAAGAGTTGCGATTTTGTAGGTACGTTTATTCCTAATTTGATCTGAAATATTGAATATTATGCAATTTTCTGCTTCCTAAATACCAATTTAGTTCTCACTGCAGAAATGTGTAAGTGTATTGTGTTTCTACTATTATAATTATTCCCGTAATTGTAGTTCAAGTGATCATCCAGGAAGTCGTTGTGTCCCTCCTCCGCTCAAACGTCAGATTTGGCGTCGACCTACACATTGGCTTGAGACGTTTCCCTCTCGAAGTATTTCCCCAAGCAAGGCATCGACTTCGGGGCCAAGATATTGGTCTGGTCTCCCGACATATGTGACGGAGTTTATAGTGATTTGCATGTTTTTAGCTATAAGTGTAAGTGTGTATGTATGTGTGTGTGTGTGTGTGTGTGTGTGTGTGTGTGTGTGTGTTTGAGTAAGAACAGGTCTTGCCCTGTCCGTGGCCTGTTTGTTAGAGTATTGCTCCGACCTCCGATGGATATTCATCACAGAAGCCACTGAAAATTACTATTAAGAGCAGTGAGCCGCTAGAATTTTCTTCAATGAGTGACTTGGTGAATAGCGATAAATTCAACTGATCGGAGTTGTATGCATTAACGTTGGATCCACTGAACATAATAAATTATAGCTGTAAGTTACGTAACATAAGTAATATATACTGAAATCGGTATGAATTTTATTAGCATCCATTTAAAGATCATAATACTTAATTCTCAAGAAACTTCTGTTCAGCCAATAAAACAATCAACATTTAAGCGCATAATTCTTTATATGATTAAACGGTGGCAACATTACTCAATCTTATATACTCAAATTTTACAACAAAGGAGTATTAAAGTTTGACAACACCCATATTAATTATAAACAACAATTAGGCAAACCGGAGGTTGAACTTCAAGATTATAAACAAGTTCGAACGTCAAGAAAACCTGGACAGTTCCGAACTAACGGAAGACAGCTTTTGAAGCAGCCTATAGCAGACGGCGGATGACGTATACCAAGAAACTGGAGCCGGCCCAAAGCCTGCGCACGTGCTTTTGTTTGCTCTCGGCCAGGGTTCAGCAAACGGCTCGACGGATAGAGCGGACCATACACCATTAGCGCCGCCCGCAAGCCTGACTTTTGCCAGCTGACAATAGACGCCACCTACGTTCCTCCGACGTGCTTCATTGAGGGATCAGGGCACGTTGGAAGCCCCTCCCACTCGTGTATACCTACATCAACAGCAGCAGTTAATGCAGCGATTCCTTTTATGTTTTGAAAAGTGAAGTTCTAAAACAGCAGCAATTGGAGATGTATATTAGTTGGCCGCTTAAAGCGTGCCGATCCTGACGGTAATTGATTCCCTTTATATTACGCGATATTATCTTGATCCTTGCAAAGTATCATCTGTGGGTTGCTTCGCTCTTTACCACACTGCCACTAAGGAGGTCTGGCGCAGCTGTGTCTCAAACGTTCGGAATGGGACAGCGGTCTGTCAGCCCAGAAACTAATATGAATTCCGGCCGTAAAGGCCTCTTTCCATCATAATAAAACATATTTTTTATATAGTGGTTAAAAAATTTAAGTGAACAAGTAATATACGAATGATTGTACGTGTGCACAGGTTTTGTGATTTTCACGTCATTTTTAATAAAAGTTATTCGTGAACGATTCGGCTCTTAGACGTGCTTAATGGCGGAGAGCGGTTGCGTCTAAACGATTTTTACTGCAGATAAAATCGCCCAAAGCTTAATTTCAAACAATTCTACCTCGCATCAATTTAACGCGACAGAATATTGGAAAGAAAAGATTTGGGATTCAGATGTAAAACATGGATTAATGAGAATGCACACAATGCAACTACACCACAAAAAACATGTCTTAGGCGAGATGCAAATACACAATCTTTGAGTCACGCGCAACGCAACGCAACGCTCCAAGCCCCTACGCCACCTCACTGTACAAAGTCTGACAGGTAAACAACACGTTATTGCTTTAAAATAATTTCACACTTTTTATATTCATTACTTAAATTTCAACACACAAGAAACGTCTTATTACAACTAATATTTACATTAAATCACAATAAATCATTTTGAGAAAGAATTAAGAAAACTAGTTTACTATAATACTAGTTTGGAATCTAAATTTTAAATGTAAAAAAAAGTCAAGCAAAACCCATTTCATTTATTTTCTTGAAATACGGCTATCCTTTAAGTGCTAATAACAGTTCATTACATCTAGTTTCCAAATGCTTGTTCTCACTCTCTGCTAAAACATCACTTATATTCCTGCGCAACTGATACTTTGTTCATCCTTCCTGTTGATGGCTCTTCCATTGTCATCTTCTCTACGTCAAATTCACCATGTCAACCCCATCTAACGTGTCCAGTTAATAATTTTAATTTTATTCGTTTCCACTCTACTTCAGATTATTCCCTATTCACATTTTTTCTGTTCACCATGCACACTTCTCCTGAATTCGGTTCAAATACGTTGATCTTGTCTATTCCTCTTCACTTTCACTTTGTTCATCAATTCTCGCATTTCTTCCCGTTTTCTACTTGCCTAGCAGTACTTATTTTATTTTTAACAAATATTTCTTTGTTTTGCATGCGCTGTTCATATTTCACTGTAATTATAGTAAACATTCATATTCATCTCGATCGTTAGACACTTGTTCGCTGTTCAGTGGCCCAACAAATTGCCATCTGTGTAACTTTCCTTCTTTTCTCCTTGTTCTTCCTTCACCCATTCTCGTATCGATTCCCACTTTCACTTCCCAGTCTTACCTCCCCATTCTGTTCGCTCGCCCCTCCTCTTCGCACTCCATCGAGGGCGCTGTCACAAGAGGGGGCGGGGTCTCCCGGAGCCACAAAGCGCGCGACTTCCATTTCTCTAATTAAGGACGGAGGTATTTGCAGAGCCCTCGGAGGGCGGATGAGCGGACGTTGTCAGCCGCTAGAGCGTGGCCGGCCCACCCGCTCGCCTGCCTGCTCGCCCTAAAGCCGCGCCGCTCCTACCTGCCGCCCACGAGACGCATGTCATGGGATACGACGTTTCTCTCAAGGGAAGGTTAAGGCAGGGTTTCTTGAAATGAAAATCTCATATAGGGAAGCAAAAGATTGCCATGCATTTCCTACGTTCTCTCCTTCTTCTTTGAAATAAACCCAAGGCAAACTAGAAACACGGTTTGAAGATGCTTTAGGTTAACTTTCTTCTGATTAGTTTCGTTTCCTAAATAAAAAAATATTAATTGATACGGCATCTTTGGTGTACATTCAGAAAATTTTAAGATCAGGGACTTGTTTTAAGGTAAATTTAAATGAATTGTGGACCTAACGCCCTTCGACATGTTGGAATGTATTTTTAATTTTTCAAAATAATAGTACGCAACAGTCAACTATTTTTGCGACCACACCCTTTAAAAGATAATTAAAATTAAAACCATGACGTTGTTCACAGTATTAAGAATCTACGTCTGCCTGGATCGTAAAGGTGGTGAGCTCTTTGTACCTTCCTCGGTCCTAAGGTTAGAGGGATGGAATATTGCCTCAGGCAAGTTCCCTGTGAACTCATATTTGTATTTTGTTACGAAAGTGTGAGTGGCCAAGTTTTATAATCTCACCGAGAAACATAATGATAATAATATTATAGCTAGTAAAATAATAATTTTCAAAAAAGAATAGTAATATTACAGAAGAATTTTCAATTTATAATATAATACAATCTATACTTTATAATATTAATTATGCTACCCAATCTCTATTTTAAGAGTAATTCTATTATTCTGAAAATCATGTACCGCATGCTATTACTGTTAAAATATGAAGATCATAAATATGGTGAAATATGAGGAAAAAGTGTCGAATGTTCAGATAACGTAAGTATTACTACAATAGTATTTACCATATTGTTTTCAATTACTACAATATAATTATTTAATTTCTATTATCAAACAATGATGCTGAAAAATAGAGATTGTTTTTGAAGTTTCACCGTTACCTTAAATGAAATTCCAGAACTGTGGAATGTATTCCTTTAATGATATTTTTTACACATTTCTTGATTTCAATTTGTAATCTACAAATAATGTGCATTTATGAAATCCAATATAGAGTGCACAGAGGCGTTCTCTAACATATCGCATTCATTAACTGCGCTCACCACATTAATGTATTAAATATTTATGAATTTAAAAAATCACCAATACCCACATGTACTAAAATGAGGTCATTTTCATATTAATATGCTAATATGTGACCACGAAAAAGTAAAATACACTTTACCTAATTACGGGTATTACAAATATTTCTATTATTTCTGCTTTTAAACTACTCATTCTAGATCAATATTTTTTCTAATCTTAGTACACGAGAAAAAATACTTTTTGAGAAATGCATGGAAGTAAAAAAGAACAAAAGATACATAATACATTTCGACGCGCACACGCTCCTGAAAGTTTCAGAAGTACACAAGACTCCCATTTTCTACGGTCGACCGTACGGTGCCACAGAATGGAGAACAGTTATTTTCTTTATCTCACCGGGAAATATGAACTCTGCCGCCCCCTTCTGTACTTTTCACCCTCGGTTGCCACCATTTCTACAGTCTCCGTCCCCGTCATCTTCCCCGCGACCGACCTCGCCGTCGGCCATACCATCGCCACAACATCGCATCCGCTGGGCCCGCCAACCGCTCCTGCAGCAGCCCCGCTCCGCCACCGATGGTTCCCAACGACTCTCCGCCCCCCCCCCCCCGCCGACAGCAAGAGATAGCGCGCAGCGCACGGGCGTCATTCGCCGGAGGAGGCGGCGACGGAGGGGAACACGCGCAGGTGCAGGCCGGGGCCCGGGGCAGATCCTTGGGGAACACCAGAAAAGCGCAAGGGGTGAAAGGTACTCCGAACAGCGGTTGGAAGCAGGTAGAGGGCATCAAGGTAAAAAAGGGTGTAAGCAAGTTCCACGGCAACCACGAGAACGGTGCTCACAACTTCACTTTGCGACAGGAAGCAATGCGCACAGTTCATGAGAACGTCTGAGATAATGCTACAAAAGAAAACCGAAGGCGGACCAGTTCAGAGATAGAGCCAATGTGACTTAAAATGAACGTTAAAAAGTTCAGTACTCAATAAAGATGCGAAGTGTGTTAGAGAATGAAAGGAGGGAAAAGAACGGATAAGAAAAACATACTACACAGAAACATAAGGAATATAAACAAAAGTAAGAGATGTGCATAGTTAAGCATTATCGTAATCGTACTTAACACAAATACAAAACTTTGAAATAAATCCCGACCGAAGTAATCTCTGAAGCAGTAAAGTTTGAGGGAATTTATGAATGCAGAAATAAATAAATAAATAAAGTGAATATTTGGTCTCTATGCACTTCGATAGATGTTTTTTTATGGTTTCTGGTGGATCGCTTGTTTTGTTCATTGGTACCAAAAATGTGGTGCGTGTTGTCTTGGCAGGTGGTGGTTTTTGATCTCCACTGAAACGCAATTTTCGTGCAGACCTATCCTTGGGCTTGCGGAGTATCCTTTTCCAGGTACTTTTGCCAGCTGTCACCGTCCCAGCCGCGGTAAGCTCTAGCTCTCTGTGGATCTTCCGTCACTCGTAGTAGTGTAGTGCAGGCGTCAGTGTTTGCGGAATCGGAGAGTAAGGAAAATTGACAAGCGGTTCACCTCCTGTGTTTAGAGTACTGCTAATAAAAGTTACGAAAAGCTTCGTCAAGAAGCTATACTAGCTAAAAGAATGTATTCCTGTTCTCAGCAAACCTATAAGCGAAGGTTGCTTTTATATAAGTCGACACCGAGAAAGATGAACGCTTAACAATGTGGTTCAAGAAAAAAATCGAACAATTGAAAAGGATGGAAATGGCGAAGCGGGTGGTCGAAGGATTGATTGATTGTTAGTGATTCCAGGTATCTCCCACCAGCGGGGCACCTCCACAGCCAGGACAAGCTCTAAGCTCCCGTCCGGTCTTCCGTATGTGTGGTAGTGTATTGCATGTTCATGGAAGTGTGTGTAAAGGGTGAGGATTGGAGAAGGAAGAGGTACGAAAAATCGCGCGCAGTCCTTGGCCCGTTTGTTAGGGTACTGCTCCGGCATTCGTCTGGTGTTAATCGGAGAAACCACGGAAAACTACCGATCGGAGCAGGCGGCCGCTAGAATACTCTTCCAGACAGCAACTGAATTCGATTTAGGTAATATGCTAGTGTCGAAAATTCTGCCACAGTCGGGACTCGAACCTAGGAACTTCCGGTCAGAGGGACTGCAGTGACAGGGTGGTTGAAGAAAGGACATATCAGCAGACGTGACTCGTCTGACAAACATACGAAACGCCAGGGAGGGAGGAATGTTTGGCCCAGGGCACCGGGCGGAGAACAGAAAACTAAGGACGGCGAAAGGGAGAAAAGTGGCCGAGGCGGCAAGGCGGCTAGCGGAGCATTAAAGCTACAGGAGGGAGGGTAGAGGGAGAGGGA
Organism: Teleogryllus occipitalis; assembly: GCA_011170035.1. Lineage (NCBI taxonomy): Eukaryota > Metazoa > Arthropoda > Insecta > Orthoptera > Gryllidae > Teleogryllus > Teleogryllus occipitalis. The sequence continues at coordinate 241,004 of BLKR01000003.1, read as the reverse complement.
GAGTCGAAAGGTTTGGTCGCTGGAGATAGGGTGGACGTGTTGTTGGTAAGCGGAAAAGAAACAAAAGAAGGAAAGGACTTGTGAGAAAAAAGGAGACCGGCCGGTACAGATTGGAGTACTGAGTAATGTGAGGGCAGATTGGGATGGGGAGAATAGAGGAAAGTAGGTAGATCGGTCCTGACAGCCAAGATATCGTTGTCGATGGAAAGCGGATAAAAGAACAGCCAGCGCAACCACAAGGTAGACGTTCGAAAGGCGATACAATAAGCAGAATGAGAGGATGAAGGGAGAAAAATGAGGCAAATGAGGGTAGGTAGAAACGAAGATGGGAGGGGAGGTGGGTGGACGGAGGGTGACGTAGCGCGGAATGGGTGTGTGAGAGGCAGAGGATGGGGAGGGGGAACGGGGTGTGGCGCGGCGGGGGGTGGGGATGGGAGGGGAGTGACCGGCGGGTGGCGTGACAAAGGGGGAGGTGGGTGTGCGGCGGTGGAAGGGGCGGGTGATGGGTGGGGTATGGAGAGGGGTGGACGGGGAGTGGCGTGGCGAAGGGAGGTGGGTGGACGGCGGGTGTCGTGGCGAGGGGATGAGGAGGGGGTGTGGAGGGGAGGGGACGGCGGGTGGCGTGGCTAAGGGGAAGGTGGGTGAGCGAGGGTTGGAGGGGCGAATGAGGGCCAAGGGAGGGGAGGAAGTGGTCGGCGGGTTGCGTTGGGGGAAGGGGCGGGGCGGGGGACAGGCTGCGAGGGGAGGGAGTTAGACGGTGGGTGGCTTGGCGAGAGGAGGGGAGAGAGGGGAGGGGGGTGGGCGGCGGGCGAGCGTCCTAAGACGTTTACACTATTGATCCGCGGCGCGCGTGCGGGAGTGAGTGCGGGGCGGGGGCGAGGGCAGGGGCGGAGGCGAGGGCGGGGGCGGGGGCGCCTGAATTATTAACGCGGTCGGATGCGAGAACCCGCCCCGCCCCGCCACGCCCGGCGCTCCTGTCCACCTTCGCCCTGCGCTGGCCTGCTCCCGCCCAGCCGCTTAATTTCTCAGCCCAAGAGAATTTACGGGCGCTGCATCGGAACTCTTGTTGTGTTTGTGTGGGCGAAAAGGCAAAGAGGAACAGAATGTTGATGTACCTGTGTGTCCTTGCACTTTGCTTTTGCACTTTTGAAATGTAGTTTTGAAGCTCTGTAGTTCATTATCTGTAATGTGTGTCTATTTTTTGACAGTAACTTTTAATAATATGGCGGGTGAGAAATGGTTTGGTTTCTTCTTTCGGAATGCACAGGTTTCTTTTAACTACTTAGATAACAATTACAGAACAATCACATGCGGGAATAATCTTCAATAAGTAAATGGGGGATAGAATCTAAATAATGTTTTGTAGCTCAAAAGACGTTTTATACGTTCAAAAGTAGAAACTTTCCATATCATCCTGTATCCAAAGTTCTATCCATACTGATTTGTCAATAATCATCATTCACTTCAGATTATCGTCCTCTTCCTTTCGCCTCATCTATTCAGCGGAAGGTAAAAGAAGGGGCAAATCCAAACTGTGACCACGGCTTAGAAACTCTTTCACCCGACCGTCCCTAATGTATTCTCAGCAATCTTCGGATTGAGAGAATTCTCGTAATCGTCATCATTATCATTTCTTAATGAGACAGTAATCATTATAAACATAATTTCTCGGAAAACAACCTTGAAAAATTTCACACCTAATTTCTACAATAACTACTGAAAAACTTAATCCAATGACTACACAGTAAAAGGTATTGCGTGCTATGCTTAACAGATGACAGCAGAGACGCCAATGTAATCTAAAGCCGCTTTAGAGGAACATGTGTCTCGTACTTGAACTGCTTCATCGCTTGCCGGCAGAGAGTAGCTTAAAGGTAAACATAACGTAGGAAATTAATGCTCTTAGTTGAGCTCAAAAGTTATTTGCATAGCCCGCATTTACCAAAAGGGTTTTCTAATTTTAAGCATTGATATTCAGGTATTTAAATATTACTACAAAACGAACCTGTTTACTTACAAACTCCTGGAATATGACGGTCGAAATAAAATGTTAAAATGGCTTATCTATAAAGTTGAAAATCTCATAAAGAGTAATATTCCTGAAAGCTAAATTCCTGCAACAAAGGTTCACGAGAGCTTTATTTTGTGTGCGTCAATACAAAATTTCGCAGAACTGATTCAATATTAACACGAACTTTAGTTATTATTTTGTTCCTGGAAAGGCAGAAGCAAAATACACTAGCACATTAAACACAGTAAGAGAACTAGTGGTGGTATAGAATGGCACAGGATTTCTCGTAGTATTGTTTTCTCATTTCTGTCATGTGGACTGGCCTTATTACTTTGCCCCATCATCTTGCCAGCTGTCATCTATCGCCGCCCAAAGTGCAATTTTAAAACAAATCTCAACATTTCGGTTACCTAATAGTAGAAATATTACATTAATAATATTATAGAGAAGTAGAACCTCGTTCTATATGAAAATTGTCGTTGAAAAATTTGAAGCCGTTCTTAACAAAACGGTGATGAAGCATTATTGTAAATGCTAAAATTTGAAGCTCTTTTTTACAGGAATCTATTGAGATATCGAAAAACTTTATCTGAAGTCACTGAAAGCACACTCACAAATGTAATTATGTTTACAAGTCGCTGGAAATGTGCGTATTAAATGCATGGGAGGTATTTAAAAAATTACATTTGTGTAATTTATGAAAAAACAAACCATGAATGCAGCAGAATGAACTTTACGTCATATTAAACAGAGCAATCAGCACTATGACATTATTTAAAGAGCATGCACTAATTCATACAACAATGCGAACAAATAGCCGGTGATGAAAAAAATTAACGTGAGAGACGAGTCAAAAAAATTAAATTTTTGTATTTTTTGATAAAACAAAAGAATAGAGCAATATGGCGTTTATGTCATCGTATAGGGTACATTTGGCACTACCTGGGGCTTTGTGTCAGTTACCACTCCACAAATAAAAAGAATGTTTTTCAAAATTTCAAAGTTTCAACAAGAGGCGGATGGATAGGAGTTTCTTCAATTTGAAAAAAACTCATAAGCATGGTTTAGCCGCTAGTAGTGTTCACAGACGGACCAACAGAAGGACGAACGGACATTTTGAAAAAAACCCTATTTCGGTATTAGGGGACCCCATAACTTGTATTTCCGGTGAAATCTCGAAATCGATTTTCCGTACCATTACATAACATTCTCTACACTAAGGCTATTATTCCGTATAAACGTACCTACACGAGAAAGTAATGAAGTCATCTCTTTGAAACGATCGCTTAGTCACCAATGTGTGACGTCATAATTTTCCCTTTTTACTACATTACAGAGCAAAACACACCAACAGGTTGTTATAGTAAGTATAGAAAGGTCTTTCTGCAGGAATATATCGGGGTGCGTTATACGAGTTTACACTTCGGTTCATTTTGTCCTCCGTGCTAAGGTTCGGCCATTTACATTTTGGCGGCGAAGCACGAGTGTGCACGACTCGCTTCTCATGCCACTTTCCTGTATGATGAGTGACGCATGAAGCGACTCGCTTTCTTTCTTCCCTTCTTTACCTTTCTTTCCTTCTTTACCTTTCTTTCCTTCTTTACCTTTCTTTCCTTCTTTACCTTTCTTTCCTTCTATACCTTTCTTTCCTTCTTTACCTTTCTTTCCTTCTTTACCTTTCTTTCCTTCTTTACCTTTCTTTCCTTCTTTACCTTTCTTTCCTTCTTTACCTTCCACTTTTGTCAAGATGAATCCAGTGGAATGAGCTATTCCTCTTTTAAGAAAAAAGGGAAATGACGCGTGAGATTGTGAATTTGAACCAACTGCAATCTTTGTAGTAAGCAAGGTCAGAATGCAAAGAAAATGTGTCGATGGCTTGGTGCCCTTATATTGTATATTCAGAATTTCTAATTTCGAGAAACAAGCTTGAAAATTTGTAATGGTGCAGTTACTTATAGAGTACGCTTTCTGGGAAAAAGCATTATATGGGGCGAGTTACGAAATACTGAGGTAACTTTGTTTTGTTTTTTGTTGTTGTTTTTTTCAAATTGAACTATATATATTTTTAGTCTATCATGACGAGCGTAATAAAACGAATCTAATGATATAAAAATTATCATGTTAGATAAACATTTTTTGAGTAGTGTTGATTTTTCACCCACGTATATCACGAATATTTTGAACTGATAACAGTCCGTCACGCAGCGTTCTCCTATGCTAACGCGCGCTCGGGCAAAGAAAACTGAGCGTAAATGAATCAAAATTACTCAAAACATGCTTATCTAACATAAAAATATGTATTACATTGGATTCGTCTTTTTACATTGGTCATGATAAACTAAAAAAATGTATAGTTTCATTAAAAAAGTTCCCTCAATATCTCGTAAAATACAAACGATAAAACAGAAATATATTTAACCGCTCAAAAACTGCAGGAGGTACTAAAGTTACGTGACTTATTCTGTACATTTATATACTAGGTAGGTTTTGAACGAGAGGGCTCCAAAATTATATTAACCCAAAAATGAGCATGAGCGGACATACAGTAATTATGCACTAAGCCATTGATTAAAAGAAAAAAATAGAGAAAATTTGGAAAAATAAGACAAAGCAAGCATGTAACAAGCGACGCAAAGTCTATTGGTTTTTGTTCATTTACGTTAACCGAGAAAACGTGTGTGAAGGAAATGGAGTGCATATAGACGCAAATAGACTACAGGGCGTTAACAGAGGAAAATAGCTATATAAAGCAAGTGAAAGAAACACATGCTCAAAGAGAGAGTCGATGACGAAATATCCAGAATGGGTGAAAGAAGTGACCAATACAAAAGGAGAATATGGTAGTGAAGGAGAGACAGAGTACGTATCAAAAAGAAAGGCAATCTGAAAGAGATGACGATAGTGTTATAAAAAAGGTGTGACAACTAGATGCATTGGGTAGAAAGTAGGCAAAAAAAATAAGAAGAAACTTCACAAAGTCAAAAGGAGACTTAAGTACGGGGAGTCCGAAAGGGAAAAGAGATGCCTGGGATTGTCGGTTCGACGAAGTCACACCATTTTTCTTTTCTCCCCGTGACTACTTTCTCCACTTCCGCCTCCGCGCACTCAGCCGCGCCCCCACAGCCCCTCCTCCCAGGCCCCGCCCCAGGGCCACGCGCCTGCCGCACGCTCCGTCGCCGGAGCACATGGCAAGTGGATCGGCGAGGTCGCGACGCGGCGCGGCAAAGAACGCTGGCAGGCAGTGGGGAGCACACATATTGGCCTACAGATTAGGGATGGGCGATTGAATCACGATTAGTATAACAATCTATTATTTTATACGATTAATCGAAAAAATTGAAATGGATTACTCTTACACCGATTAATGAACACATCGATTAATTTTTCCGATTTTTAGCACGATTATTTTATTCAAATATTAATTTTCAATACTAGTAAAATATGAAAGTACATCTCTCCTATTGAACTTAAGTAACGGAATTCCAGTTCTGCTCATGTGTCTCCAACTGCAAAACATAAAGGAGACAAGCAAACATCATTCATTTCATATTAGTAGAACTAATAAAATGAAACGTCACTCTGTATCATAGAATGTTTTAATGATGGTAACATATTCAGTATGAAATAAGAAAGAGACAAAATTACCAGTTTTCCTAAAATTATCCTCAACTAAGTACATCGTTAGATTACAATTATTGTCGTTACTATATCTAGAAATTCTACGACCATTTTCCTTTTAAACTGAGTTACAGTCGTTTCTCATGAGTACGTGTGTGAAATTAATATTATTAAAATAAAGAATAAACAAATTTTATTAATTAATTCGTGTCGTACTTCTAAAAAACTATTAAACGATTATTTAATTTGAAAATGAAAAATGACCGTTTTTACGTATTTGACTCATTTGATTATAATATAATCCTCGATTATTATTTAATAACCGCCCATCCCTATGCACTGCTGCCCGGGCTTCAGCTCCCTTCGACGACGAGGTTTGGGGCTTCGAGACCCGCGTAAGTTGGGAGTGTTTTATAATCTGAGCATCATTCATTTACAATCATTCACACATCATTCGTTTGTCATCATCATCCGTCACCATCATTCACTTTTCGTGAGTTCTTCAGGCAGTGCAAGGCAGGGCAAATAACCAAAGGGAGAACATACACAAAAGTCGCCTCTATGGCTTACGCTCGGCTTTCGAGTCTGGTACACATTGTCATTATTGTCATCACAGTCATTGTCATGATAGCCATCATTGCCATTATTATTTTCGAAAAATATTCATCCGATATGTCCCAAATGTGTTTATATTTCTGACAAAATTTTGTTTAAATTCCTTTTAACGCAACTCGCAATCCATTTTGATATTTAGGAATTGCGTAGCAAGTGCACGGGCTGGAATATGATACCGGAAGGGCCAAACGAGATGGAGCACGGCGAAGCGTGCATGCCCATTGGAGGGAATGAAGCAAGTCGGAAAAGGTGAAAAGCGGAGCGGAACAGAGAGGACGCGATTAGTGGTAGGCGGGGGGGCGTAACCGGTGAGGGGGGGGGGGCTATACGCAAAGAAGGGGGCGGGAAGAAGATGCAACAATGTTTCTGGTATTTTACAGTATAAGAAGAATTCATTCTTGTTCTTGACTAATGTATGATTATAAAAAATAAATACCCGGGCAACGGTGAGTTGCTTAAATTAGTATAACACTATAAAACGTATGGTAATAAATTTAAGTATTAATTTCAATTGGTTAGCTAACGATGTGAAAAAAAATTCTTTACAGGAAGACAACTAATTCAATCAAATCTAGTGAAAAATTCAAGTGATATTAACGGTAGAGGAATACGGAGATGTATCTTTTTCAAACCAACACAGTCACATAAATTCCCAATAACCTTTTTACAACGACCTCTACTACGAATTACACTAACAGTGGCTCAACAAAAGAATTAGATTAAAGAACTTTAAAGCAACATTTCAACCATTACGTTACATATGTAAAAAGCAGACTGTGGAAAAAGTGAGTTTTACAACCAAGCAAGGTATCCACGAAGTGCATAAAGTGAAAGGAGTCTGTGGACGTAGGCTGCCAGGCGCTCAGCGCTAACTCAAGCGATTAAACGCAGCGCGCGCCAGCATTGTCTGGAAGGAGCGCAGCACGCCGACTGCGCGCGCAGCGGCGCTGGAAGGGGGAGCGGACGCAGCTTTCGCAGGGGAGCGCAGTCGCGAAGCGACGAAAAATTTTAAGCGCGAGATTTACGAGGAGTCCCCCGGCGCGCGACACCCACCAACCGGAGGAGATTTATCTCTGGCGCCGGCGCCACCGACCTCGCCTTTCCATCCCACTGTTCCGCTTCCTTCGCCCTTGTACTCAATGCTGTGCCTCTGACCGGGAGGTCCTAGGTTCGAGTCTCGACAATGGCAAGATTTTCCACACTAGCTTGTCAGCTAGGTCGAATTCAGCTTAGGAGAATTCTAGCGGTCGGCTGCTCTGATCGGTAGTTTTCCGTGGTTTCTCCGATCAACACCAAGTGAATGCCGGAGCAGTACCCTTACAAACGGGCCACGGACTACGCGCGGTCTCTTTTTTCTCTTCCTTGTCCTATCCGCACCCCCTACACACACACTAAGATGCACTACACTATCATGTATTACGGGAGTATCATGTACCATGTATTCGGTCGAGGGCTTAGAGCTTGTCCCGGCTGGGGCATTGCTCCGCTGGTGAGAGATACCTTGTTGTGGGAAACCCCGCTACTCGACGGTAGATCAGCGCCGGATCTCGCCATCCAGTGGGACTAGATCACCGCTACCTCCCGATGAAAAACATGCACGACACTTACGAGACTAGTGACCTCAGTAGTTGACGCGTCCGTGATGACCAACAACTAACTAACCAACCAACCTTTCTCTTCAACACTGTGAATTAGGGAAGTCTTTACTTTAGATAAGTTAAATTATTTCCTAATATCTCTTCAATTTCAAATGTGAAAAATTATGAAAAAACATGATCAGACCAATGTCAAAATATTAACCCCTACTTCCCAAGACTTGAAAAATTCAAAAATGTATTGTCGATTCTTATTAACATAAATTGCCATAAATTGTGTTAGTCACTTTCTTTCAGTATAATTAAGAGTTTTTTTAGCAGAGATAAAAATGACTCGCACGCGACGACTGAGTAAATACAAAATAAAGTCGCCAAACGGTGGCCGCTAATGACAACAACGCTTTCATCCTCCCCGTTGCTGCCTCTGTGTCGTCTGCGCCTCCGTCTACCTCGTAAACATTTGAATGGTTTCCCCACCCTGTATCGCAACGCCTTCAGCTTCGCCGCCAACACATTCGCTGCTCCAACCGTCGCCATCACAGACCCGCCTCCGCCCGCACGTGCTTCACATCCAGCTCTCGGGTTTCCCGCCTTTGCCTTTATCTCTGTCACCATCCCCACTGCTGGCGCCCTAGCAAACCTGCCGTCCTCGCCACAGCAACGACAACTGTCACCAGCACCATCACCTCCGCGACCGCAGCCGCCTCCGTCACCTGCGACGTCACGTCGCGACGCGCGGCCCCGGCGCCGCCTGGCGGCGACAGCCGCCCCCGCGCTCTCCCCGCCCCCGCTCTCTCCCCGCCCCCGCGCTCTCCCCGCCCCCGCGCTCTCCCCGCCCCCGCGCTCTCCCCGCCCCCGCGCTCTCCCCGCCCCCGCGCTCTCCCCGCCGGCGCCGGCGACGCCCATGACGGATGGCGGCGCGTGGCGGCGCGGGGAGCTTGTCGCTGCGCTTCCGCTGCTCGCTCGCCGCGCGACTGCTCTTGCGAGATGAATTTCTCACGACCGAATGAAGAGCAGCAGTCTTAACGAAGCATTGTCACCAACACCCGGGGGCGAGCGGGAAGGCTTAAAGGCTGAGCGGGCCACTCATTGGGAGGTCACGGATTCGATCTCGGCGAAGTGCCCTTTTTTTGATTGAACGTCGGCGAGTTTGAGGGGCCTGCCAGACTCGACTTCATAGGGTGACTGCGCCAATTGCTCAAATTACATCAAGCAGAAGCAGAACGCCATGGGCCACGAACTGCACGTGATCTTTTCTTCCTATCCCGACAAACGGGAGAAATAAAGTATGTATCTGCACTTGTAAAAGGGAGAAAATGCCGACATGGCATTTTTCCCTTTCACAAACTTCAATAATTATCCAAGAAGTATCTAACGACATCTACTGTGGAAATATAAACTCCTTGGGCAGTGTCCCTGTAAAGTTCTCTTCATCGTCAATGGCGGACGCATTTCGCTAAAATTAATACAATGTACAGTATAAGGGTTCGCATGTAACTATTCATATTGAAGTTGCCAATGCCTTGAGGAAGGTAAAGGGGGATGTAATGATAATAATAATAATAATAATAATATAATAATAATAATAATAATAATAATAATAATAATAATAATAATAATAAAACTATTTAAAATTATTTAAAACCAAGAACAATATTTTCTATCTTTGCAAGAAGTACATGTTGGGTTAGATTTGGCTTCATAGTCTACAAAGCTGAAGTAACACTGCGTTTCATTTCCCATTTTGGCGCGTGGACGTGCCGGCCAAACTACCGCGTCGTCCCACCATCGATTCTTTCTTGGGCCACGTCGCATCGCGTCGTGTCGTGTCCGCTGTTTTCCGCAAGGCTGCTCCGTCGAGCGCCGTGCCGCCCGCCACCCCTCCTTGTCAGTCGCCCCGAGCTGCTGCCGCCTCCGGTCTCCAAAGCGCTGACCGCTAATCTGCGCGAAATTTACGGGGCGACTCCAGGAGATCCGCGGTGGCCGTGAGGGACGAAGCGGAGGGGGGGAATGGGGAGCGGGGAGAAGAAGATAGGGAACAGGGGTTGGGCGAAGTGGGGTTGGGCGGAGAGGGATTGGGTGGAGCAGGGAGGGAAAAGGAACGGTGTGGGAAGGACGGTGTGAGAAGGAGCGGGGGTAGAAGAGGGTAGGGCGGAGCAGGGTGGGGCGTGACGTAGTGGGGTCGGCCGGAGCTTGATCGAGCAAAGCGGGAAGGGGAGACTAGTGGTGTGAGGAGCGGGGTGTGAAGTTGGGGGCAGGAGGTGGGTGAGAAGGGTGGAAAGGAGTGGTTGGGAGGAGGGGGTGGGGAGGAGATCAGTGGGTAGGAGAGGGACGGGTAGGGGAGCGGAGAGGAGTGGGTGGGGAGGAGAGGAGAGGGGAAGGAGCGAGGTTGCGCGGAGCGGGGAGGGGGAGGAGGAGAGGAGCGGGATGAGGGGAGCAGAATAGGGTGGAGCAGGGTAGGGCGAAGCGGGGTAGGGCAGAGCGGGTAGGGCGGACCGGGTACGGTGGAGCGAGGAGGGGACAGGAGCGGGTTGGTGAGGAGACTAGGAGGAGGGGGTGGAGTGGAGCGGGGATGGGCAGTATGGGAAGGGGACAGGAGCGGGGTGGGGTGGGGTGGAGAGGTGGAGGGTGGGGCGAGATGGGGCGGAACGAAACGAGATGGGAAAGTGCGGGTCTGGCCGGGGCGGGGAGATGGGTGGAAGTACAGGGAGGAGAAAGGGGCGGAGCGGAGGGAGGTAAGCACAGCTTGACGGGACAGTGCACGTCGGGTCGGGACAAGGTTAAGCAGAGTGAAACGGAGCCAAACACAGCGGCAGTGCGGACGAGCGGGGGAGGCGGAGAGTCGGGGAGGAATGGAAGTAGGGCGGGGCGGTATAGAGCGAGGTAGTGGAAGCGGGGGAGGGGTGTGGCGGAGCGCGGCAGGGGCGAGTGGAGGTGGAGCTGTGGTTCGGCTTCGGTGAGCGAGGGGCGGAGCAGGGCCACCGGATGGCCGGGTAATGAGCTCGATCGCTCGCTTGAGGCTCCCGGTCTTCGCCGACGCGGACAGCGCTGCCGCGCCACGAGGGAGTCTTAAAGACGCACCGCTACCACCCTTGCCCCCGCACCCTCACAGTGGGCCAGAACGCAGTGGCAGTCTCCCGGAGAAGCCATTCCACAATTCCACCAGTAGTCGACCACAGGCGCATTGAGGCAAGGTCGGGGACATCCCAAATCCGAGTTTGGGATTGAAATGCAGCATGGACCGATGGATTTTCAAAGGACTGCAAATTCTCGAAGTTCCATCTCTTGTTTGTAGCTGTGTGCCAAAAGCTTGATATGGAAGTATATAATTAAAAGACTACTGGTTAAAAGTTTGGCATGTCGGAGGGTGGATAATGAACAAGTTTTTGGAACGAATACATTAGACAGTGATCAAGAGAGATCAATTCAGTTTATCTTAGTTTTAAGGGGGTAAGCTCTTGATAACTTGAATATAAAATCATACGTTACGTTACTACAAAATGAACGAGTGCGCTCATGATAATTTTGTTAATTCATTATTTCTACCAGGTTGTTTTCCTTAAAAGCAAAGAGTTTGACATGTGTATGATGGTTTGGAGTAAACATCTTTTAAAAATTGGAAATTAAATTTTTTTAGTAATTCGAAAATGGAATTATTAAAAAAAGGACTGGCTACAACCGAATTTGTTTTTTGCTCAATCTTTTAAGCCAAATGGGTATAATTTTTAGAAATTATTTATTTATACTTCACTTCCAATTTTGACTTCATGACCAAAAGCAATACGTCCAAAATATTGATCACAATACTTGTACTGCTTCGCGTACGTTTTGATTACTAGTACAGCACTCAATCTTCGTGGTTCTTACACCTCATTACAATCTCGGGAAAACCTACCAAAACTATAATTGATTCAAATTTTTAATGGAGCCCACTTCCTATCAGATTTTTTTCAAATATTGAAAAAAATTGAAAATCACAAAATTATTACGTAAACCATGTTCTTGTCAAAATGTACGGAAAGAATTTAACACACATGTTTTAACATCCATAAACTTGGTCCGCACCCTAATTGTAATTTCACAGTAATTCAATTACATTTACCAAAAACGTCAGAAAAATGTTCATGAATTAACTATTAATTAACTGGAATTAAATCAGACGAATTAGGACAGGCGTCAGATTCTTCTAGTGAGACAAAAGTTGGAAGCAGTTATGTCTTTTTCTTTCTGAGAAGTCAATAACATCGCTATCCTCGGAATTTTAAATTAATTATCTTTACAGTCAGTATTCAATTAATGAAGCTGATCACAAAGAAAGTAAACCAACGAACTTTGGAACTGCACAATATTGACCGAAGGATGCAAATTGCTAAATATTGAAGGAAGTTTTAATGAGAAGGCGGTGGGATGATTATAACAGAGAGGGTCCCGACAATAGAAGGGTAGAAAAAAGCAGAGGTCAGATAGAGACGAAAGGGTACGACGGAGGAGTCTGCTTTATTCGATTAGAGATCGTCAGTTTGGAAAGTAGTGACAATTATTCCGCGCAGAAATTTACGAGCGAATTGTTTGCACTTCTCTGACAAGCCTCAGAAAGCTCCAAGTAATATTTTTCGAACGAGTATTTTCTTTCTAACGTCAAGGATGTTACAAATAAAATACATCAAATCGCTGAATGGACACTAAACACCAAACTTGTGAGATGAACCTCCTTAATTAGAATTATAAGTAAATAAAATTAAGAAAACGAGTTTGTTTGGAAATGTCGACGTTTAGGTTCATTCCAATGCATGTAAATAGTACTGTATATATATTTGGATGTAATGAAAATGCTATGGTGTTTTCTATTTTAACTATATAATACAGTTTTTATTTTATTTTTTGACAATTTTTGCTGTTTATAATATAAACAACTAAAATGTACAATAATGATTTTTCATACATGAAATTTTAGTGAGTACTATATAAAAAGAAATTTACAATTCAATATGACATGTAATTAAGAAACAAGTTTCGCTTCAATACTCTTTTGATATTTTTACCAGAATGCTACTAAAATTATCTGCTTTACAACAATATTAGAGCAAAATAAAGCACTTGTTCTTGTTTGGTTATCCCTTATTTTTCAAATCGTCAAGGAAGGAGAAAAATTCCATTAAAGTAAGATATTCTCGGCTATTTTCGATAAGATTTAGAGCTAGGTGATTGGAATGAATTTCAGACGATTGTGATATTTTGAGCTCATGTCTTAGATATTTTCCTGGACTGATGAAATTTTGAGATCTCGGTGTAGTGTAGCTTTTCGTAAGGACCAAGGAGCAGATGAAGGGTTTTTTAAAAGTTTTGACTGAAATATTTGCAAGATCCACACATTTCTTCATTTTCTGTATTGACATATGGTATCCAAATCTGGGGCACTGAAGCAATGTAAGGCAAATTAATTAAAATGTGATTATAAATGATTAATCAAATTAATAATAAATTAAATTATTATTTTTAATAGAGTCCCGAACATTTTCAGATGAAAACTTTTGTGTATTATCGTTTGTAATATCTCATCAAATTTGTGCCAAGTTCAATATTAATTATTTGTAGTTCGCCATCGTAATAATACTTATCAGTACGAATTACGGCACTAATTGCAGAGGTAAATCATAATTATTAATCTCCAAATGTTTCTTATCTTCTTGTTTTTGTTATTTATTAAGAAAATGTACGCTGAAAAAGATTAAAACCAAAACAGAAAAAATATACAAAAAGTAAAAATTCACAAAAATGATCAATTTATTTCAAACCAATAAATATGATATATTTATTCTCATAAATATCACTGAGTGGCAAATAGCAAATTTTCTATCGGTGTCATCGTGCAATTTTCTCAGTGTCATTTCGATACAAAAAAATTTTGATGATAGTACGTGAACTGTTTCGACGCTATATACATTTGACTTTGTTACGTAGAAAGACTAAAATACCTCACCAATTATAACTACTACCCCTTTCAGGTGCTGCCATCAATAATCTGATTCTAAATTTAAGCGTGGGGGTCTGCCTTTCTATTTAGGGTCCTCAATGTCACTGGTTCACAATTGCAGTTCCACTCTGTCGCCTCTCGCTTAAGTCTGCCTCGCACCCTCCTCCCTGCTTTGCAAACGCCGACCTTTCGTGCCTCTCCTCTGAAATGACTTTCTTCTCACACCCTTGTTCTCCTGTTTGCGTCATTATCAGACCCTTGCCAGCCACATTTACAGCCTGATCCGCGCCAACCCACGGGAAACATTTTTCCACTGAAGTTTCTTTTGCGCTCTTTAAAATTCCATCCATATCTTGCAACAGTATTTGCTCGGATTCCTCTGATTACGAACACTAAACTATTATATGTTCACAAAGGGAGAAATATTTTTATGTGTTTTGTATGTTGAATGTGTTTGAGAAGTAAATGAAATTATTGCTATTGAACGCATTGCATATTTTGGTTAAACGTTTATGTGACAACAATACATTATAACAGGCATCAGAAAGGTGATACTAAGCTTAATTGACATTATATTATTATTATTATTATTATTATTATTATTATTATTATTATTATTATTATTATTACTATTATTACTATTATTATTACTATTATTATTATTTCTTTTTTGCACTGCTTTATAGAATTATAGTAATCTTAGATATATAGATCATAGCATATCACAAAGTACTTATTAATTAATAAATATAAAACCTACTGTAACTACAACGCATACAATACATTAAAATAATTAATATTTCTAACAAAAGCAATTTAGATCTATATGATCCACAAAACAAAAAAATTTAATTAACTTATATACTACACATCTGTACCCATGAATTTTCTAGTCATTGAGCACGTATTTATTCCGACAGCTTTCTGCATATTGATAATACACTTTTGTTAATGTCAAGTTCCTCCACTGACTTAATCGTGACCTTTGGCCCGAAACCAGTAGCTGACAATACCACAGGAATTGTTTTCGCGTCTTTCAAGAACCATTGCTCTTTCACGACTTGGACCAACTCTCTGTATTTTTTTTAGCTTCATCTGGTATGTTGTCATGATGTTGTTATTGTCAACCACAAGAAGTCCACAAACAAGATTTTCTTGGATACCTTGTTCCAGATAGTAATATCATATGTGTTGTGATGGATGTTATTTTCTATTGGGATACTTCGGTCACAGTGAAATTATTATTATTATTATTATTATTATTATTATTATTATTATTATTATTATTACTAGTGGGAACAAAATTTGAAGTGGGTCAAAATTTGACGGTGAGATCTGAAATAAATGTAAAATACTGTGCTTAGACTAATGTTCACAAAGCAAATTCTTAAATAGGACGAAGGAAGAGCAAACTTCTCTTATTCAATGCTAATTTTTCATCTCTTCAAATATTCACTTTTGTGGTCAGGATGATTAGATATTATGCAGCACAAAATCAATTGTTTTATATTAACACTTACACAATTGAACACATGTGGCCCGTGACCAGGTGGCAATGTAATATCAGCACCGAATAACTCAGAACACAGATTATAATTTTATTGACTGATATTATTTCTGAAGTTTTTGGATGTCCCAAGATCCATAAAAAACTGTTTCATTTCTTCTGACATGTTGCTAGAAGGGAAACTTATTTTTTTCCATTTAAGCAACATAAAGTAATCTGGTTCGCAGAATTTCTCTCGCACAGGAAGTACACAGCAGAACAATATAGACATTTCATAGATTAAGATCCAACAGTAAACGAAATTACTTCACTACTACAGTAAAATCGAATAAAACCCACTGTCCGAATTTCTCTACAAAGTACACCACGAAAACAAATTGATGCAAACACACTCACCACCAAAACGCAAATATTGTTTCTGAAACACAACCGAGACGAATTGTAAACAATACATGCATCAAGAGACGAGGAGGCACATTATCGATTCACTCATATCTATCGATATTGAAACACTTTTGGAAGAAAACAATTGTCTACTGATAAGCGTTCTATTAAAAATTATTTATTTAATTAATTTACACCGTAAATGCTTGTGAATCAACACAACCAATAACTGTTAACACATCTAAGGATCACATTCTTTTATTTAAAGGAAAAATAAATACAATTGGTAAAGTAGAAGATCCAAACAAAGCCATGGCAGAATATCTTATTTTTTTAAATATATAGATAATAATAATAATAATAATAATAATAATAATAATAATAATAATAATAATAATAATAATAATAATAATAATAATAATAATAATTATTATTATTATTATTATTATTATTATTATTATTATATTTCTCAAGTCTCTCTCCTAGCGAGGTAGTAAACAGCAGCCACCGAGATCTTTCCAGAACCGACGTACCTGCTTCGCTTGCAAACTCGGTCAGGATTCGGCGTGAAGCTATATTATTAAAAACTTCCTCACAATGCGTGTATTTTTCAGGAGAATAATCTTTTGCATTGTCTGAATGTGCCTACAAGTGCAGATCGCTTGCGTCACGAATCCTTTGACTTCTCATTACTGCTTCTCCACCTGCGGACTGGTTAAGAGTCTAGAGTAGAAGCACCTCTCGCCTTTGAACCGAAGGCCCGTTTGCGCACCATCACTCAATACCTATGGGTGAAACTCGGGTACTTACAGTCCGCAAATACGTAGGGGTGGCTATTTCGGATGCTGCTCTATCTCTCAGTTGCCAGTTGTTTTGTGAGTTGCACCGTGAACCTTACGGTCCGGGAGGTCGTCTACAACTCTTCACCAGAGATCGTGCTGACCTATGCGTGATCGTGATCACCCCCCCTCCCGTCCTGCGAGGAAAAGACTAGAGGGAACAGCGAAAGAAGGAATGGGCAATGAAAGATGGATCAATTTTTGATGGAGGGACAACAGTCAGCTGCTTCTGTTCGTGGCCTTTTACGACAGGGCGAGAACCGGGACGCAATTCCACAAAACAAAGTGGGCACCATACGTTATTAATTATTATTATTATTATTATTATTATTATTATTATTATTATTATTATTATTATTATTATTGTTATTATTGTTATTATTGTTGTTATCTTTTGGTTGAGTAACTTCTTTTTTAGTCTCATCTTTTTCTTTCTCTGCGCTCGCATCAGTGATCTTAAATTTTTTCTATTCAGTCTATATTACCCTTCTCCCCGATTTTTTTCTCTTTGCAACTACTACGCTACTTCTACAATTATTTTGATCAATAATCTATTACAGCATTTATAATTGAAAATACTCATTTCTCCCCATTATATCCCGTCCACCTGCCTCGTTCCACCTCCAGCGCTCCGCCGCGGCTCAGCAGTCGGTGGGCGGCTTCCCCTGAAGCTTTGCTCAAGGGCTGCGCGTAGGCCGCGAGAAAATGGCGCCGGCCGCTACAACACGCTACGGCACATTAATCAAAAAATACGACTCCGCCCTCCCGTATTCTCGGCGGCGCGCGCACTATATTACGCTGCTGGCGGCCGCGCGGGCGACAACGCGCGCCCTGTCTGGCGCTCGCGCAGCGCGCGGGGGCTGGCCTTCGACGCTTCGTCGCTCCGTGCGCGAGTGGGCGGGGCGAGGGGAGGGGTTGCGCGTGGCGGGGATGCAAAGACGGCGGCGAAAGACAGGGTGGAGCAAGGCGAGTCAGAGGAAGACGGCACGGGGAGGAGAAGGGTATGGAAAAACGAGACGGGACTGGTATGGGAGAAGACGGGTCGGGGAGGAGAGAGTGAGCAGGCGGATATATGAACGGAATGGAGAAAAAAGGGGCGAGGTTTGCTGATGGGATAGAAGGGACGGCGATCGGACGAGGATAGTTGTTTGGCGGGAGGGGTGGAGGGGGGGAATCGGAAAGGGGGAAAAGGAGGGGAGAGGGGCGAGATGGACAGGGAGGGTGTTGGGAAGGCGGAAAGAATCAGAACGAGTAGGGCTGAGAGAGGCGGGAAGGGGCGGGTGAAGCGAAGTGATTCGGGGCGGGGAGGATAGGGCGGGGCAGGGCAAGTGAAGGGAAATGGTGCGGAGAGGGGAGGGGCGGGGCGTCTCGCGGGTGCTAATGACTCGCTACTAATTTTGCGACTGCCTTTACATTAATAACTGTCCCAGTTAAGTCAGAGAAACGTAATTTACATGAACACAACGGCAGAAAACGCGCAAATGTTCTTACGTAGGAGAGTGATTCATGTGATAACGACGCACAGTCACAGTCAGTGCTAAATCTAGAAAAAATTTAATAAACAGAGCTGAAAATATTTTTTAATACGAAATCTTACTGAGTGATTGTATATTTAATTCCTACGACTTAAGGCACTTTTAATTATGTCCTACTACTACTGAGTGTTAAATACGGAAATATCGATTTGTGAGTAATGTGTATTCGTTTGGTTGTCACTGCAGAACAGAATTTTAATAATAAGTCCTGGAATCTATGAAGAATTGTGTATTCCACATCTCATTAGGTCAGGAAGTCAATGACACAACCTGAGCTCACGTTATGAGAAGAAACCGTTCTAAACGATGGAATGTGACGTTCTTTAGACATTAAGGGACCTTTCCGGGGCACAGAGCGATACACAGCCGCTCACTGGGTCAAACCGCTCAGCATCAAGAACCCCCCCTCAATATCCAAGGCCGAGAATGCCCCTGAGCTCATCTTGATCCGCGATTTGTGTATTCCTTCCTTGCGCCTTTAATCTTCGACTTAGTATTCCGTGGACTCCTGTCGGTGCTTCTGCCTTGCTAGGGAGACAACAGTTACATCCGAAAGTATTTCTTTAGCCTTTTATGAAGAACACATTAAGTTACTAGGGATTTGGAAGAATAAATACTTTTTCTGAGATATGCATGAGGAACTAGGAATGATCTACTGCCAAAAGACGAACTAATATCAATGAAGCCTTTCGACCGATTTTACCACAAAACCTTGAGGACCACGTAGTTGGATAAATGTAATTAAAGCCCCTACCGGGCCGCCCTAAAACTGGCTTGATTTAACGAGTCGTAGAATCACTATTACGTAGCGTATTTCAGGAATATCAATAACTGTTCACTACCTTCAGGAATTAATACTTTCATCAACAAACTCTATTGGCATCAGTTGCTGTTACCTAGTTACATATTATTCTATATCTTAAATTAAAACTAGTATAAAATATATTCTTTAACACAGACAACAGTTATGCCTCAAGTAAGAACATTTCAAACTCTGAAATTACGTCTCTATATTTCAGAAGCAGTATCTACATCCTAAGAAATGAACTAGCAATCCCTATCAATCGAGGGAATGAAAATACCTTCAGCTAATCCAGAAATGAATTTCACCTGTTTTCAAGTGAGAGCGCGACGAGGACCACAAAGAGTAAATATATTTGAAACAGCTGAACTAGCACAACCCACTTCTGTCGAGACCTGGTATTTACGCAAAGAACTCCTTGGGCATTCCACAATTTACAGATCAATTGCAACAAATAAGAGACGATATTGAATAATTACGCAACAATGCGGTATGTGCCTAATTGTATTTGAATGAATGTTTGTAATGGTATTTGAAGTTTGAAAACAATGATCGTGTATTTTTCTGCGTCCATACCGTGTGCCAACCCCTAGAAATCTCCATTAGAAAGTCCATCTCTCGTCCGGTCCAGGGGCTGTATTGTTGACGTCGACAAGAGCCCGGCGTCCGGGACTGGGACCGGGGGGCTAGAGGACGTGGGCGCTAACACGGGTGGCGGCGGGGGCGGAGGCGGCGTGATTAAAATAGTGGCAAAAGCGCTTTGCGGCGGCGGCGCAGCCCACAATGGGCCGCCGGACGCCGCCCGCACTCCGCCGGCGGACGTGCCACAAAGCGGCCCCCCCTCCCCGCCCCCCGCCCAGCCCCGCCCACGGGCGCTTCCGCCTGCCCGACGCGACGGCGCCATCACCTGCGCCGTCGATGGAGAGGTCGCGCGGCCGCACGCGCGGCGCATTCGGGGAATGAGAGCCCAACAGCGTCCGGCCAATCAACGATACACAACCAGACATTATGTGAGTGAATACACGAGTGCAATATATGTAAGTCCGTACTAGTCAATATTTATATGTGTAATACGGCGAAAATACTTTTTCTGTTCGGTATATGCACGTGTCTTGTCTTACTCTCACTATATATATATATATATATATATATATATATATATATATATATATATATATATATATATATATATATATATATATATATATATACATATATAATCAGGGTGAGTCACGTAACTTTAGCACATCCTGTAACTTCGAACGGTTCAAGTTATTGCAATGCAGTTTTCACGAAAGTACATGAGGGAATGGGGCTAATTGACACGTGTATCGATTTATAATTTATCACCTGTGTTTTACGAGATATTGGAGGTAACTTCGTTTTCTCAAATGGAATTATACGCATTTTTTCAGTGTATCTTGACGAGCTTAAAAAGACGTATTCAATTATATAAATATTGTCATACGTTAGATAAGCATTTTTTTGAGTTTCTACATTTCGATATCGCATACCGTTTGTTTACAAGTTACAGAGGTGGCCCACAGTTGGTGGTGATATATATATATATATATATATATATATATATATATATATATATATATATATATATGAGAGAGAGAGAGAGATATTCCGGTCCGAAATTTTAAGGCAAACGTAGTACGAGTAAGCTATTAGATGTAAACATTATTACACGTAATTTGCAGATAAGATGTAACCCACGTAATCAGGACATTATAACATTGAGGCGAAAGTGAAGAGAATTAGGTTTAGCTTAGGAAGCGGTGGAAGAAACTATAGTATCCATTCCGGTGTTCATAAATCCGACAATCCGGTTTAGGCGAGTTTCGGCAGAATCCATTCAAAACTAAGAGCTTGCGACGGACAGGAACTTGTGTCAGTGAAATTTGTTCCTGAGACACGAAGACGAGGAAACGTGTGAGTGCAAACCAACGTGGACGTCACGTGAACGGAGGCGTCGAGTCAGACGACTTGCCGGCCACCCTTCCGCTGCTGGGGGCTGCAAGAGCCAGCTGCCTGCGCTGCAATGGCAGCGGAGAGCGGGAGCCCCGGCCGTGTGACGCCGCGGCGAGGAGATTGCTATGAAGATTGGGGGCGGCACACGCCACACATCGAGGTAGATGAATCGTCGTACAAGGTAACCAGTGCAAATTTCTTAACGGAATCTGAGAGCAGCGACAGGATTTAGTAGTCGGAAACCGCGGAACTGCCAGTGACAGAGAAAGGAAGAAACATTAGTTTCACGGAAATTTTAAAATACAAATATTGGGAAAAGTTTGAACAGAACAGAACAACGGGTGTATTAGTTTGAAGGGACGTTAGAAGTCTTTGTAAAATGTATTTCTTTTAGGAAAAGTATGAACATTAATACTAAAATACTGTCGTCGCTCCGTTTAAATGCCATGTGCCTGCTAATGATGTGTTAGAGATTCTTGATTCTTTAACGATTTCCAATTTGTGTATGAAATAAATGTTAAAGAATTTAAGTTGAGACTCAATAGAAATTTAAAACAAGGTGGTAGCCGTGCATATCGGCGATGTCACGATAACGTGGCGATCAGCTGAATTCGATTCCCGAATCTGGCGAGAACGCAGTGAAAGTGCCGGTCGGAGAATATGTTACGGTCAACTCAAGCCGAAATTAATGTAAGTGCGTCTTTGAGACTAAAGTGGCCGCACGTGCGAGTTCAAGATGCAATTAATTGCGACTGCATCTTCGAAGCCCATGTCTATTCTAGAAGTTCATCTTCGGAATGCAAAGTCTTAAGTGAGAATTTCGAAGCAGTCTGTCTCTAACGTGAAAGTCTCCAACGTGACAAGTCAGTATGAACTCGAAGTAGAAGTTTCAGTAAACGTTCAAATGAAATGACAAGTGCAAAGTAATAAGTTCAAAGTCCGCGCTGTGAGTCATTTTGGAGCCTGACAAGCGACAAAACGAAGGCTATGACCCCCTCTTCCGATCCGAGTGCCGCACCCTGATTGCTTAGAATCAACTATCGGGAGCGGTGGCGGGGCGACACTCAAACCAATGATGCTCATGTGGCACAGCAGTATATCCGTTGCATTTTCGGAGCGAATTCGATACAGCTGTCCTGTAACGGCGTTCACTGCTGCATGTGCGGTCGTCTTTGAAATTATTATTGGGGCATAAGAATCGTTTGGCCGACGCGCATGTGTGCGTTGTAAATTGATGGCTCCTGTAATTTTATGACAGGGTCGAACGATAGCTCCTTCACCCGGGTGTCCGTGACAAATTGAGATACCATACGAGGCACTATCCCCATGCAAATGTAAAGAGTACTGCGCCCGTAACTGCCCTTGTACCCCACTCGCGATAGCCGACTGCGCCGTGGCGATTTTGAATGTTTTGTAATTTTTAGTGTAGGAGAAATTTTTTTGACCGCTGACGCTGGGCGTAATGGGTCCACCTTAAAAAAAACAAGGCGGCTGTCATTTGAATCTCTTTCGCGTCGCCCTGATGCGGCATGGGCACGAGGTGGTCCTTGTAGGAGGGTCATAAACTCTTCGGGCGTGCTGTGGGGGCGGCTCTGGCTGCGGGGCCGGGCCGGACCGACGACGCTCCGCTGCCGACGGCGCCGCGCTAAATGTTTTGATTAATTCAATCGAGGGTGGAGTTTATCATGGCCGTTCACGGAGGGTGTGACGTTACATATATATAATGATGAACAAGATTTATCCACTTTTACGTTACCAGGGCCTGGCAATTAGATTTTTTCTGTCAAAAATTCGCCGTTTACCGGCGCACGTTTACATCACAACTTTGCAATACAACTTTTTCTTCTCACGAAGTGAAAGATAGTAAAAATAATGAATGTATAGAATGTATAATTATTCTTAACTTCGACCTATTTTATTGTTTCTGTTACTTAAGGTACCAGGCGAGAATATCGAGTTCCTAAAATAAGCGATTAGAGGTCTACTTCTCGAGTAAGTGCAGAATAGTTGATACAGCCTATTTGATTCACCAGAACGCTGACAACACAAAAAAGACTGGCAGCAAATGCTATTCTCCATCTACGGCATTTTCACGCTTTGAATGCACGTCACTGTGAGTGAATATTCGTGAATATTGAGCAGAATGCTTGAAGCCCATTTCTGAAGCCCATGCTTTTGTCCCATGGGTCACCACACACGCAGATCACCCAGAATATTTAACTCGCGGCCAAATTGAGCATTCAAAAAATGCATTATTAATTGTGTGAAAGTCCTTTTCACTTCCCTGGATTTCAAAACGACATGAAAGGTATTCTCTCTCTGATTGCGCGTAATTGAAAATACGACATTGCGTTTTAAATAAATGGAACTCGTTTTAGATAGGTTTCTATAATAATTTTACAATTTCACGGAAGTATAATTGACGTTGAGAGACAATCTATATATTTGTGGAGCGGCAGTGAAGCTTTTATTTGCCGCGTTTTTTGCTAGGGATGTTTGCGCTCGGGTTTAAAGGCCAAATGCGAAGCGAAATTTGTCATCACTGGCAGAACAAATGAGAGCACCGCATGTAACAAGAGAATGACGTTCATTTATGTTGCAAGGCTTTATATCTACTCTTTAGTAGGTCTATATTGTCGAGCTTTATTCTCAGGATCCACGGTGTGTCTCATGTTCGGGTAGTATCGTTACGAATCCTAAATGATATACAGATGAAGTGAATAACAAGGGATTGCATTCTCCAATAAGATGATTGTTCATGTTGTATTTCATATAACTTTGACCCAATGTTACGATAGTTACTGTTAAATATTTTGTGCAAAATTTTTAATTTGTAAAAGCGAAAAAAAATACCAGTGGAAACGTTATTACATGTCATCAATAGAGCTCGGATTTGTATCCAAACGGATATTTTTTGCTCATTATGACCAGGAAAACGATCACGTATCTTTACAAATCTGCCCATTTAGAGCATTTATGATGAATTTTATTTTGCCATTTTTTTACGGTTACTGCACATTTCTGCATATTCGGTGTAATTTAGTAATAATTTATTAAAATTAAATGGTAATAACTTATTAAAACTGAATTGTCACTGGACACCTGAAAATAAATTTCTTGAACTAAATAAGTGCCCGATTAGCGTATTTGTTTTACTAAGAACAATTCTTTTTCAAAAATACACATACGTATCCACATAAAAAGCGCATTTGATACTAAAAACAAGTTCTGACACACGATACAGATTCAATTAGAAACTAATCATTCAATTAGTGTTGAGGTGATGCCCTGCATTTCAACTGTGTTCTGAGGACACATTCTGGCGTGGAGTTTCCACTGGCGGCGGATTAATCTCTGCAAAACACCGGCGATGTCATCCCATCAGTTGCATTTCGTATTGTGTGCAGACTGTGTTTGACGTGCGGTAGATATATCGAGCAATTATCGAGACAGAGTAGCTCTCTCCGTTATTATCTATCGAGGTTCCTCGAGACAACGTGAACATGCGGGAAAGTGGGTCGTGTGAAAGTACAAATGTAACGTATAAAAACAGCGAGACTATTTTATAGTAAGAGTCCCATTAGTATCAAATATTAATTCAAAATTTAAAAAAACACATTTATTATGAATGTACTATATTATCAAATGAATTAGCAGAGACCAGCATCAGTTGTAAAAACATGTTTATACTCCTTTCAATTACATCGAACTGTTTTACTTTCTAGTTTCACGCGAGGAGGGTCTTTAATAAAATATTGATAAATATGTGTTCTATTGCATGTAGCGGAGCAATAACTTCGAGGAAGCGAGAAATGACGATTTAGAGCATTTGAAATGTGGAAAATGTGGATGAGGTAAAGAAAGATATGGGGATTATTTGGCAAGGTCTGGTACAGAATAAGCGAGTATTAAGAAAGAGTAAAGTAGGAAATGCAGTTATAGAAGTTGAGGGGAAAACTACTAGATGAAATTTTGAGAGGGAAATCAGGTTCTGAAGGTATCCATTGAGGAATGCAAGGCTTAAAAACTCGCTGATTTATCTCAGACCCTAGCATTGTTTCTGTCTCTGTAGCGACTCTCACCTGAAGGTCCTAGTGCTCGAGTCCTGATTGTCGCGGATTTTTGACACTGACTAAATGTATTCAGCCGACGTCTGGAGAAACAGCGGTCGACTGCTCTGATAGGTACTTTTATGTTGTTTCTCCGACCAATACCACGTGAATGTCGAAGAAGTACCTAAGACCTACCTACCTACCTACCTAAGAAGTACCTACTGGTCTCGGACTGAAAGCGATTTTTCCTTCTTCCTTGTCCTATCACCTCTCCCTTTACACACATACACATACACACACACATACACACACACATACACACACACACACACACACATACACATACACATACACATACACATACACATACACATACACATACACATACACACATACACACACACACACACACATACACACATACACACATACACACATACACATACACACACATACACATACACACTTACATTATCTACACCATCACACATGTCGCGAAACGAATCGAGAGCTTAGAACTTGTTCGAGCTGGGGTTGATATAGCACTCTGGGAAAGATAGCTTGAGATAGAAATACCCTGTATTCGATGTGTACGTCCACGCTGGAACTCACCTTCCAGCAGACGAAGAATTCCGCCACCTCCCGGTATAAAAACATCACTTCACTAACTGGACTAATGATCATAGCTAGTAGGCGTACCCGGAAATAAGCAATAAATTGCTGTATAAAGAGTAAGGAAGACAATCGAAGTCTTACATGAGAGAGCAGCTGAAACTAAAAAACCTATAGTACTGAATAGAAAATGAAGAATGCATAACGCTGCTCAAGGAGCAGAAAAATGAAGTTGAGATGATGATGATGACGACGATAATAGCCACGATGATGATGATCATAATCGTTTTGCTTTTATTTGAGAAAACATTTCGCACTATTATCTTGAAAATTGTATTCTCGCAATTTATTCTCTATCAGATTCGTTGCAGAGGCCATGAACAAAAACTTTCATGGAACGCTGTGACATGTCAGCCAATCGCTGGCACAAAGGTTTCGAATCGTGCGGAGGCCGGGTAAAGAATCACGGAACAAAACGCGTCCAACGATTCTGCAAACGGTCTCGTTTCTGAAACAAACCCTTATGAAATATGTACACTGCGTAAAACATGCGTCAAAGGGACCTCGAGATGAAAGGCAACATGCAGTTGAACGAGGACCCAATAAAATGGCGCTGGGAACGGCAGAGAAAGTTGGTGACGTCAGTAGGGGTTCTGTTGATATCACGACTCTTGGGTGATTTCGTTTTGGGTGATATAATAAAATTGTAATTTGGGAAATACTAAAAACTTTCTGGAAAATGTTTAAGTACAACGTGTTCACATTATTTTTTCTGCGTTTCATAGAGTATACTATTTATTTAATAATATTAAGTAAATGAAGTGACAAATACATTTCGTGAAATTCAGAATAGGTCAGCAAAGTCAATTGAAGTTGGGATTGTGAGGGGATGTATTACAACAAAGTTCAGTACTACGTACTACCACTGGAATTACAATTTTTTCCCAAATTCAGCCGGTCAAATGCGACGGCGTAACGGTAGTTTTCATTGGTTTGTCCGATCAACATCAGGCGACTGATGGAGCAGTACCCTAACAAATGGGCCACACACCGTGCAAGATCTTCCCATTTCTTATCCTATACTCGCCCCTTCGTTACACACATTTACACTTAAATGCTCTACACTAAAAAAAAATGTCTGGAGCTTAAATCTGCGCCGGCTGGGGAGGTGTCTCGCTGTTGGCCTGGTTGAAGAAAACCCCGCTAGCCGTCATGAAGATCGACATCGGGCCCATTGGCTCCTACATCGTCCCGTCCCTGTCATCGCCCTAATTCCGTCCCATCTTCACTAATTCCGTTCATGCGAGTATACGCTTCCGCCATCAATATTATCGCTAACAATACGTTCATACCCTATTAACGATTCCCAAATTTCTTCCCATCAGAACATTCCCCACAAGTCGAACCACGTAAGCCTACCACCTACGTCCAGCTTTTACATCGCCCAACGCAGAGGCGGATTCAGCTGATCATTTTTCGGGTAGGGACATCACAGATGTGTTAATTAATAAATATATTTGTTATATTGCATATCATTTTTGTAGTGTATGTAAAATGCTATACATTATTATTCTTTAAATAATTACATAATTCTAACAAATTTTTAAAAACCTTTACAACTAAAGGAAGGTAACAAACAAAAATCCTAGGCCATTTGGGAAGGGGGCATGGGCCCCATGCCTCACCCCGGATTCGCCACTGCGACAATGCTATACTTCCAACACGAGACCTCCAGCACATACTCAGGCAGCGCTGCCCCTGTGTGTGACGTGTCGGTAAAAAAATCCAACCAATGTCTCTTAGCGGCAGTGTCATGCCAACCTTTTCTTCAACACCATCCTCATAATGAAAGAGTGCAACCGGTAATAAATTAAATTCTAGCATGAACCCCACCAACCCCATCCTCTCTGACTCTTGCCTGACCTTACCTTTGCAATAGTAAGTTTTGTGTTCCTCACACAATTCAGCGAAATGGCACAATCTCTGCCGGGGTCACTCATCCCAATGGAAGGCATTTCCACGCGAGTTAATGTATTCTTAAGACACTTCTGGATCGCGAAATGTTTTGTTCTACAATTACGGTTCTTTTAGGTGAATACTTCCCCTCCTTGAAAAAATATGTTTCATGGACAGCGTTAGTTTGGAATTAAGCTCTTCAATATCTTTAGCACCAAAGTCGAACTTTTTTGACGTTCGTGTTGATCATTTTCATCTCTTTTCGAAACGACCGTCACCGCCACGAAAGCCGACGCCGAATCCTCTCTGTGACTTATCCATCACACTACCGCTTTACCGCTTCTAACCTATCCTATTATTATTATTATTATTATTATTATTATTATTATTATTATTATTATTATTATTATTATTATTATTATTATTAAAATCAATACAAAATGTTTTGTCAACATTACAAGTGTGTAATATGATAAAGGAAGATTACCAGTGGGTGACCTTTCCATGCAAGTTTGTAATTTCTAACAGCATATTTACTTATTGTTCTTGTTTTGAACAGATTGTAAATTTACAGATTTAAATAAAAAATATTATTATTATTATTATTGTTGTAATTATTGTTAATTAACTGCCACCGGGCCATATCCAATTGCAGTTCAAATAAATGTGTTTATGTATTAGCTGATCTGTCAAGAATAAACCTGCCTCCCCGCGCCGGTGGCTTCACCGCCAGCTGTTTCCGCAGAGCGATCTCCCGCCGCCGCCGCCCGCTGCGCTGCCAGCCGGCGCCTCCGCCTCGCACTGCGCCACCCACTGGGGCACGACCTCCCTGCAGTTCAACCGATTGTGACGCTAAAAGAAATATGGGCCAGTGTCATACATGACTATTTATGTGGTATATGTGACGGTACATCACCTTGGTGATGAAGGCACCAACGCGCGCATCGTCAAATGTAATAGCTACGTCATTTCTAATTGCCATTTTGCCAACAAATCCCTCATTAGCTCAACATATACTGCTCTAGCTTAGCTTAGTGGGTCACGACTACACCAATACAGACGTTTGTAGATATTTCTAGCTTTCACAGCAAAGGTATTTCTCATTAGAATATTTGCCAACAAGACAACTATTACAGTAACATTTACTACTTTAGGATGGTGCATTATTCACTCATATTTAATTCATTTGTGTCAACCTGAATTAAATATCAGATACCAATGAAAGTATCTCCCTTCTATATAAAATAAAGGTATGAACCATATTCCCTTCACCTTCATTTTAACTATGATTCATAAGATCTTGTCTGAAACTACGAATATATTCTTACTTTTATTCCTTTCGTCGCAAAAAAAACAAGAATAGTTTCAATATTACTCCGGGTTTTATTCTGGGTGGTACAAACTCAGCCAATATATGCCGAATTAACGGTACAAATACTTTTATATTTCGTATATTAAATTCACAATGCAGTGAACATCTATATTATCTCTAAATTGAGAGACCTCCGTTTCACTAGATGTCAGAGTAAATAACAGTTTGTGGATACTGTCCATTCAGAGGGCATCTCTTGACTGTAATTACACATCAAACACAAACAAACGTATGCCATACGTTATCATCAAGAGTTTGTAATTGTACTATATAAAAAAATTGATGAATCTGCTGCTAAAATCGTCATTATTAACAAAATTCGGTCTATAATTCAGATATGAATTATATCAATTTTGAAAAGAACAACTTTTTTCAAGAGATAACTGAACAAATGTCATGATATTTGCTACTATTTATGTCTGTTGGAAAGCACTCACATTTGACATGCATACTAAACACAAACGTCAGTGCAATTATTCTTGAATGTAATGTTGAAATGTTATATAAAACCAGTTATTAAAAGCTTAAAAATTTTCAGGTAAAGCGAGTGCACGAGTACCATATAGACGCCGAGATTTGAGCAGAAGTGACAAGATTTCAGTCCCAAAGGCTTTCTTCCCAAAATATTCTAATAGAAGACGAGGAATTGAGCGCAGTCTCCCTGATAACGAAAATCTGCACTATATCTGTGGTCGCGAAAGCCCCCCATGGTAGTGGTAATCTGAGCACACATCTGGTTGACAGATATTACATTTTTCTTGACGTATTAACACAGTTGACGCATTTTGTTCAAGCATTGTTTAGCTGATGAATTCATTAGAATAATATTGGCAGATTGTGAGCTGTGTGTATGTTTTGGATAACTGTCTTAGTCTAATATTGTGTATTCTTTAACTACTCTACGCAAATTTATATTTTGGTAATGACTGTTACTCCGAAGAAAGTAGATTCTCAGGGACCAAATTATGCTTCTGAATTTAATTCTGCTAAAAATCTCTGATCATACATTATCGTAAAAGATATTCAAGATTGCTGTTCTACAATATCACAGAGCAGCAGTGTCAAGACAATGGAATGAAAATCCTACATAAAACTCGACATCGAAATCGACACTGATCCGCATTAAACACATAATCAAGAATTTGAGTGGCATACTTTAAACAAAATACCTCCTTTCTCCCATGATTGGTGAAAGGAGTGTAACGAAGTTTGCGTGGTCAGACGGAAGAGCAGGCCTCATGGAATGAGTCTCGCCACGTAAAATAAGGCAAATTCAATTCAATTCAATTCAATTCAATTCAATTCAAAACTTGTCGATGTGTTGTGTTGCAACCACTTTCCCCTATGAAGTTGCCTGGAGCGCGCTGTGGGTGGTGTCAGGAGGTCTCGGCGCCGCCGATGCGCGTCGCGGGAGCGAGCGCGCGGAGCTTACCCGAGCGGAGGATCAGCCGTGCGGGAGACCTTCATTACGGGGAATGACTGCTAGAGGCACTACATACACGCCATGCCATTGACGCGTTGGAACGATCTTGTTCAGATTTATATTATTTTTGAGATTAATAATAATGCTGTATTCTTGGCTGTCCGGGATGAGCCGTGTCTTGGTCGACGGAGCT
Source organism: Teleogryllus occipitalis (assembly GCA_011170035.1). NCBI lineage: Eukaryota > Metazoa > Arthropoda > Insecta > Orthoptera > Gryllidae > Teleogryllus > Teleogryllus occipitalis. The sequence continues at coordinate 210,539 of BLKR01000003.1, read as the reverse complement.
GACGTTTTGGAGGCCATCTTGTTGTGGTCTTTTTCAGAGCTAAACTGAATAGTATAGCTCTGAACAGTATATCTCTGAAGAAGGCTCTCCAGTATATCTCCGAAACTCCAGCTCCATCGACCAAGACAAGGCTCATCCCGGACAGCCAAGAATACAATGACTACGGCCGGAAGCCTAGGAATTCTAATAATAATGTCATTTAGGCGATAATAGGAAGAAGAATTTATCGTAAAATACATGCACTTTACTAGTAAATGAAAAACTGGTGAAATTTAATTCACGTTCTGAATTTAATAGAATATTTTTTTACCGGAAAGAAGAATAGGAGAAAATTAAAGCAAAGACAATATTTCATTTTATTTTCCATTGGAATAAATCAACAAAAAGGAAAAAAAATGAAAACTGATTAGTGTTTCCGGGCGCATCTATTGCTAAGGTCATTAGTTCCGTAAGCATTCTTTTATCATGGAAAGTGGCGGTGATCTCCCGCTGGATGATGAGATCTGGCGCCGATCGCGAGATTTTTCCCCAACCAGGTATCTCCTACCAACGGGGCACTGACCTAACCGGGACAAGCTATAAGCTCTCGACATGTGTGTTAGTGTAGTAAGTGTGTGTCTAAATAAGGTGAGAGGATAGGATAAGGAAGAGGAAGGAAAGATAGCGCGCGGTCCATGGACCGTTTGTTAGAGTTCTGCGCCGACATTCGCCTGGCGTTGATCAGAGAAACCATGGAAAACTACAGATCTGGGAAGCTGGCCCCTAGAATTGTCTTCCAGACAGCGGCTGAATTCCACCCAGCTATTTAGTTAGTGTCAAAAATTTTGCTACTGTCGGAACACCAACCCTAGGACCTCCCGGTCAGTGGCAATTTAGTGACATCAATTGCTGGTTTGAACTATTTAATTCAGTGGAAATGGAAATTAGTACATATTCAATGACGAATACTTAAGCGGTGTACCGCATTGGGCATGTTTAGTGTTCATATCATCTGCTTTCAGTTACTGCGAAATGTTTCCAAAAACAGTCACTGTTTGCCACGTTTTGCAAAAAAGTACAGTTAGTTCGTTTCTTTTTGTAGATATATAACAGTACAGGATGATAATACAAAAAATGATGTACAACGTGTGATACTTCTTAATTTGGTAACTGTTGTTCTCAGTACATGAACGCAATATTGAATGAATATCAGAAAGAAAATTACAGTAAGAAACAATGGAAATATTCTTACATACAAAAATACGATATATTTACGATACGAATAAAAAATACATAAATAAGATATATTTACGATACGAAATATGCTTACATACGATCACTTAAACAGAAGCAATCAATATAAAAGAGCGGTAAGAATAAATGTAAAGAAATGCAACGAGAATCGAGTTTCAAATATTCGTATTCCTAAGGATAAGTCTCAACACAAACATTCCAAAAAAGTATACAGAGAAATGAAACGGAAGAGGTGGGTATCCTGTTTGAAATAGGATCTTGCGAAGCGGCGAAGTCTGAAAACGGAATGTATAAATGAGCCAAGCGCAAGTAAGACGTGCAACTAAGCGGAGAAGTTCACAAGCCAGCGAGGGTGACAGCCGCCAAATGGGCAGACCTGCAGCCGCCCTCCGACCGCAGCGCGGAGGCGCAGCAGGTGCAGCGGGGCGGCGAAGTTCAACAGACCTCAACGCAGTGGGGAGTGCGGAGCAGACAACCGAGAGCCAGAGACGCGTACACGAGAGGAAAAAGTCAAGTCCATCGACAAGCTTCCAACATTACGATTGGCAAGGAAAAATCTTCCCCGCCCTTATTTAATACAAAAATGGCTATTAATGGGTGTATTACAAAAAACATTCCCTTCGTAATAGTTGTTATAGAACCAAGACAATACTTTTTTAACGGTGAATCGGCTGACACCATCAGATCACAACGCAAAACGGTAGGGAAATGTCGTAAAATTATAGAGCGAATTTGTAATAATACAAACATGCCAAAAGTTTACTTCTTACCGAGTTTCAAATGCCTAATTAGATCTTCGAATTTTAAACATCTATACACATGTTCTAGACATGTTATTTCATCTTTGTTATTTATTTTGAAAATTTGTATATATTTGACACTAAACTGGTAAATAAGTATTTGAAAGCAGAACTATGTATTAAATGGCTTTAATCACCACTAAGGCTGACGTAATTAAAAATATATTCGAGATAAATCGACAAGCCTCTCGTATCTATTCATAAGACAATTCGTAATAGATTCATAAATCCATTCATGTTACCGGTTTGCCCAAAGGAGAGGGCTCTAGCTTTCAGCACCCCATTCCACTCGTGCCTGCCAATGCATGTTTACTCCTGAGAATTATTGTGTGCAGCTGAGCTAACAGTTCGAATACCGAGCTGAGACGTGGAGCGGAAGAGTGATGTGCGTGGCGTCACGAGCGAGTGGCGAGAAACGCAGTGCTCAGAAGGGAATAGAGCTAAGTAATCACTAGTCTAGAAACAGGAGGAAGTTAAATTTTCATAAAAACTATACAAATGTTATAGGTGAATAAAAATCATACCAAAAAATGGAACGAATTAAACATAGAAATAAAAATTAAGAAAATCACGAAAGAGTATTATATGTAAATATATAATAGGAAACAGGCGTCAAGAAAAATCATAATTCAAAATACGAAGGGTGTGTTCCCAGTGAGAAGGGCATTACAAGAAGATAAGAGAAGAGTCATAGTTCGAAAGGTTTGGGGACATTCAAGTTAAGCTCTAAAGTTCGGATTCTTGTTTGGGAATATTCTGTGGATGTAGAAATTCATAGGTGAATTCGCTAAAAGATTGTATAGAAAAAGTAGAAAATGGAAGGGGGCTGCCTATGGGGTTGCATCATGAACGAACCTGGGCCGCAAGGCTGGAAGTAACTCGCAGAAAGTTGTCGGGGTGGCCAACGGTGAGAGTCGCATCTCTGATGGGGTGTCGACACGAATTTTGGGGTGGTGACATGTCGAATCTCGTAGCGGTGTCATGTCGAATCTCGTAGCGGTGTCATGTCGAATCTCGTAGCGGTGTCATGTCGAATCTCGTAGCGGTGTCATGTCGAATCTCGTAGCGGTGTCATGTCGAATCTCGTAGCGGTGTCATGTCGAATCTCGTAGCGGTGTCATGTCGAATCTCGTAGCGGTGTCATGTCGAATCTCGTAGCGGTGTCATGTCGAACCTCGTAGCGGTGTCATGTCGAACCTCGTAGCGGTGTCATGTCGAACCTCGTATCGGTGTCATGTCGAACCTCGTATCGGTGTCATGTCGAACCTCGTATCGGTGTCATGTCGAACCTCGTATCGGTGTCATGTCGAATCTCGTAGCGGTGTCATGTCGAATCTCGTAGCGGTGTCATGTCGAATCTCGTAGCGGTGTCATGTCGAATCTCGTAGTGGTGTCATGTCGAATCTTGTAGTGGTGTCATGTCGAATCTCGTAGTGGTGTCAAGTCGAATATCGGTATAGCGTCATGGCGGACCTCGGGGTGGTGTTGAGACGAATCTGGGAGTGGTGTCGAGTCGAATGTGGGGATGAGTGAGAAAATTAACAAGGGGGATGAGGACAGTGTCACTGAGGTCCAGAATGAGGAAGGTGAAATAAACGTGGATCGGAAGATCGAGATCGCGTGGTAGGTAATACTTCCGTGAGAAGGAACGGGAGAACGGGCGAAAGCCCACGATACGTGCGGGGATGAGAAGAGGTGGAAAAAGACGTGCGGTGCGGGTAAAGCAGTAGGAGTATGTAGGAAAGGAAGTGAGCTGCAGATCGTAAGTGAAATCTGGTTGGATAGTAGAACCTAGAATGAGAGGCTGAGTTAGGAAGGTGAGTGAGTAGCCAAACAAAATGAATAGTGGAGGCGGGAGCGTGAGAGGGAAGGGAGCGAGTGTAGGGGTGGATGGGCACAGGCTGGGGTGGGGTGGGCGGGAGGGGCGTGGCCGCGCAGCTGCGCTGTTAGCCCAGGCGGCGAGGCCGGCGCGGTGCCGCCCGAGGAGAAGTTGGCGCTCCAATTAGGGCGGCGGTGGGCGCCACCGCCCACGCCCACGCGCCGAAGCGGCCTCCGCCCGAGGGAATGTTTGGCGGGCGCCCGTCGCCAGCGCGCTCTGCTCTTTCGGCGCAACACCCCCAGGTACAGCAACGCCCACAAAGCCCACAAATCACCGACACGAGCGGGAACAGCTCTGAGGAAATTCACAGATGAATGCATACGGAAACTCCAATCTCACGGAATGACAGACGAGGTAATAATTGAAGGGAGATTTACCTAACTGTTGTCACAAGACAAGAGTTTGATAGATGCTATGAAGAAGTCTTTGGCGTTCCGTCGGTAAACAACCAAATGGTGTTCATCATTGTAATGAAATGTATAAAACCATGAATTCGTGAGGTTTCACTTGGCAAACAATTTCATTTCGATTCGCTTATACGGAAGGAGACCTCCACCTGCTCCTTCGTAGCTCATTCGGTAAGCAACACAGACGTCGAAGTGAAGCATTTTCATGTACGTGTTTGAGATGATAACTTGCTAATAAGAGTTTTTAGTGCTGCGTACATTATACAGTATCATGATCGCCCGCAACATTTTCTCCAACTTTTAATGTAATTACTTGTACTTTAGTAACTGAGCATACAAGTAACTACAACGGATAATATATATCGTATTCAATTAGGAACAATAATTATTTAATTTCCATGTTTGGGTATTGCGAGAATAATAATTACAAACAAACTGTTTCATCTTGAAAACCTGTTTCACGTCCGTGTATTTATGCGTGTTTATTCCGTGTTTTACTTTGCAATATTTCTAAGACTTATGCGTTGTGTAATGTCTACATATTCTGCTAGAACGTGAAATCCGGCGGCGACCTATGTGTCGACTTGGGGAGAGTTTTCCCTTTGAGAACTCCGTGATTACAGCAATGCCCCAGCTTGGACATGCGTTGAACTTTCGGCATGTGTGATAGTGCAGTGAATCTATGTGTAAGTCTGTGCGTTTAAAAGGAGAGAAGCACTCAACAATCAAGAAATTATCACGATCGGTAATAATATTGTAGCCCTAGTGTGAAGAAACTGCTCGGGCCATTAGAATTCTGCTTTCGACGCCGGCCGATTCGTTTTAGCTCTAGGTAGAGTCAAAAACTGCCGCCGTCGGAATTCGAACCCAAGAGTCTCCTGGACAGTTGAGTGGCTCTTGAACTAGTTTGCTGTCCAACTTCATATCGAGGTCTCACTGCCCTGTGTCATCTACACAGACTTTTAAATTTTCAAATGTTTCATTGCATGTAAGGTGTATATGTCCATAGACATGTTGCTATTGTAGGTTTTAGTTCTTTCAGAAGGAGGGCAACAAGAAAATTGAAGTGACTAGCTTGTACTGAAAGCGCAGGCTTTCGCAGTTGGAATAACTATCTACTTGTCTCTCCGGGTGACGCCCCGTTCAAGGCGCAGAAGCCAACGTTTTGGCCGTTATTCTACGACCGTCATGAGGGCAAATTACCGTAAATGCCGAAAAGTGGAAATTCGTAGCATGATTGATTGATTGATTGATTGATTTTTCGTGTTTCCGGGCGCGTCAACTGCTATGGTCATTAGTGTAGTGCATGTTTTTTTCTCGGGAGCTGGCGGTGATCTTCCCCCGCTGGATGGCGAGATCCGGCGCCGAACTACCGTCGGCTAGTGGGGTTTTCCCCTAACCAGGACTCTCCCACCAGCGGGGCACCGCCCCAGCTGGGACAAGCTCTAAGCTCCCGACCGGTCTCCCGGGATATGTGGTAGTGTAGTGCATGTTAGTGTAAGTGTGTGTGTAGGTGGAGAGGATAGGACAAGGAAGAGGAAGGACAGATCGCGCGCAGTCCGTGGCCCGTTTGGTAGGGTACTGCTCCGGCATTCGCCTGGTGTTGATCGGAGAAACCACGGAAAACTACTCGTAGCATGACAGCCGTGGCATGTGAGCCTAGGACGCGGCGTCTCTCGGGCAGCCAAGTAACTTCAAACGCCGAGCGGGACTCGCAGTTTCGCTCGGACTTGGCAGCATTGTTTCCAACGGAAGCTTTTGACAGTGTGCGGACACGCTCTCTCTCTCTCTCCTTGTAAATGGAGAGAAACACATGCTGTCTGCCCGTCACTACACCTTTTCATTTTTCACTTTTCTTTGTTCTTGACACTATAGTGTTATACCGGTTTCCTTCGTTTTATATTTTCCTCTGAAGCACATTATAGAGCACCTTCTCTGTCTACGCTCTTTAAAAAGACCTGATATTAGTATAAAATGATCTAAGTGAAATGCTGGTCACGTGGTATCTCTCCGAGTAGTTTTCGCACAGTAGAAGGAATTAGAGAAAGAATCAAAGAAATATTAAGAGTGTTATGTTAAATTATTTTAATGCAAGAATTAAAAGTTTAAGAATGACGAACGTTACATTAAAAGAAACAGAAACCAATTCTGTAAATAAAATAAACATCTTGACAATAAGTCTACATAAATTTGCGCATATATTTTAGTCAAATCAATGTGGATTATGAATGGCATACTGTGTAAACTCATACTGTGAAGAATTCGAAGTTTTCCACAAGTTTTTGATAGGAAATTCAGAACCCTCCATGGCTTTATTCAGAACATGTAAAGTTCAAACATTATCGACGCTTAATCTTATTATAGGGTCTCGACAGACTTTATATGATAATTCGTGCCTAATGCTACGTTTTAAATAGAGCTATTTTGTCATTCAACACACCACATTTTCGTTTCTTAATTCAATTGACGCTCTTGGTGAATGAAATTCGCCACTCCAAAATCCGGCCCATTTGCAAATCCGCTTCTGGTTCTGCATCATTTTCGCTAGTTCTTCCCAGGCACCCTTCTACTCCCCCCAAAGCACTTCCTGTCTGCAGAGGAGCAGGGCGGAGGGGGCGGCGCAGGGCAGAAGCAACAAGTGCGGGCGGAGATGGAGATGAGGCACTGCGCTGCATTCACAGGCGTCGCGCACAGCGGCGCTGGCACATGAAAGAGGAGACACACTTCGAGCTGTGACGCGAGTATTGTCATGGGCTGGGCTGGATGCGATGATGAAGGAGTAGAGCAGAAATGAGTGAAAATGGACGCTGAAGTAATGGAAGTGAAAATTGAGGGAGAAGTGATGCGAGAGTTAATTGTAGTATACGCGTGGCAAAGGACTGAAGAAGTGGAAGAAGAATAAAGGGGAATAAAAGTGGAGTGGGACAAAGGGAATGGAGGAATAGTGTGGAGGAATGGGGGGAGTGAAGGAGCGGAAGTGGAGTGGTGGGTAGTGGAGTGGAGTGGAGCGAACGAGTGGAGTGGAGCGAACGAGTGGAGTGGAGCGAACGAGTGGAGTGGAGTGGATGAGTGGGAGAATGGAGTGGGGCGGAGAAATGGAGTGGACCGGAAGAGTGGAGAAGAGCGAAGGAGCGGCAGTGGAGTGGAGCGGAGGAGCGGAAGGGGAAAGGAGGGGAGCGAAGGAGCGGGAGTGGAGTGGAGCGGAGGCGTGGAGTGGACCAGAGTGGAATGAAGCGTAAGAGCGGGAGTGGAGTGGGGTTGAGCGGAGGAGCGGCAGTGGAGTGGAATGGAGAGTAGATAGTGAAGTGGAGTATACGGGCGAGACTGGAGTGCAGCGAAGGAACGGGAGTGGAATGGAGCGAAGAAGCGGAAGAGGAGTGGAGCGGAACGGAGGAGCGGTTGTAGAGTGGAATGGAGGAAAGGAGTGGAGTGGAGGAGCGGGAGAATAGTGGAGAAATGGGTGTAAAAAATGGAGGAATATGACTGGTAATGGAGTGGAGTTGTAAGGTTGATGTGAAAGTTATAATTAAGATTTTGATAGGGTGGGATGACTGACGAGATAAAGATACAGGAGTGCACATGACGGTACTACAATTGCAAATTGAATTAGAATATAAAACTATTAGTGAAAGCAAAATCGGGTGCCAAGTAATTAGAAAATGATTAGTAAGGGACATTAAAGGGAAAAGAATGACGGAAATTAAGCAAAAAAGATATTCAGAAATAGAGAAGACACTGTGAATGCGATCATCATTAATTCTACTTTCCTAACATATATGTTAGTAGTTTTGATGTGAACGTTTTCAGCAGCTGATACAAAATTTGTTGGAAATACTGTCCGTATAATAAAAGTTTCTTGCAAACTGGTTGCAAATTAGTTCAGATATTTGTATTATAATCACATGCATACTACGCGATCAGATATTTGCATCCCACCTTGGTTGAGATGAATATATATAAATGTGACAGTACAACAAAATTTCTAATTAATTATTTAAAATTAGAATATTTTCTTGAATTTTAAAGAAATATCTTATATTGATGATATTTGGTTCATTATTTTATTTAATGCTGCAGGCTATTTATCAGACTATTATTTCTGAATGAATTCACCGCCTCTCTGAGCCTTCCAATTAAACAATTATGAAATTACTAACACAGTCGTTTCGTAACCGTATTTCATAAACTATTTTATTGTCAGTCTCCTTTTATCTAGTAATGACAGTACAATGTTTCTTTTTCTTGCTTTCTCGCGTTTGTTCGTGTACATAGTTTACTAACGCATTCTGGTATATTCAGTACATTTTATTTTTTCTCAACACAAAAAATATTAACTCTTAAATCGTAAATTTTTTAACATATTTCCCTTATTTTGCACTGTTTGATAGCGCTCCTAAATAATCATATAATAAATTCACAATAACAAATTTAAATACATTCATTTTAAACAGCATCAAAACAGAACCTCTTCCATTATACACTTAACTGAAAATAATGCAGAGTAATAGAAACAAATTCCTTATTTCCACTAAAACGGATAATTACGCAATACTTACTAAATAAGGAATATGGATCCAAACGTTCTAGATTATACAATTACATTATTATATTTTCCTAAACCTGTTTTCTTAAGAGATATTTCGCATGTTTGTACAAGACATATTCCGTTCCTAGATGCAAATACAATTAAAAACCTTATTCTTTTCTTCTAGTACAGATGCAAATTACGGTTGCATTGTATTTCTAACTTAACGATCACTTACTAAAGCAACTATATAATTTTATGGCGCTCATAGAAATATTTTCACTGTCGATGTAATAAGAGATGTTGCGCAATCTGAAACACAACACACAATCAAGTGCGTCTCTCCAAATCCTCCGTTATCGACAAAAAAAAAAAGAAAAAAAGAAAGACATCGAGACTCGGGCGCACAGACGCTGGGCCTAAAAATACACGCGGCCCATTGTTGCTAATACAGCGGCCCCCTGGCGCCCGAACCTGCGGCGACGGCGACCCCGCGTATCGATTTTACACGCGCTCTTCCGCCTTGCGCCGTGTTATCTCGGCGCGCAGCAGCAGGTGGGAGAGGGGAAGGAGTGGGGCAAGGCGGGGCGGGGGAGAAGCGTTCAAGGCGAAAACCGAGCGAGGTAAGGTGGGGACGTCAAGGACCGGAGCGGCTCGAGGTGAGCGCAGGTGGGAAGCTCAGACTAGGCTGAGCAGAGAGCGGGCAGTATGGACACCGAGCGGGCAGAGTGCGCGCAGAGAGCGGGCACAGAGCGAGCAGAGAGCGCGCAAAGAGCGAGCATAGAGCGCCCACAGAGCGGGCGGAGAGCGCGCACAGAGCGGGCGGAGAGCGCGCACTGATCGGGCGGAGAGCGCGCACAGAGCAGGCGGAGAGCACGCACAGAGCGAGCAGAGAGCGCGCCTAGAGCGAGAAGAGAGCGCACAGAGCGAGCAGAGAGAGTGCACAGAGCGAGAAGAGAGCGCGCACAGAGCGAGAAGAGAGAGCGCACTGAGAGGAGAAGAGAGCGCGCACAGAGCGGAGAAGAGAGAGCGCACTGAGAGGAGAAGAGAGCGCGCACTGAGCGGGCAGAGAGCGCGCACAGAGCGGGCAGAGAGCGCGCACAGAGCGGGCAGAGAGCGCGCACAGAGCGGGCAGAGAGCGCGCACAGAGCGGGCAGAGAGCGCGCACAGAGCGGGCAGAGAGCGCGCACAGAGCGGGCAGAGAGCGCGCACAGAGCGGGCAGAGAGCGCGCACAGAGCGGGAAGAGAGCGCGAACAGAGCGGGCAGAGAGCGCGCACAGAGCGGGAAGAGAGCGCGCACTGAGCAGGCAGAGAGCGTGCGCAGAGATCGGGCAGAGAGCGTGCGCAGAGAGCGGGCAGAGAGCGCGCAGAGAGCGGGCACAGAGCGCGCAGAGAGCGGGCACAGAGCGCGCAGAGAGCGGGCACAGAGCGCGCAGAGAGCGGGCACAGAGCGCGCAGAGAGCGGGCACAGAGCGCGCAGAGAGCGGGTACAGAGCGCGCAGAGAGCGGGCACAGAGCGCGCAGAGAGAATGCGGGAAGGGGGAAGAGAGTGAGAAGGGAACTAGAATGGGCGGGGGAGGGGCGGGCAGCGCGCCTGAATTGGGTGCGGGTGGGGAGGCGGGGCGGGCCGCGTCGGCCGCGGGGTCACCGCGCCTGGCGACGCCGTCTCCCGCGCCGCACGCCGCTAACGACCCCCACCGCCGCCCCTCAGACCTCGGTGGCGCCGGCGGAGGCGCGCGCTCTGTGGCGCGTGTGCGTTGTACCTGGCAGGAAAACGCGGCTTCTTCTTTGGAAAACAAGAGATCCGCAGCGTTAGGGGCAAGTGAGCTCGGTGTTGGTCGCAAGTAGCCGAATACACATCGTTCTTTCGGTTGGGAAATTGCGAAGAGAGGGATTTAGAAGATTTTGGAAAGTGTAATTCCTTTTGTGTCTCCGTTTTCAATCAATAAGCATTACTATCGTCTCGGTATCTACGAGACGTACATTATGTCAACGTTCTTTTTCAAGTTCTTTTCTTCATATCCTTTCATTTCTCTTCGTTATCATCCCTTGTCTCTTGTCTCCAGCAATTAGTAACGTACTAAAAGAATAAATAATGTAATTTTCCTTTTTTTCTGGTAAATTGCACGGTTACAACTAGACCTATATAATATCAATGACTTACTTACAATAAATAAATATTCAAAATGTTTACTTCATGATGTTAATCTAAACGTTCACAAACGAATTCAACATAACTTTGTTTTGTATTTTTGCAAATTTACATTAATTATGTTCATCAATGGGCTGTCTACAATGGGTTAAAATTTAATAAATAAACGTCGAATGCCCAAATAAGAAGTAAATTATGAAAAGACGTTTAGAGAACAAGTACATCAGTACACAGTGATGAAGATGTTAATTCCACTTTTGAATGCAATTTCATTTCTCCTGGGAGTGGAAGATTTTATTTTTTAAACTACCCTGATTGGGTACACCTGCAAACGTATTACTGGTTAGCAACATAATGTTTTCAGTTACTTTTAAATGTCCGAACATCAAATTTAAGGAATCGACAATTAATATTCGCGTATATTAATAAACCTATTACAGCTTATAATTCACCGTTACAAGGAAGTGCTCCACATTTAATAATTTTTAAAGATTTAATAGCCAGATGGTAAATGAGGAATAAAACAAGGTCTAGAATCATTAAGACATAGAGTAACAATTTTGCAGTGGTTATTAGTGTTCACTGTCGATTTTCTTCACGATCAATCGAAGTGTGTGTTGTTTGTTTACTCCTGAGGATTAATAAACCTCATGTTCATTGAAATATTTGTGCGCGTTTTACATGTGATCCCAAAGATTGACTTCCTCCTACAAAGACCCCTCATCTTTAGGTCCTTCTTATCATTTTATTTTATTGCCTGCATGTGTAAGTACAGTCTAAATATAAATATATGTACAGGAAACCCCACTAACCTTTGGCCACCCCCATAACTTGTAAACGGTTCACGATACTGAAATGCTGTTTTCGCTTGACAATCTTGGGGCAAGTAATATGGTATACAGATATTGTTTGAAATATTTTTAGGTTTCGAGAAATTTAATCTTTGATTTTTTTAAATGGAACCATTTATTGTTTGCACTATCAATAGATAGATCCTATGATCTTTCTATAAAGAGGAATGCAAAGATAACATGTGTCAATGTTTTGATAGTATTTTGAGAATAAAATTTTACTTCTGATATGTGATTTTAAATTAAACATGCCATACTTCTTGTAGCAACCCTTGCAACCATCGCTTTTAGGGAAAGTGGCCTTTGCGACCTCTTATCTCTCCTCGCAAAAGTGGAGGTCACATCCCCAACGACGACAGTTGCAAGGGCTGCTACAGCAAATATCGCATATTTAATTTAAAATCACATGTCAAAAAATCTAATTGTATACTAAAATTACTATCAAAATAATAACATATGATACATCATTGAATTTATCGTTTTATGATCTATCCTTTGCTGCTAAGAAAAATATATAGTTCAATTTAAAAAATAAAAAATAATTAAATTTCTCGAAAATGAGAAAGATTACGAACACTATCTCTACAGCATATTACTTTCCTTATGATTCCACGTTGTTGAGCGAAAACTGCACTTCTATATAATGAACCGTTTAAAAGTTATGGGGGTGGCCCATAGTCGGGGGGACATTCTGTATACTTCTACTTCGTCCTACGGTCACTGAGATTTTAAGACAAAGTACAAGATGAAAGAAAGTAAATAATAACTGGGTATATTAAGAAAATGAACAGGCATGGAAAATAAAATATGGAAAGAAAAAAACAATCAAATAAAAGCTGAAAACCTCACCTGGACAATAGTTAAAATTAACACATTTTAAGTGTAATGCTTAAAATACTTAGGCCAAAAGGATATAAAAACGATAGTACTCGTACATTAATTCTCAATAATGTACGAAAGAATAATAATATCCAAAAATCTTGCTTATTTAATTGCTTATTATGTTATATTATAATATAGTATTTAATGCCATTCATCTATTTAGATAAATAAAATGGGAAAGTCGGCTTTCATTGAAAGGTCTTAACTTAGGCTATTTTCAAATTGTTTTCTCTTACATAAAGAAGAATGTTCGTTTTCATTGACAACTATAGTTTTATCCCGATCGTAATGAAATTTTGGGCGCATGATTTTCAAAACATGAGAAACGTGACTCTTGCATGCGGTTTAGTAAAAATAATCTCTACCCCCTTTTGCGAAACATGAGGGGAAAATTTCAGTATTCACTCTTTCAGTTTTTCGGCAATATCTCGGAAAAGCAGACTATATTCACTAAAGTGAATCCAACTTTTCTGAAAGCGCATAAAATTTTCCTACTTAATTTGTTCTGATTCATTCCGTCAGTGATGTTATGCTCAGAGTAATTGAAAGCTATTATTTAGCAGAAAAATATGGTTGAACTGTTTATACTTCAATTTGTCTTAAAAACTAAACACTAATAACTTATTTGTACTTACAATAATTTTCAGCATTTTTCTTTAGGCAAATTCTGGATACTCACCTGTAACAGAAATGAAAATATATTGTTTAATTTCCAAAATTTTAAGCAATAATTACGGGACATACACTAATATATTGGTTATACTATGTTAATAATATTTTACTTCCCATTACTAACGCTACATGAATTGTCAGTTGTAAGCCGTGTTTAATTATAATAAACATCATTAACTCTTGAAATGAAACTCTCGCCCAATCTAGAATCCTAGTATTAAATTGCTGCAGCATATAGAGTACAGAGTTCCGTCTAAATATTAATTATTATAAATTATATTCATATTATCCTCCAAAAACTGTTGTTATTTTTCCTACCCATTCTTCACAATTCTGTTGTCCCCCTTTCAAAACTACATAATAAAAACTGCTAATATATAGGCAAAGTGCCAGCAGTATTTTATTACGGAAAATGATAATATAGAATAACAGATGCCTGATTTTCCGACTGTTTTGAAAGTATATTTCACCTTCTCGCATACTATATATGTAGAATATAAATAGTTATGTAATGCACAGGGAAAATCGCGATTTTTTGGCTGAATATTTTTGACAAAATAACGGTTTTTCTGTCTCTCTTTTCTGTAAAAATCTCTTACACCTTTCACCAGGTTTAGACTTGCGATCACTGGTGCAACTAATCAAAACTGAAACCTTTACACCAACCGTTTCTTTTATCTAGTTGTTAAAACCATCAGATTTAGGTACTGATGAGATTTTAAAGCACAGCCAATAGCAGTAAAAAGGCGTGTCAGTGAATTTGGAGGCAGCTATGTAGACTGTTATTGCTTTCATCGCCCTGCCATAATAAACTGACAAAGTACAAACCCGCCCGACGAGAAATATCTTTCAGAGCGTCAAGCAACAATTTTGCAGACACTGTACATATTTCTCTTGCCATTACAGGTAATCGTATACGGACCCATATACAAAGAAAACTATCACATTAACCAATGAGCAACTGAGAGATGCAACATATTACGTGAAATAAATATGTTTTAGGTAGAAAACACTGCATCATTTCCGAGAACGTAATTCTCCAAACCAGCCCCAGGCACGATTGAAACGAGTGTTCTTGTCAACATGACTCAGTCTTCTTCAGTGCGAGTGTGTAAAGGGGGTCGTGTGCCCCAGTGACCCTTATCACGACTCCGCAGCCATCGATCTCCGCAGGGGGCGCACCTGTTGGCTGCACAGGGCGACGCCCCCGGCAGTGGCGCAACACGCCGCATTAGCCGCGCCGCGCCACGCCGCGCCACGCCGCGCCACGCCGCGCCGCGCCACGCCGCGCCACGCCGCGCCACGCCACGCCGCGCCACGCCGCGCCACGCCGCGCCACGCCGCGCCACACCGCGCCACACCGCGCCACACCGCGCCACACCGCGCCACACCACGCCACGGCGACGTGCCGTGCCGCGCCGCGCCGCGCCACCCCGCGCCAGACCACGTAATGCCACGCCACGCCTTTTCGCGCCACACCACATAGTCCTATGCCACGCCACCCCGCGCCACGCCGCCCCACGCTACGCCGCGCTACGCCACTCAGACCCACGCCACGCCGGCCCGCGCCACGCCACGCGGCACCGTACCACACCGCGCCACGTCATGTCACTTTACACCGCGCCTCACCACGCCACGCCGCGCGTATTTTACAGTAAACATGAAGTTAAATATATGACGTAAAATGTACTCCTTGGATGCGTCCAGATTCCTACCAATCAGATCCAGTTACTTTTAAGTACCTCTTCAACACTATGCACAAAGTACGGGCTGTTCTCAATGACGTGATGTCTTCTACTTCCTTGCCTTTTCAATGTCTGGAGAGTTGGTGCCGAAAAATTACCGTATATAAGAACGTGTCCAAATACCACAGCTCCGATGACTATCGGTACGACCATTGACATCATCCCCACATCCTGCTGCTTTCGATTTTAAATCATCTCCTCTTTAAAAGTACAAGGTCATTTGGCAAGGTACAACGTTATCTATAAGCTTATGGGGATTATTTTGAAAGATATGATACATTGCTTGAGCGTTTCATTGGGGTCGACAACAGATTACCATCATACTTGCAATATGATGACGATGACAGAAACACATGCTACAAAATTACTCTTATCAATAATAATCATGCAAATAGATAGAAAGATTTCATGTTTCTTTTCCATCGTGGCAACCTTCCGGTTTTGCCCGATCCCTTTCCGGCTTGAAAAATATCGGCATTTCACGGTCATGCGAGGGGCTCTACGGTCACAATTGGTTTCCTAGGAACTCTTTCCTGAGAGTAGATACCTCGTGCCCCAAACTCATCGCGCCAATGTACTTTTAGGCCCATCTCTGTCCTGCAAATTTACAATGACGCCCGAGATATCCCGTGGACCTATCTCGGTATTTGCATCATTATTATAGGCTTTTCGACCCATTCCCTTAATAGACATACACAGATGACGTTCCTAGTAACCGGTCAAAGCAAGGGATTAGGGTATGTAGGTGATACGTGAGGGGTCGATCCCCAGGCAAGAATAAAGTGTTACACATACGACACACTGTAATTATCCTTATATCTGTATTTCCTGCGAGGGTACCTCAGCGCATGTTTCATGCTTTGTACATTTTATTTCTAAGCCATTAACCACGTCTTATCTAACGAAGCTGGAACCGTGCGGTGTCTGCGCTGCGACTGCAGGCAGGAGGGCCGGGTCAGGCGCCTCACCCCTCGCGCGCGCACTTGCGCGGCCGCGCCACGAGCGCCGCCAATCAAATCAAATCAAGCAAACCGAACCTTCAAGAGGGATTTGAATCTGTTCATTATATCGTCAAAACACTTCCCACTTTATGTATGCTCTAATGTCTCCGTACCGTAATAGTAACTCGTTCAGAGGAATTAGATTTAAGAAGGACTCCGTGGTATACAGACGTGTGTGTGCCGCGTAAAGTTTTTTATGCCTTGTGCAATTCTAAATCCTATTGTTAGGCAGTTCAACAACAGAACTGTTCATTTTTTTAAGTACACTTTAAATGTGCGACCATCACTAAGTACAGAAATTGTGATTAATTTCATAACTTCCACAATAAGTTACAAACTGTGCACTGTACCTAGACATGAACTGAAATCTGTACCAATCGCAGAGTTCGCGAGGGAAATTGGGCGTGAGCATAAATCTCTCTGCAGTATGTGCTCAAGTGCGCATAATGACGGCTGCTACCAGAGGCCTCCGCCCCCTTCTGCGCGGGCGAACTCCACTCAGTGTCCAGATTCAAGTTTGAATTTTATGTAAAGTATACGTGTCCCTCTTACACAGAAGCCAGTGTAGTTAAAGTGAATAAATAGTACTTGCTCCAATTTTATTCATACGTGTGTGATTATGGACGAAAGACTCCGTGATCACATTCCATTCACATAAGCCTATTGAACTACCTATTGGTTCTGGCTAAGTGTATTTAATAACCTTTGTTTTTTCCGTCCTCTTTCTATTCATTCATATGCCAAGCCATACAATGAGCTAATGGGAGTGTACCCCATGTCCCAATACATCTGAGGGATCTAGGAGGCCAGCCGATCCAGATGTAATAGGTACTTGCCTCTCACACAAGCTCCTATGCTATTCATACCGACCAGACATAGCAGGACACGACATGAAAGGTTGCAAGAAAGGATGGTTAAGATAATCTCTCCCCATCACAAAGGTAAATAGTAAAAAATGCATTTCTATGCAGAACTCGATCCGCAAGACTCGAGTTGAAAAAGCATAATGTATTTAAGTGCTCTCTTCAATTTATCGTAATTATCAAACGCTTATTTACGATCCACAATTTCTCAAACAGTTACGCGAAACTCCATGTAAATATGTTCTGCAGAGGTGTAAATATGTACTCGAGATTACTTACTTCCGCGAAGCTCACTAGATATACCCAAGCGAAGGGGCTGAGTTTTCCCTTCGCTAACGAGACGAGTGCAGGCTCTCGCTGCGTACAACGTTTCACCATCAGGAAAACAAAATCATCAAGCACAAAAACATTCACTTGTCTGGTGTTAAAAAACAAGAAGTACCAGGAAGTTCTTGATATCTAATTAGGTTTTACAAATGCAACAAGCAAGCGTGACTGAGCAAAATTAATATTGGCAAAAAATGGAAACTGACCATTTGATTCGGTCGATTTCATGTTATTTTTGTGTTATGTGAGGGATAAACCCTGCGTAAAAGATAGATACAATTTTAAGGATAGATTTTCTTAAGTTTTGTAAGTACGTATGTATACGTATGTATGTATGTATGTATGTAATCGTGGAGGCAACTCTGACTTACAGGCTCATATGACTTTGCACTTTGTAGAGTCGTGAGTAGTGTAATTTTGAAAAAGAAAAATTGATAACGAAATATAATACAACTAATAAAATATTATTGCACAATTGAATTTCACAGAAGAATAAATAATAAAACAGTACGTAGCAAAAGAAATATAATATTTCATGTAATAAGCATTCTACAAACACTACAAAACAATTCCACTTTCAATTTATTCAACGTCCCAATATTTGTATAAGTCATGTTACGTGAAATATTAGTCTTTACTACCTTTATCAAATTATTTGCAAGACATTTTGAAACCTGAAAATTGCCTATTTCTTTTTAAAGACTCGAATTTTGTTTTACATATCACTTTCCATTGCGGGCAACAATTGAAAACTCCACCAAACGGTCAGCCACCATCACAAGGGCCCCAAGCGACTACCCCCTTTAATATCCTCGCCGCCGGAAACCCATTTTCAATGTTCTCGGAGGAGCTTCTTCGCTATTAACATTCCCAGAACGTGTGCTGCTAGGGAATGTGCAGCGAATTGGAATCGATTTTCATTTTCGGCGCCCCGATTCTCTGCTCTGTTCTGACACGCACAGCCCTTATGATGCCGACGCAATGAGGCGGGTGAAATTTTGCTGTCGCTAATTTCCCTAATTGAAAATTAGATCGTTGTCCGCCGAACAATAAATTAGAATCTGTGTATATATATATATATATATATATATATATATATATATATATATATATATATATATATATATATATATATATATATAATTGATCTACTTAGCATTTGACACCCGATGGTAGATTTCTAAAAAGGATTACAACGTACATTAAACGACATTACATTAAGCCACAATTGACATGATGAAAACAAAACGGTTTCCAAAGGATAAGAAAATAATGTAACTTTTAAATAAATAAAAGATGAGCTCTGGCGTTGTTGGTAGCACATCCGAATTCCGCAGCTGCGTTCGATCCCCAAACCTAGTGGAATCTGTGGTGGGCAATACGAGCTCACGGTCGGATTTCTCGGGATTCCATCGTTTCCTCTGACTCTCGTTCCACGCATTCTCTGTCACCAGTCACCTCATCATCATTCTCGCAACTAGCTAAGCGGAAGAACGTCACTTTATGACCTAGTAGCAGAAGAAGGGTGCCTAACCCCAATAAATAACAAATATGTTGATACTTTTCCGCATTCCAAGTGTTAATTGCGGTAGAGTATAAGAAGTGCATTTCTCCGGATTTATTTTAATTTGATGAATAATTGACCTCAGGTTTATGTTCATTGCTAAACGAATTAAATAATATAACTGAATTGATCACAATCACTAACAATTTACATTTAGGTCACAGCAACCTCCATTTTTTCAGAGTCAAGGAGAAAACACATTTATTAATATTACAAAGTAAAATAAATTTAGTTCTAATCTTCAATGAACAACGTACTTGTGAATCAGACAAAAATGAAAGGGGAGAGTGAGGCCAATGAAAGGGGAGGACAATGACGGGAACATGGTTGTGGTGCAAATCAGCAAAGGATATCGGAAACTAAGCACAATAGTACACATGCCTCTTTCTCTTTGGCTTGGTCTACAGAGCATTCGCCGAGTAAATAATCACGTGATTAATCAATGAAGCGAAGCCAATCGATTCATCGATTCCGCTTAGTAAAATGTTTGTGTTGGCAGTGTTGGGGTTCCAAGTGACAGCAGAAAATCCGATATCGAATGATTCGTGAATACAAGGAAATAAATTTGTTAAGAGACGTAAATATCAAAACATATTGTGTTTTATTATTTATTGACCTATAAGTTACTTTTATTATGATAAATTAAAAGAAAGAAAAAAAGTGGAAAATAAAAATTAACGAAAACATATCAACTTATATTTATTTCACATTGAGAAGACAAAAATGCTCCGTCGTAAATATTAATAATAAACTAATTTTGCAGGTTGAAAGTGTGATGTACTTAGGAATACATCTCGACAAACGGCTTAACTGGAAATTCCACATACTAGCCTAGAAGAATCAACTTCAACTGCAAGTGAAAAGACTATATTGGCTACTAGGATACCATCCTTAGAAGGTATCCTTAGACTATATATTATTGATTTACAAAACAATGATAATCCCAATATGGACCTACGACATCCACATTTGGGGCACGGCAAGCAGGTCAAATCTCTCCATTTTACAAAAATTTCAATCCAAAACCCTTAGAATGATAGCTGCAGCACCATGAAATATCTCAAACACAACGCTACATAGAGACTTAAAAGTACCGACAGTCTTTCAAAGAATCGAAACAAGCAGCTATCCTTGAACGTTTGGAAACCCACCCAAATCTTCTAGCCATCGACATCCTAGATAATAGAGAAGAAACTTTCCGATTACCCAGAATTACACTCTTTCAACTCCATTATAGATTTTCAAATTAGTCTCAATATACATAGTTTACATTTATTCCTCAACTTTGAGTCCTAAAAAAAGTACTAAATTGTTCTAGACTCAAGAAGGCGATGAAAAAAACACTGGGACACTTGCAAATTGGTATTGTCATTTACAAATGTAAACATATTTACTAATTATTTCTTAATGTAAAATATATTGTAAATTTACAACGTTCAGAATTTAAAAAAAGGAAACGGCAGTGAATAAATTAAATTTAGACGGATACATTAAAAAATATATGTGATTTTTCTTCAAGTCTGGTTTTTATCAAGATTTTTTATACAAATACTTAAAATTATATACATGTGAGGTATCTATTTAGAAATAAAGCTCTCTCACAGATAATTTCTAAATACAAAAAAGACTTCAATGCACTTTTACGTTGTCTTTTTTTAGTTCTCCTTTCTTTATAATCCTAGATGTAAGGTTTTCATAATATTCCTATTTGTATATTTTAAACTGCAGTCATTTCAGTTCACTTATTGTTCCTCATTTTGTCTGTATAAATATGACGCTGAATGTAGAATTATTCACTATTAGCAACAAACTACATTGCATTCTGTGTTTATCTTTATCGCTAATTTCACAATTTCTTGCATTTATATTCCAACAACATCCCCATCGGATAATTGTAGATTCTCAAACTCTCTGAAAACATGACAATGGCACAACGAGCACGTGTGTTTAGTTCGCGGATCATTTATTTCGTATGCATTTTGAGGGCGCTGGAAGTTGCGCCCATCATTTGTAAAAGTGACAAATTATTAAAATCAATCAAGCGTGTGTGCTGAAACGTATAGGATCCATTTTGCCGCACCATTCTTCGTTCAGTTCACGAGGATGACGCCGTCGCTCCATGAAGAACACGACGACTATGGTCGACCGTCGCATAGCACGAGGGAACAGTGGTAGGGGAGGGGATGGGAGAGCAGGAGGATGAGGTAGGGGGCGTGGCGGGGAAGGGCGGAGGGCGGTAGATCGATGGGCGCACGGCGACAAATCGCCCGCGAGGCCTCGAGGTCACCGCAGCTGAAGACGCAAGGGCGATAAAGAGGAGTGGGTAGAAGTCTAATACACGGACATTGGAGATATAATCTTAACGTCTTAAACGTTGTGGCATTATCCTATTACGAAAATCTGCTATTCAATATATTGAGGGGCATTCATTACACATTACAACTGTCATAAACAATCAGATAAAATACATTATCCCTCTAGAGCCGTTGCTCCTTCTCCTCCTCTTCCTCCTCCTTCTTCATTATCATCATCATCATCATCATTATCATCAAACGAGTTGCAACATTCGTAAATGAAGGCCTTCTCCAGCCTCTGCGAATATTAACGAAATGCATTCATTCGCGTTTCCCTAGAGTTGAATACGATTTCCTTGATAAGAGAAGGAACTATTTACCATTTACTATTTAATTTAGAGAAATATTAAACACTTCACTTATACGACGTCAATTTTTGCGAAGCTGATCAACCCTACCAGATGTGCCCTCATTAAAGCGTGATTCAATAAATACTAGTAGCACAAATATTTTTCGGTCTCTTTAAACCAGGAAAGGTGGTTCTGGACAACAACTTTGTCCCTGCAGTGATTCTGATCGGGAGGCCCAAGGCTTCAGTCCCCACGATGGCAGGATTTTCGACACTAGCCAGATATCTAGGTCAAGTTCTGTCATTGTCTGGAGGAGAACTCTAGCGGTCGGCTGATCTGATTGGCAGTTTTCCGTGGTTTCTCCGATCAATATTAGCCGAATGCTGGAGCAATACCCTACGAAACAGGCCACAGACCGCGCGCGATCTTTCCTTCGTCTTCCTTGTCCTATCTTCACTCATTACACTCGCAGCTACAAGCACTACACGGCATCCCAGGAGCTTAGAGCTTGTTCCGGCTGGGGCACTGCCCCGCTAGTGGGACATACCTGGTTAGGGAAAACCCCGCTAACCGACGGTAGGGCGGCGCCGATTCTCGCTATCCAGCGAGGCAATGATGATCACCAACAACAACTACCGTGCACAAAATATGCACTACATTTACGGTACTAACGATCTTCGTAGTTGACGCGCCCGGAATCACTATTACTCCATCAATAAATTCGGTCTGTTTAAGATGTCGAAATTCGGTAATTGGCATTTGATAGATGATGTGGGGTTGCTCACGATAAAATTGTTGATTGGTTTCCAAAGCTTTTGCTGCGGGTGTACTTCAGGAAGCTTCGTTTTTCACATGGCTATACTATTATTTATTTCTTTGAATTCTGTTTAAAAATTCTCACACTGAATAAAAATAGTATGTTGTAGTTTTATTTCAACATGTAGTTTAGGCGCAGTTATGCTATTTATTATGCTTTACAGGGTAAAAAATCTATGCTCCCATTTTTAAAAAATCCCTAAAATACCTCCGCAGCGAACGTATTGGGTACCAATCAAGCGCTTTATCGTGTTGACCCCATGTCCCAAATCGAATGTCCAATACAGTACTTTAATATCTTAAATAGTATGAAAAATGCTTGGGCTGCTACTCGTTGTTTGATCACATCTTAATGAGGGTGTATGTGGTTGGGATGATCCGCTTCGCAGAAATTGACTTCACATATCTGAAACGTTTATGTTTCTCTACGCAGTGCACTATCATTTCTCAAAATACCACATTACAGTCATGACGTGTCAATTGTTTTAGATTCAAGTCATCATATTCCCAGGCAAGTTATTTCAATGTGGCATTCTACAATGTATTCACACTACAACTCCTAGAAATATTTTTGTTTCCACAAACTTGCTTACTTTCACGTTAACAATAAAAATTGTAACTGTTAAAGGTCACAAACAGTCAACAGCAGTATTGAGCGCAGACAATAAATCATGGAGACTCGCTGACATTACACGCAAAGGCAAGAGACGTAGACAGATTGCGCACAATGGTATTCGACTATACAAATCGATTGAGGAAGATATATTTAAAAAACATCAAGTAAGTTCCTATGGTGACGGTGTACATTAGCACGTGTCAGTAAAATATTTGTTAATTAAAGAATCCAACGATACGTTTATTTGCCACTTTCAAAAATGGGAATATTAATGTTGGAATAATAGTACGATAATTTATAGAATAGTAGAAAGTGTTGCGTTGTTTACAATGATTTCATTGGTTAAATAACGAGAAGCAGAAAACAACAAACATACACACTCACACACAAAAACAAACAAGCACACAATATTAAAACAAAATGGATGTTGGTGAAATGTTTATTTGTTTGAATCTCTTGTAAATAGCCGAAACGTTCCAAGAACAAAAAAAAAAACATGTATTACAAATCAATTCCAACTTGCGAATCTGGAGGATATCTGGAGGTTTCTAAGTTCTCAAACGAGAATCTTGATCTCAAACGAGTACGTGATTACATGCGTAATTTGTTTCGTGATTGGCCCCTCAGACCCAAACCATCCTTCCATCCGGTAACTGTAATCGGATGGGTACATATTCATACTTTTAGAATTATTTCTTATTGCAATATAGATAATGTTATTTTTATTAATGTTAAATTTATTAATATATATAATTATTTAACGTTATATTTGCGATATAGTATTAGATATAAAGAAAGTAAAATTCAAATGCAAAGTCAGAAATGAGTCAAATTTCCCGTGGAATGACGAGGATGGTATTAGGGAGGCCTCATTGTGCTGCTTCTTAAATTTACCAAATCTTTTCGAAAAGAATATTAAATACATAATAGATAAACAAATTGCTTTTTTGTTCATCGAACTAACATAATGAAGCCCTCTAACAATGATACAAACAAAATATTTGCTATGTAATTCTGGTTTCTAAACCCGGGTCTCTCCAACCCAGCCCATCCAGTGTGTTTCATGGTTTCACCCATCCGTCGCCGGGTTAAATGGGCTCAGTGGGTATTCAAACTTCGTTATTCGCATACAAAAATTCTCTTCCTTGCAACGAATTACACAAATTTGACACATTTCAAAAATTCTAGGAGTTTTACGAATTTACCATACGATTGCCTCAACTATCAACAACACCTTCGTAGAACACGTAGCATGTTACCATCTACTTCCCGCCCACTTCGCTCTTCATGGTCGGCATAATACAGGTCGCAGTACACTGGTCAACAGCGATATCCGCGCGTAACAACATTGGGCTTCGTCCCAGAGCTGTCGTGAACTTTGCCCTTTCGCGTTTCGAGAATAGCCGATAACGCGTTACGCAGTAACGCACAGTGTCTGCACCACGACGCTCAACAACGTATATTAGCTCCACGTTGCAGGCAGAGCTTGGCTCTGCGCAGCAGCGACTCTATTCAAGCAACCGCTCTGCACTCACAATGGAACAAATTCTAATCACTCGCCTGCGGAAGTGGAAAGACACACGAAATGCTGAGTAGGACGCGTCGAAAATCGATAATTTCCGAAGACAATGCACACGATTATCGTTCACTTGTTTAGCCACTTGAGATGATGTTTTTTGATGGTGAATTAGTATTGTTGCCTTGCTCGGCTTTTACACTCAAGTGAACACAGAAACTAAAATGTTCTACATCCGTAGCAAGTTTCAACGTATTGATTTTCCATTTCTATCTCATGACAGCTAATTGTTTCACCGGTTTATATAATCAATAGTCTTTCATAAAGTCTAATATTTTACATCCACATCTTTCTCTGTTTCGTTTATTGTTCGGCCAAAACGGTACAAAGTGTCGGGTTGGAACGTTATAACCTCAAAATTCATACAACAATATGCTACGTAAATTACATTACATTACATGCTACGTAAATTACAATTACGCCTACTTCATTAAGGATTGTAAAGAAGCAAAATGTGTATACACGGCACGAAATTCATTTTCGGAAATATTAGTTTAACTATAAAATTCATTGGACAAAAAATTTTATTTTCATTTTAACTAGTTTCATTTTTATCTCAACTAGTCAATAATCAAAGAGAAATAATGCAACAAAAATTGACTTTTTATAAGTTGCATTAACTTTAAGTAAAATTTACACACAAATAGTTGTATTTTTGAAAAAATTGTTCTTGATCTTATTTACAGGTCTATTGTTATTCAGATTTCATTTAAGAAAATCTTTATCGTTTAATTTTTCAATGCTATTTTTTAATGTTTAGCTTTGAGAAAATTACTTTTAAAATGGCCTATATTTTTCACAAAGTTACGCCAAAGTACTCACATTTTTTTTTAAATGTGCATGACCTTTTTTCAAGATCTGTCTTTGGACAACAGAAAACTCTCTATCTTGAATATTTATGTAGGAAGAAACAAAACAATTAAGCTTGCAAATACAAAGATTTCAACTAAAATGTTAGCACTATATTTTTAAGCGTTTTATACGCTATCCGAAGACAAAGTTTAATCAAAACATTTAGAGTCATTTTTGAGGAAATTTGAAAATGTTTTTGAGGCTTCATCTAAAGTATTCCCTAAAATCAAAACATCCGTATCAAATTCACGGAGCCTCGAGTTCCTTAGGATTGGTGGGGGGACATCAGTTTTGGAGTAAATTGTCTTAGTAACTATTTGGGCTCCACCAATTGACCTCCGACAGATGTTCTGCTGTCAATTCTTTTTCGGTGTCAAGTACCCTAATACATGGATTGTGACTACACATAGTGTTGGATAAAAAAGATCTTTTCTACATTGTTGATGCCTCCCACGAAGCTGCGTTGAATAAAACAGAACATTTTCGCCTAAGTTAAAAAAAAGATTTGAGAATTGACCGTTGCAGTGTCGGCCGCCCCTCTGCAAGGGGCGCTCTGGTGCATCGGGGTCCACGGCGCGGCCGGCAGAGCGCGCGGGGCAGCGGGGGCGTGGGGCGCGTTTGCGCTCGCGGCTCCACGCCGGCCGCGTGTGGCCGGGGGCGTGGCACGTGGCACAGGCCAAGCGGAAGAGCAGAGCAGGCGCGGGAGGAGGCCGGGACAAGTGCAGTGGGGGTGGTGTATTTGGGAGTGGGGGCCGGCGGGATGGGGCGGGGACTGGGGGGGGGTCTGCCGGGGTGGGACGAGGATTCGTTGGGTGGGGCGGGGATTTGGCGCGGTCTGGTGGATAGGGCGGGGTGAGGCGGAGTCTCGCGGGGTGCGACGGGATCTGGCTGAGTGTGGCCTGGTGGGGCAATCTGACAGGGTGGAGAGAGGACTAGTGGGGTGGGACGGGATTTAACGTCATCTGGCGGGATGAGGAGGGGCGGGGCGGGGAGGGGTGAGGTGTGGTGTGGGGCGGAGAGGGGAGATGCGGAATGGGAACAGGAAGGGGGCAGAAGCGGAAGTGGAGCTGCTGGGATGAGAAGGTGGAAACTGTGGTGGTATAGATGAAATGACGATGACAGCGAAGGGAGGGGAATGGTGTTGAAGGTGACGATGGTGATGGAGGGAGAGACGAAGGTGGGCTGAAGTGTGACAGTGCAGGCCGGGAGAGGTGGCGCAGTTGAGAGCAGTGGCAGTGGCAGTGGCAGTGGTAGTGGCGGTGGTGGGGGTTGGGAGGTTTGGGTGGGCGTGGGGAGGTTTGTTTGCTGTGCGGCGCCGCTCATTACGCTGCGATCGATGACCCCTGCGGGGCGGTGACCCGCGCGGTGCGTCTTGGGGCACGCCCACGCACTGCCCATAAGCCTGGCACAACGCCCGGAATTACGCACCCGCAGTGCTAACAGACGCATTGAGTGAAGTTCTACATAGGTAGCGTAGAATTTACTCCAAAAGAATTTTGTTTCTATGAATATTATGAAAACATTAGTACTTTATAAACAGTTAGTACCATTTGCTTCGCTCCATACACTACAAGCCTTCAATCCGCAGCAAGCCCCTTTAATAATGTTCGTGTAGAATTTCACAGGACGCTAGCCACAAAGGTTAGTATTACAAAAGGAAGGCACTGTAGTAAATGACAGAAATTCCGATTTGGTAACTCGGAAATCAAATTTTAACAATTGAAAACCAGTTAGAAATAGTAGTAACTATATATTCTTATTGAGCGAAATCAGAAATTAAGTTTCTGTAGGGCGTCAAAATAATTAAAACACAATTTCACTGGAAAAAAATGCCAGCAGTCACAACACATGTTGCACTGTTCTTCCACTTAATCACTAGAATTGAGAGAATGTCATACCGTGACATGAATATTTTGTACCTGTGGCATAGACCTCTGCCGCTTGGGATAAGCACCAGTGTTTGTCATCATTCTGCAGCTCCTAATACCCGTAATGATTACTGTTCAAGAATTTCTTGAGATGTAAGAAAATATGGAAACGGTCAGGGGAGGGGAGGGCAAAACCAGAGAACAAGTTGAACGATCATGCATGCACTGTCAGTAATATGTATCTGCATGCTCCATTTTTACCTTCTGATTGGCTTTTGGAATGATTACCTCGGTCCCTACCACGACTTCATTTTCAACTTATTCGACTAAACCTCATCTCGTTCACTAATTCAAAGCTGAATCTGATCGCTATACCCCCTCTTCCTCCAGGTATTTATCGCTTAACATTTGCCCTCAACTTACTTGTTAAATAAGCACACTTCGTTTGTTTCGGGTGCCGCGCCCCAACGGATCATCCTGCCACGCCCCCGCGCTCGGCGAACAGACACGTCTACTAGGCGCTCCGCAGTGGGGTGGTTCGCGAGATGACTAACGAAATAGAAGAGTCATATATGCAGGAGGATGAGAAGAGGCGCAAAGAGAGGAAGGAGGAGAAGAAAGGGACTGGAAGGGACGTGAGGAGCGGAATGGGGCAGGATGGGTTGTAATGCGCGGCAGCAGGGGCGACTGGAATCAGGAGAGGTGAAACGGCTTTTGGAGCTTTCCTGCGCGCAGGGGTGAACAGAGGTGCAAGGAAGTGCGAAAAAGTCCGAGGTGGAAAAGTGCGAAAAGAAGCTAAAGAAGTGAAAACGAGCGAAAATAGAGAAATGAGGCAAAATGGGATGAAAGGGGGTGAAAGAGGCAAAAGAGGAGGGGGTGAAAGGGGAATATAAGAGGCAGGAAGGGGGTGGAAAAGGGAAGGAAGGGGAGGGAAGGCACGGAAAATAGCGCGAAGGTGAGGAAAGAGCAGGAAGGAACGGAAAGTGGCGAAAAAGAAGGGGGGGCGAGGCACGGAGCGGGCCGTAGGTGGTAAGGAGCAGGACGTGGGGAGGCGGAGGTGGAGGTGGAGGTGGAAGCGGAGGTGGAGGCGGGGCGGCTGCAACTGCTGCGCGAGACAATATTAACTCTGCGCGGGAAACTATCAACACGCGGCGCGCGCCTAACAAGCGCTTCCCGGCGGCGCGACGCGGCGCGAGGGGGCGGGGCTCGCTGGCTGCTTCCGGCACCGCCAACGCGCCAGGAGGTTCGGCAAGGAAGCAAGGAGTTAACACAGGAGGGAAATTAGAGAATAAAGAACATGGATACTGAAAAGAGGGAGGTGCAGTTAACCCAAGAACACTAAGCAAATTTATAATTACTTACTACTAATCATGAGTTAAATCGACTCACTCAACGTAAATAATTGTAAATTATAAATGTTGGCTTTGAGTTTCTTTGTTTTCCAAAGAATTACATATAATGGAGTGGCTTAATCAATATTCAATTTGTAATTGTCAAAATAAAACAAGAAAAATATACCTTCTTTTTATAACGATAAGATCGACGCACACTAAAATAGTCTCTTATTGCTTATCATGAATAATTTCGACTCATCGACCTTTGAAGATGATGACACAAGAACCCGGCAGAAGTCAGAGACACAACCTAGGTGGGATCACGAGAGGCACTAAACAGTGGAACCTTAGGTGACTGGTCAAAGTGCTAGTGCATCATGCGAGCTGCGCATAGGCACTTATGTGTACTATATGAGTCGATTCGACTCGTGGTTACTGTTGTAAGGTTAAAAGAAAAGATGGAGAAAGATTAGCAAATGATGGAGATAAAGAATAAACAAAATAAAGTAGACAAGAGAGTGATAAAAAATGAGAGTAATAGATATTAAATGAGTAAGTGCGGTGAAGTGCTGTGAAGTGCTGGTCAGTGTAATTCAAAGCAAAACGGGGTAGTGTAGTGTAGTGTAGTGTAGTGAAGTGTAGTGAACGCGATCAATGAATTTAAAAAAATAATATAATTTAGCCAATATGTATGTAGCTTGTATTAAATTTTAGCATCACCAACATGTAATTATTAGATATCATGACAGTTGAAATAGTTGTTATAATACTTAATATTAGTGATAGTCTGATTATTGCATTCTCGGCTTGTACTGCATATCTTTATTATTATTATTAATATTATTATTATTATTATTATTATTATTATTATTATTATTATTATTATTATTATTATTATTATTATTATTTTAAAATTATTTTTATTTAACTGCCACCGGATCATATCTAATTGCAGTTCAAATAAATGTATGTATAAAGGGCAAAGTATGCAAGGAAAATATTCGATTTAAGATTGCAGTAGAGAAAGGAATAATAAAGCGAAAAGCAAAAGACACTAAGACGATAATTGAGAGTGAGAAAGACCGGGGAGGGAGGAAATGGTGAGATAAAATGGAGAGAAAGTGCGAACAATTTTCACGAATCTCACATAAAAAGAACGGAGCAAAAGATAATGAAAATGTGATACAAGAAGAGACGTATGGTGTCAAAAATTCTGAAAAGGAGGGAAATGTGTGACAGAAGATCAACGTACTCCATTAAAAAATGGTAATAAAAAATAAAGAACAGCAGAATTAGAATGTGCAAGAATATCAGAGAAGACAATAGATGAAACCAGGTAATGGAAAGTATTCAATGCATACAACTATCGTTTCAAAGAGAAAACCGACTGGGGAGACAGGAAGACGACTGAAACTTATTGAGTAGGAAACTGAATAAGAAGTATTGCACCGGAACTAGCTCGATTTCGTTTCAAGGGCCCAACGAGCAGCATGGCTGTCTGACAAAGTCATCATGAATTCACAACATCACAAGACACGAAAGGATTTAGGCAAATCACTGCGGGAGCTCTGGCAACGCAGGCACGAGCGTGGTATTCTCTGCCAGGGGATTCGGCCGCATGGGAAGGGCATGCGCCGAGTACTAGTTAGCCAGTGTGAATGGTGAAGAGAGTACGTCTCCAAATTGGAGAAGCCGCAATTACCGAAAATGGAAATGGGCTCAGCCGGAAGCTTGTGTTTTCCCAGCGGACCGAGACTGCCATCAACCCCGCCCTACGCGCGACAATTAGAAGTTGCTCATGAGCGACGTTTTCTCGCATTGCCCTGAAAGGTCAAACAGCAGGAAGTTAATCACGTAATGAGAGTGCACAACTTTTTATGTGTATATCATACTGAAATTAGATGTATTCATCTAATGGAATTGGAGTTAAAAATATGTAAAGCTTTAAAAGCGTTACACACATTCAAAATTCTAGTTACTATTTTGCAAAGTATTCATATATGAAAATAAAATAAAAATGAGACCATCGAAGTAATAAAATAAATCATACTTATTTGTTAATTACTTAACCTAACCTTTATTTTCCTGAACCAAGAAAAAAAAATCAGTCGATCACTTCACTGCTTCATAACAATATTCGAATAGGTTTTTCGATTTTTTTTCAGATTTTTCTTCTTAAATCATCATTGTTAAACAACAATGGCATTTGTATCTACAAGTCACTAGATAACCACACATTTCAGTAATGATTTTTTACACATATCACTATTTTTAAAACGTGATATTAATCTTGCATCTGTAGCAAACAGGCGAATGTTTCCACAAAAAACGATGAAAAATAAATAAATACAGAATTAGGATTTGTACCTCCCTCTCCTGGAAGAAGCAACACAACACGACATGCCATGCCAACAAACAAATGCAGTGATAAAGATACAAATGATTAAAAATCTACAAATTGTAACTTATTGAACACACCAGAATGGTACTTCATAAAAATGAACTACCTGTGAGACTCGCTGGCACATATAGTAATTATAAAATATGCATAAAAGAATGTGGTACATGTAAGTACCGTTAATGACCAAAGGGTTAAGTTGTGAAATCATTTATAAAACTCGTAGTGACATCGAGGCATTCACATCCAACAATTTCATTATATAATCGAAGACCTCCCACCCGTATGTTAAAACAATGGACAAAACTTTTACACGATTGTAACTCCGCAGGTAAGTAGTTTGTGGATTAATTAAATGTGATTTTGAGTCAAATCGAGTTCGAACAACTTGTTCCATCATAAACTACCGAGCCATGGATATTCATACCGGCGGCCCTCCTTCCGTTTAGCTGAAGGAGCCCTCGTGACCTGCGCGATCACAGCGCTGAGAGGCCCCAGTGTTCTCGGGCTCCTCGCCGCAGGGCAGGCTCCTATTCTCCCGCTGATTGAGGACGCCTCTCATGTGCTCCGATACAGGCCGCAGATTGCTTCGCGTTGTGGGAGGGGCTCTTGACGGCATTCAGGCCTTGCCCCGCCCCAGCACACCTTCAGCATCGCCCCGCCTCCCTCTACCTCCACGACTCTCTGCTCGCACTGCCTTGACTTTGCCTCCGCCTCATCCCCTCTAGTGTCGATCCCGGTCCCCCGCGCACCTTCAATCATGCCCTGCTTCCCTCCACCGCCACGACGACCTACTCGCACTCCCTTGGCTTAGCCTCCACCCCATCCCCTCTACTGTGGATCTCCGCCCCCTGCGCACCTTCAATCACGTCCAGACTCCCTCCATCACGTCGAATCTCTACTCGCACTGCCTTGGTTTTGCCTACGCCCATCCCCTCTAGTGTCGATTCCCGTCCCGCGCCTGCGCAACTTCAATCACCTCCTGCTTCACTCCACCTTGAACCTCCACTCGTACTCATTTGGGTTAGCCTCCATCCCACTTCTCTATTGTCAATCCCCGTCCCCTGCGCACCCTCGATCACTCCCTGCTTCCCTCCACCGCCTCAAGCTCTACTCGGACTGCGTTGGCTTGGCCTCCACCCCATTCCCTTTAGTGTCGATCTCTGTCTCCTGCGCACCTTCAATCACGCTTTGTCATCCTCCACCGCCTCGACGCTCTACTCTCACTGCCTTGGCTTGGCCTTCACCCTATCTCCTCAAGTAACGCCTCCCCTGCGCACCCTGAAACACACCCTGTCCCCCTCCACCAACATCAACCCTTTACTTGCACTCCCTTGGCTTAGCTTCCACCCCGTCCCCTCTAGTGTCTATCTCCAATCCTTGCGCGCCTTCAATCACGTCCCGACTCCCTTCAACACCCGACCCCATACTCGCACTGCCTTGATTTAGTCGACGCCCCATCTCCTCTAGTGTCGATTCCCGTCCCGCCCCTGCGCACATTCAATCACGCCCTACTTCAACCCACCTCGACTCACTTGGCTTACCCTCCGCCCCACCCTTGTAGTGTCTATCTCCGTCTCTTGCGCACCTTCAATCACGCCCTCCCTCCCTCCACCGCCTCGAAGCTCTACTAGTACTGCCTTGACCTGGCCTCCGCCCCACTCCTCTAGTGTCGATCCCTGTCCCCTCCGTACCTTCAATCACGCCCTGCTTCCCTCCACCGCCTCAAAGCTTTACTCGGACTGCGTGGGCTTGGCCTCCACCCCATTCCCTTTAGTGTCGACATCTGTCTCCTGAATCACGCCCTGCCTCCCTCCACCGACCCGAAGTTCTACTCGCACTGCCTTGCTTGGCCTACGCCCTATCTCCATTAGTGCTGATTCCCTTCCCCTGCGCACCTTCAATCATGCCCTGCTTCACTCCACCTCGACCCTCTACTCGAACTTCTTTGACAGCCTCCAAACCAATCCCCTCTAATGTCGATCCCCGTCTCATGCGCACCTCCAACCACGCCCAGACTCACTCCACCGCCTCGAAGCTCTACTCGCACTGCCTTGATTTGGCTTCCGCCCCATCCCTTCTAGTGTCGACCCCCCCTCGCCTCGGGCACTGCGGCGACTGCGTCTCGATATCGCCCGCCGCGCCGCGGGCCCCCTAACCGCAGGCTGCCTGCCTCACGTGTGTTCCGTCAGAACCACCTCCTCGCCCCAACCCTCCCGGCGACGCTATCGCCACGTGCGATCCCCTCCACGTTACTCTCCTCATCCTCTCCCTCTTCATTCCTTTGTGGTTCTACTCTTTACCCTCCAAACACTCTGCCCCTACCCAAACTTCTGCCTATATCTAACCTTCAAATTTTCCAATTTGCCATATAGACCGCCACTCGTCTCCTTTTCCTCTTCATTTTCGTTTAGTGCATATTTTAGCAGCATTATTGCTGCTTCATCATGCGCGCCTGCACGTGATTAGGTTTCCTTGACCAACCTCAGCGGATTCTCTTCACGCTCTCTTGTACTTCCAGATTGGGTATCGTCAATTTAATCTCAATTATAGTTATTGTATATGAGATAGAGATATTGGAAGTAAAGAAATTACACAATGCCACTTGAATCCACAATAACGGTATTGATGTGAATGGATTGTTATCAACCCTTTTAACCGTTTATTTTGTGTCCATCTAATAAAAATATATTCCGAAAACATCTCTTGTAGAAAAAATGTTCATGTTGTCGACTGTTATAACAACTTCAGAGTTGGTGAAGCAAATCTACCGTTAATAAAACGCACTGTATTTTAATCTTGAAATTTAACTAGACCATCCGTCAGCCCTTTAGCAGAATTTATTGAATCATAATTAGCAAAAGTATCTCCAATTAAATTCATATAGCTAAAGTAACTGCTCACTGTTGCTCTGTAATGAAGAGTTATACTTGGTACCGGAAAATCATTATGAGGCCTTGCCAGAGAGGTACGATCAAGCAGCACCCACTGTTCCTGCCCTGGGGTTTCGCTATCTCCTGTCACACCCACCGACCACTGGAAACACCGCCCACTGGAGAAACCCTATTCACATACGCCGTATCTTTGATGTCTTAAACCTCCGCATTTAACATCATTGTTTCGAACCAACGTAAAATTTTCAACGCATTTTACACCAAAATACAAGCACTATCTTCTTGTCATATTTTACACACGTTTTTAGATATTAATTTTACATTCGATTGATGAAGCCGGAGATTGGAAGTAGACTTTTATTAGTTCAGTTTCACCATTCGATTATGTTTACTTGAATTTCGATGAAATATTTTCATTTCGTAGTAGTTCATTTCAAACATTAATTAATATGCTTTCATAATTGAACAATTTTCATTAACAAGTAATATTGCATTTTATTAAAAAAGTAATTAACTCAAAAATGTATTTTTTCTCGTAACTTTCAATTTTTATTTGCAAGCATTTATTACATAAAAAGTTTCTTATTAATTATAATTATGAAAATATACTCCTACATCTTTTGATCTCAAATTCGAATTTAATTAAAATGTTTTACTAGAGGACTTATTTGAAGTAATTGTAAATTAATTGTTTCCAGTAATCTGAGTTAAATTGATGCCTTTGAAAATTAGGTGCAGGCCATCTTATAAAAGGTTCAAACTTACCTTAATCGTGTCGAGAAGATGAGTATGTAGTTGGGCCGAGAAAATTACAAAGACCAGTTACCTCAACACAATTCTCGATATGAAATTTAAAATATACAATATTTATATTGTGATCACATTCGTGTATATATAACGCCAAGACACTCCACTAGACAAAAAGATTCAGACATCCAAAAAAGTATCTTGATAAATTACATTTTCCCCTCAAGAATTCTACCATCTCTTCAAACTTTTCTTATTGAAGATTCATGTTGTTT
This sequence comes from Teleogryllus occipitalis, assembly GCA_011170035.1. NCBI lineage: Eukaryota > Metazoa > Arthropoda > Insecta > Orthoptera > Gryllidae > Teleogryllus > Teleogryllus occipitalis. The sequence goes on along the minus strand of BLKR01000003.1, from coordinate 175,618 downwards.
TCAAACGCGCAACCCTAATATATTCCACCGCCATAGAGTTTCCTACGAGAGATTCGCTAATCAATGAGTTTTACTTTTGGAACTAAGAAAAAGGCTAATTCTTTTCAATTGTTAAGGTATGGTAATATGGTGGAATTTTAGGGAATATATTAACGTCAGTTATCTCGTTTCATTGTAACAATATTCTGACCTTTTAAAAAACACACACTACAATATTATTTTTTCTAATAAATAATAATTAAAATATTAAATTAATTAATCGCCAGTCCGGATAACCGAGATTGCTAAGGCAGTAGAGCTGTGGCAATCTCGGATGGAAGGATCGCGGGTTCGAGTCCCGCCTCGGGCATGGGTGTGTTTTGTATATCTGTTTGTATGTGCCGTCCATTCATCCTTCATTATAATCATCATTCCATCTTCCATCGCTCCACGACTAACAACTCTGGGGTATAAAAATCGGATTCAGCCTAATGGTGATCCCCCAGATTAGTTAAATGCAAGACTTGCAACGTGATAAAATGATAAAAATCCCGTGCAAATCCATGCCCTGCGTGGTCCAAGATGACCTATTCGCGAGCAAAAAAAATTAATTAATCAAATGAATAAACTATTGAAAAAATAACATAGTAGTATCTGTTTAATTAAAGTTCAGAATACTATTACAATAATGTACTTTGCAATTTCACTTTTGCGCAACACCAACGACTTTTAGAGCTTCAGAGGTAAAATGATCTTCTCTTCTAGGTTTCCGCCCCCTGATATACAGTCCCCAGGTCTTGGGTGCGTCTCCCTCGCCCGCATCCACACGCGCGGCGCCGCATGAGCAAGGCGGAGCAGTTCGCTGCCTCGCATTCGGCCGACTTCCACCCTAGGACTGGGGATCAAATCTCGGGCAATCCATGTGACGTTGGAGTTTTACAGAGAGGGTACGTGACAGGTTTTTCCCAAGTGCTCCGGTTGTTTCTACCATCTTTGGCCCGTCATCATTCGTATTAAGGCATTAAGGCACAAGCAAGATAAGCCAACTAGTCACAGAACGTTTTTCTCTTTTCTCAAATGTTAATATTTGGATTTTTATCAAAGTATAGCTTTTCTTGTTAACGTCTCAATACGATTAAACTAAATAATTTTATAAAAACTTATTTTACAAATTTTAAAGAAAAACACGAGATATTAACATTTACGAATGATGAAGACCTTCCCTGGTTGGGGGTGGTTTATTTTCTTACTGTCCTAAATCTCTCTTATTTTATGTTCATATTTAGTCATTCATTAAATCATCATCCAGGTATGACAGTAAGATTTAAATAATTACTCAACATTTCCCTTCCAATTCCTCTCCTCGTCATCCGAGTTTTGTCTCGATATGTAAATGATGCCTAAGAGATAAGTGTTAAGTCTATTAATAGTTCAACCGGGATTTAGATTTCAGTTGACACGTTAATTCCCTGAAAGTGAGTTTTAGAACATCGTCAATCCAACTGTCCATCAGTCCAATGACGCCTGTCTCCCGCGCTATAAGGCACCGCTCGGCGGGAGAAACGCATTAGAAGCAGCGCGTGTTGCCGGGGTCAGAGTGCTCGTCCCCTAACCCGGGGGCGGAGTTCGATCCACGTCAGAGACAAGAGGATTTCGTGGAAAAGTGGTGGACAAAATGGGTTCACGGAAGTTCGCGTAGGGGTTCTATCGTTTTCCCTGCGTCTCATTCCAACACTTTTCCACGCCATCCTCACCATCTCAACACAAATAATGTCTCGGGAAAACCTGAGAGTGGATGTTGAGGTCTCGCTTCGGAACTTTGGTTCTTGTGTCGTCTCACAAAAAAGCACGCCACGCCACCATACAGACACGTATGGGCAAAATACTTTAAATTTAGTATTTACATATTTGGACAACATACTTGAAAATGACTATTTCAATACATACTCAAAATACATTAAGTTTTGATTCGCTATATACATACGTATTTAAAATACTTCAAATACTGAAAACACAGTAAATATAATAATTTTGTATTATGTAATTTTTATTGCACCAACATATTGTAATTGTCAATTACAATAAATTAATAACTGACAGTCACACAAATTACTGAACAATAAATAATATACTGTTCACATTGTTTATATTCGAAAGCGTTTATACATATTGCAACAATATGTAAAATCGCTTTCAAATATAAAATAATAAAAAAATATGTCTAACACAAATAAACGGAATTTCCTTTTAAAACGACTATTCTTTTAAATAAATCTTAAGACAATAAACCCCTAGTTGATGACTGTAAAAACCTGCAAAGGAAAACCGTCATTTAACTGGTGCGGATGAACTAGTGTTATAACAAATAAACGCCTTTTTTTGTTAATGGATTATCGTTCAGCATTTTTAATGATTTTCATTTATCATTTAAAAATAAGAATTGAAATTCAACAGCTGAAAGGACCTTTTATTTTATTTTCAATGAGGTGCATTCTCTGGAAGAATCAAAAACCTATTATCTTTTTCTTCTTCATCTGTATTTAAAGCATTTTAAGTATTTCTTTTTTTATAGCCCTATTTTATGTATTTAAATAAATCTCCTAACTGAATGTCCAAGAAACTCAAAAATAGTTTTTCAATTAAAAATGTATTTAAAATATGTATTTCAAATGCAAGTATTTAAATACTGCCCAACCCTGCCTACAGACGATTCCCAGAGAGAGTCATAAGACTACAGTTACCTGCGGTTAGAGTACGTCTAATGGTGCTTCACAGGGAGCGCACGTATCTGCACAAGTCTTGTAAATGCAAAGAATTGCAATACTTGTAACACTGCAATCGAACCTAGAACTGATACCGCGAATGAAATTTCCTTCCAACTCAATACATCAAACGCAACTCCACTTCAATTTTGTATTAAATTGCGTCGCTAGCGCCAAGACCTGCCAAATCATCCGCAAAGTTTGCTCTTCAAATCAAATATTCTGTTTCACATGTCTGTCGTTTTGTTACTTTCCACAGCTGCTCTAGTTTTGTCTAATTCCAACACAGGTGCTTATCATTCAGCATGGTATTTAGTTGTAAAATTAGTATGGATTAAAAAGATTGGAGGGTTAGGATTGAAAAAATTGGATTCTATTTTACACTAGTAGTATTTTCGTGTAAATTGTGTGTGTGTGTGTGTGTGTGCGCGCGCGTGCGTGTGCGTATGTGTGTGTGTGCGTATGTGTGTGTGTGCTTATGAATGTGTGTGTGTGTGTGTGTGTGTGAGTAGAAACCGTGTGCGGAAGGACCTAGAACTGTGCGTGATGGGCTTAGTACTGATCATTATAAGATCAGATATGTATAGAGTGAGTAATTGAATGTGTGAATGTATGATACTATGTTGGATTACGTTTGTGAGTAATGTATTCTCTTGGGTCAATCACGTGATCAGTATGTTCTTATGAGTAAGTGTTGCGCGTTGTGCTTTATTGTCATATATACGTGTATACTTTTACTCTAATCTTCTATCGTTTATTTAAGTAACGAGAACAGCTATTAAGCATTCATGTCGTACGTTTTTCCTTTGGAAGGTACTGTAGTTCATTTCGTTTCCCTCTCTCTGCAAGGCCTGGTTCCTCTTTGCCCTTCTTTGTACAAACCTCCATCCCTCAACCCGCCGCTCTTGGTATCAATAACAATGGTCATTCCTTTTGGACTTATGAAAAGGAAATAAATTTATGTACTGATTGGCTTCATTAAATGAGAATTAAATAATGAATCCATTGCTTCCCTTTGTCTCTCTCCCGTATCCAGTCCTCCAATTAGCTATTTTACCGCAGAAAATAATCGCTAGTTATTGTCTCTGCACATTGTTTCTTTTCAAAGCAGAAATTTATTGCATTCATCAATTCATTAGAATCACCTTTAAATGAAGTTCAAAATTTCATTTGAGACAAATGGGTTCTCTTTAATAAACGACGAAAGCACATTCAAGAAGGAAACCAGAGGGTTGAACGGCACACCATCATTTTTCTTCCTTTCAGCGTTTTCTCAACAATTACTCATACAATATCTAAAATTGCGGGATAAATTGCACGGAAAAGGAAATATCTGCTTTAGAATAGGAGGTTAAAGACCAGTGCAAAAATATTTAAACTTTTTCAATTTTCAAAGTTTTAGATATTTTAATGAAAATCGTAACTACAGCACATTTATGCATACAAATTCCTGTATTAGAGCAACAAAATTACAGAAAAAATTTGCATCTACTTTCCAGATAATTTTGAATACGTCACAGGGGCTTTATGGAAAGTACCTCCCAAAAGTAAAATATCTTTATTGTTTCTAAGACGACACAAATAGAGCTTAATCCTCATTTGTGAACCAAGTGTACAATTGTAAAATTATTCAAATTATCGTTTCCATGTTGTCGCGGCAGGAAGTATTATTCCGAAGGACAATATGGATAAGAGCCAAAATTTATTGCTTATTTATACTTGAAAATAGATTTTATTACATGGCAGGTGTTTTTTTTCTGTTTTCAAAATTTGAGTAGTATATGACTTAGTGTAGGGATCACAGAATTTTGAAAATGTGCACACAATTCACTTTTCCCCATAGCACGTCATACGCAGTTTTAACTGTTTTTTTTGACGTAAAATAAATTTAAAAAATGTCAGTACATTGATTGATTGACTGATTTTTTCGTGTTTTCGGGCACATCAACTGCTTTGGTCATTAGTCCTGTAAGTGTAGTGCATCTTTGTTTTCGGGAGATGGCGGTGATCTTCCCTCGCTGGATGGCGAGATCCGGCGCCGACCTACCGTCTCCGGCTAGTGAGGTTTTAACCAGGATCTGAGCTCGACACTGAGACAAGGAAAATCATTTCGCGCGGTCCGTACCCTGTTTGTTAGGGATACTGCTCAGGTAATCTCGACCAGTGACTTGATCGGGAGAAATCCACGGAAAGACTTTACCGAAATCAGAGGCTAGACCGGCCGCTTACGTTAGCTTTGTGACTTGAAAAGAATACAAAATACAGACCTAAACCAAATAAACTTCTGATTATTTTTTCAACAATTAAATGAGTAATACAATAAAGATAAAAAGTAGATAAACAAAAGGAAAGTGCATATTCCATGTTAAATTTCATTATGGTTACAATATACAAAAAGCGTTATAACACATTTTCAAATGCGAAAAGTCCAAAGGAGCACCGAATGAAGTCTACTGGACTTTGCAGTGTAATCACTAATCAGGAACACGACATAAGGCTTTTCGTTCGTCAAAGAACCTGGAACTTGCAAAGGTCGATATCGTACTAGAGAGAATCTACTCTTATTAAAAGTTAAACACTTTTCTATTCTATTACTCGTATATTACACACTTTAATAACTGTTATGATCGTTAATTACATTCGTTAGAAGTACGCCGTTGATGTAAATTGCAGCTGCCAAACGCACAGAAAACGTGCCAAGCACCGAGGCGTTCCCAAGAAAATACAAGAAGGGGCTTGAAAGAGAAAGGGATGTCTCTTTGACGCTTCGGTCAATAATATTCCTGCGTAGGCGCACAAGAAATTGGCACTTAATAGGCACAACTAGTGAGGAAAAATCAAAAAATATTTCCGAGTTTGAAGTTGCAAGAACAAATTATAATAGATGTAATAAAACGGCAATAGTAGATCAAGTTATTTTTCTTAAAACAATATTTCATGAGATGATTTTATTCGATTTTTCTATTTTCTTGCTACATTTTATTGAGAGTGAGGCTGCTATTTAGAAGAAAATAATATCAATAAGGAATCAAAGAAATTTATTAATTATGTTCCATGTCCCTTTTCTTAATCTGGTGGTCTATGATCAACTCTGCTTACAATCTTTCGATCGCAGGCGGTAAACTTCTACGACAAATGAATACAAAATTTGATCCCTTGGTTTGACGCATGGTTAACATTTCGTGAAGAATAGAATAATAAAATTCCACAATGATGATGGGTGGTTTGAAATCAATATTTCCATGAAATTGTTTATTTTCTTTCTTTCCTAAACAGCCGCATGAACACTCGCTTTCTTAACACCTTCATGAAATGAAAATAGGGAGACGGAATCGCCATAAACAGCTGATGATCCCTTCGCTAGGATTGTGGGTTCGAATTCAATGCACAACATTCTAACCCGTTTGTTGTGATTCGTAGGCAACGTCAAACCACCTCATAACAAGGCTGCTACTAACGAGATGTATGTTTCGTATCTTGCCCTCTCCCAGCAAAAATTGGAGTACCTACTTTATTCAGAGTCTTTACCAAACATACATTTTGTCGTTCCAGTCCCAATTGAGGGAGATGGATTGGACAAAAGGGAAAGAAATATAATCACGTATGTTTTTCGTACGTTTGTACAGGTGTTTTTTCAATATTTGCCTGAAAGTGATCAAGGAAACTGAAAACTACCAACAAAGCAGTGGAACTACGATCTCAGCACCGGAAGGCGCAATAAATTTGCAGATGCTCAAAAAATGAGACCATGCGTCCAAAAGGAAGATATTAACATTTATGAAAAGGGGGATGCATGCATGTCCGGTGTACCTTACCCCGTTAGTGTCCTAAGCCCTTCATTTCATAAATTGCCTAGTGACACCAAGTAGTGCAACTATCAGTATTGGCCAGAGAACTTCCTGTTAGGGACATTCTTCTAGCGAAGGCAATCAGGGTTGCCAACGAGCCCTCCCTCTCCTGCCCCGCACCCGGTGTCACCCAGCGCTCGCGGCGGGCACGCGCGAAACCCAGGCGCGGAAATGCAATCAGGTCAATCAGTGGCCCAATTGAAGCGCGCCGAACCACGCCCCCCAGTCGCGTCGCCACCTCCCTCTCCGCCTCGCTCCGCGCCCCGCACCCCTTCGCCCGCCCGTGACCCTCCGCCCCCCCCCCGCGCACACACAAATGGAATAAGCGCTCTCGATCAGACGCCACCGACGCCGCCACCGCGATTTTCGAGGCTAACAATCGAATTAGCACCGACTGTGATCCGTCTATTCATTGCAGGCGCTCGCGCGATGTAAAGGCCAGGTGTTGGCGCGCAGTGGGGTAGGATATGTGGCATGAAATACATGTCGCGTGAAGAAGAATCAAGTGGTATTTTGAGATATGGATTTGGTAAAAAATATTTGCAAAGGAAAGAAGCAAAGGTTTCAATAAAAAAATCCGCTCATTGCGTTGCATTCTGCGGAAATACATTTCGTATCAATTATTCAAAGCTGATTTGCAAGTTTTAATTGTTATTTATAATCTATTTCTGGTACGAGTAACAAGTAGCTATTTTTTCATCCTCAGAACTTTTTACAATTTTGATGTGACATTACGTCGGAAAGTAAGTTTTGCATAGGAAAGCTAGTAAAAACATAATATTGAACAGAACATAGAAAAACGCACAAGAATCATAAGATACGAGAAAATTAAGTATTGTTGAGGCTCAGAAATATTGGGAGAGCCTTTTTGAAAAGACTGTGCCAAAGAAACTGTTTATCGTCTTTTCTTGCACTCTTGTCATGACGGAAGACTCTAGATACGACAAATATCCGGACTGTTAGCATTCCTCGGCGTAAGGATAATTAAGTATTGAAGAAATTGTCAGTTACCTGTCTGGGCGAAAAGGAAATCGTTTTCCTACTAGTTTTCACTCGGAATTCGTTCGTGTGAGCTAAGTTTACGTGCCAACCACGCTGCTTCACGAAACATTCAGATCTCTAGCCGCAACACCAACCTCACACTACTAAATAGATTTTCAGTGCGCTCGATTCATACCCGTGCATTACAAGCTTCTTACATGAGCGAGGTGAGTCGCCATGAAATTGCTCGGCATCTCCGTTTTTGAAAAATGTAATTTTGTCGCGTCTTAAATGGAAGAAGTTGATTTTTGAGACTTTGTCGACAAATGAGCAATGCTGAGCCTCTGGCGTGTACGGTGTCCGGGAGAGGCGGGTTCTCGCGATCATCTTTGGAAGTAGTTCAAAGAGTTATATGTGAAATAAATTCCTTAGTCTCTCTATAAGGTAGCCGGCGGTTTTGAGGAAAAAATAAGATCTTGACCGAGGGACGTTTGAAATGTATACTCTTTGCTTTTAATTCGGCCCAAAGTGTGGTTATAATTGATTGTATCCCGCGTACGGCGCCAAATTTGAATTAATTTGGCTGCCTACGTGCCAACAAGCATAATGAGATGTTTACCGTGCTTGTGTCTTTTTACTTTCTTTTGCACTACGTATTTACGAGGTGTGGAGAAAATATTTTAATGTTGCAGCGAAAAGCGGCGATAATTCCACAAAAAAAACTCATTATGGGTTCCAAATACAATAAAAGTGAATATTTTATTTCTATTTGTAGTAAATTACTTCCTTTAATGCATTGTTTACTAAGAATTCTCATTTTGTGACTACAGAGTGTTGAAAATTTCCCTGGTGCAAATATATTATGTTTTCATCGGAAGTTTTGCAACTTATTTTGATAGATTCAGATCTCTCATTTAATCATTTAGTTTTAGTTTCTCATCGGTAAGCATTCCTCTCACGTATTATTTCCTCTACCGTGTGATGCCGAAATAAATATCTCTTGCGCAAGTAGGTATTCATCAATCGGCATCCACACAATCTACAACGTAAATGGGAATTCACTAGGCGGATCGAAAATCATGACATCAAAATCAGTTAGGAACTTCGAATTAAGTATGCATCAACATTAAGAATATTTTGAACGTTACGTTTTGGTCTCTACAATACATGAATATTAATGCTTCGACTCTGTTTCTCCAATAAGTGAAATCTGTTTGGGGTCACTTTTGACCCCAAAAGTTTTATGCAATAATGTACAAGTATTTGATGCACGAATGTTATTTGGAATTATTAATTGAGAAAACGATGCTATTTATTTGCTTTATTTACTGTATTGTATAAAATAACGAATAATGTTATTTCCACAACAACAACGACAACAACAAAATTCTACCATATCCTCATTACTATACACGGGTCTGTCTTACCAGCGTGAGTGTTTGAAACGGGGCAACCAAATTAAAATAGACAAATACGTCAAATTATCACTCAGAAAAAGCAACATAATATTATAAAACGCAAATGGACACGGTTTACAATTTTTCTCGTAATTTTGGATCTGAGTGGCATTTTTTGCTCCAACCGCATAAAATCAAATTGTTTCCAACAAAAAAAACTTAGAAAACCGAAAAGATTACAAAACATGCAAAATTGGGCAAAATAGCATCTCTAAAATAAAAAGTTGATGTGAATAATTTTCAGAATGTTGCGAATCATTTGTCGTTGGGGTAAAAAAGACCCCAAAAAGAGTCGAAGGTTTAAAAGCTAGATATCTTTTCAACTAAAACTCAATTTTCGAAAATGTTAGTTTTGTGTGACAACTGTAAGTTATGAAACGAAACAAACAATTTGGATGTTCCCACACCAAAATTTCGAAGAAAATGTTAACACAACAAAAATAAAAAAACTCACTGTAGATTAGTATTATTTATACTAACTTCTTCATTAATTTTCTAATTAAACATTCATTTTATTAATTAATTGGTATGACGTTAATGCACCACAGGTATGATGTAAGTAATGACGAACTTAGCATTATTGATAATGATTATGAATATATTGTGCAACGTATCCACTCTTCGTGTATCCTCTCTCCGATTACTCTTACTATATTTAATCACGCCCACACGTTGGGCGTCCAATGCAACGGGGTGCTGTATTCTCTACTCGTCACGTGCACTATCTTTGCCCTGCCTAGCTCTAACTTGCAATTGGGTGCTACAATACCTTCGCTTATCGGTTGCCCGTACATCTGCTGGCTCGAATCATTATTCATATCCTACCTGGTCGTAGTCCGCGCGCTCACTCCATACGGAGTTGAGGTAAGGGTCCGCTTCGTTCGTGCCTGGGTCAAATTTTATACAACTATTGAATAAAAACACATAGATTCAAGGCAATCATGAGCCATGTGAGATGCTCATACATTTAATTTCGGATTTCCTTTGCTTATATCCTATCCATAAACACAATCTGCCTCTCCGGCTTGCGAAACATGACAACACAAATGCATAAACATACAGGAAAAGAAATACAACCATACACACTGAAAATATAATACAAAAATATCATGCATACATCAGAATGCGCATTCTGTCGTGACCCCTTTTCTTTTATAATCCTATCCTTAACTTTATATCAGGACTTGGTCTTCGACAGAATTTTTCTTTAGACTTGCGCGTGAACAAACAACAAAAAAAACAGTAATTGCACAATTCGTGCCACTTCCCTTTTCGCAGCGATGTCACTTCCTGTCAGCGCCCGTCGTTGCTAGTTGTAACGTGCATTTTTCATGCACGCAGTCCCGCTCAGCTGCCATCAGATCCTAGATGCACTCGTCCATTTAAAAATTACCAAATGTATTTCCATTTATTGTTCCTTGCATTAATCGCGTCTTCCCTAAACGTTACTTCTATTTTCTTTCGCGACGCATTTAGATTTTGCGACGCTCCCGTTTCCTGCGCCTAACTTGCGTGAATACTGTCCACGCGGATTTTCTCGTGAATTTCTAAATAAATTAAATTGAATTTTAGCTCGACCTAATCTGAACAACTGATGTTATACGACCGAAAATAACTCAAGAACTTCTGCACAACACTTCCGCGAAATTTCTCCAAAAATTTAACATAGCATCCAAACGCGTGCAATCCTCATCAAACCCGAACTATTTCTGTCTGTAGCACATTTTACATTGTTGGTCCACACAATCCAAGTGACTGTCTTTTTATCAAACACATGCCCATCACCATAAGAAATGTTCGAAAACGTTTACATTTTCATTGTTTTCGGGCATCTTGCGTCTTACTATCTGTTTCATAATTTTACTAGCTTTCATTTTGTAATCGTCACATTACCGAATTCCCCTTTCCTGTTTTCCTTTTTCCAAAAACCTGTATTTTTCGTCTTCTCAACTCGTGATGACGTCACTTACATTTTCAGTCGCTCCTTCAATTCTTTCTTAATCCGCTATGCTATGAAACTGGATAATAATTTATTCCGAGCCCTACATAAATTCCCCCGCGCCGTGACTAATTTTGCCCTGATCTAAATATTTTTCTCTATAATTTCTGAAAGTTTGGCCAAAATCCACCCAGACATTCACCGAATATTCAACAAAACTCGCCTTGTTGTATACTTCCAGAAGTACAACAATGGTTACCATGTCTTCAATCTTCGCAATGTTATACATGCAATTTACACAATTTATGATATTTACGGAACCCGTGGCTCGAATAATGTGATTCTTGGTTTAAAATGTTCCTAAATTAGGGTTCTATTCACTGTTTATAACGCATATTTCCGCCCGTTTTGTTTTCTATTACTTTCCTAATAATTATTATTACGCGGCGCTGTTGTCTATTGTTTATTTCACTATTAGTTCCTCTTTGCTTACATAAAAGTTCCGTGTTCCATGCATTCTTGCGGGCTAGTCTCACAAATCGTTACAATTGATCATGAACTTAGCCATTGATATTAATTTTACAATCCTAAATAGAGAAAACTTTTAAACATTTATCTGCATAAAGCTAAATTAGTGGTAGCAAATGAAATAAAAAACAAGTAATAAAGACGACATTGTTCCTAAAACCGAAATTACTTATCTCAACTAAAATTGCATCTAGGAGAGAACGGCTGACAGAGAGGAGAAAATTAGAGTTGGAAGCGAGCACCCTGCTATTCGCTGACAGAACGTTCCGAGCAAGAGGGCAGCCCGTGAAAGCTTTCCCAGGTAGAGCGTTTTTTTAATTAAACAAAAAGAAAACTTAATTGCGCCGAGGAAATTAGTTTAGGAACCACTTAAGCAACTCGAGGCAATGTTTATGTTTACGAAACGTAAAACGCGGGTGAAAACCGTCCCCTGGAAATCGCTCGAGGCCACTCGGTCCTTAGAAACATGCTGACGATGTGCTCATTTTTAAGTTTCACCCTTGAGGCGTAGTAAACACAAAAATGTTCTAGCTACCTGACGTACGCCATTTCAAAGCTCAAACGTCAGCAAATTACAAGAATAATTTCCTCTCTCTGAGTCAAACTCGTGATACTGGTGCAGCAACTTTATTTTCGTCCGGAGTTTCTCATAATACGGTATAACTCGAGCATTTCAAACTTGCTGGTGTATGTCAATCGTCATTTCTCCAAAAACATTTAGTTCAATTCGACGTATAAAACTGTATCAACATCACGGACACTAAATATAAAGCGCATGGAAGTTAATAATCGAGAATTATGCGCTTTGCATTATCATCAAAAACATTTTCTGCAGACCTCATTAGAGTTACATGAAGCGGAAAATGTATATTGCAATAAAACGTACTGGTACATTTCGTGTACACAGCTTTGTGTTTATTAAAGCACTGCCTTCCACAAACGTGGATTAGGAGACCAAACGGGGGGGTATCTTTATTAAGAGGCGGAAATATTCTCGTTTGACGAACAGCTAGGATTGATTCATTGATTAGTGACTCCGGGCGTGTCAACGGCTAATGTAATTAGTTCCGTAAGTGTAGTGCATCTTTTATGACTGGATGCGGCGGTCATCTTCTCCCGATGGATGACGAAATCCGGTGCCGACCTACGTCGGCTTGCGTGGACTTTCCCCAACCAAGTATCTCTCCCGCGTGGCACCGCCTCAGCCCGGACAAGCTCTAAGCTCCCGACTGGTCTCCCGGTATGTGTGTCAGTGTAGTGAATGTAAGTGTAAGTCTGTGTAAGTATATGACAAAGAAGGGGTCGGAAACATCGCCCGCGGTCCGTTGCCCGTTTGACTTCTTCGGCATTCACCTGGTTTAGATTGTGGAAATCACAAAAAAATACCGATCAGGGCAGTTGGCCGCTAGAATTCTCCTACAAACAGCGGCTGAATTCGACCTAGCTATGTAGCTAGTGTCGCAAATTCTGCCACAGTCGGGACTGGAACCCTAGGATCTCCCGGTCAGAGACACTGACGTGGTATCAGTTGATGCCCAGAGCCATCTTTGCCGGTCGAACAGCTACGAGGGCTAAAGTTTCTGAAACAGACGTGCGTTTTTGCCTTGCTTTCGAGGAGGGTGGAAACCATCTGCCGAACGGTACAGAACAACTGGCCGTTATCATTTTACGAAGAAAAATTTAATTTTCGAATGGAAATATTTATATTTCTAATAAGTAAATAAATAAAAAATACAACATACAATTGTAACTGCTGCAGAGTTTGTTCGGCAGCGTGAATTCCAAAATGATAGTCAGGAATTTCTAGAACTATCAGGTAAATTATTCTATGAATTGTATTATTCTACTCTTGAGTGAAATGTTAATTATTGCATCGGCAAATAAGAAAATAACAAAAACCACATTCACATAATTTTAATTATGGAACAACATTTCAAAAATATATTGCATTTACCACCACCTATTTAAACTATTAGAGATTTATCAGCGCACACTTTTTCGCATTATATGTAACCTTTAAAATTTTTGAAGTTTAGAGTGTGTAACGAAAATTTTACGAACGTTATTTTTAAGCCACCTTTGCACTATCAAAGAAAAAAATTAAGAAAAAATTTGGAACCTTTTTGAGAAAATAACTGTTTAAAAATTGTCTACATATCACGCAGAATTACAAAAATCATCTAATATTTTCGAAAGAATTGTTCATATTTTTATTCAAAGAGCTCTCTTTGAAGAATCGATTCCAATATGAAAAAGCTATCTTACTTCAATATAGGTCGTAGGGAGATACCGCAGAAATTTTGAACTTCTGCAATTTCCGCAAATCCAGAGATTTCAACGAGAATAATATCTACGTCATTTTTAAGTATACTTTGCGGCACCTGAAGAAAACCTTTAAGCAATAATAATAATAATAATAATAATAATAATAATAATAATAATAATAATAATAATAAAATTGGTGCCATTTTTGAAATATTGAAAATAATATTGAGGGTTCATGTTAAGTACAAACCGGGAGACTTGACTCAGAGCATCAACTGATGTCTCTGCAGTGCCTCTGACCTACGTTCTCAGAAGATCCTCGGAGGTCCTAGATTCGTGTCTCGACTGTGGCAGGATTTTCGACACTAGCTACATAGCTAGGTCGAATTCAGTCTCTGGAGGAGAATTCCAGCGGCCGACTGCTCTGATCGGTAGTTTGCCGTGGTTTCTCTGATCATCACCAGGCGAATGCTGGAGCAGTCCCCTTTTAAAAGGACCACGGGCCGCGAGAGATCTTTCCATTCTCTTGCTAGTCCTAGCTTAGAGCTCCCGGCTGGGGCGGTGCAACTTCAGTGGAAGATACCTGACTGGGGAAACTCCCCTAACCGACGGGCAGGTCGGCGCCGGATCTCACCATCCACAGGGGGAAGATCACCGCCACCTTCCGATGAAAAAAGCGCACTACACTTATGGGACTACTTACCTTAGAAGTCGATGCGCCCGGAATCAGTTATCTATCAATCAATCAATTCAAAAAACAAAATATACATTTCAAATTCACAAGGCCTCGAGTTCTCCAGATTGATCGGAATATTAATTTTGGAGAAAATGCGCTGAACTGATAGGTCCAGGCGTTGACCAAACACAGACAGGCAAACGTTTTGTCGGTAAACCATTTTTCGGCATCAAAGACCAACAAAACGTTGATTTACCTAAACGTTTTAGAGTGAATGGTTTGCTACATATAGAAAGATGATTTATCCTTTTTATTCATACTACTACTCGATAATATGTGTTTTTTCTGGCAAAATATCGTCCATATTTGCCGCAACATTACAATATTTCCTGTTTTCTGTGTAAGTAGTAGTAACAACAAGGTGAAGTAGTAAAATAAATAAGTAAATAAACAAACAAATACATTTTAAAACGTAGAAGACTTTAAACAAAAGTTGTAAAAAATATTGCAAAAAGATTAAGCATTTGCTTCACAGGTAAAAGTGATGCACTAAATCACACATCCATGGCAATACAGAAAGATACATTTACTGAGTCACTAATCAGAAAAAAAAGAAAGAAATATCTCAATGAGATATTCGTAGTAATTGATGATAAACATATAAGCTGATTGGAGGTAATACTATGGTTATTTTATTTGCAGTCTGTAGAAAAGTTCAGGAGAAAATTATTTGTGGCTGGAAAGATACAAACGACTTCTGTTGATCCACTATTTCATACAAATATTTAATTTTATTTTGAATTCATGGAAATTAAGTCCCAAATGTAGAAATTTGTCCGCATAAGTCTAGTTTATCTTCAGCAATCCGGGAAGATGCTGAGACTACTAGAAGATGCTAAGAGGGAAGTGAGTTGGGCAGGCCTCTCTGACGATCTTCAATAAAGATGAAGAATCGACCGTGGTCATCACCAAATTCAGATGAAAGCCGACGCTCCCTTCGCTCCCTCCACGATCAATCACCGGTGATCGGAATCCCGTTTAGAAAATAGATTTAAAGGCACGGGAGAAGCCACGTGCAGCCTGTAGGTGGAAGGGAATCCAGCACACACCTAAAGCGATCCTCTCCCCCTCCATCACGGACGGGAAGTAAACTCCGACACGCACGGGTCACCGTCACGTCGGGCTGGGTCGGGGAAGGGGGAGGGGACAGGGGACGGAACCCCGCTGGGGGCGGCCTAATCCCGGAGGAAGAACAGGAGCAGCGCGACGAGGGAGGGGTCAGATCCGGAAATTGGAGCCAGATCGGATGGCGCATGCATTATCCAAAGACAATCAGCCCCTTAAACTACTCCGCAGTTCAATCCGATTACGAGGTAAACAAAGGCTAAATCGCACTCCATGGGACTAGCCCCTTCCTCTCCCTTGCCTTGGAGCTCCGGCGCGACTGATGCAAGTGGAGATGTGTGTTTTGGCGGGAAGTGAACACCGAACGTTTAGTCGGGCGGCGTAGCTTGCACGATTGGTCTCGAGCCGCAACGTCACGAAATTTCTAGGGAGTTCAATTACCGTACGTCTGTTTATTCGCAACACCAGACGCCTAAGTCAAGACTCGTGCGAGAACGGATTCGAGCTTCGCCGTCGTGGCAAGGGCTTGTTGAATCGATAAGACGTCCGTAATGTCATCTCGAGAACATGCAACAATCTTTGAAATAGCGAGAACTTCGATAGTAAGTTATTCTAGACTGCTCTGGGCGGACGAGGCAATTTGAAGTTTAATACTGGTTTCGACAACCGTCTCTCCTCTTTTCATTTCCGTCTCTACTCTTGAAATTTCTCGCATTCCACTGTAATGTCGTGCGTTCATTTGCCACACAGGAGAGGATTTTTACGTTACGCACCGTTGTATTCATGACCTCTTTTGATACAATAGCCGCATTTGACAGATTAATTTTTTTAATGCATACTCTACCAAATAAAAGCAATGTCAGTGTGAATGCGAAAAACTGTCTGTTATCTTGTAGTTTCGACATTTGTCAACTTTTATCATTTAATAAATTTAAATGAATTATTATTATTATTATTATTATTATTATTATTATTATTATTATTATTATTATTATTATTTTGTAAGGTACGAGAGGTTTGGACCAAGGGCAAACTAGAGATCGTTTTACACTGATTCGAGGAAGTAGAAATTACCTCTCGGTGCTGCAAACTTTGAAAAAGTCAAGAGCACATTAATGTTCCCAGAACTTTGCGTTTGCTTTATCAAAAAACATTCTTAAGTTTTGTAAGAGAATGTAAGAGAGGTGTTGCGAATACCCAATCTGCAGCAAAGTCAATGCATTTCACATATATATAAATCATACTTTAATTTTCATCTTGTGGATATGGGTACATTGGCATCTTGGGAATATTTTATATTTACAAATCACGAAGACTATTTGTTAATTTGCAGTCCGATAATTTTTATCAAGGAATCAAATACTATTTAAATTTATAAATAAAATGTGGCATCCGTCTGATCGTTAATGCAGGTAATGAAGTACTTCAGATCTTTAGTAAAGGGATGAACTTAATCAGTAGTTTAGAAACAGTGTGGATGTGAAATATTGTATATTAATGTGGAATATGATTCAGATCATTGCATTTCAGATATTTTGTTTGGATTGATGAACCCTGGGGTCAAATATTTCATTGAATTTCCAGGACAACGTATTGCATAAAATGATCCATTTCAGAGTAAATCATTCAACTACATGAACTATACTTGTAAAAATGTGAATGATTTGTTATATTATAAGTCAATTTTGTATTAATTACTATAATGTGAATAAGAAAGGTACTGTAACTTTGCTAGGAAAATAATTATATATTTACACTCAAAATAAGAAATAAAGAAGAAACACCAGCAAAGATGGAATTTTGCCACTGTGTTAAGTTGAATTGCCATGTTAATAAATCTAGTCGTCACAATGTAGGGCATCTACTAAGTATTTATTACTTCTAGTTCAAACATCAAAATATACACGAAAAACAATACTTGGAATTTTTAGTAATTACAATTACAAACATAAAAAAATGGCTTTCAGCGGCATCTTCGTAATCTTAATGTTGGAAGATTGTAAAATAATAGCAAATAAATTATCTTAGAAAGTAATTTCACTTGAAAATATCGTTCCAACGTGCGTTTGATGAATTAAATTAGGCCTTTTATTTTTTATCGGTATAAAAACTCAAAACCAATGTGCATTACAGTACTATGTTCACTGAAATGATAGTACAAGTAATTCCAGAACCATATTTGAAAACCAGTGAGTCCAGTGGCCTTCCAAACCAGTGCATCTTCGACGAAGTGACAACATGCAAGGTAACATAAACTTTGCGACAAAAATTCTTGTACTCCTCACGCTGTAAAATCGCAACCCCATATTCCCCGCATTCCCGACCAAACAAAATCAGGCTAGGACCAGTCAGGGCGCAATCGCCGAAAATCGGAGTGCAGCGTCTATTTGCAAAGTGCGTTTTCATTTGCGTCGTGCGACGATCGGTTTCCGCTACGACTTCGCGTAGCGCGGCGGCAGGCGATTCCATTCAAACGACCGCGCCCCGCGGGACCATCTCTGTCCGACCGCGCCGCGCCGCTCCGATTTGATCCTCCGCGGGACGGTCGGCTAATATCGGCGACTCGGCTGAATCCCGCGGGAGGGCGCGGCCTCCATCGTTCCGGGAGCGGGGAGGGGAGGGGCGGGGACGGGGATGGGGTGAACCGCGTGCTCTTGTAAGGGTTAAGAATAGCAATCGCGCACCGCGCGACCTTTCCGAAAGAAAGGAGGGGCCCCGCCCCCCGCCCTGCCTGCTCCGAGGGCCGCCACCGCCGCGTTGTGTGCGTCAGCGCGTTCCGTCGCGCGCCAAGATCAGACCGGAGGCGGAGGCGGCGGCGGCAGGTGACGCTCAGGAAGGGAGGAAGTGAGAAAAAGAAGAAATAACGAAAGAAGAAGAAAATGGGATTTAATAGGAAGCAAAGGATGAAATTGTAAGAATGGGACCAGAACAAAGAACAAGAAGAAATGTATGCAAGATGCATGGAGATTAATAAGAATATGCAAATAGTGGGAGAGGGATAGAAAGGGAGAACAGAAAGAGGGTGCAACCGAGCAGGCGGCGATGGAATGGGCGGGAATGGTGACCCAAACGAAGAGCAACGAACGCACCCAGAAGGAAATTAAATAAGCAGGAAGGCAAATGGGAATTTGCGAAAAAGGCAACGAAAAATTATTAATCGTTCATACTCTGCTTCATTATTTACATAATAAAGTACGTATTATTTTAAATGTAAATGTGCTGTGGAAAATATTACAGCAGAACAATATCAAGAAGAGGAACAGTGAATATTGTTTTTAACTTATTGAAATGAAGTTACTCTAAATCGAGAGCTCAATTTATTTATGAACACACGTCAATAGAAAAAAAATATTTTACACGAGTATGCGCATATCAGTTCATACACTAAACAAGAAATGGGTTGTACAATCTACTATACGATTATATGAGCATCTTTTCTATGAATAAAACATTTTGGAATGTTCCCAGTTACCACATATCAATTATGAGAAAATTAAATTTAAATATATACGTGATACACAATATTATATCACGAAAACTAAATCTTTCCGTCGTTACGTTAATTTTTATTCGAACTCCAAACCAATACCATTCAATTATTATTGAATGGCCAAAAGTTTGAATTTGCCGATTGGAAACCAACGGAATAAAAAGATAAAAAAGAATAAATGATGTACCAAAGGATCTGAAGTGACCCTGAAGGAGAAAAGCAGGTCAACATAGTTTAAATTTAAGGCCTTGAAGGCGGTGAGAATGGAGTTACGACAGCCGTATCAAAATAACTTCCTAATTGGCGCTGGCCAGGAGGGGAAGTGGCGGGCGATCCGCTCTAGCTCCCGCGGGAAGAGGCGGGAGGGGGAAAGGAGGGGAGGGGAGCGACGCAAGGTGCTGACCGAACGCCAAGCCGCCTCGGGTTTATAACCGGAACGCCGCATACAATGATGACTAACGAAATGAACATTACGGCCAGCTGTGTTTGTTGTTCCATCCGGTAAATTATTATTACCTCGTAAGCGATGTTTGAGTTGAGTATTCAATGCAGTGTAACAGTGCAATGCAGTGTAACTTTGTTTACAATGTAAGTAATGTCGATGTTGAATAGCTCGTTGAATAGCTTGCATGAAATAAACTTTTTTCCCACGATTACGTTACTTTCAAGCAGGACTTCACTGTCATATATTTTTACTATGAAAAGAAAACAGTAAATTAAAGAAGATTTGGAATCTGAAAAAGTGACATAGTGTTGACAATGTATATTCGCACGTGTTACCGATTGGGAAAAAAAAATGTTGCAAGCAGAAAGCTGTCCCGTACGGCAATATTTTTCCTGGTTATTTCTGTCCAACATTATAGTAAGTTTTGCGTATATTGAGAAAATTACAAATGTAATAAATCCTATATAAAATAACTCCGTTTTAGTAAATTGCATTATATAATTAACAAAAACAACAATATGAAGTTTTGTACACGCTTTAGAAATTTCAAAGAAAACGAATATTGTTCATCTAGGGTAAGAGTCGCAGGTTTAATTAATTTGAATTAAATGTAACCTATTGTTATTTTATTATTTTCGTATTGTTACTAGCTTAATGACCCCGCGTTGCCGGGGTTTTTGTCATATCAATTTATTAGCCAGGAGGAGGATTTTCACACATTTTCGCCCTATGTTTGCGCCTACTTCTATCTATTCTATTGTATCCCCTTCCCGCCCTATCTAGCTCCCATCTGGAAATACTTGTCTTCCTCACTCACTTTCTTACTAAAAAATGTTTATTTTTTTATTGGGGTTCCCGCCCCCAAACTTCACTGACTTTAAAACTAAAATTAATAAACAAATTTAAAGTAAAGAATGAAATATACATGTACTTACGTATATACATTTTGTGGAATTTTATGTATTATGGTACCAATACTGTCAATGAATTGTCACACTGTAAAATTTACCCCTTTTCACATTTTTTTCTTCTCACCTATATGTACAGAAACGTTGTAATTGATATTCAAACGTTTTAATGTTTTTTAACGTAACGCCGAGACAATTGAAGTTTAAATATAACTAAAGGGCTTTTAATTGAATTCAAGTATGCGATTTAAGATCCTTGATAAATAATAGCTGACCATAACGACGGATGATAATGTAGTGAAGATGTCCATTGTGTTAGCAGTCGTGGCTTTAGTGATGGTGCCCACACAGAAGAAACGGTGGACATGGAAGGGATCAGGGAACGATTACGTTGGAGGCAGCAGTCATATCAGCAACAGTGAGCGGCTCCTTTTGCATATGCAGAACAACCCAGCGCAGCCTCACTGTTCACATTTATGTTCATTATGCTTATTCATTAGTGGTACGTGCTAGTTTTTTGTTTTTTTTTTAACTTTCCAATCCTTTCTCATTCTATGTTCCTCTGCTTATTGAAATATTTGCATTTCTTTTAATTATTGAACAAAAGTTACTGCGTACGCCTCCCCAGATGCACGAACAGGTTTTGCTCTTTGGCAATTTTCTGTAACAATATATCGTAGAGATCATTCCCCATATGTATCCCCCACTAGCCGTACATCTGTCTGTACAACTATGGGGGCTGTCCATGCAATGCATTGGGCGATTTTACGACTCCCCTTCCCCCTCGGTGAGATGTCGTGAGATTTGGCTCGATTCCCTCCCCCCTTCCTAATCTCACGTGAAACTTTTCGAAATGTACATTTTTAATGTAAATACGTTAATTTGTTATTTCATTGAGATTTATTTAAAAACATAATTTACTTAACTATATTTTATAAATACTACTCATACCTACTCTTAAATAAATAGAGTGACTGAATTAAATGAATATTATTACACTTTTAAAAACGCTCCGTCATTTTTCTTTAAAACTGTAAAAATACAGGTAATGAAATTTATCTTAATAATGATAACAAGTTTGGTAATTTTTGTTTTATTCTTTTTTTCTGTATTGTGACATACCAACATGTCACACATTTATTAACTAATATTTGTCGTAAATGGGGTAAATATACAAGAATAAACAAATAGAAATATGGCGCCCTAGCAACGGCAGCCGAGTTTTTGTCACGGTCAATAAACATCATTCTGGCATTGGACCTGAGGGCACGGCTAGCTGATCAAGTAAACAATTTAGGGATTGGTTGAGAAAGCAATGACAGTCTAAGGCATAGCTAGTTGATAATGTAATCAATTTAGGGATTGGCCAGGAGAATAGTGACAGTCTATTCACGACGGAAGTGCGTTGAATGTTTCTAGTGAAAAACAGTAGAAAGAAATAGGCCGAGTCTTGAAGGGCTGAACAGAAAAATTGTTTTCACATTCTGACGTATGTCGTGATGCTGAGCGGGTCGCTCGCGGATGATTAATTTCGTGAGATTGGGACTTGTAAATTTTTCTTGAGAGTGAATAGTTATCGGACTTTGAGTAATTCTTGAATGCGACGAACGGAAATTAGAATTTTCACGGGATGAAATAACTTGATGGACTTCGAATAATTTGCTGTGTAAAAATGTATAACATGTAATGTTCGTGTGTGAGCTCTAATAATATCAGACTGATAGAAGTCATAAGATCTACAACAAGTTGGGACTCTGAATATTTTTGCGATGTGCGGAAATTAGAATTTGAATGAACTTGTACGCAACGGGACTTGGAATAATTCTGAGTAATAATAGTTTGCTGAACTTTAACATTCTCATCGCGTAATCAGAAGGAACTGGGAACTTTC
Organism: Teleogryllus occipitalis; assembly: GCA_011170035.1. NCBI lineage: Eukaryota > Metazoa > Arthropoda > Insecta > Orthoptera > Gryllidae > Teleogryllus > Teleogryllus occipitalis. The sequence continues at coordinate 153,324 of BLKR01000003.1, read as the reverse complement.
GTGAAGTAAATTAAATTAGAACTACAAGTATTTGAGGCGGTGAGGATCAGTGACTCGACAACATTTGTTCAAGAGCAGGAGAGAAGACTCTGGCACTTGGACTTTGGAATTCTCGTCACCGAGAAGAAGAAAATGGTTCTTCGTGGCGCCCTCGTTCAAGTGCGCGCGAAGACGGGTACTGCAGGATAAGGTTCGAAAGAGTTCATGATCAAAAGAACATTCTTTATTTGTTACAAATTTTTCAAGTCATATTTTTGCCTGGCATTGAGAATAAACCATAAGTTTCTTTTGAAATAGAACAAACGATTTTCATTTGGCCATTTCCAGCTAATAAGTAGCTAGAAAATATATATTTGTTTTCAGATTCCTCGCCACTCTGTATAGATGGCAGATCGGATAATCGGCTATTAGTAGGTAATAGCGATTATTTCTAACAAAACCCATCGACCCAGCTAGCGGATATTGATTTTATTTAGATAACGGTTGAAGTATTAATTTTAATAATATTAACGTAACCTTTTCCTGGCGCCCATGTTTAAATACATAAATACATAATTAAATACATAAATTCGGAGCGGGTTACATCGAAACGCCCAATAATTTTATAAGCAGTTTGTGGGTGGGCTTTGTTTCCGTATACTATGCTACTTATTGTAGCATTCGCTTAACCACGATAAAAAATATTGTGCAAGACAGCCATATTTTAGTATAGAAACGTGTTTTACTCAAATTGTCTCAATTTTATTGCAATTTTGAGCGAACAAATTACGTGATATTTGCCGAGAGCCCACCTCTCCCCCACATAAGATAAGGTGGGATACGCTTGACACCCTCCCCCCACTAAAGACCTCACCTAATTTTTGGATGGCACCTTGCCTTTCATTTGTTCATACTACGTTCACTTACGAAAACTTGCTTGATTGTTCTCTATATTAGAATACTGAGCAATGAATGTATGTGTTACATGCTAATAATTAAAGAGAATCTCAAACGAGCACTAAAGGTAAAAAATGTATGAGGGTCACTCCAAAAGTAATGCACTACAATTTTTAAACATTCAATCCATTTCCACACCTGTTGAAGCTTTACAGTATATTGATCGATGTTGGAGGAAAAAAGTCACCTCTTCACATTATCACCGTCTCTTTGCACTGCGTTACGCCCCCTTGGAACAAGGGCATGCATACCCGCACGGTAGAAGTCTGGGCTAGCACGTCTGAGCCACCGTTTAGCAGCCTCCACAAGGGAGTCATCTCCTGCAACCCACCTGGCACAAACCTTTTCCAACTACAATTCTTTCAATATTCAGCACACATTCGCTTCTCCTATATCCACATTCATTAGCAATTCTTTCTCGCTTACGCGTTTGTCAGCCAAATGAGGTTGTGATTGCGCAGCACATTCTCAGGAAATTGTGAAGAGCGCGATCTCCCGCAGCGGGGGAGATTGTGTTTTCTATCCCAACACATTGCTTCCGACGAACATCTAATGCAGAAGCCAACTTAAACAAGTCCTTCGAGTGCAACATTTGCAGAAACAGGTTAAACTAAACGCAAATTCAAGCGAGAAGAATGATTCTACGAAATCTGTAATGAGCAAAGACGTAGAAAAGAAATTTTTTTTTAAAATTAATATGCATTACATTTGGAGTGATTTTCATATATGTCATAACAATATATGGAAAACAAAAAGTAAATTCCCAGTGGTTTAGAATTGAATAGAGTGTCTAAAATTGCCGACATTCAGAGAATCAATGTAAATAATATTTTGTACGCAAATATGAATGCATTGACATACACTTCCACAATGTCATAGAATTTTTTTGTAACCAATTCAGTTATTCAATATAATTTTCGTTGGTAACTCCCTTTCATAACTCAAATTCAGCAATCATATTGTGAGATTTCTCTCCGAAACAATGGGAATTTGTTTTCTAGGAAATGATATTTTCACGAAGTCCTTTCCAACAGTTCTAAAAGAAGATTGTCATAAAAATGAATGGCATGTATGATTGTGTTATTGTGTCAAGTATTGAACATTCAGAAACACAGTACAAAACATACATTGTCGTGCGCTCAAGCCTTTCTAATGCCTCCTCCAATACATTATGAAAATAAATATGGTCTTGAATCACTGCCAGTGTTTGCTACTTAATGAATCAACGAAATAATTAAATGAAATGAATATAATGAATTAAATGAAAAGAATGAATCAAATGAAAAGAATGAATAAATAACAAAAATGTAATTAAACATAACTTATGTTTTTAAGACACTGTGTTCAAAAGAACAAGAAATTATTCCTCTACCAATGTAAGTAGCCATTCCTCCACTTAAGTAAAATTAACATACAAAATGTCAGATTATACATTCTGTTTTAGTATGTTTTAAAATGTTTAATCTTTTGTGAAATACTAATTAGAATTTTAAAAAGACGCGATGCAGAAGTTAACAATTCAATAAATTTTGTCTAAGGCAAGTTTTGTTGAGTATCGGTAATGTATAATGACTGAAAAATATTTCATTTCAAGCATAAAATATGAAATAATTTAATTTAAAAATACTGAATTACAAATACTAACTACAGCAATATTGGTAGGAAGTGTTAACATTGATATTGTTTCAGTTTTCAGTTCTATTCAGGTTGACGAATTTATGGCCAAATCGTTGTTTGTTATGTAAACTTCAAAAGATAGAATTTTGTATTTATTTGAAATTCCATTTGGTGGGATCAAATTAGTTTAAACAGTTAGGAAACAAGATCAAAAATTAATAGTGTGAATAATTTATCAAAATCACATCATACAATAGCAGCAAAAACATTTCGCAAATTACATTTCACACTGCCATTAATACTGATTGCGAACAGAATATGGTTGAACACACGTTTCCTATCGATATAATTCTCAATATTTTATTCAATTTTTGATAATCGTATCATTTTTCAAAAATAATTAAGTTATTTCTATCTTCTCATTTTGTTTAATAATTAGTTACACAAATGTTTGAGTTAACATCAATACTTTCGACGAAATATCCAATAAACTAACTCCATATAGGAACTATATTTCAACCTATACGATTGAAAGTCTTAAATTTCTCCGACAAAAATACGTTTTCTATGTCAGTTTGCATCCTGGTCCGCCTTCTTACAATGGCCTGCTGCTTCCCCTTGACCTAGAAAGAGTCGAAATTAATCCCCGACACCGCACAGGCCTGTGTCAACACAGATCGTTGGTCGGCAATATACACAGCCCAGGGAACTGAAACAACAAATCCGACTTAGAATAACAAATAAAACGTAGACTGAAACAACGACTAACCTGTTTAAGGCAAAAGAGTACCTACAACATCGATCATGTGAGTGAAGATTGTTGGAGAAGCCAAGAAACAATGGAACTCCCAAAAAATGGTTTTCATTGGATCTTCCAGATAGTGATGGAATAAGCATTGATTGTGACGTAGGAAAAATAGTATCCATGGAATGCAGTAAACAAGACAAAACACACTTAGTTTTACCACGATTTCGTGTAGTGTCAAAGACCCATTTGGTAGCGTTGTGACCATCTTCGATTTTCGCATAAAATTTGCGAAGAAATTAAAAATTTTAAAGCATAGTCTGACTAAAATTAGTTTTATTTGAATGTTGGCGTACATATAGGAGCCAGTGTTTTGAGTAATTATTTAAAGAAAGAAATTTATTTGGAATTTACCGGAAATATAATATTGAGAAAGAATTTGAGGAGAAAAAAATTACAGAAGTTAGAGTTAACATGTTTTGTACAAACATGAACACTTTTCCATTCAAGTTTGAGTTCTTTTAATATTTATTTTGCATTTCCGTTCTCAACAGATCTTTAATTAAGAAAATGGATTTTCTGCATTCCAATGCCCATTTTAAGCCCATTTAATACAACATTTATTAAATAATGTTAGAAACACCTTCCTACAACAGAGCCGGTCATCGCTTTAATCATTTCTGAGTTGAAAAGTTTGTTTTTAATTAGCAGTTGAAATAATATGTTTCTTACTAAATCACCAGAGAAGTTAGAGAAACTACGCCCGTGGGCCAAATCTCTTGAACTGGTGCAGAAACACATTAGATAACTGTGTAGAGTAGACTGGCAACATGATAAATAATTGGTGGTTTCTACTAATGTTGCAATGGAAAATACTCGGGGGAATCGCTGTGAGGAAGAGTGCCCCACGCACCGATTGCCATCTTAAATTCTTTATCACGAAACATCGTGTTAAACGCTACACTAATAAGTCGCTCGAATAACTTATCATATGAGGTGACATTATGTCAGTAAACCATTAATGTTATATTTGAACAATAGTATACAAAGACATATGAAATGTGAATTTTAATTGGAAAATGCTCAAGATCATGTTCCCATGTCTTATTTTGTAGTAAGAACCTTCTGCGATTAGGAAATATTAAGAGTTTCAAAAAATATCTGAAGGCCAAAATGGGTCGACTTAGCCACTTAGTTCTCAACATATAAGTTTTCACTCGCTAGCGTGAACAGGAGATACAGAGATTTCCGTAATATTCGCCACCTCATTTTCCTCGGCGCTAACTTCGATATCGGGACTATGACGCAGCATAAACTATGAGGTTGGGCAAGTTCCACTCCGGTTCCGACGAACTTGGAGCCGTTCTTGTTCTCACAAGACAGACGCTGCACTATTTCCCAATGGCAAACTTTGATGACCACATTCTGGGTTGAATACCTATTGAAATCGCAAAATCTTAACTTTTACATTTTAAACACGCTATCATTATCAAATCCAATAATTACATTCATTTCATTAAATATCGTGCGATTTTGAAATAGGGCATAGAAAAATTCATTCCTAAAAAAAGCAAAAGCTCGAGTCGCGTATACTTATTTACAGCCGAATAAAATTTCATCAAATAATTTACAGAAGATTGTAAACTCCTTTGTTTTTTAAAAAAAAAGCAAGGCAACAGCTATTCAACTTAAAGCAGCAAAATGATTCAAGAAAATGGAGGTAATGGTTCTCATCAAGAGTATCATATGATGTTCTCAAAGAAAGTTCTTATTCGCAACATTTAGCAGTGCCATCTCCTGACTAATAGGCATGCAAATGCGGAGTTTATATCATCATGAGTTAAGCAAATTCAAGTTAACTAATGACATTGTTCTACATAATTACCTGCGGCACCTTGCGAATTGCCAGTTTTTTTATTGTCTGCACTGACAATCGTAAAAAAACAATACAACCCTAAAGGGCAATAAAAATATACATAAGTATATAATATTAGAATTCAAGATGATTCACCATGTTATTCCGACATAAATGGGAAAGAAATAAATTGAGATTTTAGAAGCCTTTGTTCAGCCCAATGCAAGTTTTCACCTTTTGTCCGACACTTGTATAGACAATTCCATTATAACGTCTTCGAAGGGACCGAGTATTACGGCCATTAAAATAGTTTGTTATTAAAAAACGTTGTGTAATTTCAGCTACCTCATACAACTTTGGCACATACAAATTAAAAGTACGGTAGAAAATAGGAATTGTTCGAAAAGAATATTTAACTTATCTCGTTCCTTCCGTATTGTTGAAATTGTTGAATGTGACATAGCTATTCTTTCGTCATATCGTTTTCGTTTCTCTATTTTCAACTCTCCATTCTATATGAGAATTTTCTTCAATTATAAACACATTTCTTTTTGTTTGCGTCATTCTTTCAATACCCTGATGCATTTAGAAACTCGCTAACAACCGCTCTAGTTGGAAGAACTAACAAACCATCCTTCCTTATGGTTCAGTAATCCCGTATTCACTTCCAAAGAGCTACGTTCTCTACTCTACGCGAGTGTTATAAAGCCTTTATAATATAACAATAGCAGATAAGTGAGCACAGAAGCCAAATATGGCTGTATTAACTAGCGGTCGTTATAACAGATGTAGTTTCTTGATCAATCGAAGCAAAAAATCTTGCTGAAAGCGATGTGTCGTTACAAGCAATGTCGCAATCCACAAGAAATTGAAGGGAGATCTCGGGATTCAACTTGGACCTAACCCTTTAGCCTTTACACTCCACAGGACGTATAAACCGAAGACATCACAAACCGTTTTAACAGTAGTGCTCTAGTGTAAATGCCAAATTTGAAGCTATTTTCCATACGAATCTATTGTATTTTCGAAAAAATTCATTTGAAGTTATTTGAGGCTTTCACTTACAAATGCAATTATGAATACAAATCTCTGGATATGTCCATATTAGCAATGTAAGAGATATTTAAAAAATACATTTGTATTATTAAAAAAAGAAGAGAATACAGCAAAATTAATTGTATGCCATCTTAAAGAGTACAATAAGCACTATCAGTACGAAAAGTTTGAAGAAAACATTTCGAGCCGTTTTTGAGAAAATGACGTTTGAACGTTTCTGAAATATAGCTGGAAATTCTAACTATTCGCATCATCCATACCTGTAGGTATTTTTTACGGCGATCAACATTTCCAAAACTACCAATTCATATCCCGCATGGAGGTAACATACAAGGCCATCGGGTGTTGGAATTTTGGACGGGAGTATTACATTATTAGCCACTACGGTTCCGTAGTACGTCCAATGCCAGAGACTGGAAGAACTTAGTTGAACAACGCTATGCATAACATTTATAAATTTTTAAGAGATGAAAATACTATTAAAACAGTTTACAGTGTCGACGACGCCACATTCTACTAGTAAGAAAGGAACATTTTAGAAATTTTGCAAAGGATGAAGAAATTCAGTACAAATGATAAAAAATGCTCCAAATTAAACATACGGACATTCGTATTTTTAATACGAAAATATCATTCAGGTCGTGTTACACCGAAATGTTTCTTTCTGCAATGACATTTGTGTAGATCCACTTGTGTAAAGTGCGTTAAGGCACATAGCTAGAGAAGACCTCGAGGATAACATCAAAGGGCGAGTTGTCCGAAGAGGTGGAAACCAACTAAACGCGCGATCCGGTGCTTTGGTGCGTCGAGGCTTCGCGAGGCGCCCTCGTCTGCGTCCACAAACGCGCCGCCGACGCCGCTGACCGAAAAGCCCAGCGGAGGAGGGTTGGGCCGAGCGGGTGGGATGGGGTGGGGCGGGGTGGGGGCGGGGGTGGGTGGGGGACGGCTGGGGCGGCGCGGGGTGGGGCGAGGGCGAGGGCGTGGGCGTGGGCGCGCCGCGTCCTATGGCTGCTGCGAACCGTCCCGGGAGGGTGAGACAGCGACGGCAGTGCCACAAGTAGTGGAGACATTTCGCATAGCGTGGCGTACAGCAACCTCGAGATCAAAAGCCTGGGAAGTCGAGTAGACCTTTAGGTCGAAATGGAAAAGTTTCGAACTGTGGCGACAGTGTTTTCTCTAAGTGTTCATCATACCAAACCCTCTTCATATAATAGTAATAGTAATGGTAATAATAATAATAATAATAATAATAATAATAATAATAATAATAATAAGAATAAGGAAAAGGAGAAGAAGGAGAAGGAAAAGTAGAAGAAGGAGAAGCAGAAGCAGAAGCAGAAGCAGAAGGAGAAGGAAAAGCAGGAGGAGAAGGAGAAGCAGAAGCAGGAGGAGAAGGACAAGGAGAAGGAGAAGGAGAAGCAGGAGGAGAAGGAGAAGCAGAAGCAGGAGGAGAAGGACAAGGAGAAGGAGAAGGAGAAGCAGGAGGAGAAGGAGAAGCAGAAGCAGAAGCAGGAGGAGAAGGAGAAGCAGGAGAAGGAGAAGCAGAAGCAGAAGCAGGAGGAGAAGGAGAAGAAGGAGAAGGAGAAGCAGAAGGAGAAGAAGAATAAGGAGAAGGAGAAGAATAAGAAGAAGGAGAAGAATAAGGAGAAGGAGAAGAATAAGAAGAAGGAGAAGAATAAGGAGAAGGAGAAGAATAAGAAGAAGGAGAAGAATAAGGAGAAGGAGAAGAAGAAGGAGAAGAAGAAGGAGAAGAAGAAGGAGAAGGAGAAGAAGAAGGAGAAGAAGAAGGAGAAGGAGAAGAAGAAGGAGAAGAAGAAGAAGGAGAAGAAGAAGGAGAAGAAGGAGAAGGAGAAGAAGAAGGAGAAGGAGAAGAAGAAGGAGAAGAAAAAGGAGAAGAAGAAGTAGAGGAATAATATTTATTCTCATCTTGTTGTACGGAGATCGTTTAGGTTCTAGTTTCTTGGAACTATTAACCATCGATAACCAATTGTGATGTTTAGTAGCATTACTGGTTTTATAAATTATCTGTCTACTTCTATATATTAATTTTTGTGTGTGCCATGATTATTTATTGTTTTAAATTATTTTGTTATAATGGAAGTTAATGCAAACAAAATGTAAAAATCTAGCAGTATAATAGAGAATAAGTGAAAAATACTGAGACCTAATAGGTATATTTCCTTTAACATATTTAAACAACATAAAGCTGAACCTACTCAAGGAGCACTTTTTATGTAATCATTCAGTTACCTTTTTTATTATTACCTTATTAACATAATGTTCTAAACAGGGACCGAATACCAAAATAATAGAGGTAAAAGTATTTATAACTGTGTAGCAATGCCTATCCTCCGTTATACCTTTATTAAAAATACCTTTAAAAAATATCGGTATAAGTCAAATACCGATATTTTAGAGGTATTTTACCGTTATACGACGTGTATAGCGGTAAAATACTTATATTTAAAGCTATTACACTAGTATTTCAGTAGACTCATACATATATTTTGGTGAGTTAATCAACAAAACAAATCATGGTGATTTGTACCACTCTAAGGAACAACTATTGACACTGCAGAGTTTCTGACCCGGAGATCCTAGGGTTCGAGTCTCGGTGGTGGCGGATTTTCGACACTAACAATATTCTAGGTAGATCGAGTCCTAGCTTTGGTTGGCATTGATAGATCGATATTTATTATTCTGCAGGTAGGTATATACAACCTCGTGGCAGAATACTACAATTTACATAGTACAAATATTAACTTTAAGCTTGAAAAGTATTCTACCAATCAGTGTTCTCTGAATAGTTCTCTTAGTTTTCTATGGTTTCTCCGATCAGTACCAGTAGAATCCCGGAGTAGTACTTAAACAAACGGGCCACTGATCGCGCATTATGTTTTGTTTTCCTCATCCTTTCCCCTTAAATACCCACTCTCCCACGAACTACTACTATTAGACATCTCGGGAGCCCAGTCAGAACCTGGAGTTTGTTCCGATTGATGATGGATTGATTAGTGATTTTGAGCGCTTCAACTGATAAGCCATTAGTCCGGTAAGTGTAATGCACGAGTTTTCCTCAAGAGGTAGCGATGATCATCCCTCGCTGGATGGTGAGATCCGACAACGGCCTACCGTGGGTTAACGAAGTTTCCGTCAACCAGTTGAATTGAATTGTGCCTTATTTTACGTGGCGAGACTCAGGCCATGAGGCCTGCTCTTCCGTCTGACCACGCAAATTCCGCTACGCTCCTTTCACCAACCATGGGAGAAAGAAGGTATTACTTGGGCGACGAAACAGGCGATTTGAATTTAGCTCAGAGGCGTCATTTAGGCTTGAGGATCTTTTACATGCAGTAAATCTACTAACATGGGACAGCCGGCTTTACTTCCCCTCCGAAGGAAGGCGTACGAAGGATTTTTTCGCCCTTAAAAATCCACGGCTTCGATCGGGTTCGAACCCGCAAACTTGGGTATAACAGTCCGATACGCTAACCGTTACACCATCGCCGCCGCCAGTTATCTCCTACCAGTAGAGCGCCGCCACAACCGGGACAAACTAAGCTGACGACCGGTCTCCGGACATGTGTGGCAGTGTGTTGGATGTCAGTGTAAGTGTAGATAATGAATGTAGTTAAGACAAGGATGAGGAAGGAAAGATCACGCGCGGTCCGAGGCCCGGTTGTTAGGGTACTGCTCCGCAATTCACCTGGTGTTGATCGTAGAAACCAGGGAAAACTACCAATCAGTGCAGCCGGCCACTATAATTCTCGTCCTGACAGCGGTTTGTTCCGATTGATTGCGATATATATGGAAGAGGAAACGCCCCTGAAGCCCACCTACATTTTGACGCCTCGTTTCACTAGCAGGAGAGAAACACCGGTTTCGAAGTATTTATCGATTGATTGGTTTATTGATGTTTCCGACAGTTTCCACGTCAACTGCCATTAGTTTCCACGGCAACTGTCTGTAGTGCATGATTTATCCCGCAAGTGGCGGTGCTCCTCAGATGCTGGACCTTGAGTTCCGGCGATGACCTTCCTTTCGGCTTGCGAGGAATTTCCCCCTCCAAGAATATCCCCCAGCCAAGTGTGGTAGCGTAGTAAGGAGAGATTATAAAGCAAAAAACAAGAAGGAAGGATCGCGAGCGACCCATGGTCCGCTTGTTAAAATAATGCTCCAGCATTCCTGGTACTCATCAGAGCAGCCGGCCGCTAGAATTCCCTTCCAGATAGTGGCTCATTTTAATCCAGCTAAATTAACCTAGAGTCGAAAATTACGCCATCGTTAGGATTTGAACACTACAACCTAGCGATCAGAGTCGCATGAGAGACAGTGGCCATGCTGGTTCTGAGCTAACTCAGTCCACCTTATAAAAGTCAACATACACTACACATACGGAACTAATTATCACAGAAGTTGTCGGGCCGGAAAATAATAATTCGGTCCATTAAATATGATTTATCTTATAGATGTACTTATTTTCATCTTAAGCACTGTTTTCCACAATTTCTCAATGTTCTTTCCTCTGGCTGTTAGATCTGTTTCACGCTCTCACGTAACATACAGTGCTGTATACTCGGATTAACATGAAATTTTAATCGAATTGTCAACAGCACCTTTCAAAACTCATGAATATAAATTTTTAAGTTCTATGAAGCTTTGCAAGTAGTTTTTGCCACAATTTGTATTGAGACGTTTCATACCCTGCCGCTAATCGAAGTGCGGAAATCACCGCGTGCCACCGGATCTGTGGTCGCTGTTCTTACGGCGCGCAACTGTTTTGGCCTATCTGTCTGCAGGGTGTCCACTTGCTCGGAAGGTATACAGGGTGACAAGAACGGGTGTTAACATGGCAGGTTAAGAAAAACGAGGTCGACAATGTGCATGAATAATCCACATTAAAATATTGCAAAATGAGTTCCAAAAAATGTTATCTCGACATAGAATAATTAAATAAAATTAAAGTATGTATGCATTTTGCTTTTTCATTTTAGAAACAAAATACTTACAATAATGGTGAAAAAGTATCAAAACATAGAGTCCCTTCAAATGTCATCATGCGCACCGTATGCAAGTTTCTTTTTCAGATTTCTAAAAAAATACCATTAGTTTACGAAATCATTAGAACTGCTTGGCACCGTGTACTTCAAACTAAAAAGTGACCAACGGATATGGCCTTTGCCATCAGTTGTGGAAGGACGAACGCGCTAGAGATCTGACACCGGTTGATAAGACTTCGCGTAACGTTCCCGCCACTGCTAAGAAATTCGAGGGCTGCGCTGTTGCGTGGGCAGTTTCCGTAAGTACATACTAACAACATCACTAATTGTTTCAAATCAGAAATAGACATGAGAGCTGATAGAAGAGAGAAGTGGCTGAATCGGTGAGCGTGGTAAATTGGGGGTGGTTGTGAATAATGTGTGACGGTAGTAGTAACAATGGCGAGTCAGTGTGACTGTCAATGACTGATGATAACAATCACATACAAAACGTACACAGCGAGCATAGGCATAGGTGCGTGAATCAAAAAAATTCCTGAAGACTTCTTGTTTGCCAATACGTCTGGCGACGTGCATATCCACACATCAGCTGGCATGCCTGCACAAATTCACTCATATACAAGTGTACACGCAAGTATGTATAAGAAAGCATTCATACTCCCAACTTACGCACACTTCCCTCTACATGACGCCCTTTTCATCATTTGCGCGTGAGCTCTTTCCTGGACATCTCGTGTGGACGGGCACATGGAGAGGCAGCGGCGCTAAAGAGTGGAGTAGAGCGGATGGGGAAGATCGGGGCGGTGTGGACGGGATGTCAAGGCTCAGAACGGGATGGAGCGAAGACGAGTGGGATGGTGAGGGAGGGGCGAGACAGGATGATGCAGAGACAGTGCAACGCGGGCAACAAGTGGCAGCAGGGTGAGATGTGGCCTGATATGGCAAACTATGACGTAATAGTGAGATACGACGATTTGGGTTGAGATAAGTGCGGCCCAGCAGAAAGAGGCGTGATGCGGCGAGAAATCGGATAATGCAGCTGGAAGCGTCAGGATATGGTGGGATCTGCCGGAAAGTGGGATCTGGAGAGAAGTGGAATGAAGTGGCGGGACGTGGAATTTTCCGGAAAGAGGGATACTTCGTGGAAGGGAGAAGGGGAAGGGCGGCTGAATGAGAGGTGGTTTCATACGCCCTGTTGGTGCGTTTCCTGTCGCTGCGCGCGGTAGCAATGAAACGAACCATTTCCTCTGGACTTTCTGTGTATGTTTAAACATGAAAGGCACCGGACAACCTGCCGGGAGCACTAACGGCATTCAGCCCACACCAAAGAGGTGCAATAACGCACGTTTATCCAAAGAGAAACAAACAGCGTTCACACAAGCATCCCACGTGTGTGTCCATGTTCTCAGAAGTTTCTATTTACGTAATTGGCGTGGATACGTGTTAATAAAGGAGATTATTCTCTTTTGATGCCTCAAAATGTTTTCTACGTGATATTTATTTAAATTGTCTGCTTTATAACTGCTCTATAAATGAAGTTTTAGTTTATTAATTTCAGATTTACTGTTTAAGAATTGTTAGATGCAGAGCACACTAAATATGTGAAACATCTACAGAATATTTTACATGCAAGCTTATTGACGAGATTGAATTAGATCTGTTAAGATTGCCATTAAAATATTTACTGAAGAGCATTGGCATCAAACACGGAGGGCCATTGAATGAAGAAGCACTTTTTGAAGACAAAAAAAAATTGAGAAATATAATATATAATGGTATTAAGGAAGAATTATAAATTGTAGAATAAGTGAAAACAATTCGTAGTAATGAAATTAGTAGCAATAGTTATATTTCATTGAATAGCACAAACAGACAACTGTTACTGTGAACAAAGTATTTATGAATAGTTTGAATAGCGACAATGGAAGAAACCTGCTAAATAAAATACTATGAATTATCTTTTCATGCATTTTGAGAGTAATAGTAAAACTTGACATGTATAAATATTCGGTAATTCTTTACTTCTTGTAAATTGACCTGTTATTGCTTATGTCTAAACATCACTGCTCCTTAGATATAAGCTGCACTGCTTATATCTAAAAAATAACACCATTATAAGGAAAACAATGCAGTAAAATTTCACCTCATAAATTGTAAACGGTTTTGTTTCGAGAACGTTTTAAGAGAAACAGGGTGTCACACATATTTAGTATTCCATAAATATAAAATGTACTGGATTCATATTTACAAGACAAACAAAATTTACAAGTTGATTTAAGGCTATAAAGCAAGGCACTGATTATATGAATCTCTGCCAATCATGCACATTAAAATGGTATTTATGATCGATAGAATATTTAATTGTGCATCAATTGTTATTAATTTAGTATTTTGATAATCCAGACAGATTAAAAGCTTTCACATTGTCAGTTTTCCGAATATAAATGTTACGCTTTAAAATGAAACACACTGAAAATTCATTTTACTAATTAATGATAATCGAACACACAACCAAAATCAGAATAATTTGAAGATTACAGTTATCTTCAAGTTGTTCTCTAAATATATTATTTATAAATGTATTTAGAGTTGTAATATTTGAATGCCGCTCATAACTTGAAGAGTCACTTAATTGTTAGGCGAAACTAAAAGCAACACTGCATTCTATGCAAAATCATGATAACCCGAACAATAAAAAATAAATGTAAAAAATGATTACTTGTGTAAATATGTTTACATCAAAGAACGATAACATGAGTAAATATCGAGTTTTACACACGAAGCCAAGTGACAAAATAAAGCATAAAATATACTGATGTTGTGGGCAATAATTTGGGTGCCCTTAAGAAATTACAAGTCACAATCAAATACGCATGGATTATCGTACACAAGCAGAACTTTCTTCTTAAGAAGAAATAAAAGAGGTCATCTTCAAATCAAAGAAAATCAAATCAAATCAAAGAAATCAAAGAAATCAAAGAGGTCAAGAGTAACTTTCTTCTTAAGTTACTTTTATTTTTCAGTAGTGATTTTATACTTCAGAGATGAAAACAAACCAAATGAAAAAAAAAAACTTCAAGAAATGTCCCAAAGCGTGTTCCCTGTTATTCATGCGCATAAAAACGAACTGGGAAATGACATTTCTGTCATCGCGATACGACGCGCCATGGCCATCGCTTCTCGATTGGGCGGTGAGCGAGTAAACCGCGGGCGCCCGTGACGTTTCTCGATAGAGCTTCCGCAGAGGAGCTTCCGGGGCGTGCATTGTGCCTCCTCCGCAGCGTCGCGCCGAGAGCCGACACCTCGCGCTGTTATCGGCAGGCGGCGCCAACAAAACGTAGAGCACGCGGCGCTGCCACTGACCCGTGAAGAGATACCGATTTGGCGGTTGTCGCGGCGCCAACCGCCCCCACCCCTCTTTGACTCGCCACGTCCGCCCCGCCCCCGACAGTTGTTGGCGATGCGCAATCTGCAGGTTTCCGCCCTCGGTTGCATTGAAGGGGGCGAGTAGGGCTGCGTGGGAGTAGAGCTTGGGAGAGGGACGAACGGGTTTTGGCATCAGGCAGCGGGAGAAGTGAAGAATGATAAAAGCTGAGGAATGGGGAGCGACCAGTAAGCAAAGGGCTAAGATGCAAAGATGGAAGGGCGGGACAACGAATAGAACAAGGAATGGGCATGACAGATGGATGGTGATTGGAGGCGTGAGATGTGCAGCGAGGCAGGGTGAAGCCAAACGTGGTGATGTGATGCGAAGCGAGGTGAAGTCAAGGTGAGGGTGAAGGCATGTGGGATGAAGCGAGACGTGGTGACGTGTGGTGGACCGAAGCCAGACGGTGCTTTAGAGTGAAGCTTCGTGTATGAAGAGAAGCAATTGTTCAGTTGTACCGGGGGCGAGCGGGGGCGCTTTGGAGCTGAGGCGGGTATAGGGTAGAGAGGGATAGCATTGATAGCTACAGCAAGGACTGGATGAGTAGCGGAGCGGGGCGGGGAGGGGTAGGAGAAAGAAGCTGACAATGCTGCGTTCGACGTGAGAGCGGAAGTGAAGAGACGAACATGGTCAATGGGCCAATGGAGGGAAGTGGCAGGAGGGACGAGAACTGCCGATTCAGCGCCGACGGGACAAACCCAGCGATTATGAGGAATGTTTCTTTCCGATGGACCCTGCAAGCAAAATCTGCAGAGTTAGAAAACCAGTATGTTCGAGTTAGTTTGATATTTTCCTTCTTTCTTTATCACGTGGAGGGAAGTAAGATCTAGTGTTCAAGGGAGTTATCGAAAAAAAATATTAATAAAAGAAAGGATCGCGGTATGCAGACGATTACGACTTTGTGAATAAGAACGGCTGAAAAATCAAGTGGAGATCAACCAAACTAATAAAATATACTATACATTAATGTTATTTAATATTTTAGAAAACAAGTTACATAACACAATTACATTTAATGCAAAGAAAGTAAATAAATGTCAAGCCTATAAATTGTGGTTCAATGTTGTAGGAAGGTTTTATGTACTTCAGAAAGTTACAAAATTAAAGAAATTGGTGGTTGCAAATATAATTCCAAACCATTGTTCGATAGTTCTTACTTTTATAATTAGCTAGTTAGTTAAACTGTTTGTCAGAACATTTCAGTTGATTGTTTTATTGCAACTTACATTGCAGTCAAATTGTTTAGTAAGTAGAAATTGAAGATGTGAAACTTAGTTTTATATGATACTTGCGAACCATCATACTGCACTTGCGTATTTATTATGATAATGATAATATTATATTATTAATAATAATTCAGATATTTTCATCTTTGTTTAAATCAAACTCGTCTTTTTGAAACATCATGGGGGTTTTAGTTTAATATGAAGAAAAACATGTTAATGATCACAAAATGTTTTTCCAGATACTCCGTATGAATTCAGAAAACACATTATTCTTATCCCTTGCAGTATTTGAGTAACTGCGAGTGTGCGTGGGTACATGTGTGCAGGTATTCGGATCCGGCACTAACTGTTTGATCACTTCCTGTGTTCCAATCGAGACATATGAGGTGTCATTCGATGCGTCGCAGTCTCCTGGGTAGGGAACTGATAATTTGCTTTCGGCTCTGGCCAGAAGATTTTAAGAAACTTGCAAAACCGTATTTTTGCGTTTTCTGGTGCTGCGATCTTAGTGTATAGATAAGAAATTAAACCAGCGCCATATATATATATATATATATATATATATATATATATATATATATATATATATATGATTGAAATAACTCCAGTATATTTCAGTCTAAAACGCCATAAATTTATTCTACGAGGGTGGAAACACTGTTCTGAAACATGAGACACCCGTCAGAAATGTCAATTATTGACAGTTGCTGCTTTGAACATAAAAAAGTGAAGTATTTTGTAACAAGTGTTTAACGTTCGTAATTCGTGATTAATGATAAATTTGCAAACACTTACATACAGTCTTACCTTAGAACTTATTAAATTTAAAGAACGCCAAGTGAATACGGAGAAAACAAAACGTGAGTAATGTTAGAGAACGGAAGCACATGCGAATTCGACTTTGCACATTTACGTTAAGGATGCTAATACACGAGAAGACGCAACTGTAATTGTGGAAGGTTTAGCTACAATTTTCGGAACTAATTGAGAATGATCTTATACTACGATTAGAGAATAACGCCGAAGATAATATTTTATGTGAATTTTGTGCATATTAGTAAACTAGTGCTAAAAACAGCACGTACTTTCTCGCACTATTTTTCCGCAATATTAAGCGAAAGTACTCGAATTTTTGAAAAATTGTGCATGATCATATTTCAAAATGTATCTTTAAGGACTAGATTTCATCAAGGGAAAAAACCTGTATCTTTAATATTTTAGTAGCAGGAAGACACCTCAAATGTTGAACTTTTGCAATTTTTGAAAAATCAGGGAACATGACACCTGCACCATTCTCTTCAACGTCCTTCATCAAAAATCGAAATTTAATAAAAAAAATATGGAGCCATATTTTTGAAAATTTGAAAATGTCCCAGAGGATTAATGTAAAATATCCCTCCCCTAATTTAAAATATCGGTTTCAAATTCAAGGGGTCGAGACATCAGCCAGATCTATTCGAGAATATCAATTTTGGCGAAAATCGTGTGAACGGTTTAGCCGCTAGCGTTGTTCACAGACGACCAGACAGACAGCCGTACGGACAGACATGTTTTGGCGTCAATCGATTTTTCAGTATCAAGTACCCACAAAACATGGATTCTGGCTACACTACGTGTCAAAGGATTTTTTTTCTAAATTTAGCAACTGAATTTATTCAGTTTTTCGTTACCACGGCCCAAGGTTTTTCTACCGAAAATTTGCCGTTTTTTCGCGCAGTATTACATAACTTTTTCTCTACTCCGTAGTGAGAAAGTAAAAAGGGTACCAAATGTAGCTGTACCAATTCCAACTATTCGCATCGCCCATACTTACAAATATTGAATACAGAGATAACAATTTTGAAATTGCAATATTACCAGTTCATATCCTGGATGGAGGTAACATGCAACGGCATTGGGTGTTGGGAATGTTTTAACGGTAATATATTATTTGCTACTACAATTCATTGATATGTCCAATGCCAGATACTCTACGAACTTATTTGAAGTTGTGCATGAAATTTAGGGATTCGGGAATGGTTGTGCTTGTGTGTGTCTTTGTATGTTTGTGATTGTCCATTTCATCCTTGATTATCATCATCATTTCCAAAGCTCAACCCTGGGGTGTAAAAATAGATTCAGCATAAAAATGCTGATCCTCCCAATAAAGTCACTTCAGCAAATCTCCGAGAAGAAATGACTAGACCTTGGTGGGAACAACTGCACATTTGCGTGGTCTGTAGATGGCCAATTCGCGACAAAAAATAATGAAAGGGTTATAATACAAGGGATATTTCGAATCCATTCCCTTAAAAAAAGGCGAGAACGTAAAAAAGACAAAAGTTTACCCTTCTTTTAGTTTTCAAAACAAAAATGACATTAGAGTAACAAACTCTAGACAGACGGCTGTTCTCTGTCACAAAAGTGAAGTTATTACACCATAAATATGATTAAATTCTGGAAGGCTTCGCAGGAGAACTTGAAAGCATTCCAGAAAGAAATGGAAGCGTTACAAAAGTTCCGTGCGCCGAGTAAACCATATAAGCGCTATTTCATTTACTCGAGAGAATATTAAGGTTCAAGGATGAAAATAAAAGTGGCTGCGGTCTGGCACAAATATAGCTAACGATTACCAACTTGACTCCTGGAGCAAACGTTTATTAAATTAGGAAAATAATTCAATTTTATTTGTTACCTATATGTTTTCTTTTTTTTTTTATAAATATGGGAAGGAACATTTATGCTAATGTAATGTTTTCTATCTACCCCCTCTGAAGATATTTGTGAGAT
Organism: Teleogryllus occipitalis; assembly: GCA_011170035.1. NCBI lineage: Eukaryota > Metazoa > Arthropoda > Insecta > Orthoptera > Gryllidae > Teleogryllus > Teleogryllus occipitalis. Next base: position 134,693 of record BLKR01000003.1, on the reverse strand, counting down.
TACACACACGTGCTTTAAATTTGGTAAATTGTATTTCGTACAGAGTAAGATCTGGAATGAAAAACTGAAGACGTCACATTCAAGAACTTGAAAGAAAATCTTAAGTGTATCTTTTGTGTTCAGGAAAAATTATGTCTGATTATTATTAAAAACTCAATATTTTCACTGAACGAAATGTCACTTATCTCTGCATATTTCAGCATTTCATCAGCAATACATTCCATATTATAGTCTTTCAAAATTTCAACGAGTATAAAGGAATATAGTAGAACGTCGATTAGCGTTTTTTAAATAAAAAATAGGTTCGTTTTTTGGGTAAACATTTTGTAAACTGTAAATTAAACAAGAGTTTCCAAAACTTAAGGGTTAATTTTATATTTTTACATACTAAACACGTTGCTGTTTCTCGGCCGTAGAACATTTAAGGGTTCATTTTACTATTTGAAAAGATTATTATATTAGACGAGTTTGACCACAGACTCTAGTTTTTAAAAGAGGTGGTGCCATGCAGTGCGACTATATTATTAGTGTGCCGCGATCGAGGAAGATTCTGCTCGGCCGACGAATCGGCGGGGAACGCTGCTCATTCTCGCCCTGCAAAAGGCATTCTTTCTAACCTTGGCGAAGAGTCGGTTTGTGGTGGCTCACTCGAAGTTCACTTTCCAACACAGAGTGTTTGGGTACGACACATATGTAAAATGTGTCAAACCATTATTTGCATCGTATCCTCGAGCCTTTCTTCCAAATGTTGACAAATGAAGAGAGTAAATATAATTATTCTATTAATCATTTTCAACAGGACTCCGCAATTGCACATTCCACTTCAATATCCTTAAGGGTTTACATGCCATTTATGGAGACTGAATTATTAGACATTGTTTGTTGCCTGCACGCTCTCCTGATCAGACTTCGTGAGATTTCTGTATTTGGGGATTCCTGAAATACCGCATACACGAGACAAATCCTCACACGATGAATTACTACACAAATCCAGGAACAGATCGCTGCAATACCACAGAAAAGTCTTTACCGTGTGAACCAGAACTTTGTGTAGATGTGAAGAACGCATCAAAACCAATGATGAGTAGTTGGAACTTCCAGTATGTACTATACCGTAAGTACAATTTAAAATGTCCGGTAACGAAAAGCCACCTTCCCTCTTCGACAGTTCTACCGGCCGCCCTGCCTGGATTTCCCTTGCATCCGTGGCCTTGTTCGCCAAGGCCAAACGATCGGCACAATTTTAAAATGGCCCCACTGTATAATGATGCGGTAATAAATTACCTTAATATTAAAAATCGTAGAAAATCAGAAATTTAATTAGTTTATTAGTATTAGAGTTGGTTATTTGTCAACTGTTTATGATGTAGTATGACTAACCTATTAACAAGTTGAAATCTGAACACAGATTTAAATAAACGTTTTTGCCAAGAATTGATAAGAAAATATTAGTCAACTATATATACCACACAAATTGCACGCAGTTCTGAAAACGATGCACTGGAACAGTGCGTTGCTCGCTTCTGTACAATTTGCTGCGAATACTGTAACAGGCAGATTTATTCCTGTTTGTTTCATTTGTAAAAGTAAGAAATGATTGCTGCTTCTCACTACCGAACGAAATGAATGGATATATGCATCACAAAGAGTTTGTTTGAGTTGTTTGAATTGGACGTTTTCAAATAATAGTCGGGGTGTTGGAAGCGCAGAAATTGCAATATTTTAATATTACGTAGCTGTTTCCCATAATTCGAGAAAGTATGGCTGTTGTAGCATCACTAGTTTTCTTTTTGATCGTCTCGTTTTTGTTTTATTTGAAGTTAACACAAACCTTCATTATCAACAAACTAATTTTCGGCGTTTCTGAATGCCCTTGGATGTTGCAAATTTACAATTATCATACGTGTCAAAATTTAATCATATATTCTGATGTATTACACACAATAATTAAATGTAATATAAAGAAATGGAGATAAAAGAAGTTTTCTAGGTCGCACGTACGAGAAGGCTGAGCGATTCTAACAAAAGACGATCTTCCGGCAGTCCGTGCCGAATTGGCGAGTCAGGCAGACGAACGCGCGAGGCGCGGCAGCGGTACGGTGAGCTAGGCGATTAATGGCAGCGGATGGGACTCTCAACAGGCGCCACCGCAGAGCATAACAAATATAATTGTCGATCATGAGAGAACAAAGACCGAGTACGAGGACAGCTACCCGTAATTCGCTGAAGTCGCTTCTAGATGTTGCTGCGATTTCAGCTGCCTCTCCCCGAGGGGATTCTTCAGCTGGCGTTGCTTAGTGAGTTGATTTTCCTGCCGGGGTTAGTGGCTCCATTCCCCCGCACAGAGACGGGGATTGGGAGGCGGGGTGGGGATGATGAAGGGAGGGTTTCTTATTTAGTTGGGAGATTTTGGGTATTGGATAGAGGTAGGGATGGGGATGGGGATGGGGATGGGGAAGGGGAAGGATAAGGATGGGGAGAATATATATTATTTTTAATTTTTTTTATTTCGCTGAAGGGCGTAGAGACGCGATGCGGGAGAAGTGGTGGCGTGCGCCAACGCGCTTCTCACAATTTGCCCTAGCTGAGAGGAAAGGTGTAGCGGTGGCCGGCACTTAGGCCTTCAAACAGGCAATACATTGGCAACTCAAAAGGAACAGCTTCAAAACAGAAATGCAATCACTCCCATAGGTAAATTAGCTGTACGCACGTGTAGGCACGATCCGTGTACGCACGTGCACGATACTGCGAGGAAGGACCGGCGTGATCCCATTCTACCCAGTCAATGAGGTGAACGATGGCCAGACTAGTGCAATGGTTGTCATTGGAGAAATAGAGAGGAGGCGGGGATCCTCCATCTCAACTAGGGGAGAGTAGGCTACGCTGTAATCGTGCCGTGGAAGAAAAAGAAGAAGATTGATATCAAAGCTCGAGAGAAGACGCTCGCTAGGAGTGATCGCGGCTAGGAGTAAGAGATTGTCGTTAACGGAGATTCAGTAGACAAATGTTCAATATCACATAACGCATAGCTCACTGGCGTCAGTAGTAAAGTGTACGACTGTCTAAATGCATCAGCAGTAGTAGAAAAGTGATTAGGCCGACTCAGAGTCCATTAGAAAGGCGTGGCAGTCGTGTAACCGGTGTGGTGGAATCTCCTCGAACGTACGCGGACTGAGTACTCGGGACGCTGGTGAGACATCAACCGAATAATAGAGGACACGATCGCGACCTATGAACTTTCTTCGATCAGGAGTGGAAGCTGCTACATCATCGGTGTATCAATGGCGACGGCCGCGCGCTGAGATCTCCCAGCCGTACGAGGGAAAGGCGTAGGTAGATGACCGCGACCACCAACTGAGGGCGGCGACCTGTTGGGCGTTGACGGAAACATGGGACTCCAAATCCAAAACATAGGGCTGAATAAAAAGTTATCATCCCCTCTCGCTCTCTCCGCTGTCTGGCAGATGGTTCACAAGAACCTGGCAGCCTCAACAAGCAAGGAGACATTAATGACAGTATGTGAACCAAAGACATTTTATCTAAAGTCATTGGTCAAGAAACAAGAGAGAAGACTTGTAATCCAGTAGTTGTAGTAGTAGTACTTAGCAACTTGTATTGGTATTTTGGTGCATTGCGAGTTTTGGCTCATTTGTATTCAAAATTTTTATTGGATTAGTAAATAGCCTATTGGTCAATCAAATCATCTGTTTTTAAATTACCACCTTCAATATCTAGTACTATCGTTTCTTGCATTGTAATCAGAGTAATTGAGGAAACGTACAATAATCAAAGACGTGCCAAACAGAGAGAGTGCAGTCGGGCAGCTGTACACTCGGCAGAAGTAAATTCAGGGATAGTAGAGCATATGTGTAAACTAAAAGGGGAACGAACTCGCAGACCCGATGATAACCAAATCCCCACGTCGTCATACGACAAGGAGGGTTACCATCATAATATGTAGGACTCGCGTTATTTATAGGCGACACGCTATACTTCTTTCGCATTCATAAATATTTTTGCGCTTATGATGAATTGTAGGAAGAGCTGCAAAAATATACACAAGTAATAGCTTGAAGCAGCAAAAATTCAGCTGAATAAAACCACACAAAATGTTTTTCCGAAAATTAACTACCACACTGCTCAATAAAAACAAATATAATACTCTTGGACAACTTTTCAATAAAATAAATATTTTAAAAAAACAGTCTTCATGAATACTCCAACAACATAGTATTGTATACACTAATTCCGAAAGTCTTTTGCATACTAAGAGTCTTAAACTAGTGATCCTTAATGCAACACATGAACATCAAATATTTAATGATGGGCGATCACTTTTTTTAAGCTTTGTGTGAAGTGAAAACTTCATGTGATCCAAAGCGGATGCTTCCGAAGACTAAAAAAAGCCTGATGGTATACCAGCTCTACAGAGACATTTATTTATTTATTTTACGTCAAAAAATCTTGTGGAAGAAATCTTCCCAAATATACTTTGTATCCGAGTGTTGAGCTATTTACATAAGAAAAATAACATACCAAAACCCCTGAAAAAAAACAAGATAGAGGTATCCAAAAGATGAACTGAAATCCCAAAAACTAAATAATTGCGAGACTTGTAACCGGTAAATTTACCGTAAAAAGAAGTAAGAAAATTGGGAAAATGTATCCCGTTCCTATCTCGAATGTTGATTATACAGAAGTACCCATATGTTCACAGTAGTTACGAATCACCAAACGTAAATGTCAGATACTCGTGTCTGTATATTTTAAACCCAAAAAGTCGGTAATGTAGAACAGATAGAATAAAACCAATAAAAAGGATTATTTCTTCAAAATTTCTAAAGCATATTAACCTTCAGCCATTCTAAAAAACAGACTAACGAGGAAGTGTTATTTTCTGCCTTCATTTTAGCAGATCATCTCTCAGTGATAACACGATACAAACTTAGCTGAAGCTTGTAGTTACCCAGCTATACATTATACAGCGGCCCTGACAGACTAACTTACGGACGCCGTACGTAATAGGAATGATTATCTGGACATCCAGGCCTTCACATTTTAAACAGATTTTTCGCACCTCACGTACTACAAAACGGTTTAAGCAATGCATTTGCTGTGGCACTCTTAAACGTATGGACTTCACAGAAGCAGACCATAAATTAACCCAGTTTCCCGGGCAACGGGTTAAAATTTATTCACGGAAACACAAACACGTCGTCCTCCGTTCCACAGACTCCAGCAATCTTGGGCCTGTAACGACGGCTGATTAATTGATTGTTAGTGGTTCCGGGCGCGTCAACTGTTAAGGTCATTAGTTCTGTAAGTGGAGTGCCAGTTTTTATTTTCTCGGGAGGTGGCGGTGGCCCTCCCCCACTATATGGCGAGATCCGGCGCCAACCTACCGTCGGCTAGCGGGGTTTTCCCGAACTAGGCATCTCCCACCAGTGTGGGACCGTCCCAGCCGGGACACACTCTAAACGCCCGACCGGTCTCCCGACATGTGTGGTAGTTTAATTGTGGAGGATAAGGCAAGGAAGAGGTAGAAAACATCTCGTGCGCTCCGTGGCCCATTTGTTAGGGTACTGCTCCGATATTCGCCTAGTGTGGGTCGAAGAAACCACGGAAAACTATCGATCAGAGCATCCGGCCTCTAGAATTCACCCCCAGACAGCAACTGAATTCGACCTAGCTGACAAGCTAGTGTTGAAAAACCTGCCGCCAACGGAACTAGAACCTAGGACCTCCCGATCAGAGGGACTGAAGTGACATCAGTTGATAGACTAAGCCACCTCTCCCGGTGTGTAGCGACAGCACTCACGGCGCGTCTAGATTTGTTTGTGTTCTTAATTAGCGGCAAAAATCGATTGATAACGAACTTTCAGCTTAATGAAGCTGCGCCGCCGGAGACGTGACAAGGTAGCGGAGACCTCAAGCGCAGCAGGCGAGGATGACAGGGCGAAAGAACTGAAAATGCGAAGGGAAGAGAGTGAAAGGGGAGCAGCAATTACATGACGCTGTCACAGGACGAGCAGAAAGGTGCTTGATTATGAAATTATTGATGTAGCTAAGAATTACAAATCTATGAAGAAGGTGAGGAGAGAATTGAATGTACACATGAGATATGAGCGTAGCTCTTCCCATGAACATGGGAGGAGTAGAGAGATGCAGTGGGAAAGACAAAGTATGTGAGCTAGAGTCATACATCAAATGTCATACATCAAACGTAAAGAAGGAATCAGACGAAACAGACGGAGGCTAGATGTTTCTACTGCGTACCGCGTGACAAAAACCGAAAATGATCAGAAATAAACCTTTTCCACTGTAAGCATGAATGATGTGATTAGTTCGCCATATTTTTTGGACGAAAGTGCCCGAAGGAAGCTAGCCAGGGAGACAAGTGTTCCGCAGATAATCATATACAAACACGAATATGGGTGGGCTCAACGACATGCGAGCTGGGATGGCCGACGGCCTAGTTTCCTAACGGCCAATTGAACGTACGTTTATGGCGGAGCAAAAGAACTTCGAACATGAACGGAGAAATGAAATGGGTGACGCGCCACTAGGATGCTGAGGAGAGGGAAAACGGAGACTTCGTGATAACTAGAATTAGTGAGGAGCACATATAAAATTCTTTATCCTGATTAGATTCGAGATGCTCACTCTGTTCGAATTCAGACGCATTATTTTTCTATTATTATTCTATTACATTCTTACTTGGACTCAGACTCAAATTCTGATATCGCATCGCATTGGACTGCACTACGAGTGTGACATTATGCGGACATCATTATTCAAGTTTTAAACTTACAGTTTCAACTGTTAATGCGGCTACAAGTGAATAGCCTGTTCGCATTTGACTGTGACATTAGCAGTGAAATCTCATTACCTAGAGTATAATGCCTGTAGTACGCATGAAAGAACATCTAAAAATTACGCATTAAACTTGTGGTGGGGTCGAGAGGTGAAGATACGCGAAGCAGGCACAGTGGTAAATCGGCTCAAGAGGCGGAGAATGCGGAATGGACAATTTGGAGCTAGCGGAAGAACGGACGACGCGGGCGTCACGTAAGCAGGGGTGAACGACCCGACGGACGATCAGCTGTAACCTAGCGGTTACAGTATGTAACGTCGTAGACACTCTCATCCCTTTATGAGAGACGGTCCCGCCTGACGACCATGACAACAGATTACCATGGGGCATATCAACATATGAAAGTTGTTATTAGAGAATCATGTTTTCCGCAAACGACACGCGGATGATATATGCTCTGTACATATTAAGCTATCCTTGTATATTATGTACAAATTAAATGTACATGTTTGAGAATCCTGTCGTCTTTACTCATCACGACTCTACAAGTAGGGTGAACATCTCGCCGTACCTGGTCCCTCTCAGTCCCTGTCTGTCTCTCTCTCTTTCTCCCTCATCGTCAGATAACAGCCGTCAGAAGCAGTGTGGTGAGAGTAATCGGGAAAGCAGTAATGCTAATCCGTACAAAATGGTTTTGGGAACAGTAAAATAAACTTGCAACTAAATGCATAAATAGTAAGTTATAGAATAAATATCAGAAATAATTTAACTAATTAAAGTAATATAAATGTGCATTGCAATTTTCGGCCCCAATTTTGTACCATAATTTTTAATAGCATTAAATCCATCATGTTTCCAACAAAAAATCTCCGACTTCCTTCCTATATTTAAGGGTTTAACTTTATGTTATTGTGTGTTTGGGGAGGGGGGTAGACGGTAGATGCACTCTTACCAGAGATTACAGTCATCCAAACTCTGGCAAATTCCATATTTTTCACTAAGGGTCTAGCCGGGGAAGGTTGCGATTCTTAGGCGCTGGGCGAGCCAGCATCACAATACTTAAGAGTAAGAGATTCACCATATGGATGTTGAAATGAAATTACCCAAGGACATCCTGCGAGGGCACACTTTCAAAGACTACAATAGTTTCATATTTGAAAGATTATTTCCAATAAGAATGCTGGTATTTTTAATCAATATAAAGTCAAGTGAATACAAAAAAGAATAATATTAATTATAAGATTTCAATCACATAAAATGAATAGAACACAACTAACGGACGTTGTAAAATATTTCGTTAAGTCACTTTTGCGCTTATTACGAAAACAGGATCTCGTTATCAAATAACTAAATTTATACTCCAACTATTTTTCTGGGTGGAACGGTATTCAGATGCGTATATCATCTCACAATAAGAAAAGGGAGTACGTAAGTCAATACTCTACGACTTTCTATACAATTAATATTCGTCTCTATACTATTTCTATATTTGAACTTTGAAGCAAATCCTACAGATGGCTACTCCAGAACACCAAATAGTCTCCGATAAAGTATCAATTTCTAACGACACTAAAATCTTCTCCTCTCAACCAACACCTCATGTCAGTTGAGAGATGGTATTCCACAAAAGAGGCTGTAAGGCTTTCTTTTCAGTCTCACAATGCAGCATGTTCGTCGCTTTAGTGGGCTCTCTCCTCTCAAACCAAAGGGAACGCTTTAAGTATAAAATTCTATCCTCTGCTGACTCTGCTACATGAAATGTGATAACGCAGTCATGACACGTGCGTGCACCTATTTCAGAAATTGTCGCACCTTAGCTGCCACATATATGCCACAGACTTATCGTGAATATCACGTTATCTCTTATAAACTGCTTCATACCTTTTCTGGGTCTTAAAAAAGCATGAACTTATAATGCTCTGATATGATACGACATAATATATCACATCGTATGATATGCAATAGTAAAAAAGAACTTGGTTTAGAAATTATGAACAACAAAACTATCATGACGGTAAAATGTTTAACTTAAAATTGGAGATCGCGCGATTTGATTTGGCAGCCATGAGGAAGCATATATGATTTCAAATCAATTTAAGAAAACAATTCGCTTTCGATTTTCGAAGAATTTAGCATAAATACCCTTTCAGTAAAAGGGCCATAATGAATACTGTAGAATGTATGTAAATTTAATTTAATTGTAACGTCCAAGGAAGAAAGGCTTTGAAGCAGCGCTCAGAAATGCGTATTAAATATGGTAAAGAGAAACCCTCGCGGCATAAGCAATGAGATCTGACAGACCGACATCTAACTTCCCCTATAAACACTCGTGGATCGAGTTCCCAACCCTGACTTCTGTGATAGCGTTTGCGGTAGTAAAACGAATTATGACTGTATGGTGGAACAGTGGTTAAGAAGACAAATTACTGTGGGTAAGATATTTTCTAAAGCGTTTGAAATTTTGTAGAGAATAATTATTTAATTAAATTAACCAAGTGTATCTTTCAATGACTGCAGGCACTTTAGCGTCATTGTAAATTTCCAATATTCGAACCAGATTTTAAAGACAAAATATCTTATAGACTTTTCGACACATTTCAAAATTGATTATTATAATAGTGTGCAACTCTTCAGTCTCAGACATTATTAATATCGCTACTTACCGTTTCATAGCTCTTTGATACGTATACTGACACCAATGAAGATGTACTCACCTGAAAAAGAAGAACTTCGTGAATATTTTGTTTATGCAGTACATTAATTAATACAAATAATTCAACCGTTCACCTTGCTATTTTATGAAATGCCTCATTAATAATAAATAGGACACACAATTTTTTATTTACATAAAACTCCAACAATAGCGAAATTAACAATGGTTAAATGCCGATAACACACAATCTTCCTAACAGATGTGGTGGCAATGGATGTTTCAAATAAAGCAGTACATGGTACTTCGTGATCCTTCTTCCTTACAAAATACACAAGGCACCAAAAAGAATTTCCTTGCATCATACGTATAGTGAAGATTATCGATTGTCATGAAAAGTCAATGGTTGACGTTTAAAGAAAAGCAAGAAACGGTATGGTTCTTCGGGTAAAGGAGTATAACACCTCACGAATATCCAGTGCTGAACAAGCAGTCGCCTTCGAAATTCTCCAAGGTGCCTGGTAATTCCCTCGGAGTTGCCCGTTGCCTTGGAGAAAGGCCGCAGCCGATGGGGCCTTAGCACGAAGCGGTTGCCCACTATTGGGACGAGAGCCCCGGGAGAAGCCGCCGGCGGAGGAAGGGGTCGGAAGGAGCCACGAAGACAAGAGAAGAAAAGGAGACACGTGCACAAACAAAGAGGTGCGCGAGGAGAGGAATGCGGACTAGTGGGGAGGTGCTCGAGGAGAATGTGGACGACCGAAGACGTGAGCAAGGAGAGGAATGAAGACGAGCGGGGAGGTGCGCGAGCAATTGAACGAGGACGAAGGGGGAGGTGCGCGACAAGAGGAATGTGGACGTGCGGGGAGATGAGCAAATAGATGAATGCGGACGAGCGGGCAGGTGCGCACAAGCGCAGGTACACGAGCGGGGAGGTGCGCGAGGAGAGGAATGTGGACGACCGAAGACGTGAGCAGGAGAGGAATGAGGACGAGCGGGGAGGTGCGCGAGCAATTGAACGAGGACGAAGGGGGAGGTGCGCGAGAAGAGGAATGTGGACGTGCGGGGAGATGAGCAAATAGATGAATGCGGACGAGTGGGCAGGTGCGCACAAGCGCAGGTACACGAGCGGGGAGGTGCGCGAGGAGAGGAATGTGGACGACCGAAGACGTGAGCAAGGAGAGGAATGAGGACGAGCGGGGAGGTGCGCGAGCAATTGAACGAGGACGAAGGGGGAGGTGCGCGAGAAGAGGAATGTGGACGTGCGGGGAGATGAGCAAATAGATGAATGCGGACGAGCGGGCAGGTGCGCACAAGCGCAGGTACACGAGCGGGGAGGTGCGCGAGGAGAGGAATGTGGACGACCGAAGACGTGAGCAAGGAGAGGAATGAGGACGAGCGGGGAGGTGCGCGAGCAATTGAACGAGGACGAAGGGGGAGGTGCGCGAGAAGAGGAATGTGGACGTGCGGGGAGATGAGCAAATAGATGAATGCGGACGAGCGGGCAGGTGCGCACAAGCGCAGGTACACGAGCGGGGAGGTGCGCGAGGAGAGGAATGTGGACGACCGAAGACGTGAGCAAGGAGAGGAATGAGGACGAGCGGGGAGGTGCGCGAGCAATTGAACGAGGACGAAGGGGGAGGTGCGCGAGAAGAGGAATGTGGACGTGCGGGGAGATGAGCAAATAGATGAATGCGGACGAGCGGGCAGGTGCGCACAAGCGCAGGTACACGAGCGGGGAGGTGCGCGAGGAGAGGAATGTGGACGACCGAAGACGTGAGCAAGGAGAGGAATGAGGACGAGCGGGGAGGTGCGCGAGCAATTGAACGAGGACGAAGGGGGAGGTGCGCGAGAAGAGGAATGTGGACGTGCGGGGAGATGAGCAAATAGATGAATGCGGACGAGCGGGCAGGTGCGCACAAGCGCAGGTACACGAGCGGGGAGGTGCGCGAGGAGAGGAATGTGGACGACCGAAGACGTGAGCAAGGAGAGGAATGAGGACGAGCGGGGAGGTGCGCGAGCAATTGAACGAGGACGAAGGGGGAGGTGCGCGAGAAGAGGAATGTGGACGTGCGGGGAGATGAGCAAATAGATGAATGCGGACGAGCGGGCAGGTGCGCACGAGCGCAGGTACACGAGCGGGGAGGCGCGCGAGGAGAGGAATGTGGACGACCGAAGACGTGAGCAAGAAGAGGAATGTGGACGAGCGGGCATGTGTGCGATGAGAGGAATGTGGACAAGCGGGGAGGTGCGGGAGGAGAAGAATGTGGACGAGCGGCAAGGTGCGCGAGCAGTTGATTGTGGACGAGGGGGAGATGCGCGAGGAGAGGAATGTTGTACCATTGATCAACAGTATATAGTATCATTGAATATTAATTTAATTGTACGAGTGATTTAACTCTTAAATTACACATTTATACGCTACTATATCAAATTTAAACGTTAAATAATAAATAATAATGAGTATTATTATTATTATTATTATTATTATTATTATTATTATTATTATTATTATTATTATTATCATCATCATAATCATCAGCAGTTGAGGAGACGAAAGAAATGGTCGAGGATACGTAGCGACATAAAGGAAATGGAGAGAAAACAAGAGGCAATCAGCGTTAATTTTCAAGATTTCCAATCAGTTGTGCAGATCGACCGTTGTTTGTTGATTTTATCGATTTATGTTGTAAATTCGCAACGAGCTGGGGACAAGCAGGACGGGATTTAGGCAGATCAGGGTGAGACCACAGAGAGGAGGAGGCTGAAAGGACAGGAGCTGCAGGCGGAGCAGCGAGAGCGAGCCAAAAAGGAACACGCCGGAGGGGAAGAGGGAAGTGGGAAGGAACGGGTTGGGGCGGCGCAAGGTAAACCGGTGCGATCCGGTGACGGGTGGGGGAGGGGTGAACCGCGTGCGGCAGCGAGTGTATTGAATTACGCGGTGGCCGTCGTAGTGAGATGGCTGTGCAGGCAAATTGCCGCCCCCTCCCCTTAGGGCCTTCACAGCGCTCGCGTATTCTTAGACGCAAATGGCGCTCTCCATCAAGCGCGCATCCATCATTGGCGCACCGCTCCGCCCCTTCACACGGCTGCCTTCAGAGCCCGGCCGCTCACCCACCTGCGCTGCAGCGCCTCTAATGCAGTCAAATGTGAGAATGTGCTAAATTCCATCTAGATCGTCGCTAATAATACTGAGACTTTTATCGTTTATATTATTATTATTATTATTATTATTATTATTATTATTATTATTAATAATAATAATAATAATAATAATAATAATAATAATAATAATAATAATAATAATAGAGTCATGTTCCTTATACGGTGAAGTGAAGTGTTAGATAAGCTATAAGTCAATTTAGAGATAACTAGAAATTAATTAGAACTAGGATATCAACGTAATTATGTTTGTAAATATTCGTAATAGTTTTGTAATTGTTCTAATTCTAATTGTAATCATGCTTGCCACCGAGCATTAGCTCAAAGCAAACTTTAGTATCTATCTATCTAATCTATTTATTCTATCTAATCTATCTATCTAATCTATTTATTCTATCTATCTATAATTCGTTCCTCTCCTGTGCTCGCTTTTCGCCCTCACTTTTGCATCACCTCTCTATTTATTCATCATTATATCTCTATTTTCTATCACGAACCTCGGCTCTTTGTGTCTTAAAAAGACTTTATAAAGACGTGACGATGTAATGACGTTTGAGAGCCCGACACAGCAACAGAGGCATGAGAGGCATGGGATCACCGTCGACAATCCGCGTTTTCCATTGCAATTTTCTTTCCTGATACTCGTGAGAGGAAATGTAATGCAATCACAAGTGGTTCATTAATATGCCGTTGCTATAATTCCTTCCATGTGGTTTGTGATGGCAAAAGAAGAATCAGGTTCTTTCGGTGTAAAACGTGAAGGTATTCTCCAAAGCACATATTACTTTAGAGTAAAGTAACAGTTTGATATTTACTCGTTTTTATATAACGCGTTTTGAATTGCCCCTGCCCAAAAGAAGAAATGACATCTTCGTCGCAGTTGTTACCAGATGAAAGAGCCGACAATGTGAAAGAATTACTATGAGTGATTTGTTCTAGGATCCAGAAAGACAGTACTTTTGAAAAAGTGTATTGCCTGTCAAATTGAATTTTGTAACGCAGAGCAGTAACAAAATGGTTAATAATTATAATTACATTGTTATAGATTTCCCCATTGCCTTTAATATACTATTATAACGTCAAAACGAAGTGTTTTCCTTGAACTTTCGCATTTCCATCCCTGTGTGTCATATTCGAGAAATGAGCTACGTGCACTACTCCAGCAAAAGCCACATTATTTTATACATCCTTCGACTCTAACGTAATAAGTCTATCTAATTGATTTGGATTTCTCTTCAGTACTTTTGTTTCTTAGTTCTCAACGGTAAACGTTTCTACCATTTCTGCCGCCGTCATAACTTTCCATTCTAGTTCAGTTCACTGTTTCTTTTCGTGTTCCTTCAGTGCACTCCCGTATATTCCTTATAGAACTCTCAAGTTCTCTCCCTTCCTTTCTGTGTTTCTAATTCCCCCCCCCCCCGCTTTTAAAGAGTCAGTTAAATCAATAGGACGCCCGGTTTAAGAAATGAATGTTATTAGAGAATGTTGTGTGTATAAGTTGTAATGTCAACATTAGTTTAATTTTAGTAATGTGTACGTTAGTTTCATAAGTTGTATATGTCGTAGGAGTTTTGTTTTTAAGTGGATTTTTGATAAGAATAAAATTACCTCAAAAAATCAAAATCTAAGAACGTAAAATCTGATTAGCCTTGTGAGCGTGCTCTTGTTTTTGCATTCGATTGCCTCTGTTCATCCTAGCACTTGTGCCACGCCGTCTTCCTTGCAACCACCGCTACGGACAGTCTCGTCGTTCCATCGCTCTTCACCTCTTCGCTTTCCTGTTGCCGCCTCCCGCCTCCGGCCGAGATCCACGCAGCCTTTTTCCAGTCGAACGAAGGCAATTTCTGAACTTGCCCCGCGCGTGGCTCCCCTCCCTCTCCCGCTCGATCTCCTCTCTTTCGTCAACTTTCTCGTCCCATCCCCCCTCTCTCTCTCCCTTGTGAGTGCTTAAATTTCGCCGGTCGCGTTGTTAGAGATAACGAACGCTTTGAGTAATTAGGAACTCGAGTCAGAAATTATTTCTTTCGCTATCGGCTCACTCAACGACTTGTTTTCACTGACCGTGCCAACTTATCTACAATGAAAAATAGAAGCATATTCTTTCTTTAATCCGAAGCTAATGAATTTAAAGTTTTTTGTTTAAGAGTGATCGCACCAAAAATTAAACTTCTCTCCTTCATTTTAAAGGTCAAATTCCAAGTTCACAGAGTTAGTGGTTTCGAATCTTGAAACATTATGGTTTCGTAAAACCATGATAAACTACCTACTTCAATTCAAGTATTGAGCATTTTTACAAGTAGTAAGGTATTTAAATACTATTTATTTCAGCAAGAATCAAAAATAAAATTAACAATTTATTTCATATCACGAAAATTCACTCATATCACTAAACTATGGATAAACGCCACGTAAATTGACTTGTAGCCTCAAATTAATAAACAACGAAGATTCCGCATAACGGTTCTGTTTTAGAGCACCCTACATTAGCGCTTGAAGATACTGAACTTCCGGAACTGCCGTATCCGGAATCGTATAACTTGCCCTATGCGAGCGATTGATTTGGTGATGCCGGGCGCGTCAACTACTATGGTCATTAGATCCGTACGTGTAGTGCGTGCTTTTGCTCGGGAGGTGGCGGTAGTCTTCCTTATCTGTATGGCGAGATAGGCGCCGATCTTCCGGCGGCAAGCGGGGTTTCCCAAACCAGGTATCTCCCAACAGCGGGGCACCGCCCCAGCCAGGACAAGCTCTTAGCTCCCGACCGGTCTTCCGACATGTGTGGCAACTGCAATGGCCATTAATCCCGTTTGTGTAGTGCATGTGTTACCCCGGGAAGGGGTAGGTGTTCTACCCTCTAGATTGTGAAATCTAGCGCCGACCCACATGTCGGCTTGCGGGGAAATACCCCTCTCCTGGCATCTCCCTCCACCCAGGTACCACCGCAGGCGGGTCAAGCTGTAAGCTCCCAACATGTGCGATAGTGCAGACGATGCAAGAGTGTGAGTGTGAGAAGACGGTAAGAACAAGGAGGAAGAAAGCTGTCCATGGCCCGATTGATATTGTACTATCCCAGCATTCGCCTGGTATTGACCTGCGAAGAGAGTTTCCGTGAGACAAATGTTTCATGTATAGGATATGCAGTAGACCCAGGAGAGGAGTCCCCTGTGTCGCTACTCGTTCGGGATTAACCTTAGCGCCTCAGTCGATCGCGTGTATACTCTACTGAGCGGATTCAGTCGCTATCTGGAGAAGAATTCTAAATGCCGGAGAATTATAAATGCCGGTAGCTCTGATCGTTAGTTTGCTGTGTTTTTTTTCGATCAACACCAGGCGAAAGCCGGAGCAGTACCCTAACAAACGGGCCACGGATCACGCGCGATATTTCCTTCCTCTCCCTTGTCCTATCCCTTATCCTATCTTAACTTAACACACTTACACTAACATGCACTACACTACCACACATGCCGGGAGACCGGTCGGGAGCTTAGAGCTTGTCCTGGCTGGGGAGAGCTTCGAGATTGTCTCACTGGTGGGAGATACCTGGTTGAGGAAAACCCCGTTTGCCGCCGATTGGCGGCGCTGCGCTGCGACGATCTCGCCATACAGTTGAAAACTCGACCAAAAACATGCAGTACACGTAGGGAACTAATGACCATAGGGGTTAACGCGCCCGGAATTACTAACAAGCAACCAATTCGCCGTCATGTTTCGTTCCCAACAGTTTTACTAGCTGGTAACTTGGTTGGTCACTTTGATTTATTTGGACGGAGAAAATGGTTGATGTAATTCTTCCACATTTTTGTAATATGTTTAGGTATCTAAAAACTCATAACAATATATTTCATTTTGGTTTATTCCCCATGGTGAATATTGTAGCGTAGTAGTTGTGAGTCTTGCTTAGCAACAGTAGAACTTGTTGGGGGACAGGAAACAAACAAAATGCTTTGAGGTGACGAAATGAGTAGACCTGCTTCTCAGATTCACGATAGCTGTGATAAATTAGCCGTGGATAGTTTCCGGAATATTTCCATAAGTACAGAATGTATTAGAATATTGTAAAAATCCTGAAGTAAAGAAACCCTGTCATTTTTGTTAAGATAATTTAATATCTTAAGAAGAGATGGCGGATGGTCAGCTGGCCCTAACAACTACTGTTGCTAAGCAAGATTACTACGTTACAATAGCATACTCTGTTATAAAAGTAACATTGAAACCATACGACTAGGCAATAGTGTGCAATATAAAACTGCACAACATAAATCCGTTGGTCTATGGATGGATGGCGAGATAATATATTTAAGGACAACGTACATATTATTAAGGATGACGTAGTTCCTCAAACAGTCAAAAAAGATATGGAAGGAGGGCCCAGCAGGTCCCGACCTAGGTCAAGGCAGCCTAGGGAAAGAGAGTTCAAAAATGTAGCTTCACTATGCGCACGTTTGGTTGAGCTCTCCTTTTGCTTGTAGTGGAAGGAGTAGAGCTGAGGGTGAGTTACTATATTGTTAGCAATGCAGAAAAATCAAATCTGCAGTTCATTGACCGTTGCAAATAGTTGTTCTATAACTCTCTTTCTCTATAGTTTTTCTACACTATCTCTATAATGTCTGGTTTTTCAGATGTTGCTAATATCGCGCTTTTTTCAATTATTATTATTATTTTTATTATTATTATTTTAACTTTTATTCATCTTTCAACTATTTATCATAAAAATGTAGGGATGGTATTCTGGTACTCAAGAAAAAGTGGGCAGAAAATCTTCTCAATACGTCACACAGTTTTTATTGTTTTTGATCAAATAAATCAAAGAGGACTATCCGGCGCCCCACGCGGGGCCGTCACCCGCTCGGCGCCGTCCGCGCCCACTAAGCGGCTTACCGCTGCGGCGGCGCCGCCTAATTGCGACGCGCACCGCTAGGAGCGGGACATGGGACGCGGTCGCGCGAGGTCCACACCATTCAGAGATGGAAGCGCAACGCACGGACGCGATAGGCCAAGTTGGAAGAGAGAGACTATCTCCTGGTCATGGGATGAGAAAAGTTGTTTAGAAATACTTGGAAGGACGTGAGATAGCAGCGTTGAAATCGTATACTCTCTGGAAAGGGAGTAGTTTTCGGCGGGAAGAAGATAATAAAATAGAAAACCTTGGTACTCGTTCTATTAATAGATTTTTCGATTTTTTCGTGTTTCCGGGCGCGTCAGCTGGTTTGGTCATTAGTCCCGTAAGTGTAGTGTATGTTTTTTCTCGGAAGATGGTGGTGATCTTCCCCCACTGGATGGCGAGATCCGGCGTCGGCTAGTGGGGTTTCCCCCTCACCAGGACTCTCCCATCAACGGGGCTCAGCCCCAGCCGGGACAAGCCCTGAGCTCCCGACCGGTCTCCCGTAATATGTGGTAGTGTAGTTCATGTTAGTGTGTGTGGGAGTGGGGGAGAAGATAGGACAAGGAAGAGGAAGGAAAGATCGCGCGCGGTCCGTGGCCCGTTTGGTGTGGTACTACTCCGGCATTCGCCTGGTGTTGATCGGAGAAACCAGGGAAAACTACCGATCAGAGCAGTCGGCCGCTAGAATTCTTCTCCAGACAGCGACTGAATTCGACATAACTGAAAAGCTAGTGACGAAAATCCTGCCGCCATCAGGAATCGAACCTAGGACCTCCCGGTCAGAGGCGCTGCAGTGACATCAGTTGATGCACTGAGCCACCGCTCCCGTTTTTTTATGTGGCCAATAAATGTAGTTGAGAAACAAAAATTAACCCTGCACACGTGTTCATTAATTACACCAGAACTTTTTTCTTATAGATAAATTGATAAATCTCAGAAAAGAAGTAATTGCAATCATGTCCAGTGCTGTAATTTTCAACTGAAATTCCATTCCCACGGTGTAGGAAGTCTTCTCACCGAGAATGATGGCGAGTGAAACGTTTGTTTTCTGCCTCACAGTGTCATAACATTCATGCCATTCTGTATACGTCTTGATGAAACCATTTTCGCCAATATTTTTTGGGTAGCATTGATTTTAATTGACGAAACAAGGCAAAAGACAATTGTAAAACAAAAAATTACCCTCAACGGATTGGCCGTTGTCCTAAGAAAAAATCAAAAATTCAACTCTTTACGTCTTGTAGGTTTTACAGGTGCCGAGAAAATAAATGTGATACTTTTCTCAGTTCCGGCGTCGACTGCCGATGACTTCAAGCGATTCCATTAAGGATTTTTGTCGCTTTTTTTCCTACAGAGTAACGCCAAAACCATTACCTGTATGCTCTTGGAATTCTAGTGCAAGGAATTGAACAAAGAATTTTTTATTCTACAAGTTATTTTAACCTTCTAAATTATTATTTCTGTACCTTTGAAATTTCCCTTCTAACACTCATAGTGACCACGAAACTTAATCTTTTTAATTGTATACATCATAGAACAATGATATTTTTGAGAATTGCAATACAAATATAGGCATGATGGATGCTTTACATTCTATGAACAATACGAACAGTGAACGCGCCAAGGCATAAATAATGAACGAGCAAATAAATCTTCTATGTTGAACGTAAAGGCACACTTTGTCATACACGCATCGAATTCGAATAGTGAGTATTTCGGGATGTAAAAAGTGATCAAGGATATAAAGTCGACAAGTTGGGAATTGGATTTGCAAAGGTAGGTAAAGCACCGCACAAGCTAGGGAAATTACTCTCCGGTCACCAGACCCAGATCAAATACAACCTTCCTTCCTCCTATTATTTGCAGAAAGTCTAAGTGTGTAGACCCAATTGTTCCCGTTAAGTAGTTTCCTTTGCTTTCTGTGAAGGTAGCCGAGTAATTTCAAGATACTTCCGTTGAGTATGTACGTTCTGAACACTGACTAAATCTATATATGGTTTATTAGCAGTATATTTTAGCAGTATTCACGTGAACATTCTGATCTTTCCTTAACAGAAAAAAATACGTAACATTGACATGCTGAGGAAGATTGATACTTCGGCACTGCATAGCCTCCCTCTTGCTAGTTCATTTCTTTCCATAGAGTATCTTCAAAATATATGTAAGGATTTTTCTGAGTGACAAAGACTTTATTACTAATTAAAATAATAAAACTTTTGGCAAGGCGCTGAATATTTTTCGTCCATTTTTCTTTAATATAAATCAAAATTAACTGCATAGGTATGTGGAAGTTACATACAGACATCACAATCTTTTTTTAATTGGTTATTGTTAGCGACCACTACTGGTGTTAACGGAACGGTAACTATGAAGATGAAACGATATGGTGATGATGAGAGGTGAAAAGACGAACACAAATACAACCATGCACGAGGCGGGACTCGAACGCGCAACCCATCGGCTCGAGATGATCTACGACACTACTGCCTTAGCGATCTCTGCCACCGGGCCGACTCTTAATCTTTCGCTCACCGTCTCTCCACCTTTTATACTCCTTTCTCAGTATCAGAAAGGTGTACGCTGCTTTCGCCATCCCCGCCGTTCATTTTTCTGTCTAAGGCGTCTCAGCCGGCCTTGCCACCCTCCCGCCCCGCCCACTCTTCGCGTCCAGCGCCTCTCCCGCGATGAGAAATATCGAGCGCGCGCCACGGTAAGTGAATTGTCGGGGCCGCGCGCGGCCTAAGGTTTCTGTTCCCGGCCGCCGAGGAAGCGAGCCGAGGAATGTCTGGCGGGGAGATCATGGCGCCGCGCCAGCCGCGACCTACTAACCAAGGCCTCGCGCCCGCCCACGCGCCCCCGCGCCCGCCCCCCTCCTCACTCACCCACCCTCCAGCGGACACACCCACCATTGCGAAGCGATTTACCCGAAGGCGATTTAAGTGCTCAAGAACTACCATCTTCTCAGGTTAAATCCATTGTTTCACTAAAGATGATTCATCAAAACTGGCAGAACAACGTGTGTTACAAACTCAAACACGTCTGAGAAAGGTCGACTAAGTGCTGCGCATCCTTTTTACGACGGTCGGTGCTAGTTATGGTGATGGTAGTGGCAGAAGTGGTGGTGGAAGTAGGATGGCGAAGACAGGATGAGAGAAACAAAAAGGCTGGGGTGGCGAGGGCGGCGGCGAGGGTGGCGGCGAGGGCGGCGGCGATGACGGGACAAGAGCGGTGGTGGGGGTGGGGTGAGGGCGGCGGCGAGGGCGGCGGCGAGGGCGGCGGCGAGGGCGGCGGCGAGGGCGGCGGCGAGGGCGGGACAAGGGCGGCGGTGGGGGTGGGGTGAGGGCGGCGGCGAGGGTGGGGCGAGGACGGTGGTGAGGGCGGAGGCGAGGGCCTGGCGAGGGCTGGGCGAGGGCGACGGCAAGGGCGCCGGTGAGGGCGGCAGCGAGGGAAGCGCTGAGGGCGGCGGGAGACGCGCCGTCCCGGGAGCGGCGAGCGCTGCTCGGCGCCATCGCCTTTAAGCGTCGTCTGGGCGGGCGCTCACCCATCAAGCGCGCGTTTAATAATACAGCGCCGCTGGCGGGGGCGGCGGCGGCAGGAAGAAGGCGGGGATGGCAAGTACGGTGGTGGCGGTGGTTGGGAGCGGGCAGCGTGAGTGCGGTCGCGAAAGACCACGAAGAGGAGGGCGAGGGGTGGGGACAGATGGGTTTTGCACATGGGAAGACTATATGGGTAATAATGTTCCTGACACAGTGAAGTGGACTTGCAACCCGTGTCTATTACAGACATGGAAGCAAAATTGATGCGAAGAGCCGAAGGGTTTAGTGAAATATAGGAGGGGGAAACTGGTAGAGTACAACGGGCTGACAAGGAGTGGCCTTTCAGAAATGACGGCTGAAAGCGGTGGAAAGTGTCGTGGAGACAGGCAGAGAGGAAGACTTGGCTTTGGGTGAACGATGCCGGAAGAAAATATGATGCAAGCGGTATCTGAGATCAGTTAGAGGGGGTAATGACTGTACGGAAAGGTCACATGACACAAGGAAGAACGAAAAATTAGAGGAAATCAGAGCAAAGGAAAGTAAGAAGACGAAAAAATTAGGGACTCGTCGCTTTCGTCGCTTTTTTGCCTCCCTCAAGGACGGGGGGATTCGAAACCGATTATCTAACGATAAAAAGGCGAAATGGGGGAAATCTATGCCGAGGATAATCTGGATACTTTCATTATCTTCATGAATTCTGGATTTGTAACACGTGTTAGTACCTATGAATTGTCTCCAGATAATTAGACGGAAAAATGTGTGTGTGTGTGTGTGTGTGTGTGTGTGTGTGTGTGTGTGTGTGTGTGAGAGAGGGGGGGGGAAATTCAAGAAACATCAAGTTAAATGATCTGATCTAAACTTTGCGAACGTGAGATTTTAGACATGTTAACGACATAAGATCAATGGCAACGGCAGGGACAGGGTGTTCACTGTTGAATAACGAATGTATCCTGGAAAATCTCTGTGACCTGCGAAGTGGTAAGACAGTGGGACATGTAGTGAGGTCGCAATGAGGAACCTGGGATAACTAAGGAAGCGAAAGTCGTTAGCCTCAGCCAGTTCGAGGCCTCAGGAGCGGAGACATGTGCACCGGATGCTGGGGAGCGGGGCAGGCAGGAAGGTGATAATGAACATCTTTCGTTCTTCTATTCTTAGTTTTCTCCGAAATGCGCAATTGCGGGAATAGAAAAAATCTGAACGTTTCGAACATCTGGGAGATACACACATGGAAAAATGTGGTTAAAGGATGGAAAACAAAGAATTACAGAAGAAGGAACAGAAAATTCAAAATGGAATTTGTCTGTGAAATTGTAACATAAATTAAAGAATAGATAGAAAGCTTTTTTGTAAGAAAAGTTCACTAGGAAAGGTAAACCTTCGCCGCAAGTTAACTAGTTTTGTAGTTGAAGTAGATTTACGAGCTCTTTTGCGTGAACTTTGTCAGAGCGGTTGCTTGTCATAAAGTAATGTTGTTGCCAATTGTACTCCTTTTAAATTGTACTCGTTAAACGTTTTGCATGATCACCTCCAAAAATTGAACAAAATAATGGAGATAGAACCTCCGGCTTTAATAAATTATGACACCTAAATTTACAATTACCTTTTTGAATGTAGGAGCACAGATTCCCACATCAAAATTAAAGGACAAGTACACGATACATATATCACTTTTTCGGATGAAGTAAATGTTATGTCATTTCGTATTTATTGCTTGGAACTGCGAGTAAGTCTTGAGTACTCTGAACCTATTTGTAGTTGATAATATTGTAAAAAAAACAATATATTAATTCAGATCACATCTTTTCATGTGCACATTCGCTTCGTACCCGGAACAATTATCATTTCCGCTTAGTAAATACATCGATTACGGCAGATGACATGGGGAGGCTCACTGCACCAAAGCATACGGCTCAGAAAGCAACATGTCAACACTGTCAATTAGTTGACCGGTTTCATTTTGAAAACCGTTCACGAATATGACCCACTTCTTCTTAACTCAAAGCAGCGTTTCGTTGTACAAACTTGAGAGAGCTCCGTTGCATTGACGTCAGGTTCTAGAAATTCAAGAGTCGTGTCTGAAAAATTGATCGATCTACTATGTGCAGATCGGCGTCGGCGAAACTCTGCCTTCGCGATGGCAAGAAAACGTCGAGACTTTCACGAACGAGAAACAGTTTGAAAGGGAATATGGACTTTAATAGAACATGAAGCTCTGTAGATTGGGTAAAGGTGCTCCTTTCAAATTGGAAAATTCCTAGTTTGGAAAGAAAAATGAAAATGATATTAGAATCTCTGCCCAATACCAATAAAAGAAACGTATAGGTGCTTTAAAGCTCTTATTTCCCAATAACTGTAAATTAAAATACAGGATGTGAATTTCATAAACTGTAGATTTGCATTCAAAATATCCGTTAAACTCGAATTTTAGAGTTCATTACACAAGGCATGCAGCGCTCTCCCTGCTCACGCACGCTCAGGCAAGGAAAGCTGAGCACAACAAAGAACAAAATTATTCAAAATATGCTTATCTAACATATGACAATATATCACTGGATTCAAATGTTTACGTTCGTCATGATAGACTAAAAATATGTATACTTCAATTAAAAAAAAACAAATTACCTCAATATCTTGTAAAACACAAGTGATAAAATAGAAATGCATTCATGTATCATTTAGCCCCATACACTTGGTGAAAACTGCATTGCAATGACTTCAACTGTTCAATAACTGCAGGAGGTGCTAACGTTACGTGACTCATCCTTTATAATGTATTTAACACATTTAAAACTAGACTAGTTTCAGGGCCGATTTCCCCATCCTCGATGATAGTATTCTAGCAAAATTAGTACTTAGGTACCGTGGTCAAAGAAGTGTGTACAAATTCTGGTTAGAGATTTTAATCCATTAAATAGAGTAGTCTCAATTGGTTTGTGATTAAATGTTACGCAATAAGCGAACGTAAGCTAATGCACAATGTTTTGCAAAGAAGAAATTAATACATTACAACCAATTTTCGTGTTAAATTCATTCCTCCTAATCCTCCTGCGTTGACCTTCCATAACGATCACGTAATTTTTTTAGGTGTTCCTGTAAGTAGCGTTATTACGAGTTCCAACATTCCATTTCGACTGTTCCTCATTCTGCAGCTAATAATTTATTCTCTGGTTAACATCCAGTTCCCATTTAGTTTACAAAAAGTTTCACAACTTCCTCGCACTATGATGAAATTGCGGTTATTTTGGTGAATTTGTGCCGTGTGCAACGATATGTCACATATTAGAATAAAAACATTTGAAATGCCAAACCACTAACATTGCGCTTGTGGTAGCAGTTGGTAACCCACATAAAATGTTTTAGCAATACATCAAACTAGTGGAGACCGTCCAATTAGTGTGATGCGTATTGAGTGGTAACACATTTCTTAGAATAAGTAATTTAATTTTTTTATTCGAGTTCTTGTTTTAACCTCTTCGTGATGCCACGCATTATTACAACATATCTAGAAGGTTTATTAGGCCGCGTGCACACTTTGAGTATAAACGTTTTCATTTATTAATTTTACTAAACAACACTAATTGTAGATCAATCCAAGGACCAAACTATAGTATTATTTAATCAAAATTTAGGTATGAGTAAAATTATCGGAGAATAATAAATCGAGAAATAGGTTCAGCAGAGGTGGACCGATGCGAAGACCTCGTAGACCATCTTTGCCACTGCGAGGTGGTCAATCGACATAAAACGTTTTCTCCCCTTCTTGGAGGTAAATAACACACACAAAATTCCAGAAATGACATAAATGTTACGACTTACTTAATCCAACAAACTGAATTATTTTCGTTGTTAATATCTGCAGTCTTCCCGTACATAGTCAACAGCCTAAACTAAATAACTTAATAGAATGCGACTGCATAAACACCATTTCAAATAAGCATAGAAGAAGGAGGACAAGGGGAGGGAGAAAATGGGAGAAAATGCTTCCTAGGGCAAGCGAAATGCACCGATGGCCAATCGATACAGAACAATGCTGCCACCAGCATTCATTATGCACACACAATAGCGCGGGTCACGGCCGCCTGCTGTCGGCGGCGGTGGCGGCGGCGGCGACAGCAGCAAGGGCGTCGGTGGCGGTGGCGATGACATCAGGGAAGAGGGGTCGCAAGGGCGGAGGAGGCAGGACACAGCCCACGGAGGTGAGGAAAGTTGCGGGGGAACGGGGACGGTAAAAGGCGTCAGCGGGGGTGGGGGAAATGGTGGGAAGTGGGGACCATAGAAGCCGTCAGCGGAGGTGGGGGAAGTGGCGGAGGAGGGGGGACGGTAGACGTCAGCGGAGGTGGGAGAAGTGGTGGAGGAGGGGGGACGGTAGGCGTCAGCGGAAGTGGGGGAAGTGGCGGAGGAGGAGGGAAGGTAGGCGTCAGCGGAGATGGGGGAAGTGGCGGAGGAGGGGGGACGGTAGGCGTCAGCGGAGGTGGTGGAAGTGGCGGGGGAGCGGGGATGGTAGAATACGTCCGGGAGCCGGGAGGTTGGGGGAGGCGTGGAGAATTGAAGGATGCGGAGGAAGGAGAGGGTGTTGAGGGAGTGGCGGGGGCGGCGACGGAGAGAGGACGCGGACCATGAGGGCAAACTGTCCTCGAGGCTCGGACGGGGACCACAAGCTGAACAGCCCTTGCGGAATTGGAGAGCGAAAATTCAGTCACCGCGGGCGCTCAGAATCGATGCTACAGGGACGTGCAGAGAGAGAAAGATTGCTGCGACATGGCGTGGCATGAAAATTGCAGAGAGAGGCAAAGAAATATTTGGAAGTAGAAACACACACACACACACACACACACACACACACACACACACACACACACACACACAGCATCAGCGAAGCCAAACGTTTCAGTTTAAAGTTTCAATATTAAACACCCTTCAAGTTGCAATGCAATTTTGATAACAAAGTTATTTTGGATCGAATCTGGACTATCAGAGCCAATTAAAACCACATAACTATTTTAAACTGGTAAACAAATTCGAAATCCAGACATGGAGACGATTGGTATATGATTTCTTACACATTTTTGTAGATAATGCAAATCCTGTGAAAAAAGAGCCTGCCGCTAAATACACACCAAACGAACACAGAGGTCATACACATGTATGACCGGAACGAAACGCCCAATCGATGTGCAATTACAGCGAAGGATTCAACCGATGACCTCCCTGCTGAAGAGCCTTCCGTGTGACGGAGAGAGATGGACGAGTGATGATATTAAACGGGAATTTCGCTCACAATTAGATGAAAGGCTTGGACAAGATCCAACTCGTGTTGTTTAGGAGATGGCACAAACTAGGCTTCGATTCTTCAATTCTGAGAACCGTATCTGCTTTTAAACTGTGTTTGCTAAATCACGTACTTTGGAAATAGCATGTTTCGATTACTCCGCAGTCTTGCATATCATTGTATCAGTGCAGTGAAATACAACCCTATTGCTGCAACAGACTAACCAAGGACTGGATAGCATGTCAAAAGAACTTTCGTACCAAGGCAGTACAAAAGGGCGATTCAAAATAGTCTGCAGACCTCAACGTCCGCTGCTTCACAATATATGAATTCGCGCGTGATCTCCTTTCTTGCAAAGTCATAAGCGTATTCCAACTAGCAAAGAATAATAACTCTCTTCATGGTCACAAAGCAACGAAGTACAATCATTCATGTCAAAGCGACGGCCTTGGTCTGAGTGATTGATTTGTGATTTCGAGCGCGTCAACTGTTAAGGTCAATAGTTTCGTACGTGTAGTGCATGTTTCTATCGCGTGAGGTGGCATTGATATTACCACGCTAGGCATCAACTTACACGACGGCTCGCGGAGATTTCCTCAACCAGGTATCTCCCAATAGCGGTGCACCCCCCTAGTCGTGACCGACTCTAACCTCCCTACTGGTTGTGGTAATGATCGGAGAAATCACGGAAAACTAGCAATCAGAGCAGCCGATCGCTAGAATCCACCCTCAGAAAGCGGCTGAATACGACCTAGCTGTCTAGCTATGTCGACTTGCCACTGTCGGGAGGGGAACCCTAGGAGCTTCCGGTAAAAGGGACATCAACTGATACGCTGAGCCACTCAGTTGGCGGAATGACCTTGGGAAAACAGCGAACGTGACGCGTTGAGAGCTGCGTCTGTGCACCTCTTCGTAACTCACTGAGCGTCATCACGCGATCCACGTCTATAGTGTCCCCTCTGGTCTTGTGTTTTATCTGGAGCATTCGATATTGTACGGAAATAACCTCACGTTAGCGAGTGTGGTCACGTATTCTAACGTAAGACATGTTTCACACGCCTCGGACACTTTGTATTCTCAGAATAACAGTTTCAAACCACGGCGATTTCTAAATTTCCATTCGTATAAACGGCAACATCGTATATAACCGAAACCGCATCTCGTGGGCCCGGAAGCTGTACCACATATAAACGTTACGAGATCCAGAATGGAGATCACTACTCTGCGCGAATCAGATCTCGATCGGCGGTCGCGGCCCAAGGACCTTGCCGGCGCGGCGACGGAGGGCGATAATCGATTGACGGAGGTCGAAGCGAGCGCTCGCAAAGTGGGAAAGCGCCTTCGCGACGCGCGACGCTAGGAGCGCGGGGCACAGGGCCCGACGAGAACCGGCAGCTGCGCGGAGTTGGGAAGTTTCCGAATACTCAAGACACGACGCTCGTGGACAGCGAGACAGGGCCAAGTCGAAGGAAAGGGGGAATAATAAAATCACCTTACAGCAGACTGGTGACCGGTTTCCCAACGGCGGGACCGCTGTAACTGTGCCTACCTTCCCTGCGAGTACTCGTGTTTGTAATTCTTTATTCATATTTATCACATATGTTATTCATATTTATCACCCGCTAGTATCATAAAAAACTGACTGTGGATTATATGAAATGTTTTAATGAATTAGTGATGTCATTTGAAATGTAATTAAGAAATGGAGAATTAATTGGTACTAAGTTGTCAACTTTTAATTGTAATTGTAATAGTTTCGTAGGTTTTCAAATTCTAATTGAATTGTTAATAATGTTTGCCAATGAGCATTAGCTCGAAGCGAACTTTAATAAATCTATCTATCTAATCTATCTAATGAACAGCATGGAAAATGGGAAAACCCCGAGAAAACTTGCCGTGAACACCCTTTGCCCGTCGCAACTTCACATCATTCACAGGCATCGATGGCACTTTAATATCGGTTTCGGGATGTGGAATATGAGCGGATAAATCATTATACCACTGACAGCCCCTTTTTGTGGTGGATGATCCACATTTCACAATTATCTTTTCGCCTTCCGTAAATAAGCTTCCCAACATGAATTGCTAAGAACCATAGTTTCCATAAAGAGACCTAAATCACTTCGTGTGTATCTAGTGCTAACAAGAACCCGTTATGTGTGCTTAGAAAATATGTTTGGGCGTCAGTGCCATGAGAGTTACTTGTAATGTAGCTCAAAAGTGGAGTCCTCCAGGAGCTAGGATTTCTCCAGGCCAGCGATACCGGGAAGACACCAAACAACGTGTGCTCTGTTCCTCTTGTACTCTGCTGCCTAAACAAATTAGGCTACTGCTGAAAAAGGGCATAATTAAAACTGATATTTCATATTGGTCGAAATGTTGGCAGTCATCTTTTCTGCTTTAACGTGTTTCAAATAACTGGATTTCAATGAATTTTAAGTGGATGTATTTTATAACAACATTTAAAACAAATCAAAAACATGAATACTGCACCAAAAACATAATTTATTAACACCAACAAAATTGTACAAAAAAGCAATCCATTGAGTGTCAAATTTACAACTGAATTTCACGTACAACTAACGCGGAAAACGACGGGAATAAAAGGGTCAACGAAATGAGGGTGGAGGAGCCAGAAAGAAAATAAACAAGCGGGACGAGGGAGCGAAATTGAGATGCAGTAAATGAGGACAGAAGAGCATCGGCGTAAAATAAAAGAGCGGGCCCCGCACGGGGAGGGGGGGGGGAGCGATTTAGCGCGCCCGTTAAGCTGCCTACCGGCCCGCGCGTCTCATTACTTCTGTTTCAATACCGCCCAGATTAGCGCCGCATTTCATTAGTGGGAGCGGGAAGCAGGGTCGTTGGCACGGGAGAGGCGCACCCCGCCGTCACCATCTCTTCGCCCCTCGACCCCGACCTCGCTTTTCATCCCGAGCGCTCCGCTACATCCTACTGGTCAACTCTCCTCTGCCACATCTTCCTGTTTTCATTTCGAAAATACTTCAGCTATCGAGGACTACTGCAATATTCTCAACCCTTGTTTCCCTTACTCTCGCTTCCTTTTTCCATCTCTCTCTTTCATCCAGCATTGCAAGTTTAACGCGCACACTTTCTTCTCTCTTTACCCCTCACAGACTCTCATACACTCGCTCGTGTTTGCTCGCTGGTGTAGCCGCCATCTTGTGCTAAACTCTTCGCTACGCTTCTTCAAAACTCCACATCCACCTGACTGCCACATACCGATCGCCACCAAACCCACACTGCTTCACCTGCCTCGTCCCCGTTCTCGTTCTATGTTCCAGCAAAACGTAACGTTGTACTGATCTACTTTTCTCTGCTACGTCTCAAAAATATACCGTGTATCGAGTTCTACTTCACAATTACCAACCTCCTTTTCCCTTATGTTTACTTCTAAATTATGATAACTCCCTCTTTTTAGTACTGAATTCCCTCTCTCTATTCCAAGGAACCGCATCTGTTTTAATTCATCTACCTTGTCTCTCCCATTATTTTCTCCTTCTAGTAGCTCATATTCCCGTCTAAGTTTACACGCCCATTTTCTCGTCAGATTTCTGTTGCATCTTGTGCTGTGTCATTTGTCTGCTAGACTACGTTCTACAACTGGTCTACTCCCCCCTCTCGCTCTTTCTCGACCCCCCTTAAAAAACACACCCGCTATTCAGTTTTTCAAAACATTTCGACAAATTTTCCCCTCACCTTCCCCATACTCCTCCACCTTAATTATCAGCTTTCCCTCTTCTTATTTTATTCTCTCTCACCAACAGACATCATCTGAAAGTTTAGTTCACCCATTCCCTCTCCCATTTCTTCCCCGGGTCTCCGCCCTCCGCGCATCTCATTTTCTTGCCTTTACCATTTCAAATTTGCTGGAAGGAAGGGACCCCCAACCCCCACGCCCCACATGGCGATGTTTCCGCGTTGCTTTAACCTCCCCTCATGCTACGCTCGCTCGGCTTTCACCGCTTGTACGAGTAGTACGAGTCTACCCTAGTTTTGTCTCCTACCACACGAAATGCACCTTATTAAGTACTTAAATTGATCATTTTAATGCATTTCCTTCTTTCTCTGTTCTGTTTGTTAACACATACCACTCTCTTTCAATTTATCTCCATTCCTCAAAGCCAACTTCTGTAGCTTAGCTCCCCCACTAGTCTCACCAGTTTCATCTTCCCGTCTCCACTTGACCTGCATCCTTTCATATCCCCGCCGCTACCAGTCCAAATTTGTTGGAGGGATGGAGTCAACCCCATCCCATATTACCCTCACTGACTCGCCCCTGCGATGCCATCTCGCTATCCTCGTGCTTAAGTCCCAGATATGCCACCCGCTCATGCAATTTTATTTGCCTCATTACGTCATGTCTGTCAATTCTGAGATTGATCAACTCTTGAGCATTCATAATTTAAAGCGCTAACCTGTTTCCCGTACCATTACCTCTCTTGAATACCACTCCACGTTTACCGATCTTCACTCTCTTCTCTTCCTCGCCCACCTTTACCCTCCCGGCCTCTCGCCCCCCCCTCCCGATGCAACATTCACCCTGACCGAGCCCGCTCCACAACTCCACGTCGCTACGCATGTTCATTCCTAGAGTGCTCACGCCCAAAAGTGCTGCGCCGGTCTACCCGCTCTTCCACATTTTCCAGATTTTTTTAATACACCAACTACTCAGAGATTAAATATTTTCAACCCGTTTTTCCCTCTCTTGCTAATCTCCGTCGTCTTTAAATTCGCATTTCCATCACTCCACTACACATAATAACGTTGTGCTTCGCAACCCTATGCTTCTGAAATTAGATTCAAACAATATCTCGGTAACTTGCGTCTCACGCTATTTAATACACGTTTTTTTACATAAAATATAATTTGTATTAATATTCTAATACCGAATTACTGTGTTACAGGTCGATCAATACATTCAGTAAGAGCCATTAAAAATTAATTAAATGATAGCGAGTTCTAAATTCAGGTAAAAAAGTATGCATCTACACTCTCTGTGTGTACAGAGAAATCATTTTTGGGATGAATAAAAACCTGGAATCCTTTAAATTAGAAATACATACAAATGGCAAATAGTATATACGTCTCAGTATATATGAAACAATAAACTGCATAAAGTTATATAAGAACGCAGTTTAATAACTTAATACCCGTATGTCGCAAGTTCGCTTGGGTGCAGATTGAATTCAAGATATCGTGGAATATTTTTGTCATTTTTGTGATGCGGAATTGAAGAAAAGAAATGTGAACACAGCGTATTTTTCCTTTTTTACATTTTTATTTTGAACTGCAATTGGGTATGACCTGGTGGCAGTTAAATAATGCTTTCCTTGTACGTCCAGTATTGGAACACATCTCTGCGTGTTGGAACCTGTATAGAGTTGAACAGATAAGTTCATTAGGTCATATCCAGAAGAGAGCGATAAAACTTGTATGAACAAACAAAGACCAATCTCAGATGTGGAAGTCCTACGCACACGTTGAAAGATTAATAGGCAAGTAAATCTTTTCATTGCGTAGTGCACTGGATGTAAAGCGTTAAGCTCTATTGGAACTAGGCTTGGGCCCCATCAATATTCCGAAAGAGGGGATTTTCCTGTCAAAATTAAATACAAGAGGCAAAAAACCGACGTTGCTAAATACTCGTTTACTAACAGGGCAATAACTGACTGGAACAATGTACCTTCTGCAGTACTAGCGTCTTTTCTATCTAGTGTGCGTTGGTTGCGGAATCGTTTAGGAAATTGCGTATGATGCCAAGTATTTATCCACGTTGAATGTTTCCTTTGTTAGTAATTGATATTTATGTATTCTCTCCTTATATAATGTCTTCACAACTTGCCTTGGTCTTTATGTGTTGTATACTTCTTAAATCCTACTTGGTTTTGCTATATTATTTTCTGTAAAGCAGCCATCGAGCAAAAGCTCACTAGCAGAAATAATAAAATAATAAAATAATAAAATAATAAAATAATAAAATAATAAAATAATAAAATAATAAAATAATAAAATAATAAAATAATAAAATAATAAAATAATAAAATAATAAAATAATAAAATAATAAAATAATAATAATAATAATCCAGGATTTATGAATATAAAAATTTTAACCGTTCTTGCTTAAACATCAACAGTAGTAGAATTTCATCTTGCAATGTCGTTCTCAGACTGCCTTATTCTTAAAAGCATTTGAATAAAAGAGGTTGCAAAAATCTGTGGACTACTTTTCTCGAAAAGGGAGAGACATCGTTACTAGCACTTCAGAGGGGAGATTGAAAAAGATTGTCTCCATTCACCTGCAGCTCAGGTCACCAACTTCTCCGCGAGACCTGCAGAGAACAGCTCTCGGAATCGCTTCGCGTCGGGTGAATGTGGTCGCTTGAATAACATGGAGTTCCTTCGAAAACAGACTTGGAAGTCTAATGGGCGGATTTCTCGTTGGCCTCTCCCTCACGACTATTGTGTTAACTTTAATACTCCCTTAAACGGACTCGCCCGAATGACTGGGGAAAGGAGAATTTTTTTTATTTTATTTTTAGGGTGTATGCTGTAAACGCAAACTGTACGCGTTTAGCGGTGGGATTACACTCTTGTATTTTCATTGCATGAGGTGAGGACGTGATTGAAAAGAAAACTTCGCTCTCTCAGGGGAATACTACGATGTGTCGAGCCGAAATTTTCACAAAACGTTTTAATCAAAAGTATTTAACATAATTATTCTACGATCACAATTTCGGCTGCCATTACACATAAGTCACTAAAAAATTTCCGACTTTGCCGACATTTTCGTACACACTTTCCGTTCTCCAGAGAAGCTGAATAGCAGTCTGAAGTCTAACGACGAGAGCTAGGACGCAGGGAAAGCGATGAGGAGCGCAGAGTTTTATGCAATTTCAGAACGTAAGAGATATAAGCCATTTAAATCAACGGTCTGTTATTCTTTATTGTATTTCCTTTTCTGCTTTATTGAATTCGATTTTGAAACGTACAAGGAAACGTTTTCATCGGCAATATTTTTTTAATCATAAATATTAGGACAATTTATGGCGTGTTAAAAGCAAACACTCACAACAAACACACCTAAGGTTTGAATATTTCTGACATAATTCTACTTCACGACAATAAGGAGTTTCTTCCTAAGAGAATCGGGCAGGCGTCAGAAATGTTCTAGGACCACGTCCTTTGTACTGTGCAAAAGAAACATTCTTGGCGGAAAATGTACGAGTCCGTATAGCGTTAAACTTCAAGTAACAATTAGAATTGTACGATATTTATCGATATAATTAAGAGACTCCTGTATTTTTTGCTATGCTCTAAGACACATGAGACACAGACCAAACCGGCACAAGCAACACGCCGGCAAGCGGTCGGTACCAAAACTAAGCAATGCGCAGAGAACAGCCAAGAGTTGCTCTGGCGCGGCCGCGAAGAGCTCGGTTAGGTCGAGGCCGTGGAGGCGAGGGTGGAGGTGGGGGTAGGGGTGGGGTGGGGTGGGGGGGGTGACTCCGGAAACGAGGCCCTTAGGGCGAGATCGCTCCGCGCCGCTCGCAGCGGTCGCCAAGCGTAGCGGTGCGGGGCCGGGTCGGGCGGAGCGGAGCGGGGCCAGGCGGGGCGGGGCGGGGCGGGGCGGGGAGATCGGTGCCCAAGGGCAGCCAGGTGAAGGAGAAAAGCTGCCGCGGAGTGTAAAGGGGTGAGGGGTGAGATGGAGAAGAAAGGAAGCGTACGAGAATATTCTGGGAAGGGAAATAATACCATTAGAAGGGGGATGAAGATAAGGTTTCTCCAAGTAATTTAAAGAGATCGAAACGGGAGAAACTTAAAAAGAGTTTTATATCCAAATTAAGTGTATCTTTAATAATTGCAGAAATTGGAAAAACCATAAAAGGATATGCCGAATGAAAGGTTCGCATTACCCAACACAATTTTTTATCAATCCTCTGGTCGTGGGTGACAGAAGAAATAGAAGATTATGTTTCGACAATCGATATCAAAGATCTCGTATGGGTGAACAGTAGTGTCGCGTACTGCAATAAAAGAGATCCTGAACGAAGTGTTGTAAAACGATACGGTGCACGTTAAGAGGCAAACACGTTATCCATATAATTTTAAAAGTTAAAATCGTTTACAACAGTATTGTCTTTCTAAGTCTACTGTCAATGGAAGTTAGTTCTGAATTATGACGACAAATTATGTTGCTAACAGGAAATTCTCATTTTCACTTCCACTCTGATTGAAATTGTGGCGACAAGACTTTGACATGACCTGGACATTGACATGACTTTGCATCATGAGAACAGTGAGGGAGAATTTCACCCTGCTGCCACAGTTGGGACAGATTACAAATTACGATCATAATTACGTGACTTGTATCGTGTACGACGTACTGTTTATTACGCATGATAATTATAATAAAGTATCTTTTTTTTATAAACTCAATCGTAACGTTAGAATTCGCGCTGGCGCAGAGGCTCAAAAATAGATTTACGAGAATATCGGAAACGATACAGTGCGCTTCATGCTATGCTCACTCAAACTCTATAATGAGGGACACGTAAGCTCTGAGATAATATAAGAGTAGTTCGGATGGATTTCCAAACAAATTTACAGTTTTGAAATTACAACAAACTCAATTTAAATTGAAAAACGAGTATAAAGCAAAACATGTACCTGAAATGACAGAAAACTTACCAAGACGAGAGAAAGAACTCGTATCAAAGTACAGCCGATTATCAGTCTTCACGTACAAGAAATAATATGATGTAACTTAATATACATTTCGAACTTTCTATGATTTGCATGACCATTGACGAAAGTATGTGCACCTCGCCAACGCTGGCTGCTCTAGCAGCGAAAGCGATTCCCGCGGCGCACGACTGGGTCGTGTTCGACCTCTGCCGTCAGCCTCTCCGCCCCCCTCATTTTTCCAGCGAGCTGTCGCGCTTTCGCCGTCCCCGCCGTCGACGTCACTCGGGACGTCCGCCCCCCCCCGCACTCATCTCCCTGGCGTCGCGCACCGGCGAGCGCCTTCGCGTTGATTTCCCTGCGTTCCCGGCGTTCTTTGCGCTCCCCCCCCCCGGGAATCGATCAGCCGCCGCCGCCGCCTCCGACGAGCGATTCCCACGTGACCTCCCCATTTGGGTTCCGCCTCGCCTCGCCTCGCCTCGCCCGCCCCCGCGAAGCCTATGGGCCGCGCTAGGAGCTTCCGGGGAGACATGGTAAAAGAGCAAGTCGACAAATGCAATTCCTCCTCTTCTTCATCTTCTCCTTCTTCATCTTGAAGCTCTTAATTCTCATCAGTACTATTACGAGATATGTACGTATTTTACGAGTAAAATTTTGCAGAATTTATTGATCATAAAATAATAAAGTTTTTAAAAATACGAAACTGACTCTGCATGAATGCATTTTTGCTAGCGAGATTTCCGTACCATACACGCCCCCTTTGGAATTCCTCAACTAAGACATTTATAAACTTCGTCGTTGTGGTTTTAATGTTGATGGCGTCTCAAAGGCGACATTTCGGCAATTTTTAAGCTTGAGAAACAGACAAAGTCTGCTGCGACCATGTCCAGACTGTTCGCCGCGCTGGTTGGATCAGTTTGCCCCGACTTAGTTGCTTACGACGAAGGTGATGTGGCTGGTTACATTACCACGTGAAGGCCTCAGGTATCCTTGATGTTATTCCTGACTTAATCGACACTGCTCCCATCTTTTGAGCTCTTCTATAGAGAATATGGCTTGAAGGTCTGCGCAGGTGGTTCATATCCAGAATGAATATTTTCCATATTTTCAAAAACATGGCTCCATCGTTTTTTATTAAATTTTGTTGTTGGATAGTGTGAAGGACGTGGAAGGATGGTGCAATTCTCATATTCGTTAAAATTCCTAATTTTTCGAAAATTGCAGGAGTTCAAAATTTTTTCGGCGTCTTCCCACATCTAAAATAGTACTAAAGATATAGTTTCTCCTCTTAATTAAATCTGCTTTTAAAAGATAGATTTTGAAATAAAGTCGTTTATAATTTTTCGAAAATCTGAGTACTTTTCTCGCAATTTTGCCTGAAAGTACAGGCGAGAAAGTACGTGATGTTTTAGCACCACTAGTTTATGAATGAAGACGCGACCGTCTCAGAACAATTTAGACTTCCTTTCTGTCATATTTGGACAAAGAATCATGACTGAATATCATTTGAATCATTGGATAAGCCTCGCCCAGGAACATGTTTGATTGCATATCGCCGTTCCACAGATTTCTCCATACAAGTTGCACGGCGATTACGAGCAGATATTAATTTTCCGCACGCTCCGACACTCCTAAAGCTCGAAGCTCAGTGCAGATATGCGTGCTGATTTTCAAAGCCCTAAGATAATCTCAACCGAATCACTTCCAGTTACCCGTTCGTTTCGAAATCAGAAGGGGAATTCAATGAAAACGAGAGTTTTTTTTAAAACTTTACCAAGATAAAAGACAATTCTGTAGCTCAGCCAGAAAATAAAGTAAGAGGTAAGTTAAATTCGCAATCACTTTTACTTGCGTCAAGATTTCAAACTTTTATTCCTTTCGCGATGTGATATCACTGGGCCTGGCAACGCAACGGGTGGAGGAATTTGAGGAGATGTGGCCGTGGCCGCAGTTGCCGGAGTGTGTCGGTGTGGGACGGGATTCAGAGCGGAGAAGGAGGTACCAGGGACACCGCCGGTGGAGCTGGAAGGGGGGGTGGACAATAAAGGAGGGTAGAACGGCAAGACGACGACCGCAAATGCAGTGGAAGAAGCACTGCAGCAGGATGTCGCCGTGGGATCGTGGGGAGTGGCAGGCGTGGTTAAGGGCGGTGGGGAAGAGGGGTAACGCCGACAGTTGGTGGCAACGGGGGAGAGGATGGAGAGGGGGCCGCGGTGTGAGCAGTTAGTTAAGGCCTTATTTTGCGTGGCGGGACTCTGGTCATCAGGCCGGCTCTTCTGTCTGACTACGAAAAAGGTTTCTACGCTCCTTTCACCATCTAGCGAAGAAAGAAGGTACTATCTTGGGCTACGAAACAGGCGATTTGAATTTAGCACGGAGGCTTCTTTTAGGCTTGAGGATCTTTGACATGCAGTAAATCTATTACATGGGACAGTCGGCTTTATTTCCCATCCGAAGGAAGGCGTACGAAGGATTTTTTCGCCCTTAAAAATTCACAGCTTCGATCGGGTTTGCAGCAGTTGACCGGGGGTCATGGAAGATGGTGCTGGAAGCGGGGATGGGGCGCCCCTGGAGTGTAGGCGGCAGCTTCGGCGTCGACGGAGGCTGAGGCTGAGGTGGTGGCCGCTCTGGGCGGGGTCGACGGGGTGCGGTGAAACGCGTGCGGTCGGCGCTGATCCTGTGTTGGAAACCTGTTGAAACTTCCCCAGAGTTGTTCCCTGGTCTGAGGGCGCCATTACAGTAGATCGTCCTCACTTCCGCGTCCTCGCTTCTGGGCCTCACACCGCCGTCCTTATCACGATTCACGCTGCCACCTCTGACGTCCGCCCCGCCCCTGAGGGCTCGTCGTTCTGGTTTCAGTGTCGCATCCCAACCACTTTCACTGTTATAACTACCTTGACAGAGTTTAACTTTCAACTCCTATTGTCGTTCCTAGACATGATTCTCATACTGCCGGAAGCATATACGCGATATAATCCACCTCCCCACGTCTTTGTAGTCACCTGCACTTTCATCTTACTTCATTCCACCCTTCCACTCTGAACTACGGTGTAATAATTACCAATTGCTTTTTTTCCCTTGAAGCTTTTTCGAATCATCAAAGAATCATCATTCAAGCGATTTACTGATCAGTTACACCAAATTTATTATCCAGTTCCTAGAAATGTTGTATTGAAGTGAATATAATTACGAGTGAAAGGAACGAGGCAGGAGGTCGAGAAAGGAAAGATCGCGCGCGGTTAAGGTATTGCCCCGGCATCGCCCCGGATCGCTCGTTCGTTAAAGAATTGCTCCAGCATTTGCTGATCGCAGAAACACTAGAATCCCCCCCCCCGAAACTGTTTGAACTCTATTTTGATGTACACGTACTGTCAAAACTCGCCCATCTCGAGGGCCAGCGCCCTAGGCCCTCCCAGTGAAGGGGGCTGCAGAGGCTTCCGCTCGCCGCCTCGCGTCGTGGCCTCTGAGGAATTAGACCGCCAGACGCCCCTACGTCTTCGCTTCCTATTATAACGTGTTGACGACGACGGCGGCGGCGTGCACGAGCATCCACCGAGACGTGTCAAAACAAATTTAAATTTTCCTCGCAATTGACGTCGCGTTCCCTTACAGGGAATTAGCTGTCTTCCTTGTCGGCGGTGGACGCGCCGCGGCCGTCACGTTCCTTCCAGCGCCGACCTCCGCCGAGGACTTCCTTCTCAGCGATCGCGGAAAGGGAAAAGAACAATTATTCAAAAATGGTGCTAGTTTTTCCTCGTGGTTTGTGCTGGATTGTTATAAAATGAGTTGTGCTTGGGAAAGGTGCTGTGATAAGACGAACTTCACTCTGAAACTGTTTCAACGCCCGGGTGATTTCTCGATAAACAGAAGTATTGGAGAATGAACACATGACAACGGAGTGGTTGGTTGTAACTGAGAAACTTCTCGGCTTGCTTTAGTCCGTATTAACTTTCTTTTCTGATCCCCAACTTCCCTTCGGACTTTGTTCTAGAGGATCTGCGTCCGCCCTGCTGTAGATGGGGAAAGAAGGGAAATGAACAGCAATTACTCAAATGTGGCTTTCTTTGCGTTCGGAGATGGTCGGGAATGATCGGCAATGAAGAAAGAAGATTCGACCAATATAATACTAGGCATTAAAATGTTTCTTTCCTAATTCACATCGCCTTGTAAAACTGGAGTTTCCAGGCCAGTGATGGTAAATTTTGAAAACAGTGTCATGATAGTGACTGGCAGCGCCATCTATTGTGAAGAACAACATTGGCAATGAAGTGAGTGGCACTTGGCAGTTGAACAGTGGCATCGTTACTAGTAATTTGTGTACTGTATCGCAGGCGTGGACTACTTTATTGACATAAAAGTGCTTTTATTAGAGCAAATACTAGAAACTAGTGCGAATAAATTCAGAATGGAAGAATTCTGGAGATTGACAGAGGTTTAGCTCTGATAGTTTCCTCCTAGAATCTGCAAGTGGATCCCTGAACAGTACCTAACATTCAACGGGCAAGGACTCTTTGGAAAGGGGACTTATTATAAACAATCTGTGTTAACGCACTGGTCTTGCACCCACACGCAAAAGTGCACACGGTAACATCCAAAGACAAATTGAGAAACAATTCGACGCACGGAACTTAAAGAATTGAGAGGAATTAAAGTGAAAAAATACTTCCAGGCGTTTACTTAGCATATTCCTGAAAAAGATATTGTAGGATCACTGAGCACTGAAAAGTAAGGATAATACATATTTACCTTGCGATTGATTCAACACTAAAAAGACGCTTGGATTGCGGAATAAATAATACGGCGAGGATTGGAATGTTGAGAGTCGAGAAACAAATAAGCTTCTATGGCGGTCTGATCTCTACTTAGATTAATATTTCTAAGAATGTATATAATAAATATTCTAAGCATAATGTAAATAAGTAGTATTAAGATTATTTGCGTGTTATATATTTGTGTTCCTAGCGATTTAATATTTGAAACATTTGGAGATAAAGCCCCACGACCAAAAAGGTGCCATCAATACAATTGTAAGTTAATATGCGAGATATAATAAAAGAGTAAATTAGAGGGTTTCACATCTATTTGCACACATTAAGCCTCAAAAGAGAAAGTTCGATTATAAAAAATCAGCATACTAAATAGCTAATTAGTGGAGACTAGGTTAATGGAAAAACTGGGAAATTTGAGAAGCGTGTGATAAGAAAAAGTAAGAATATCCCTTGTATTTCTAAAATAGATAAAATGTCTAGTCAACATTTCGGATTTCTGAATCTAAATTATCTTACAATAATGGATTTTGAAGTAGGCGGTAGTCGCGATGATGGGATTAGATGGTCTACGTTTTGAGATAACATACAGGAATAAAGTTTTTGAAGCCTCTTTTCAACTACCGTGAGACGTCAATATTCTTAGTAATAATTAAATATTCTAAAAAAATACTGGTTCACACGTAGATCGTAATTACCTCCTCTTCATCGCCTCTTGTTTTCTTTGTCTCTAGGATGTCTTCAAATAAGCAGTTCCTTAAAAACCTTAATATATTAAAGTCAGCCTTCAACGGTTCCACAATTATTTACATGACTGCTGACATGCTGACTCAACGTGCCAATTTAAGAGAGGAAGAGTACAGAAATAATAATTTTAAAAATAACACACTTTAATCAGTGAAATTCTGCCATTGAAAATATTACCACACATTTCACATCCTTTTGACGAGTATGCTTCATATTACTTAGTGCAATTTTCAGCTGTTGCGAGCACTTTTCAACCCTTATTTTTACGTCCGCCCTAAATCAGACAGTATCTTCCACCGTCATTCTACATATTTACCCTAGTTTATGTTGGGTTTCCTGCCGAGCAAATCTCCGCTCATCTGGTTGCCGTTGCTTCCCTCACATTGGAATGCACGATCTCCTCTAACGACAACTCGCTCGACGGTCTCACGAGCCACCCACTGCCCGCGAGTGGCGCTTGGAAGTTGGCTCGGAATAAATTTCACGATAACTCTCGATGGGATCAAATAAGGCAACAAACAAATCTGGTTTAAATTAGTGTGATTGTCTGGTTTTCACATCTACTGGGATTGTTTTTTTTTTTGTGTAGGACATGTTTCACAAATAAATTTTTAAAAAAACATACTCCCGATTAAATTCATTTTTGGATCTTTATACAGTTCGATTATTCCTATCTTAGGGACTAATCGAAATGAATGTTTAACTTACATTTCAGCTTGTTTTAGGCGTATGGAATGTTTAAAGACCATTATACCTTTCCTACTCTCTTGAAAAAGCATTCAAACAGTTCTATTTATTTACGAATCACGTCCTATTCTTAAGAACAATGCCAATAAATCAAGCGTGAAACCAGCTAAACACGCGAGTCAAATGCATACTTCTGTTTTGATAATAGCAAAAAATTAAACTTAAATGTATCAAATCATATTTCACTGTGTTGGAAAAATATCTAGAATGTAATTACAGATTGGATAATAGAACACGCCTGGCTTAAACGGTTCCAAACATTTTGCGGAAGCTTCTGACATTCATGATTTTTGTGTAGCTGGCGCAACTCACTCAAATCATAAATGGATAAACAAATACTCAAATCGTGAAAGAGATCAGCAGGAGTATCTGATTCAGTACTTTACATCTGCAGCAGTTTCATTTAATTAAATTCCTGCGTAAATGGGTTATCATACGGATCTACGTAGAAGCAGAAATACATAACGGAAATTTTGCTTTAAGATTCGGTAAATTTAATACAGGGAAATAATTGGACTAATCTGAATATTTCTGCATTGAATATTAGCATTTTGTGTTTGGGGAGTCGTTCGGACGCTGTCGAATAGATTTTGCCTTCGCGCCCAACAACAATGCCTACTAAGAAGGGGAAATGTTTCATGTGTGACTTACGTTATATGAAATTTAGTGCCGTACGTTTATTGTAAAAAATGATCATATTGGATACTCTTTCACGCCTTAAACGTATGTCGCGTTTATTCTCAGACAAAAGAATATTGAAATTTCGACTGCCCATCATTTTAAGATAAAATATTTTTGTATTGATAATACATAAATGGACTACGCTTCATACATGCAGGATGTGTTATTTCTCGTGCAAGGAACCAGATTATTCTCAATTTATAACTACCTTCTACTCAATTAGATTAACAAATATTGGTGTGATTTTACTGTGAACGATTCTTAACTGCACAGCAGTTTCTTTTCTTCTCTAACGTCCTGAAGGCTGAGCTTGATGCGAATCGGAGGGCTGAGAATAATTCTGAACTTGCCGAAGAAAAATATACTAGTCTTTTACACAAACTATGAGAAAGGTTATTGTCATAAAATGACGCGCCATCTATGAACTCATACAACCGCGTGCACATTCATGGCTTTATGTTATGTGCACCGGTAAATAACATTCATCTCGGTGAGTCACCCAAATGCTGTTATAATATAACTCTCCTACTCCTAGAGCAAAAGTCGTCATATTCAATGTTTTGTACACACCCTTTACTGCCACTGATTTCTCAGCGTTGTCAGCGATTATGTTCAGTTGAGATCCGCGGCGGGCTGCGGGCCAGAACGATAAAACTCCAGTGTTACGAGAGCGTTACTGAGACGAAAATTATCTTTCACGAAAATTTAAATCCAAACCTCTGCTAGTGTTATCTCGAGAATAACATTTCCAGCCATACATATCTGGATGGTATGTCACATCTGAAATCTGGAAAAAATACTGTGCAGGAAAGGAAATGCAACCGCAAAGTTCATAGCTACTCTTTCGAAATTTTAGAAGGAAATAAACAAAAAGGAAACATACATCTAAAATTTTATTTTATTTTTTTAAAACTTTTCTCAATGTTTCGCGAAAAAGCAACATAAAATATTATATTCTTAAAGTCAATTTCTTATTTATTTCCACAAGAATACAAATTGAACGCATTAACAGCAAGGAGAAAAACAACAATTCACTTTGAAAAGGAAGTCTAAGGCAGAATCTTTTATACACGAATATGTTCTCTTTTAATTTTATTGGGTTTTACGTTTGTTAGTCGTTGCTTCTTTTAAAAACGTCATTTATGACTTGTCGAAAGGTTGTTAATTTTATTCATTATCAAAATTCAGTATTTATGGAGAACTCAAGAGATGTAATCAGCACACTAAATTAAATCGTAAAGCTTTTACAGGCAAATTGTTAACAATGCAATCTACTACATCGCGCAGTCAGCTGCTGAGACAACCACTCAACTCCAGGGCTCAAATTCTCGTAAGGCACGGAGGTTGTGATTATAACGTGGAAGGCAAATTAATAATAATAATAATAATAATAATAATAATAATAATAATAATAATAATAATAATAGTTTAACGATTACTTTGTGGATACAGCAGCCAAAATACCGTATGGGATAAGGCACTAGGAGAACAAAAAGAAGAATGATACCTCTATTATGTAACACAAATTCTATTTA
This sequence comes from Teleogryllus occipitalis, assembly GCA_011170035.1. Classification (NCBI taxonomy): domain Eukaryota; kingdom Metazoa; phylum Arthropoda; class Insecta; order Orthoptera; family Gryllidae; genus Teleogryllus; species Teleogryllus occipitalis. The sequence continues at coordinate 91,203 of BLKR01000003.1, read as the reverse complement.
CCAAGCAAGGTTGATTTTAAAGAGGAAAAACATACTTCCCCTAGTGACACAGAATGGAACTAACGTTTGCGCCAGGAAGCGCACCGCGGCGCTGTCTATTGTCCCTTTGGCCCTCTGGCGGCGACCTTGGCTGGCGCTGCTTCTGAGGCGGGATTACAATGCCTGGAGTGAAGCCAGCACAAACCTTTCTATAGTAAGCCATTACAAGTTAAAACGATCCACGATTCTTCGAAAACATTTTTTGGCAAACTACCTTGACGACGGTTAACAATCTACCAGTACATAGGAGTCATGTATATTTTATTATCTATATTGTATTTTTAAAGCAGGTGTCCCTTATTTATTCCGACAAATAAAATATGTAGATTTATTATCATAAGAAGAAGTTCGATGCAAGTTTTTTAAGGGCCGAACATGTGGAAGAAAACGCGACCTCTTTTATATTTCCGTGCGTGCAATTCAAAGCCTCTACGTCGCACGGGCACAGACGTTTTATTTGCGCTGCGTTGAAGTGTTGAGGAGGTCCGGCGGAGCGGCCTCACGATTTTCGTGTTGCGGCTCGCGATCCTCCCCCCCCCCCCCCGGGCCAGGGTGTCGAGGACGCCGCACTCATCCCTCTCTTCTACTCCAACGTAGTGCAGCTGCAGCGTGTCTTTCCGGGAGGCCAGCGAATTTCAATTACTGTTCGGAAGCAGCAAGAGGAGCAGTTTATCGAAAACGAAAGTTTTCGACAGGAAACCGATTGCACCAAACTGTCTTAACGCACAACGTAATGTTCTGAGCATAGCTTTCCCCATCACGTCCGTACTCGCGTCGACAAAGGCTTTAGTGGGTTAAATAACTGTAATCGAATACATAATTTTTGGTCCTTATTAAGATGCATTACATCGCGTTTCATTTATTTACTTTCATTATTTGAAAATTATTGGTGGAATCCGTTTTGAAAAACTTGAAGCTATCATACAATATATTAATTATATCTCTTTATTATAATTAATATTTTGTTCGTAGCAAGTTGGAATTATAAATTCTACCTCCATTCGCAAACACAAGCTACACGAGTTGGACAGCATGTCTTCTAACGGAACGTTTATTAAAATTCTTTTGTCCCTGTACATGAATGCGTATGCTCGGGAGAATGTGTATGCAACGGCGGCCAACACCATATCTATGTCAGCAGTCTCACGTTTATTCTGGATGACCGCAATTAAAAATAAAATAAAAGAGCTTAATGGAAACAAGAAAATTGCAGTAAAAAATTCCCTAAAGAAGTTCAGCATGTTATTACACATAAATTAATATAATCATTCCTGTAAAGAAAATAAATCTCAAAAGGTCGACTTACAAATAAACCGTATCAGTTACGTAAAGTAATAAAGTTGATCCATAATTACTGTGTTCCTCATTTATACACTCTTATACAAACAATAACCGAATCAACAAATAATTAAACTTGTGTCAGCACAGATTTCAAAATATTTTTAAAACTGTTTAGTATACGTGCATCATATTAGTTTTCTTGTTTCAGTAATGAGCAATTTACGATCATAAAAATACGAGTAAAACTTCTCAATATGTTTCCGCGCTGAATATTTTTGTTTTATTTTCGTGGAATAATAAAGCGCGAACTGTAAACTTTACAAAGACTCATGATTGTGGCATTAGGTTGATGATGTTTAGCAAAAATAGCGAGAAGTCTCTAGTGAGAGTGTGGACGTGTGTTTAGTGTTTCCGCGCGTGTGTATTATGTGACTTGAGTGAGGTGCATATTGGCCATCTCGTGACACAGAACGAAGTCGCTCGCCTTTCACCGAGAAGGTCCGGGTTCGATTCCCGTCGAATCTCATGTGAAACTTGTTCCAATAAAACGAGTTAAGCTGCTTCACAAGGGCTAATTCAACCCCTGTGAAGTGTCTTAAACCCTAACCCTTTCCCAATTCCTTCCCGTTCGTGGGCGCTGGGTAGCGACGCAGGAGCGCGGAGTAGAAGGCGCGTACGCGGAGATTCTACCTGGCTGTCTATTTATTTATTTATTTTACGTCAAAAAAACAGTTAAAAACTGCGTATGACGTGCTATGGGGAAAAGTGAATTGTGTGCACATTTTCAAAATTCTGTGATCCCTACACTAAGTCATATACTACTTAAATTTTGAATTTTGAAAGGGAGAAAAAAAACTCCCATGTAATAAAATCTATTTTCAAGGATAAACAAGCAATAAATTTTGAAAGGGAGAAAAAAAAAAAACTCCCATGTAAAAAAATCGATTTTCAAGGGTAAATAAGCAATAAATTTTGAATTTTGAAAGGGATAAAAAAACAACAAAAAACTGTCCTCATGACAACCGACAAACGAGACGAGACGAGACTTACATGCGTGCATGTATGCTTACATACGAGAGATATTAATGGAGATTACTCAACGCTCATTGCTCAACGCTCGACAAAGGGTGAAGAGACGCGTTGTGTCGATTAAGGACAAAATTTTTTTTAAAAAATTGCCAGGAGGTGACCACGTTCCTCCCTGCTGGGCCATGAGATACAGTGCGGGTATGTGAGAGTGGATAAGCCATTGAAATCACTCAAGATGGTCTGGTAGGCACTTTTTGCAGGGAGTGATTAATTTGGTTGGAACTCTGGCATTAAACGGAAACTGAACCGAACTCGAAACAAACAAAACTTTTCCGAGGTTTGGGGCGTAATTTAATAATCGATACATCTTGTTAGCTAGCATTTAAAAATCGTCAAAATTAAGGTCCAAACCTGCTTCTGGCACAGGACGTTTGGTTTTTAACAGTAATTCAATATATTTTTAACTAAAAGCGTAACATTTTTTGAAACGGTTTGATGTCGTTATGGAAACTAAAATGCATTGCGGAAATGGCAGAGAACCACACTAATTAAACTGTCAGAAAGACACCGCTGACGAAAGAAAAATATCATGAAACGAGATAAGATGGATTATCATGTTAACGGGAATTGGAAAAAAAGTGATGGAGAAATGGGCAGTACCATTACGATATCAAAATCGAAAAATATAACAGAAACACATTATGGAAGGAAAGCAGTCATAATAACTGGTACGAGAGAGGAAGTGTACACCAGTAAAAAAGAAATTACTAAAGTTCCCAGAGTAAAACGCAGTAAAAGAAGTGTTAGGACAATACAGACGAAGCACAAGAGGCGAGGAGCGCAACGCCAGCTAGGTCTAAAGTACCAAGAACGGGA